>OX451737.1:49995509-50595509 GCA_948472305.1 Vicia faba | reverse complement strand
TGTGGACCAGTAATATCCTGCCCGTAGGATCTTCTTTGCCATGGTATGTCCACTAGAATGTGTTCCGAAGGTACCTTCATGCAGCTCTTCCATGATCCTTTCTGCTTCAGTCTTATCCACACAACGCAGTAAAGTTGAATCATGGTTTCGTTTGTACAGAATGCCATTGCTGAGGAAGAACTTTGCCGCGAACCTTCTCATAAATTTCTTGTCATTTACAGATGCACCCTCGGGGTATTCCTGAGCTTCGAGGTACCTCTTCACTTCATGATACCAAGGCTTTTCTGTTACCTCTTCGGTCTCAAGATCACAGCAATGTGCAGGTTCATCCAACTTCCAAATAATGATCCAGGGAGCCTCGTTGTCCCACTTGACTTTGAACATAGAAGACATCGTAGCCAGCGCGTTCGCCAACTGATTCTCCTCTCGTGGGAAGTGTTCAAAGGTTATCTCCTTGAAATGGGGAATCAACGTCAATACATACTCCTTGTAAGGAATAAGATTTGGGTGTTTCGTATCCCACTCGCCTTTGATCTGACTGATCACAAGAGCGGAATCTCTGAAGACACTCAAAAACTTGATCCTTAGGTCAATTGCAGCTCGAAGACCCATAATGCATGCTTCATACTCCGCCATGTTGTTGGTGCAGTTGAAACATAGTCGGGAGGTAAGTGGAGTATGAGAGCCTTTGGGAGATATGATCACAGCGCCAATTCCATTACCTAAAGCATTTGAGGCTCCATCAAAGTGCATAGACCATCGGGATCCTTTCTCAGGTCCTTCATCCGGTCCAGGTACTTCACAATCAGTCACTACCATGATATTCTCGTCTGGAAATTCAAAGTACATGGACTGGTAATCATCCACTGCCTGATGTGCCAAATGGTCTGCCAATACACTTCCCTTGATTGCTTTCTGAGTTGTGTACTGGATGTTATATTCAGTCAAGATCATTTGCCATCTTGCTATTCTTCCGGACAAGGCAGGATTTTCGAAGATGTACTTGATAGGATCCATTTTTGAAATCAACAGAGTAGTGTGAGTTAACATATACTATCTCAGCCGGCGAGCAGCCCATACCAAAGCGCAGCAAGTTTTCTCGAGCAGTGAGTATCGGGTCTCACAGTCGGTAAACTTTTTGCTAAGGTAATAAATAGCGTGCTCTTTTCGGCCGGACTCGTCATGCTGCCCCAGCACACACCCCATTGAGTTGTCCAGTACTGTCAAGTATAAGATTAGAGGTCTCCCTTCAACCGGTGGCATCAGAATAGGTGGCTCTTGGAGATACTCTTTGATTCTTTCGAAAGCGGCCTGACATTCATCGTTCCAACGTACTACTTGATCTTTCTTCAGTAACTTGAAGATTGGCTCACAAGTAGCGGTTAGGTGCGAGATGAATCGGGCAATGTAGTTCAGCCGTCCTAGAAAGCCTCTGACCTCTTTCTCTGTCTTGGGACTTGGAATCTCTTGTATGGCTTTCACTTTGGTAGGGTCCACTTGAATACCTTTGTCGCTCACGACGAAGCCTAGTAGTTTTCCAGATCTCACCCCGAAGGTGCACTTGTTCGGGTTTAATCTCAGCTTGTACAACTTCAACCGGTCAAACAGTTTCTGTAGATGGTCAAGGTGTTCTTCCTCAGTTTGGGATCTTGCAATCATATCATCGACGTATACCTCAATCTCATGGTGGATCATATCATGAAACAGAGCAACCATGGCATGTTGGTATGTTGCCCCATCATTTTTCAACCAAAAAGGCATGACCTTGTAACAAAAGGTGCCCCACTGAGTAACAAAAGTGGTCTTCTCCATGTCTTCGGGAGCCATCTTTATCTGATTATAACCGGAGAAACCGTCCATGAAGGAGAATACCTTATGCTGAGCAGTGTTGTCAACCAGAACGTCGATGTGAGGCAGAGGGAAATCATCCTTAGGGCTCGCCCTGTTCAAATCCCTATAGTCAACACACATTCGGACCTTACCATCTTTCTTCGGTACTGGAACCACATTGGCAACCCACTGAGGGTAAGAGGTCACTGCTAGAAAACCGGCGTCAAATTGTTTCATAACCTCAGCTTTGATTTTCTCGGACATCTCGGGACGCATACGGCAGACCTTCTGTTTTACCGGAGGGCAGTCTTCCTTGGTAGGCAAGTGATGAACCATAATATCGGTATCCAACCCAGGCATATCCTCGTAGGACCAAGCAAATATTTCCACGTAGTCATGTAGCATCTGAATCAACCGTTGTTTCACACTGAGTTCCAGATTGGCACCAATCTTGACTTCCTTTATGTCTGTCTCAGTACCCAGATTTACCGTTTCCACTAGCTCTTCATGTGGCTGAATGGCCCTCTCTTCCTGGAGTAACAGTCTTTCAAGCTCACCAGGCACTTCGCAATCATCTTCACCTTCGTCTTCGGCTAAGTTGATCGGATTTTCGAAGTCATAACTGGAAGTAGTAGAGTCGTTACTAGTGAGATCTAGAATGGATTGGGACCTGTATATGTGAGTGTGTGTAAATATAGCTGTTTTGAAATATATAATAAAGAAAGACAAGGAGCACAAGATTTGAAATGCAAAAAACGTCCAATGCTTTTATTGATGATATATGAAAATGACACACAAAAGCCCTCACAAATGAAGCCACGGTGCCCCGGGTAAGACACCGGGCCATAAAGTTTAGTAATATTGTCTGTTTACAAATTCAAAACAAAGTAGTTCATTACTGAGTGACAAAAGTAATAGGTATGAAGTCTTTCGCCATCCAGTTGCTTGGTCCACCGTTGGTCGTTAGGTAGATCCAGCTGTCGAATTCAGATTCCTCCACGTCGTCTTCAATAGCATTTACTCCCGGGTTGTTGATGAACACATGAGGTCTTCCAATCCTTGCTTTACGAGCAGCCCTCTGAGCTTCTGCAGTGAAACCCAAACTAAATTTGTCAGTCTTCTGAGTGAAATTCGAAAGTCGGCCCCAGTTTTCATACTCATCCTTCTCAATAACAGCCTGGGCATCCTTTAAAGAAGCCATCTTCAAAGGAGAACCTTCAATCACAGTTTCAGCTGACGCCAGCGTCTGAGGAACCTCTTCAAAGTGCTGAAATGGAGTCTCAATGAACTCCTCATCCATTTCTATGTACCGGAACGAATTGAGGTGACTGACCATATACTCTTCCTCCCCCTGAACTGTAACAATCTTCCCTCTGACCGGGTATTTCAGCTTCTGATGTAGTGTGGAGGTCACAACCCCAGCCTTATGGATCCAAGGACGACCCAGCAAACAAGAATAGGATGGACGAATGTCCATCATGTAGAATTTTGAATCAAAGACCTGAGATCCAACCCTGATTGGAATATCAACTTCGCCATGTACCATCCTTTTAGACCCGTCAAAGGCCCGGACAACAATGTTACTCGACTTTAGCTCCAAACCCTCGCAATCCAACCTGTCTAGAGCTTTCTTGGGAAATACGTTCAACGAGGAACCAGTGTCAACCAGCACATGGGCAAGAGTAGTGCCCTTGCATTCAATGGAGACATGCAGGGCATCATTATGGTTCTTCCCTTTTGCAGTCAAATCAGCGTCGGAGAAACCCGAACCATTATCAACGGTTAAGTTGGCCACACAATCGGTAAATTGGTCAGCAGATGTTTCTTGTGGCACGTGGGCCGTCTTCAGGAAGGAAATCAGAGCCTTAGCATGGGCCTCTGAACACAACAACAGTGATAGCATAGAAATTTTAGAGGGGGTGTGCCCCAGCTGCTCAACTACATTGAAATCACTCTTCTTGAAAATCTTAAGAATCTCTTCCATTTCCTGCTTGGAAGCTTCAACGGTGGTTGTCTTTGGTGCCTCCGTTTGGGAAGGCATATCAGTAGCGATCCCTTTGCCCCGAGTGTTAGATGACTCGGCAGCAGGGGCAGAAACATAAACTTGGTCAGGAGGAGGAATAGGCACACTTGCAGATGTGATAACAATAGGTCCCTGGATAGCTGGAGGTACAATGTCAGGTGAGAAAAGCCTACCACTATGAGTGACTTTGGCAGGCCCGGTGATGTTGCTGACGCCGGTACTAGTATCAAACTCTTGTTTAACTCCAAGCACATAAACATCTGACCCATAGTGCCAAGGGACAGCTTTGTCGGATGTATAGGGGATGGGTCCCGGAACAGTGATGATTATGGGAGCAATCTTCTGAGCAGCCATGATTTTGACAGGCTTCTTTGAGGGAGCCTTAGGAGAGTTGTTGAAAATAGTAACAATGGACACTTCTTCAGTAGGGGTAGCAGGAACAACAATTTTCTCGAACAAGATCTCTTTATTATCCATCAGGCTTTGGATACCTGACTTCAACAAAGGATAACCAGCAGATGAAACGGAACATAGATGGCAACCTTTACTACATCTCGGAAATAAACCGGCTAGCAACAGGTTCCTTTTGACAGTCAACAGCGGAGTAACAACATCATCCACAGAGGCTACATACAGATCTTCCACTATAGCATTCACTCCATGCTTGGGCATGGGAGCGGTCACAACATTGGGCCTTTCGGGCGCCTCAAACTCTATTTCTTTAGCATCAATAAGGTCCTGAACCTTATTATTCAGAGCCCAACAATCATTTGTGTTATGCCCCGGGCTGTCAGAGTGGTAAGCACAACGGGCGTTGGGATTGTACTTTGGAGAGGTTGTGTTCACCATCTTCGGAGCTTCTCTCAGAGTTACCAGATTGGTTGTCAGTAGCTGCGGCAATATCTGGGATAAGGTCATGCTGAGTCGAGTGAACTGTCTTTTAGGTATCTCACCCCTTGGTTGGTTATATTGCTAAGGAGCAGCAGCAGGCTTTGAAATAACCACCGCGTTGACAGCTTGGTGGCGTTCCGGTTTATTCTATCTCCTTGAACCATAAACAACACTAGATTCTTTCTTGAAGGGCTTCTTTTCAGTGCTCGAGGAAGCACCCTTCTGTATCTTCCCAGACTTGATACCAGCTTCTATTCTTTCACCAGTCAAGATGAGGTCTGTAAACCCGGCAGAAGAATTACCAATCAGATGGTTGAAGAACGGACCAGATAGGGTCCCCAAGAACATATCCACGAGTTCACGGTCAGTTAGAGGTGGATGCACCCTTCCAGCCAGGTCTCTCCACTTTTGGGCATATTCCTTAAATCCTTCACCCGTCCTTAGTGACATAACCTGGAGTTGGGTACGTGTATGAGCGAGGTCGGAATTATACTGATACTGCTTATAGAACGCAGTAGCTAAGTCCTCCCAGTTACGAATGCTGGCTCCATCCAGCTGATAGAACCATTCGAGTTGAGTCCCTGAAAGACTATCCTGGAAGAAGTGGATCCACAAATTCTTATCAGCTGTATAAGGTTGGATCTTCCTTACATACGATCGGAGGTGCAGCTTAGGACAGGAAGCTCCGTCATACTTTGCAAAAGCAGGCGCCTTGAACTTATGGGGAATCACCACCCCAGAGGATAAGCCTAGGTCTCCGAAGTCCAACCCGGGCACATGTTGAATCTCCATAGCACTTAAACGGTCCTCTAGCTGTTTGTACCTGTCCTCGGCAGGAGGGTATTGTTCATCATTATAATTCGTCTCGTTGTCGGAGACCACGGGACTAGGAACCCCTCCTTCTTGGGGACTGTCCTTCCCTGCAGATGGGGTAGTCAGCTCAACCTCATTCTGCAGTGCATTCCTATATCTGCGTCCGGTATTGAACAAGACAATCCTCTTCTTCTTCTTCTTCTTCATAAGCAGGGTCTTCAACTCCTGTTGACCTTGGGCTAAGCTCATAACCATCTCTTGGAACTGGGCGTTCTGGGCCTGGAGGGCCTTGATCGCTTGTTCAGTAGTTGGTTCAGAAGTCATGATGATTGCTGAAATAAACAGCGAAGCAGATAAGTGACCTGTAAAAAGAAGGGTACCTGTTATGCATATGATGCATGGTATGCTATTTATGCAATGCATTCAAGGGTTTGAAAATTCAAATTCGTTGTAAACAAAAAGGAACACACGTTATATTAAGAAGTAAATTGTTTAGTACATCAATGCCTCATGGGCGAAATATTACAAAATACTTAATACCAAAATACACTGCGCATCCTCTTTGGAGCGATGTACGTGTTGAGGGTCTTTTCCTCGTGAAGTAGGCGGGTGAGCTCCAAGACCTTCTTCTCACTGGCATGGAGATTGGCTTCAAGAGAATTCCGCTCTTCCTTTAGTTGGATCCAGCTCTTTTGCATTTCTTCCCAAGACGTCGGCATGTCAGGATGTAGAATGGTGTACGGAACCTCTCCTTCCATAACTGGCTCTTTGATCACGGGGAGAATGTGAGGATATGGCATCATAAGCTTCTGGGAGCGGGCTCGTACCCACTTGAGGTAAGGCTCAAGGGGGATGGAAATCTTGTGCCCCAATTTCTTACTATCCACCTTGTTAGGCATCCTCCAAGCTCTGATGAACCTTTGGCGAAGTCCTTGCGCATCGTTGTCGAAGTCAAAAACTATGTCAGGGATCAGCATGTCATGAGGGCCATCCCTCCGAGCATATCCAAATTGTCTCAAATCTAGACAGGGGTTGTAAGTGATGCCTCCTCTAATTCAAAGTAAAGGAACATTAGGAAATTCTCCGCAACGGTCAATGATAGTGACATTTTCTCTGGACCGAGAACACCAATGTATATCAGAATGTGTAAGAGTCATCAATCGTTGCGACCACCTTAAACCACGTTCATTCTTCAAAACTGATTGTGGAAGGTGCGAAATAAACCACCTTGCCAGGAGAGGAGTGCAACACATGAGACCACCTCTTTTTCTCATTGTTCGAGTGTAAAATGAGTGGAGGATGTCCCCAAGCAATGTAGGTATAGGGTTCCTGGACATAAAATTCTTGACAGCATTTATGTCTATAAGTTGATCAGGATTTGGGAACAAGACCAACCCATAGACAAGGAGTGCCACCACTTCTTCAAAGGCTTGTAGGTCGAGAGAATTCCAACATTCTTGGGCCTTCTCAAACAAGAACTTTGCCAAGAATCCTTTGATACCACTTCTAACTTCCCAATGCCCCTTGATGTCAGATGGTTGCAGACGTAATGCTTGAGCAACATCTTCAAGTTTTGGTTCCTTTTCCGTACCGTTGTAGGGTAGTTGACTAAGAATAGGGACTTTCAGAAGCTGAGAAAACTCTTCCAAAGTAGGCACCAATTGATAATCCGGGAAAGTAAAACAGTGGTGCAGGGGGTCAAAGAACTGGAAAAGAACTTTTATCATATCTTCTTCAATGTTGGTGTTGACCAAGCCGATGAGTATACCATGTCTTTCATTGAAGGAAGAGCTCTCGAGAATCCTGGATGTAAGTTCCTTGAGTTGAGGAGGTATCCTTACAAGGTTGACCTGAATTGTCTTTCTGCGGAGAGACTCCATGTCCTACAAAACAAGAACAAAGATGAAGATTCGAACCCTTGAAGTGGTTAGTAGATGCATATGATGCGTTATGATGTTATGATGTTATGACAAAGACACACCACAAGTATTCACAAAAGGCAAACATGGTAAAGCACACAAGTCACACAAGACAGCCCTTAGAGTTTAGGCCAGCATGAAGTTTAGGTACTACCCTCTTGAAGTTGGTTGGCTCAAAACCTGTCCTAGAAAATAGTAACCGGGTTCTAAGGAGCTCAATATCATTGGATTGTTTTCTATGTTCATTGTTTTGATTTAGCCACTTAACTGGCGACCAAAATATTCCAAGAAAACAACCCTCAATGAGTGTAGTATCGAGTATCTACCAACTCCGGACTGCACCAAAGTCGGTCATCTCACTACCCCTAAAGAGGCCAGGATGGTCAAGTAAGGTTCTAGGTTAGTTGATGCTTCAGGACACCACGCGGCGGCCCCGTACTCTCCTTGACTTGACTCAAGGGTTACCGGTCCTCACCAAAGTGCCACATCAACGTAGCAACTGCTTCAACCATGTCGGTATACCCCGTACAGTTCCCTCACAGTTTGTTTCTACTTCTAAAAAGGTATCCCCAGATCCGAGTTAGGATCTATGAAACTCTGATGCAAGCCCACAATATTAAAGCAAACAAGGCATACAATTGAAAACATAGAATGATCTAATCCTAAGGTACACCTCACTTATTAATATTTCCCCAGCAGAGTCGCCAGTTCTGTGATCGGTGGAAATAGAACTGACTGTTTTTAATGCTGGTTCGTGAAATGTCGCAGTAAGCAAGAGTCGCCACCGTCTTTTATTTTCTCCAACAAGGAAAGGACAAAAGCACAGCAAAATTCCTTTTCGAGATGTTTCTCGGTTCGGGAGGTAGATTATAGAAAGGGAAGGTGTTAGCACCCTTTCTATCTGTGGTTATCCACAGGCTCTTAGGTACTTGCTCACTATGTTTTCAAAAATGTTTGCTTTTCTTGTGTTTGTGGGTTTGAAAAAAAGTTTGTTTCGAAAACTTCTAGGTAACTCTTGTATCAGTCCTCAAGAGTGTATGAAGTGTTTGTTTGAAAACTTTTGTTTGAAAAGTGTAGGTGCGAAAAGTATTTTCGTTTTGAAAAGAGCAAGTACCCAGGAGAAATCTACCTACTCAAAAGAAATTAAGTTGTGTAAATGTCCTTTAGACAGTACTATCCCACTATTGAGAAGTAGGTAGCACTGTCGTTAGAGTTTTCGGGCAATTCGATTTTAGGGACATGTGTGGTCACTAAAGCAATGGTAGGACGCCTTAGCGGTAACCCTAATGTCTTAGATCGTTTTTTATCGAGGCAACCGTTTCGAGGCAACTTGATCTTTAGACAGGAGGGCGACCTCTAAAACACCCTATACTCAATGACCACGTCGAGGCAACCAAGTGAGGCGCACCCTAGGAGTGGCATGTGCGCGTGTGTCAAGTTTTAGTTAGGTTATCTTTGCACATGTATTATGGTGAGCTACGTTTTGATTTTAATTTTCAGGAAAGTCTTGTCATGCATAATTAACAGTTAATAATTTGCGGAAAGTAAATTGTGGAAAGTAAATCTACGCTATTACAAGGCGTCGGGTATTTACATCGCCAAAAACATAATCCTTGAAAAGTAAATGCGAGAAAATAAAGAAAGCGATAAAAGGCCTAATTATCTATTACATCCTCGGAACAGATACATAAAATTAATATGCGCGAATAGAAATTGAATCGGGAAAAGTCTTTAGGGTATTGACCCTTTTTTTTGAGAAAGAATGAATTTTGGGTCCTTTTTTGCAATTAAATTAATTTAAGCCTACTAACTAATTAATTAATTAATTAAAAGAAAAAAAGTATTTTAAGTTTTTTAGGTTTTTAATGAAATAAAAGAAAAATAAAAGGAATTAAAAGTTGTCAAAACCTAATTTCTACATGGATTTTATTTATTGTGAAAATAATTACAATTAACCTAATTAAAACAACTAAACTAATTAATTACATTTATTTACAAAAATAATGAATAAAAGGTGAAATTAATAAATAATAATAATAATAAAAATATTTTAGTTTTCTAATTTTTATTGTGAAAAAATTAATTATGTGAGTTAATTAAATAATAGTAATAATAGTTATGAAAAGAAAATAAAAGAAAGGGAAAATAAAAAGAAATAATAAACCAGGGGGGTGATGGCCCAATATGGAGGTTAGAAAGCAATTTTCAGGCCCATTAAGCTATTCAGTCCATTGACTTTTTGAGATCCTCCATGGCATGGTTGACTGAGGAGTACCATGGTCTTCCAATCCAGGCCTTTGGATCTATGCTGGCAGCCACATGGCACTTGGGATGTGAGAGTGTATGGTGTACCACCTTCAGAATTCTGCATATGAACATGTTAAGAAAAGAAATAAATGTTTTTGGGTGGACCTGGGAATCGAACCCAGGTCCCAATGGTTACCAGCCAGCTCATCTTCCACTACACCATGTGCCTGCATTTTTCATTATGATAATGAACAAATATAATATATAAAACAATTAAATATGCTGTACACAAACATAAAAACGCGTGCTCTTTTGAATCATCCAACCAGAGGCTTACACGTCCTTCGTCTTCCTCGTTTGCCTGTAAAAACAGAGTTAGATAGCGGGGGGTTTTAACCCCCACAAAGCATGATGAGGAAAAATAGCGATTAGGCGTGTGATTAACATAAATATTTCGCGAGTATGGCTTTGTGTTTGTCTTGTTCTGACGGTTTCAACCATATGCCTTAGAGGTTCTAATTTTTCCTGGGTAATAAAGCCCCAATTTGAGAACTCATGAACCCTAAAATTCGTTAATGGCAATTTGTGATTTTGCGTGTTATAATTCAATTAACCTGTACCATTAGCTTCATAGGAGTTCTAGCAATGCCAAACACACAAAAAATCACGTTAATGATGCATGAATAATGAGTTATAATTATGGAAAAATCATCAAACCGTGTGACTGTAAACGATGATTTCTTGAGCTTTAGCACTTGGTTTTGATTGCAATCCGTCTCTGGGAACCCCTGCAATGTATTAGAAACCACAAAAGTCTTTGAATCACGTTAGAATATGGAAATCAGTTTTCAAATTTCTTGAGTTTTTTTCAAAGTGGTTATGGGTTTCTTGCAGCAAATTCACGTATGCATGAGTAGGGTTCACTTGTGTACTTATAGTAGAATAGAACTAGGTCAAATCTTTGCAAAGAAATCCATGGAATTGATGGTTGTATATTTGATTGAAAATCAAATATTTTTGAATCTTTTTGATTGGAAAAACTTGCTAAATTTGGAGATTCTTGTCCCTTTGATTTGCACACGAATTTTCCAGCATATATTGACCACTTTTGCTTCACAAAAAGATTGAAAAATCAAATCTTTGTATTTCCTACAATTTAAATTAATTAAATGAATTAAAATTGATTAAAAATCCAAATAATTAATAAAAATAAGAAAAATAAGTTCAAATAAGCTTTATGGGTCGTGCATAGATCATGGATAATGTTTCAAGAAGAAATTTGAGGCCCATTAGCAAAAACAAGGTGTTTTGAGCAAAGTTGACTTTTGAAATTCACAAAAATTTCCCAACTTCTCCAATGCATATCTTGCTCAATTTTGATCATATGAACATGTTCTTGGACATTTTGGAAAGGTCTTGAAGTCCTCTAACCAATGCCTTTGGTCCCATGTCATTTGGATTTACCAATATCAAGTTATGGTCTTTGACTTAAAGTGCCTTTTTGTTGACTTTTGAAATTGACCTATAATGTAGAAATTGATAACTTTTTTTGAGAGCATTTATTGGACTTGGAGTGTGAAGATGGGTTGTAGGAAATGTCATCCCCTTCAAAATGAGCATTGGATGGGATTTTTCTGATGAACCATGAAAAAGTTATGCCCTGGTCAATATACTGTTGACTTTTCCGCTGTCCAAAAATAGCAACCTTTTGCATCTTGATGATTTTTGAGCCATCCTTGTGGAATCATGATCAAGACTTGATCAAATGATGATTGTGGGCTCAAAATAAGATGTTGACCTAAAATTCTGACTTTTGACTGCCAAATGACCATTTTACCCCTGTAGTTGACTGTTGATCAAATAGGGCTTTTGACTGTGGAATTAGGCACTATGAGTCTTGAGACTTGACATATAGATGCTTGAGGATGTATGTAGGCCTAGGGGACTTTATTGAACCATTGGAAACCTCAAATTCCTTGAAAGAACCAAAACCCTAATTTCAGCTGGCTTAGGAGGTGTTTGACTATGCAATCCTTGAGTAGACTTGAGCACTTTGAGGGTCATTCTTGAGGAACCTTGAAGAATATGGGAGGGCAAATTTTGGGGTACAACACGAACCAAAATGAAACAAAGATTTTATTAGTAGAATTCAAAATACAGTTGCCTTTTAGGCGTTACAATTGAAAATTCTAAAAACTAAAAAAATCAAGTTTCCCATGAATGTTTCCTCTTCGTTCCGAGATAGACATTAAGGCTTCTTTCCTCATAAAGATTCTTTGTGAGCTCTAAAACTTTCCTCTCCTGGGCATAGAACTGGTCCCTGTAAGTATCCTACTCCTTCTTCAACTGAATCCAAGACCTCTGTAATTCTTCAAGATCAATGGGCATATCAGGATGAAGAATCGTGTAGGGAATATCCCCTTCAGTAATGGGCTTCATAATCACTGGTAAGACAGCTATCTATAGCATCATAAGTTTCTGAGCACGAGCTCGTACCCATTGGAGATAAGGTTCCATAGGAATTGAAGTCTTCAGCCCCAAAATCTTGACGTTAGATCCTTTTACCATGCCCCAAGCTCGTATGAACCTCTGGCGATACACTTGAACATCATCCTCATAGTTAAACATAATGCCCTGGATAAGCATCTCATGAGGACCATCCCTTCGAGCGTAACCAAATTGTCGCAGAGCCAAAGAAGGATTATAAGTTATACCTCCCTTAATGCCAAGTAGTGGGACATTAGGGAATTTCGCGCAGCGGTCGATAATAGAAATATCTCCCATAGATCGGGAATACCAGAGAATATCCACGTGAGAAAGTTACATTATCCTTTGCGACCAACCCAAACCTTCTTCATTCTTCAGCACTGACTTAGGGAGGTGAGAAATAAACCACCTCGACAGTAATGGCATGCAGCACATAAGAACCCCTCTTCTCTTCATGGTACGAGTGTGGAGAGCACGCAAGATATCTCCGAGCAAAGTAGGAACAGGGTTGCGAGAGAGAAAGATTATGATAGCATTCACATCTATGAGTAAATCTGGATTAGGGAATAGTACTAACCTATAAATTAGAAGAGCCAAAACCTCCTAAAAAGCCTGAAAGTCCAAATAATCCCAAAAAAGCTGGGCCTTCTCTATTAGGAACTTGGCTAGAAAATCTTTGACTCAGTTTCTTGTTTCCCAATTGGATACCACGTCGGCCCGTTTCAGATGCAAAGCTGAGGCAATGACTTCTGGCTTGGGAACCTCTTCTAAACTTGTGAAAGGCATCTGGTCAAGAATAGGTATATCCAATAACTGAGAGAACTCTTCCATGATTGGCACCAACTGATAGTCTGGAAAGGTGAAGCAGTGGTGCTTGGGGTCAAAGAACTGAAAAAGTACACCCATCATCTTTTCATCAAAGCTCGAAGTAACCAGTTTGAGAAGTCGACCATATTGTTGTACCCCAAAATTTGCCCTCGCACTTTTCCACAAGAAATCTCAGCTTCAAACATTTCCTGACTTCTCAAACTGGCTCAAGAATCGGACAAACGGACTTTTTTGACAGTCAAGCAAAATTAGGGTTTTTTACTGATTTTCAGAGCTCTGAATTGTTTCATACAGTGGGCTTAGGGTTTGGTTAATTTTTGGTTCAATTTTGATCAAGCGAGCGTGATTTGGCATTTAATCCGGAATTAAGGTTTTATGGGCATATTCTCAGAAGAATTTAAATTCTATAGCACTTTGCGGTTTATTTCAAGAGTCGAGTTAAAATTCGCGTTATCTTGGTTTAATCAGCAAAAGAGACAGTGGCATAAATTCATTTTGTTTGGGCCAGTCAAAGAAGGGTTGCAGTTGGATTTACCGTACTTGCAAAGAATCAGTGTTTATGACAAATCAGTAAGAGGAAGCAATTGGTTTGAATTCACCAGTCCAAAGATATATGCAGTGTTGGATTCACAGTGCTTATGCGTTTGATCAGTCTATTTGGATCGACTGCTGTTTTGCTCTGGATCTTGAACAAGACAGACTTTAATTGATCAATGTTGTTTTATTTAAGTTATTTATTATTCTGAAATTAAATGATTGAATTTATTTTTCAATTGTTAATTCTAAGAATTTTAAATAAATAAATAAACAACAAAGAAATTAGAATTAATTGGATAATTTAAACTTTTATTAATGTTTGAATTATTTGTACAAATTGTTGTTTATTACAAACAATAATTTACATTTAATTTAAATATTACATAGAATGAAAAACTATCCTATTTTCTAAATATTCTTCGTGCTTCATTTCGCTCCGGCATTCCATCTTTCATCTGCAAAAAGAACAAGAAAAGTCAGAAAGCATTTAATTAAAAGACAGTAAAAGTTGCTCATCATTAGGGGCCACTGACTGGGATCAGTTGCCCTCTCTGCAAATCACGGGATTTCTCCCGGTTCACAGAGAGGGAAGATTATTTTTACTTCATGAAATGCAAATGTCAAAAAATGCATAAGTTACAAATTCAAGCTGCATAGAAATTCAAGATTCAAAATCCAATCCAAACTGAAAAAGTTCAAATCCAAAATTTCTATCCAAAAAGCCAAGGCTACTGTCAAAATGCCCAAAGTCCACTCAAAGAAAGTCACAAGTACCCAAGCTGTCATGAAAAGATTTAGCCAAGATATCAAGGAAAAGGAAGTCAGCACACATAAACTGTCAAAAGAGATGAAGATGTAAAATGTAAAATGCAAGCAATCTAGAATCATCACTTCCCATCCAGGGCCCCTTCAGAAAAGTACAAACAAAAATCATATAAAAATCTTAAACTGTACTTTAAGAGAGAGTAAAGAGAGATAAAGCAAACTCAGTTCAGGTTAGGCATGGACATCAGCACAGCAGGCAAAAGGGAGAGAGAGGAATGTGTACAAATTTCATCAACTCTGCATAATAGAAAAGCCAAGACAGTCCAATAGCAGTTCACAGCACAGCAGGCAAAAGGAAGAAAGAAGAATGTATACAAAATACCAACTCTGCCTCAGCACAGGACATACACAAGCCAATAGACAATAAGAAGGTTTAAGATAGAAAAGGAAATATACAAGACAGTTCAGCAGGCAATTCAAAGAGAGATATACAAAGTCAAAAGCCAACTCAGCAAAATACAAGGCAGTGCACAGCAGACAGTAGAAGAGTGAATATAGAAAAGAAAATAGCTAACACAGTTTAGGCAACTCAGAATAGACAGAAGTAAGGTGAGAGAGGAGAGAAGTATAAAAAACTGTCAAGGCAAACACAGCTAGGTAGCTGCATCAAGCACTTAACTCTGCCTCACCACAATACACATTAGCCAATATAGCAGTTCAGAGGATAAAAGAGATATATACAAGCTGAAGCAAAAACACACTAAACATATAAACCTGCAAAAAACTGAGTTGTCAAAAACCAACATCCTCTCATATCCCAAAACCCATAGCATAAACATACTGAGCTTATCAAAGAAAAGGGAACCATAACCATCATCTGAACCTAACATATTTCAAGCCTCAACCTTCATGCTAAACCCACAAACCTGATAACACATTTCAAGCCTCAACCTTCATGCTAAACATACAAACCTCATGTCCAAACTTGCCTCACCATAACATACTGAACCAAGCACATACAAGCTAAAGTCTCAAACCAATACCATAACCTGAACAACCTCAAGCTTAAGCATCAGTGATAACCATAACCAAAACCAACCCAAGCCTACAACCCTGTGAAGCTGAACATCTCAAGTCACATAACATCAAGCTCACAAACAAGCACATAGCCTCTCAAGAAGAAGAAGAAAGAAGCAATTCAAAGTGAACTCAGTAGCAATCTCAAAAGGCAGTTCAAAGAGCCTCAGAAGCAAGCACACATAGGCAAGCACACAAGCAAATACTCAGACATATCATACTCAGGCAACAAGACTCAAGGCAACGATTGTTCCAAAATATTCCACAAACAGAAGCAAAGGCATCACAGTAGGAAAGAGGAAGATGAAGAAGTGAATCATTTCAAGGTTTGTTTTTTTCAGTTAATAATCATCATCAAAAAAACCTGAGCAAAAGATAAAAGAACGAAAGTACCAGAAAGCATCAAAAGCAAGCTCCATCACCGCCGTTCCGGCCTCCTGAAGCATCACCCCTTTGCCTCTCCTCCGGCTCCCAAAATCAGGTAGCAATCTTCTTCCCTTTCACCTCATAAAACGAAAATATAAAACTCAGTTTAAAACAAGTCCGAACCACGCGAATCCAGAAAAGAAAGATAAAGACATAACATCTTAGGACTAACCTCGTTTCAAAGGATGCGGATTTCCTGCCTAGAAGGGAAGAGAGTGTGAGGATGATGTTGGTGGCCGGAATCGAGCGCTCAGAAAGCCTAAACGGAGAAGACGAATTCAGTAAACACGGCGCCGCTGACTAGCCCTAACCCTCGTTCCACAAACAACACGCTTAACCCTAATTTCGTTCAAGGCAAACTTGGGCCTGACCCGTTTCCTGATTACCCCAAAGCCCATTAACATTAACCTCTTTTCATATTCATCAACAATGTTTGTTTAACCTACTTTTTCTTTCATATATTAATAATAACCCTTTAAAATCTTATGAAAGCATTTCATTTACTTTACAAAAAAATCATTTTTATACAAATACTTTCTTTTTATTTACAATTTAACTAAAGCATTTTATATATACTTATTTAATTAAAAATACTAACCTAAATATCTAAATACTTTTTATACACAAATTAAAATTAAAAAACATTCTTAATACATATTTGTATATATTATCTTTTCTTTTTATATACATACATAATTAAATTGAAAATACCTCTTTTAATTAAAACATGTTTGTACATATTATACGTAATTAAAATTAAACTTTTTAGTTAACATTCTTTTTGTACATAATTAACATATAAATCAAAATACAGATTAAAACGTATATCTAGGTCAAAACCCTAATACGGCTCGACTTCACATTTCGCACTTATACATGTTTACATTTACACAATACATATACATTTGCACTTACACAATATATTGCCCTACACACACTTTATCTTATACTTGTATATTTGATATTCATTTTGATCGCACATTCGATTTGGTTGTAAATTATTGGGTACTATAAGTCTCCTCCCCTTGTACATTTATACCCCCACTCCCGGACATTATTTTGTAATAACGTAGATTTATATTCCGCAATTTACAGCTTTTCAATTATACCATGGTTAGACCTAGGGTTTGTATGTACATAAAATCAAACGCTAGATAACCTAATACAAGACAAATGCATGTAATCAATACACAAACACACTTGCACCCCCTAGGGTAATCCCACATGTTGCCTTCCAAAATGGGCCATGCTTGCACGTCGAATGTCTTTGGCAAAACAAAATTAAATGATCATAAGTCCCTCGATGACGCTTTCGAAAGTTGCCTAAACGGAATGATCATAGTCCCTTCAAAACAATTTGCCAAACACACTTGGCATCATTGCATTCATGGTCTATGCGATGACCCGTGCCCGTCCCGAATAAACTTCCTAAACGCAAGATTGCCCATCAATTTCAATGATGGAACAAAACTGTTAAAAGGGGTTAAAACATGACAAAAACCTTTGAGTACAATAGGGTAGACATAACTCTTAGTTACTTGAGATCAAACTTGCAAAAAAAACACTTGCCTTCTTTTCAAAAACCACAATCCACAACACTTTCAAACAAACTCTCAAAAACATTTGAAAACATCTTTTCGAAAAGATTCACACTTTTGTAAAACACTCAAACACGAGTCAAATACATTAGTTGCCTAAAACAAGGCATCTTTTTCTAAAACATTTTCAAAAAGCACCCACACACACACCATTTTCAAAGCAATCGAAAAACAAGGCAAGTGATCTAAAAAACCAAGTAACTAAGAGCCCATGGATAACCATGGATGAAAAGGGTGCTAATACCTTCCCTTTTCATAATCTACCCCCCCGAACCCACGAAATATCTCAAAAGGTTTTTGCTGTGCTTTTTAACCTTTCCTTTAGGATAAAGTAAAAAGTCGGTGGCGACTCTTGCTAACCGCACAAGTGCGAATGCGAACGCAAAACACAAGTCAGTTCTCCCACCGTATCACAGAACTGGCGACTCTGCTGGGGATTACTTCTAAAAGTGGGGTTACCTTAGGGTTTAGATCACTTTTGTTTTCAATTGATTGCTTTGTTTGCTTTTACATTTGTGGGCATTGTATCGGAGTTTTATAGATCCTAACCCGGATCTGGGGAAACCCTTTTAGGTAGCAACAAGGCTGTGAGGGAACTGTGCGGGGTATACCGACATGGTTGAAGCAGTCTGCTACGTTGATGTGGCACTTTGGTGTGTACCGGTAACCCTTGAGTCAATCAAGGAGAGTACGGGGCCTCCATGTGGTGTCGTAAAGCATCAACAGACCTTAGGAACCTTAATTGAACCATCTTGGCCTTTTTAGGGTAGTGAGATGACTACTTTGGTGTACTCCGAAGTCGGTTGATACTCGATACTACACTCGATTGAGGGTTGTTTTCTTGGGATATTTTGATCGCCAGTCAGTGGCTAAATCGAAACGATGAACAATGAAAGCAATCCAATGATATTGAGATCCTTAGAACCCGGTTACTTTGATAGGACAGGTTTGAGCCCACCAACTTCAAAAGGGTAATACCCAGACCCCATACTGGCCTAAACTCTAAGGGTTTGCCTGGTGTGACTTGTGTGCCTTACATGTTTGCCTTTGTAAATACTTGCAGTGTGTTTGATCATAGCATCATGACATCATACAGCATCATATGCATCCACTAACCATTTCAGGGGTTCGAATCTTCATCTTTGTTCTTGTTTGTAGGACATGGAAACTATTCGTAGAAAGACAATTCAGATCAACCTTATAAGGGTTCCTCCTCAACTCAAGGAGCTTACATCCAGGATTCCCGAGAACTCGTCATTCAGTGAAAGGCATGGTAGACTCATCAGCCTGGTCAATACCAATATTGAGGAAGAGATGGTAAAGGTCCTTTTCCAATTCTTTGACCCTCTGCATCACTGTTTTACTTTCCCGGATTATCAGCTGGTGCCTACTCTAGAAGAGTTTTCCCAGCTTCTGAAGATTCCCATTCTCAATCAACTACCCTACAACGGTACGGAAAAGGAACCAAAACTTGAAGAAGTAGCTAAAGCATTATGCCTACAACCATCTGACATCAAGGGGCATTGGGAAGCCAAAAATGGTGTCAAAGGATTCTTGGCAAAGTTTCTGTTTGAGAAGGCCCAAGAGTGTTGGAATTCCCTTGATCTACAAGCCTTTGAAGAGGTTGTAGCCCTCCTTGTCTATGGGTTGGTGTTGTTCCCTAAACCAGATCAGCTTATAGATATCAGTGCTGTCAAGGTCTTCATGTCCAGGAACCCTATACCTACGTTGCTGGGGGACATCCTTCATTCATGTTACACTCGAACCATGAGAAAAAGGGGTGTTCTTATGTGCTGCACTCCCCTCCTGGGGAGGTGGTTTATTTCGCACCTCCCACATTCAGTTTTGAAGAACGAGCGGGGTTTGAGATGGTCACAACGGTTAATGACTCTCACGCATGCGGATATACATTGGTGTCCTAGGTCCAGGGAAGACGTCACTATCATTGATCGTTGTGGGGAGTACCCTAATGTTCCTTTATTTGGAATCAAAGGAGGTATTACCTACAACCCATGCCTGGCTTGGAGACAGTTTGGTTATGCTCGGAAGGATGGCCCTCATGACATGTTAATTCCAGACATAGTTTTTGACTTCGACAACGATACTCAAGGACTTCGTCAGAGATTTATCAGAGCTTGGAGGATGCCAAGTAGGATAGACAGCAAGGCATTGGGGCATCGGAACTCCATCCCGTTGGAACCTTACCTCAAGTGGGTACGAGCCCGCTCCCAGAAGTTAGTAATGCCTTACCCTCACATGCTACCTGTGATCAAAGAACCAGTCTTGGAAGGAGAGGCATCCTACACCATTCAACATCCTGACATGCCCACCTCCTGGGAAGAGATGCAGAAGAGCTGGGTCCAGCTTAAGGAAGAACGGAATTCTCTTGAGACCAGTCTACATGCTAGTGAAAAGAAGGTCCTGGAACTCACCCGCTTGCTGCACGAGGAAAGGAATCTCAACACCTACATCGCGCCAAAAAGGATGCGCAATGTTTTTTTATCTTAAGGAGTTATTTTGTAATATTTGGCCCATGAGGCATTTATGTACTAACGAATTTCTCCTTATTAATATAATGTGCGTTCCTTTTTGTCTACAACAAATTTTGAATATTCTAAATCCTTGAATGCATTGCATACATACGCATTCCATTGCACCATATGATAGCAGGTACCCTATTTCACAGGTTGCTTATTCTCCTTCGCTGTTTATTTTGAACAGTCATCATGAATCCAGACTCCTCCAGTGAGCAAGCAATCAAGGCTCTTCAAGCCCATAATGCACAATTCCAAGAGATGGTCCTAAGCCTAGCCCAGGGTCAGCAAGAGTTGAAGACTCTACTCCTGAAGAAGAAGAAGAAAAAGAGAACTGCGTTGTTCAACACCGGACGCAGATTTGGGAATACACTCCACAACGAAGCTGATCCAACCACTTCTTCTGCTGAGAAAAACAGTACCCAAGGGGGAGGAGCTCCTAGTCCCGCAGTCTCCGACAACGAGACGGACTATAACGATGAACAATACCCACCTGCTGCTGACAGATACAAACAATTGGAGGACCGCTTGAGCGCTATGGAAATTCAGAACGTGCCGGGGCTGGATTTCGGAGATTTGGGGTTATCTTCTGGAGTAGTAATTCCACACAAGTTTAAGGCGCCTGCCTTCGCCAAGTATGACGGGGTCTCCTGCCCAAAGCTGCATCTGAGGTCATATGTAAGGAAAATCCAACCTTACACGGCGGATAAGAACCTCTGGATTCACTTCTTCCAAGACAGCCTCTCGGGGTCACAACTTGAATGGTTCTACCAATTGGACGGAGCTAGCATCCGGCACTGGGAAGATTTGGCAACTGCATTTTACAGACAATACCAATACAATTCTGATCTCGCTCCTACGCGTACCCAACTTCAGGGTATGTCTCTAGGGACGGGTGAAGGGTTCAAAGAGTACGCTCAAAAATGGAGATATTTGGCTGGCAGGGTGCAGCCTCCATTAACTGATCGAGAGCTGGTTGATATGTTTCTAGGAACGTTGTCTGGTCCGTTTTTCAATCATTTGGTTGGTAACTCCTCCGCTGGGTTCACAGATTTGATATTAACGGGAGAAAGAATTGAAGCTGGCATCAGGTCAGGCAAGATACAGAAGGCTGCCTCTACAAGTGCTGAGAAGAGGCCATTTAAGAAAGAAGCAAGTGCCGTCTATGGTCCTAGAAGACAGATCAAGCCCGAAGGTCGCCAAGCCGTCAATGCTCTGGTCATCTCTAAACCTGCTGCTACTCCTCAGCAGTACAGTCAACAAAGAAGTGAAAGGCCCAAGAGGCAGTATACTCGACTGAGTATGACCTTATCTCAAATTTTACCTCAACTGTTATCCACCAACCTGGTGACCCTCAAAGAAGCTCCTAAAGTCGTCAACACTGCGTCTCCTAAATACAACCCAAATGCCCGGTGTGCTTATCATTCTGATAGTCCCGGGCACACTACTGATGATTGCTGGGCCTTAAGAAACAAAGTGCAAGATCTGATCGACGCAAAAGAAATTTAGTTTGAAGCGCCGGAAAGACCGAATGTTGTAACGGCCCCTATGCCCCAGCATAGGGTAAATTCCATTGAGGAAGAAGTGTACGCTGTTTCGGTGGATGAAGTTGTTACCCCTTTGAAGACCGTTAAGAAGAACCTACTGCGGGCCGGTTTATTTCCGGGTTGCGGCGAAGGTTGCCCATTCTGTGCTATTTCCCTATCTGTTTGTCCCTTGCTAAGGTTAGGCATCCAAGGCCTAATGGATAGCAAGGAGATTCTATTCAAAAAGACTGCTGTTCATTTGGTTCCAATGAAAGAAGTTTCCGTGATTACCATCTTCAAAAATCCAATCAAGGCTCCCCCAAAGAAGCCTATTCAAATCTTGACAGTTGCGCCTGTGATCATTACTGTTCCAGGACCCCTCTCCTACGTGTCTGATAAGGCTGTCCCCTGGCATTATGGGGCAGACGTGTATGTAAATGGAATCAAGCAAGAATTTGATGCTAGTGCCAGTATCTGCGATATCACCGGTCCAGCTAAAGTCACCCGCAGTGGCAGGCTCTTCTCGCCTGACATTGCGCCACCCGCTATTCGAAAACCCCTTCTCATAAAACCTGCAAGTTTACCAAGTCCTGTTGCTGATCAAATTGTGTCCCCTGCTGCCGAGTCATCAAATGCTCGGGGCAAAGGGGTTGAAGAAGAGCCTGCCCGGATGGAGGCACCAATACCCGTAAATGCTGAGGCCTCCCGACAAGAAATGGAGGAGATTCTGAAAATAATAAAGAAAAGTGATTTTAATGTTGTCGAACAACTGGGGCATACACCCTCCAAGATCTCCCTGCTCTCCCTATTGCTATGCTCCGAGGCTCACGCTAAGGCATTAATCTCATTTCTCAAGACAGCCCACGTGCCGCAGGAGACGTCTGCAGTTCAGTTCACTGACTGCATAGCAAATCTGACGGCGGACAACGGCTTGGGCTTTTCAGATGCTGACCTGACCGCAAAAGGGAGAGACCACAATGATGCCCTGCATGTCTCTATTGAATGCAGGGGCACTACTCTGGCACATGTGTTGGTGGACACTGGTTCTTCTTTGAATGTTCTTCCGAAAAAGGCTTTAGATCGTCTGGACTATGAGGGCCTGGAGTTGAAACCCAGCAATATCATCGTCAGGGCTTTCGATGGTTCAAAGAGGATGGTTCATGGAGAGGTTAACATCCCTATCCGTGTAGGCTCTCAAGTGTTTGACTCTACCTTTTACGTAATGGATATACGTCCATCATACTCTTGTCTGTTGGGTCGACCTTGGATCCATAAAGCTGGGGCCGTGACCTCCACCTTGCACCAGAAGTTGAAATATCCCGTCAGGGGGAAGATCGTCACTGTGCAAGGAGAAGAGGAGTATATGGTGAGCCATTTGAATTCCTTCAGGTACATCGAGATGGACGGAGAGTTCATTGAAACCCCCTTCCAACATTTCGAGGAGGTACATCCAATTTCAGCAGCTGCAGAGACAATGGCCGAAGAGAATGATTCCTTGAAGATGGCTTCCCTAAGAGATGCCCGGGCTGTGGTTCAGAAAGGCAATTGTGCACACTGGGGTCAGCTTCCTGACTTCACTCAGAAGAACGACAAGTTTGGGCTAGGCTTTACTGCAGAGGCTCAGAAGTCAGTGCGCAAAGAGAAGATCGGAAGGGCTCCGGTGTTTATTTCCAGCTCAAGGGTGAACGCTATTGAGGAAGATGTGGAGGAAGCAGAGTTTGACAGTTGGATCTACCCGACCACCAGCGACGGACCAAGCAACTGGACAGCAAAGGATTTTACCCCTATCACATTTGTCACGCAGTAATTGATTTCTTTTGATTTCTAAATTTGTAACAAACAATATGTTAAAACTTTGTTGGCTCGGTGTCCTGCCCAAGGCATCGTAGCTCCATTTGTGAGGGCTTTTTGTATGACATTTTCATATATCATCAATCAAAACATTGGACGTTTGTTGCATTTCAAGTCTTGTGCTCTTTTTCTTTCTGTGTTATACATATTGCAAAACAGCTATATTTACACACACTCACTTATACAGGTTTCAATCCACTCTGGATCTCGCTGGTAACAGCTCTGCTACCGCCAGTTATGACTTCGAAAATCCGATCAACTTGGCCGAAGACGAAGGTGAAGATGATTGCGAAGTGCCTGGTGAACTTGCGAGACTGCTACTTCAGGAAGAGAGGGCTATTCAACCACATGAAGAGCCTGTAGAGACAATTAACCTGGGTACTGAGACGGATAGAAAAGAGGTCAAGATTGGTGCCAATCTAGAGCTCAGCATGAAGCAACGATTGATCCAGATGCTACAAGACTACGTGGAGATTTTTGCTTGGTCCTATGAAGATATGCCTGGTTTGGATGCCGACATTGTAGTTCACCACCTGCCAACCAAGGAAGATTGCCCTCCGGTAAAACAGAAAGCTCGACGGATGCGTCCAGAGATGTCTGAAAAGATCAAGGCCGAGGTTATGAAGCAGTTTGATGCCGGATTCCTTGCAGTAACTTCTTACCCTCAGTGGGTTGCCAATGTTGTGCCAGTACCGAAGAAGGACGGTAAAGTCAGAATGTGCGTCGACTACAGGGATCTGAACAGGGCTAGCCCCAAAGATGACTTCCCCCTACCTCACATCGATGTCTTTGTTGACAATACAGCTCAACACAAGGTGTTCTCCTTCATGGATGGTTTTTCAGGGTATAATCAGATCAAGATGGCTCCAGAAGATATGGAGAAAACGACCTTCGTGACTCAGTGGGGCACCTTCTGTTATAAGGTCATGCCATTCGGATTGAAAAATGCTGGGGCAACCTATCAGCGTGCCATGGTTGCTTTATTTCATGACATGATCCATCATGAGATTGAAGTATACGTTGATGACATGATTGCAAGGTCTCAAACTGAGGAGGAGCACCTTGACCATCTGAGGAAGTTATTTGACCGACTCAAGTTGTACAAGCTGAGGTTGAATCCCAACAAATGCACCTTTGGGGTAAGATCCGGAAAGTTGTTAGGTTTCATTGTAAGTGATAAAGGTATTCAGGTGGATCCTGCCAAAGTAAAAGCCATACAAGAGATGCCGACTCCAAAAACAGAAAAAGAAGTCAGAGGTTTCCTAGGACGACTGAATTACATTGCTCGATTCATCTCACATCTAACTGCTACTTGTGAGCCAATCTTCAAATTACTGAAGAAAGATCAAGTGGTACGCTGGAATGATGAATGTCAGGCCGCCTTTGAAAGAATAAAGGATTATCTCCAAGAACCACCCATTCTTATGCCACCGGTGGAAGGAAGACCTCTGATACTATACTTGACAGTGCTTGATAATTCAATGGGGTGTGTGCTGGGGCAGCATGACGAGTCTGGCCGAAAAGAGCACGCTATTTATTACTTGAGCAAAAAGTTTACTGACTGTGAGTCTCGTTACTCACTGCTTGAGAAAACTTGCTGCGCTCTTGTATGGGCTGCTCGCCGGCTGAGACAGTATATGCTGACTCACACTACCTTATTGATTTCAAAGATGGATCCCATCAAGTACATATTTGAAAAGCCTGCTCTGTCTGGGAGAATAGCGAGATGGCAAATGATCTTAACAGAATATGATATCCAGTATACAACTCAGAAAGAAATTAAGGGAAGTGTACTGGCTGATCATTTGGCACACCAACCTGTGGACGATTACCAATCATTGAACTTTGACTTTCCGGATGAAGACATCATGGTGGTAACTGATTGTGAAGTACCTGGACCGGATGAAGGACCTGAGGAAGGATCCCGATGGTCTATGCATTTTGATGGAGCCTCCAATGCCTTGGGTAACGGCGTCGGCGCTGTAATCATATCTCCCAAAGGAACTCATACTCCCCTCACCGCCCGATTATGTTTCAGCTGCACCAACAACATGGCAGAATATGAGGCATGTATCATGGGTCTACAAGCTGCAATCGATTTAAGGATCAAGTTTCTAAGTGTCTTCGGAGATTCCGCTCTCGTGATTAATCAGATCAAGGGCGAGTGGGATACGAAACACCCGAATCTTATTCCTTACAAGGAGTATGTGTCGACCTTGCTCCCTCACTTTGAAGAAATAACGTTTGAGCATTTCCCCAGAGAGGAGAATCAGCTAGCGGACGCACTAGCCACGATGTCTTCAATGTTCAAAGTTAAATGGGACAATGAGGCTCCCCAAATCATAATCTGGAAGTTGGATGAACCGGCGTACTGCTGTGAGCTCGAGGCTGAGAAGGTGACTGAGAAACCCTGGTATCACGAGGTGAAGAGGTACTTGGAAGCTCAGGAATACCCTGAAGGCGCATCCGTCAATGATAAGAAGTTCATGAGGAGATTTGCTGCAAAATTCTTCCTCAGCAACGGCATTCTCTACAAACGGAATCACGATTCAACTCTGCTACGTTGTGTGGACAAGGCTGAAGCAGAGAAAATTATGATAGAGCTGCATGAAGGTACATTTGGAACCCATTCTAGTGGACACACCATGGCTAAGAAAATCCTTCGGGCAGGATATTTCTGGTCCACAATGGAAGCCGATTGTTACCAACACTCCCGAACTTGTCATAAGTGCCAGATCTATGCTGACAAGGTGCATATCCCTCCGGTTCCTTTGAATGTCCTAACGGCACCCTGGCCTTTCGCAATGTGGGGCATCGATATGATCGGTGAGATCCGACCAACGGCATCAAATGGGCATCGCTTCATCTTAGTGGCGATCGATTATTTCACGAAGTGGGTTGAGGCAGCTTCTTATGCCACAGTAACCAAGAGCGTCGTGGCACGTTTCATCCGGCATAATCTGATCTGTCGGTACGGCGTCCCAGAAAGAATCATTACGGACAATGGCACCAATCTCAATAACAAAATGATCACCGAACTCTGTGAACAATTCAAGATACAGCACCACAATTCTTCTCCCTACCGGCCGAAGATGAATGGGGCTGTAGAGGCAGCCAATAAGAATATCAAGAAAATTGTGCAGAAGATGACAGTGACCTATAAAGATTGGCACGAGATGTTACCGTTCGCTCTTCATGGGTACCGCACCTCAGCAAGGACATCAACCGGGGCAACTCCTTTCTCTTTGGTCTATGGCATGGAGGCAGTCTTGCCGATCGAAATCCAGATACCCTCTCTCCGGATAATGAAGGATGCAGACTTGAATGAAGATGATTGGATCCAGACTCGACTTGATCAATTAAATCTGATTGACGAAAAGAGGCTCACTGCTATCTGTCATGGTCAGACGTATCAAAAACGGATGATCAGGGCATTTAACAAGAAAGTCAGACCGCAAGAGTATCAAGTTGGGGACCTGGTAATCAAACGCATCATCCTTCCTCAAAGTGATCCCCGGGGCAAATGGACCCCTACTTACGAAGGGCCATTTGTGGTTAAGCGTGTGTTCTCAGGAGGAGCCATGATCCTAACCACCATGGACGGTGACGACCTTCCTCACCCCGCCAATGCAGACATAGTAAAAAAATACTACGCATAAATAAAAGACCCGCTAGGTTGACATACCTAGGCAAAAATAAGGGCTTCCCGGCGAACCAAAAGGGTTCGGGCAAAAATAAGGGATGAAATGAATAAAAATCTGTACACCCGGCAAGTCGAAAACCTGAAAGGGCGGCTTGGGCAAAAATGGGTATCCCGGTGGGCTGAAAACCCGAAAGGGCGGTCCAGGCAAAAGTTAGGGATAAAAGCGTAACACTATGTCTCATTGGATCACTTCGCATCCGGAATTCGGCATCAACTATCTGGCCCCAAATTTCGGCATTGACCAATCAGTTTCATCTTCAGATTAGGCAGTAAGGCGATGAGACGTTCGAAAACATAAAGGCGATAGCAGAATTGGAACCCAGTGGGATTGTTCACGTAGCTGTTTTGTTTTCTTTTTCAAAATGTAAACTCTATACTATTTGGCGATGTCCTCTTACTAGGATGTCAGTCTCTTGTACAAAAAACGCCTATTCACAGGCAAAAGTTTAAATCAATACAAATTCACTTGTTCATACAAATTACCATTGTTTTCCCCTTTTCCTGTTTTGTCTTGCGAAGAACGTCCAATGTTCATTTTTTTGATATATGCATTTGACATTGAATTGCTGATTCATAAATATTCGCATATGAAACAAGAGATTAATTACCGGTGACATCAAAGACAGGGGCAATGTGGGGTTGTCTATTGCAGTTTGGTTGTTTTGTCCGCCAAGGCACCAAGGTAGGTTCAACTGAAAAATGTGGCCAAATCATCTTAACTCCCTGCAGAGTAAAACAAGGTTCAGCAATACTTCCCCCAGGTAGAGTTGGTCCCCCGTCGATCCTAAAAAGGGCACAACATTCCCCAGTAGATTCTGCAAGCTCATCCCCTGCAAAGTACGGACGTCTCGCCCGAGTTTTATTTAAGAGTTATTTCCTCACAAAGACTTATAACTGGGTTATCCTCAGCTAAAAGCCACGGAAGACCGCTCTCGGCAAAGTTCCTTTAGTCCCAAGCAGAGTTTATCTTCGGAGTTCCCCAGCGGAATTTATCACCATCACCCTCAGCGGAATCCATCATTAAAGTCCTCAGCAGGCCTCTCATCAAAACTTCGGCCAAGTATCTCTTTCGCAGAGCAGCTTCCCGGCCGTTCGTCAAGGACTTATTTTCCTAAGATGAAATTACACTCATAAACATTTCACATTTTCATACATCTTGCTTACATACATGATGAAACGCATACAACATCAAATGTTGGACATCATGACATCATGCATATCATACATCATAACATTGCATACAACTTACGTCTTTGCCTTTTCAGGAAAAAGACAATCTCAAAAACGACTACCTTCAACTGTCACATTTCCAGATTCGATTCCTGTATCCAGCCAGGGCATATCTGTTGACCACATTTCCAGACTCGACTCCTGTATCTAGCCAGGGCACGTCTGAAGAGTTCGAAGATTCGATTCCTGTATCCAGCCAGGGCACATCTATCAACTACAACATTTCCAGATTCGATTCCTGTATCCAGCCAGGGCATATCTGTTGACCACATTTCCAGACTCGACTCCTGTATCTAGCCAGGGCACGTCTGAAGAGTTCGAAGATTCGATTCCTGTATCTAGCCAGGGCACATCTATCAACTACAACATTTCCAGATTCGATTCCTGTATCCAGCCAGGGCATATCTGTTGACCACATTTCCAGACTCGACTCCTGTATCTAGCCAGGGCACGTCTGAAGAGTTCGAAGATTCGATTCCTGTATCCAGCCAGGGCACATCTATCAACTACAACATTTCTAGATTCAATACCCGTATCTAGCCAGGACATATCTGCATAAGGAGACTGAAGATCAAACACCTGTAACAAGCCAGGAAAACATCTGTCTTTCTTAAATACACAAGTTCTCGCTAAGGAAACTCTTATGCGATCAACACTTCCAAGTGGCATCTGTAAGCCCATTCTCAGATGGCATCTCTAAGCCCATCCCCCGACAAATTCTTTCGCACCAAATGGCATCTTTAAGCCCATTCACCTCCACCGTCACATCAACGAGCGCAAATTTTCTGGGCACATTAGTGTTCAATCTCCTTTTACCTTCAAGTCGCGAAAGGCAAACTTGCCAATCTAACTCTTCAGGTCAAAGAAGATTGAACAGGGGCAACTGTTGTACCCCAAAATTTGCCCTCGCACTTTTCCACAAGAAATCTCAGCTTCAAACATTTCCTGACTTCTCAAACTGGCTCAAGAATCGGACAAACGGACTTTTTTGACAGTCAAGCAAAATTAGGGTTTTTTACTGATTTTCAGAGCTCTGAATTGTTTCATACAGTGGGCTTAGGGTTTGGTTAATTTTTGGTTCAATTTTGATCAAGCGAGCGTGATTTGGCATTTAATCCGGAATTAAGGTTTTATGGGCATATTCTCAGAAGAATTTAAATTCTATAGCACTTTGCGGTTTATTTCAAGAGTCGAGTTAAAATTCGCGTTATCTTGGTTTAATCAGCAAAAGAGACAGTGGCATAAATTCATTTTGTTTGGGCCAGTCAAAGAAGGGTTGCAGTTGGATTTACCGTACTTGCAAAGAATCAGTGTTTATGACAAATCAGTAAGAGGAAGCAATTGGTTTGAATTCACCAGTCCAAAGATATATGCAGTGTTGGATTCACAGTGCTTATGCGTTTGATCAGTCTATTTGGATCGACTGCTGTTTTGCTCTGGATGTTGAACAAGACAGACTTTAATTGATCAATGTTGTTTTATTTAAGTTATTTATTATTCTGAAATTAAATGATTGAATTTATTTTTCAATTGTTAATTCTAAGAATTTTAAATAAATAAATAAACAACAAAGAAATTAGAATTAATTGGATAATTTAAACTTTTATTAATGTTTGAATTATTTGTACAAATTGTTGTTTATTACAAACAATAATTTACATTTAATTTAAATATTACATAGAATGAAAAACTATCCTATTTTCTAAATATTCTTCGTGCTTCATTCCGCTCCGGCATTCCATCTTTCATCTGCAAAAAGAACAAGAAAAGTCAGAAAGCATTTAATTAAAAGACAGTAAAAGTTGCTCATCATTAGGGGCCACTGACTGGGATCAGTTGCCCTCTCTGCAAATCACGGGATTTCTCCCGGTTCACAGAGAGGGAAGATTATTTTTACTTCATGAAATGCAAATTTCAAAAAATGCATAAGTTACAAATTCAAGCTGCATAGAAATTCAAGATTCAAAATCCAATCCAAACTGAAAAAGTTCAAATCCAAAATTTCTATCCAAAAAGCCAAGGCTACTGTCAAAATGCCCAAAGTCCACTCAAAGAAAGTCACAAGTACCCAAGCTGTCATGAAAAGATTTAGCCAAGATATCAAGGAAAAGGAAGTCAGCACACATAAACTGTCAAAAGAGATGAAGATGTAAAATGTAAAATGCAAGCAATCTAGAATCATCACTTCCCATCCAGGGCCCCTTCAGAAAAGTACAAACAAAAATCATATAAAAATCTTAAACTGTACTTTAAGAGAGAGTAAAGAGAGATAAAGCAAACTCAGTTCAGGTTAGGCATGGACATCAGCACAGCAGGCAAAAGGGAGAGAGAGGAATGTGTACAAATTTCATCAACTCTGCATAATAGAAAAGCCAAGACAGTCCAATAGCAGTTCACAGCACAGCAGGCAAAAGGAAGAAAGAAGAATGTATACAAAATACCAACTCTGCCTCAGCACAGGACATACACAAGCCAATAGACAATAAGAAGGTTTAAGATAGAAAAGGAAATATACAAGACAGTTCAGCAGGCAATTCAAAGAGAGATATACAAAGTCAAAAGCCAACTCAGCAAAATACAAGGCAGTGCACAGCAGACAGTAGAAGAGTGAATATAGAAAAGAAAATAGCTAACACAGTTTAGGCAACTCAGAATAGACAGAAGTAAGGTGAGAGAGGAGAGAAGTATAAAAAACTGTCAAGGCAAACACAGCTAGGTAGCTGCATCAAGCACTTAACTCTGCCTCACCACAATACACATTAGCCAATATAGCAGTTCAGAGGATAAAAGAGATATATACAAGCTGAAGCAAAAACACACTAAACATATAAACCTGCAAAAAACTGAGTTGTCAAAAACCAACATCCTCTCATATCCCAAAACCCATAGCATAAACATACTGAGCTTATCAAAGAAAAGGGAACCATAACCATCATCTGAACCTAACATATTTCAAGCCTCAACCTTCATGCTAAACCCACAAACCTGATAACACATTTCAAGCCTCAACCTTCATGCTAAACATACAAACCTCATGTCCAAACTTGCCTCACCATAACATACTGAACCAAGCACATACAAGCTAAAGTCTCAAACCAATACCATAACCTGAACAACCTCAAGCTTAAGCATCAGTGATAACCATAACCAAAACCAACCCAAGCCTACAACCCTGTGAAGCTGAACATCTCAAGTCACATAACATCAAGCTCACAAACAAGCACATAGCCTCTCAAGAAGAAGAAGAAAGAAGCAATTCAAAGTGAACTCAGTAGCAATCTCAAAAGGCAGTTCAAAGAGCCTCAGAAGCAAGCACACATAGGCAAGCACACAAGCAAATACTCAGACATATCATACTCAGGCAACAAGACTCAAGGCAACGATTGTTCCAAAATATTCCACAAACAGAAGCAAAGGCATCACAGTAGGAAAGAGGAAGATGAAGAAGTGAATCATTTCAAGGTTTGTTTTTTTCAGTTAATAATCATCATCAAAAAAACCTGAGCAAAAGATAAAAGAACGAAAGTACCAGAAAGCATCAAAAGCAAGCTCCATCACCGCCGTTCCGGCCTCCTGAAGCATCACCCCTTTGCCTCTCCTCCGGCTCCCAAAATCAGGTAGCAATCTTCTTCCCTTTCACCTCATAAAACGAAAATATAAAACTCAGTTTAAAACAAGTCCGAACCACGCGAATCCAGAAAAGAAAGATAAAGACATAACATCTTAGGACTAACCTCGTTTCAAAGGATGCGGATTTCCTGCCTAGAAGGGAAGAGAGTGTGAGGATGATGTTGGTGGCCGGAATCGAGCGCTCAGAAAGCCTAAACGGAGAAGACGAATTCAGTAAACACGGCGCCGCTGACTAGCCCTAACCCTCGTTCCACAAACAACACGCTTAACCCTAATTTCGTTCAAGGCAAGCTTGGGCCTGACCCGTTTCCTGATTACCCCAAAGCCCATTAACATTAACCTCTTTTCATATTCATCAACAATGTTTGTTTAACCTACTTTTTCTTTCATATATTAATAATAACCCTTTAAAATCTTATGAAAGCATTTCATTTACTTTACAAAAAAATCATTTTTATACAAATACTTTCTTTTTATTTACAATTTAACTAAAGCATTTTATATATACTTATTTAATTAAAAATACTAACCTAAATATCTAAATACTTTTTATACACAAATTAAAATTAAAAAACATTCTTAATACATATTTGTATATATTATCTTTTCTTTTTATATACATACATAATTAAATTGAAAATACCTCTTTTAATTAAAACATGTTTGTACATATTATACGTAATTAAAATTAAACTTTTTAGTTAACATTCTTTTTGTACATAATTAACATATAAATCAAAATACAGATTAAAACGTATATCTAGGTCAAAACCCTAATACGGCTCGACTTCACATTTCGCACTTATACATGTTTACATTTACACAATACATATACATTTGCACTTACACAATATATTGCCCTACACACACTTTATCTTATACTTGTATATTTGATATTCATTTTGATCGCACATTCGATTTAGTTGTAAATTATTGGGTACTATAAGTCTCCTCCCCTTGTACATTTATACCCCCACTCCCGGACATTATTTTGTAATAACGTAGATTTATATTCCGCAATTTACAGCTTTTCAATTATACCATGGTTAGACCTAGGGTTTGTATGTACATAAAATCAAACGCTAGATAACCTAATACAAGACAAATGCATGTAATCAATACACAAACACACTTGCACCCCCTAGGGTAATCCCACATGTTGCCTTCCAAAATGGGCCATGCTTGCACGTCGAATGTCTTTGGCGAAACAAAATTAAATGATCATAAGTCCCTCGATGACGCTTTCGAAAGTTGCCTAAACGGAATGATCATAGTCCCTTAAAAACAATTTGCCAAACACACTTGGCATCATTGCATTCATGGTCTATGCGATGACCCGTGCCCGTCCCGAATAAACTTCCTAAACGCAAGATTGCCCATCAATTTCAATGATGGAACAAAACTGTTAAAAGGGGTTAAAACATGACAAAAACCTTTGAGTACAATAGGGTAGACATAACTCTTAGTTACTTGAGATCAAACTTGCAAAAAAAACACTTGCCTTCTTTTCAAAAACCACAATCCACAACACTTTCAAACAAACTCTCAAAAACATTTGAAAACATCTTTTCGAAAAGATTCACACTTTTGTAAAACACTCAAACACGAGTCAAATACATTAGTTGCCTAAAACAAGGCATCTTTTTCTAAAACATTTTCAAAAAGCACCCACACACACACCATTTTCAAAGCAATCGAAAAACAAGGCAAGTGATCTAAAAAACCAAGTAACTAAGAGCCCATGGATAACCATGGATGAAAAGGGTGCTAATACCTTCCCTTTTCATAATCTACCCCCCCGAACCCACGAAATATCTCAAAAGGTTTTTGCTGTGCTTTTTAACCTTTCCTTTAGGATAAAGTAAAAAGTCGGTGGCGACTCTTGCTAACCGCACAAGTGCGAATGCGAACGCAAAACACAAGTCAGTTCTCCCACCGTATCACACATATCTCTTAGTGAACGAAGAAGTTTTAGGAACCCTTGATACTAGCTCCTTGACTTGAAGAGGTATTCTCACAAAGCTGATTCGAATAGTGTTTCTACGAGCGGAAGCCATGATCTGCAAAACAGAACAAAGATAAATTCCCTCGGTCCTTGAAATGTTTAGTGTAATAAGAATGGATGTTATGCTATGATGCATGATGTTATGTGCAAACAGAGTAAATCACACACAAGGAAAGCACACAATAGACCTTAGGTTCAAAGTCTTGCATGAGGTTAAAGGTAAGTACCCTCTTGAAGTTTAGTTTGTTTCAAACCTGTCTTAGAAAAGTAACCGGGTTCTAAGGATTCTCAATATCATTGATCATCCTTTATTGGGCCGAAATATCCCGAAAATATCCCGAAAATATGATCTCAATGAGTTTAGCATCGAGTATCAACCAATCCTCATCTTTATGCCGAGGTCGGCTATCTCACTACTTTCTAATGGCCAAGTTTGTTTAACTAAGGTTCTAAGGTCTGTTAGTGCTTCACGGCACCATGCGGCGGCCCCGTATTCTCCTTGTTTCAACACGAAGGATACCAATGCCAACCAAAGTGTCGCACCAACACAACCATAACTTAAACCATATCAGTCTATGTCATACAGTCTCCACGATCTATTGTTGTTTACCTAAAAAGTGTCCCCAGATCCGGGTGTAGGATCTTCAACAATACCCAAACAAAAAACCCTTAAGGATAAAGCATGAAAATAAAACAAGAAAGCAATTTAAAAATGACCTAGATCCTAAGCTAAACCCCACTTTATTACTTTCCCCAACAGAGTCGCCAGTCCTGTGATACGGTGGCAGAACTGACTATTTTTTGTTACTACTGGTTTTGCATTTTTTGTTCGCAAATGTACGGTAAGTAAGAGTCGCCACCGTCTTTTATTTCATCTAACAAAGGAAAAGGGAAAAAGAACAGAAAAAACCTTTTTTGAGATGTTTCTGAGTACGGGGGTAGATTATAGAAAGGGAAGGTGTTAGCACCCTTTCTATCTGTGGTTTTCCACGAGCTCTTAGGTACTTGCTCATTTTTTTAAATTGCTTTTGTGTGTTTGTGTGCTTTAAAAAGTTTTGAAATTTCCTTAGTGCGGTGTTTCACTTTATGGTAACCCTTGTATCAGTCCTCAAGGGTGTGATAAACTGTTTTTGAAAACTTCGATTGAAAAGTGTTTGAAAGTGTATGTGTAAAAGTTGTTGTTTTGAGCAAGTACTTAAGAGTTTCTACCTACTCAAAAAAGACAGTTTGTTTTTCTTATTTCCTTTAGACAGCGCTATCCTACTATTAAGGAGTAGGTTGCTCCATCGTTGGAGTTTGAGGGACAATCGAAAGGGACGATTACGATCACTAAAGCAATGGTTAGGAAACCTTAGTAGTTACCCTAGAGTCCTAAAGATCTTTCCGAGTAAACATTCGAATGGGTCATTTTTGATCTTTTGGGACTAGAGGGAAACTGTGATACGGTGGCAGAACCGACTGTTAATACTGGTTTTCATTTTTCGTTCGCAAAATGTCGCGGTAAGCAAGAGTCTCCACCGACTTTTATTTCATCCAATCAAGAAAAGGAAAAAGTACAGAAAAAACCTTTTTCAAGATGTTTCTGAGTACGGGGGGTAGATTATAGAAATGGAAGGTGTTAGCACCCTTTCTATCCATGGTTTTCCATGGGCTCTTAGGCACTTTCTCATTTTGAAATTGCTTGTGTGTGCTTGTTTTGAAATGTTTTGTATTACTTCATTTTAACCCTTGTTTCTGTCCTAAAGAGTGTTACGAAGTTCTTTTTGAAAACTTTGTTTGGGAAAGTGTTGGTGTGAAAAAGTTTGTTTGTTTGAGTAAGTACTTTAGAGTTTTCTACCTACTCGAAAAAAGTTTGTTCGTTTTCCTTTTAGACAATACTATCCCATTATTGAGAAATAGGTAGCGTCATCGTTGGAGTTTTTTTAGGGACATTCGAAGGGACAAATACGATCACAAAAGCAATGTTAGGAAATATTAGTAATCATCCTAAAGCCTTAAAGATCTTTTTTCGAGGCAACATCTGAATGGGTCATTTTAGATCTTTCGGGGTTAGAGGACGACCACTAACAAAACCTATACTTCATGACCGTTTACCGAAGGCAACCAGAGTGGCACAAACCCTAGGAGTGAGCATGTGTGAGTGTATGTTTTCAGTTAATTTATCTTTTCACATTTAGGGTTTTCTACCGTTTTAATTTTCAGTTAGTCTTTCCATACAATCCTATTAACATACATCTAAGCAGTTTATAGCTGGCGGAAATTAAAATGCGGGAAAATTAAAGTCCTAGCTATTACAAGGCTTTCGCAGATACATAATTATCTTGGACTGAAAATAAAGATGCGAAATTTAAAACCCTAATTACTATTACAAACTCGGAGTAGTTACAATAATAATAAAAAAGGAAATTAAAAATACACGCGGCGAATTAAATGCGAGAATAATTAGAAACCTAAAAAATCTAATTGAAAAGTATTTAGGTTAGTTTTTTGAGAAAAAATTAATTAGGTTATGTGCAAAATAAACCCTAATTTCTAATTATTTATATTATATAATAAATAATTAAATTACCCTAATTTTAATTAAACTAATTAATTAGAGAAATAAAATATTTTATAAAAAAATAATTTTTAATGTTTTTGTGATTTTTGATTTAATAAAAAAAATGATTTTTTGGGTTATTTTTGTAAAAAAGATAATTAGTGAAATAATAAAAATAAGAAAATAAAGAGAAAAGAATTAAATTGGTCTTGTATTTGCTGAAAGGGGGGGTGCAATGTTGAATTGTAAGGCCCATTCCTTGCTCAGCCCAGTCAACGCGCCTGATTCGGTGTTGGCCAAGCCTGGAGACGTACCATAGGGACGCATCCTGAGGCGCTGGATTGGTGATGGGGATGATCCAACGGCTGGATGGCTGGAGTGCATGGAAGACGCTTGGCTGTGTAATGCATGGAACCTGCGTGTAAATATTGACAAAATAACAAAATGCTGGGACCTGGGATCGAACCCAGGTCCTCTCACTTTCAACCGTGCGCCCTTGCCATCTGTATTGCGTGTTTTATTTGTTAATATAATACAAGCAATACATAATATAGAATGAAAGGTCAATGCAGTAATAAAACACGCGAGATTCAAATCCACCATTCAGATATTGACACGCCTTCATCATCTTCCCTGTTTCATCGTTTTAGAAAATAAAACATTTACCAACAACAATTTCTGTCACTATAGGCTTTAGTGACAATTTTTGTGCGTTTCCATAGACCTGCAATATCTCAAAATGCAAAGCAAGCAATATTAGTCAGAACTAAAGACATAGACCCACTAAGAATCTTTTCCTGAGTTCATTGGTATCATTAATCAGTCATAATTTTGCCTCTATGGAGAATCCCTATTTTGAAGCTTCCAAACCCTAGTAATGGCGTAAGCTTGTTCCTGCACTAGAAATTAAATCCAGGCTATCCAAAATATCACAAACATGATTATGAATACATTTATGCAAGCAAATCGAAGGTAAAATGCGTAAAACCCTGAAAATGAGTTTGAGTTATAAGGGTGCAAACCATGATCTGTATCTTACAGTTCTAGATATTTTGTGGCTTGAGAATGATTGGAGTCACTTCAGAGTACGTCAAGGAATAGATTAATGGCTTTGGAATTGCTTGAATTGGACTGCAAATAAAAATCCAACCTACACTTTTTCTTCAAAAATTTTAGTTTTGTTTGGGCTTCTCACGACTGTAATCCTTGTTCTTGCGCCTTGGTTATGTTCAGTGTATATACTAGAGCATATTAGGTCAACAAAAATGCTTTGTATCTTTGATAATCATGGAGATTTGATTTGATTTTTCTCTTGTATGATATGTTTCCAAAATAGGCCTAATCATGCCATCTTTTTTCTAATTTTCTCTTGCACGATTTGATATGCTATGCCAGCTTGATTGGATTGTGATTCCTAAAAAATCAGATCAAACCCAATCTTTTATATATTTTTTCAATTTATTTCATTTAATTTGAATTTTAAATAATAAAAAATAAAAATAAAATAAATGATGAAGCAAATAAATTGTAGATGCTGATTTGGGTCGTGGACCATGTTTCCAATAAGATTCAATCATGGAAAGCTAGGCCCTTTTGACAAAAAAATGCACTTTTGAGCATATTTGACTTTTGGCAATTTTGCAAAAATGTTCAACTTTGACAAGGCATATCTCCTCCAATTTTAACCCCAGAGAGGTGTTATTTGACTTTTTAGAAAGCTTAGGATGTCCCCTAAACACCCCTTTTGGTTTCATCTCAATTGGGTCTTCCATGTTCATGTAAGAAGCTTTGACCCAAATGGTGTTTTTGTTGACTTTTCAAAAGGACCTATAATGTAGAAATTCATATCTTTTGATGAGTGCATATTTTGAACTTGAGGGATGAAGATGAGTTGTAGGAAATTGCGTCCTATTAAAAATGAGCCTGGGATGGAAAATTTCTGATAAAGTATGAAGAAGTTATGCTTGGTCAAAGTTTGGTTGACTTTTCCTGAGAAACCCTAATAACAACTTTTGGGTTTTGATGAATTTGGGGCATTCCTTAAGGAATCATGATCAAAATGTTGATGTTGACCAAAAATCTTGATGTTTGACTGTGTGTGGGCCATAGTTGACTTTTGACCTAGTATAGTTGATTTTCAGGCATCTGAGTAGTTGACTAAGCAAACTTCTTGTGCAAGGCATGAGACTTGACATGGATGATCTTGAGTACACATTAGGACCATGGAAGGCATTTGGGACCCTTGGACTTCAACCATCTTTATGAGGAGTGAACCCTGGTTTGAAGCTTATTGCCTTAGGAGGAGGATTTGTCTGGTCAATCCTTAGTCATCCTTAAGAAATTGAGGACCTCAAGAGGCATGTCTTGAGTGAAATGAGAGGGAATATTTTGGGGTACAACAACTTCCCCTGTTCAATCTTCTTAAACCTGAGGATGTAGATTGGCTGTCCATCTTTCGTAATCTGAAGGTGGAAGATGATTGAACACTAGAGTGCCCAGAAATTTGCACTCGTCTGAGATAGTGCTGGACTGTGTAGATAGTATCGAGAATGGGCTTACATATGCCATTTGGAAGAGATGAAGGAAGGTCACCAGAGATCGACTTAAAGATGCCATCCAGAAGATATGACGGAGAATCGTCGGAGATGGGCTTATAGATGTCATATAGAGGATGTTGATTTCCCGAGATATTCCTTTGATGAGAACTCATGTTCCTGTCGTTGAGGAGGAATCTACTAAGGAATGTTGGTCTCTGTCTTGGGAGAAATAGAACTTTAGGAGCTTTAGTTGTCTGTTACTCTACTGGGGAATCATCTCTTAGTCGAGGAAATGAAAATGAACTGCTATCTGGTCGTACTCTAGGCTTTACAGTGATTTGCTGAGGATGATAAGATTAAATGTTATCTGGTCGTGCTTTAGGTTTCACAGTGAATTATTGGGGAGATGAGATTACACTTGCTATCTGGTCATGCTCCAGGCTTTTCAATTTCTCAATTCTTATCTGGTCGTGTTCCAGGCTTCGGAAGGAATTAAGTGGTTATCCGGTCGCATTCGGGTTTCAACTTGAATTTAAGGCATACTAACATCCAGTCATTTCTAGGATTCATAGTAGTTGTCCGAGTAAACTGCTATCTGGTTGAATTCCCAGCTTCGTAGTACCTCATACTGTTATCTGGTCGTGCTCCAGGTTTCACATTGTCTTTTACTGTTATCTGGTCGTACTCCAGGCTTCAGTAATTTGGGGAAATTAAGATATTATCCAGTCGATCTCCGGGCTTCATAGCTTGAATTTGTGATATACCACAATCTGGTCGATTCCAGGCTTCATAGTATTTTGTACTGTTATTCGGTCGTGTCCCAGGCTTCACAGTATGATGTATTGTTGGTTGACTATTATCCGGTCAGTTTCCGGGCTTATAGCTTTTGAATTGGAATAGAAATCTTAGTACCGATTTGACTGAACCAGTGAAAGGTCTCTAGTTGGCTTCAACTGGGAGAGAAATCTTAGTATCAATTTGACTGAACCCGGGAGAGGTATCAGATTAACTTTGACTGGCATAGAAATCAGGGGAATCTTAGCGGCGATTCAGCTGACCCAAATGAAAGTCTTAGAACATCTTCAACTAGAATAGAAACCTTAGTGTCGGTTTGACTTAACTAGAGAAATCTTGAAAAATGTTGTAATATCTTCAATTGGAATAGAAACCTTGGTGTCGGTTTGACTGAACCAGAGAGAGCTTATGAGAACTTGATTGCATCTTTCCATGAAAGGTAAAGAGTTAGTCGTATGTAATGTCATGATGTATGAAATGTATTGAGTAATGGTGTTCTCAAAATAAATGAGATTGTGCTGTATAATATGTATGTGCATGCCATGATGTATGGATACGCAATGCTATTATGATATTCTCTAGCTGGGGAAAATAAATCCTTGACTGCTGCTGGAGAGTATAAGGAGTTCAGTTCTTCGTTTCCACTGGGGATAGTGACCGAAGATGATTAGCTGGGGAATTACATCTATTCTTCTTGAGAATATTCTGCCGGGAGAGACTCTGTCTGAGAACAATCCTGCAGGGGAATGACTGTGTGGGGAAGAGAGATACTCTGTTGGAAGATCTGCTGATTTGGAGAAATAAACTCAGTTGGGGATGAACTTCCCTTACTGGAGATAAGAGCTATGTTGGAGATTGAGCTTCCGCTGTCAGATAAATAAACTCTGCTCGGGAGATGGCTTTATAAACTGCTCATGGTTATAAAACTCGGCTGGGGAATGCAGATATCAGCTTTCTAAAGGAACCTGTTGGGGAAGGAATTCCTGCTTGGGGATACGGAGGTCGGATCTTGGTTGTCTCGACTCTGTGGGGAATATAAGTATCACTGGCTTGTATGTGATATTGACTTCACTTCCAATTGTCTCTTCCCCTTGTACCGTGATGGACGAGGGTATTTAGGTTTAGTCCCAGTTTCTTTGGGTTCTTAGTAACTGTCTTTCTGTTTTATATGCAGATATTTGTGAACAGTAATCATATTCAAATGCATATGTCAAGAATAAAACATTGGACTTGTTTTGCAAAACAAAACGGAAAACGGAAAAACAAACAGAGAGTTTTGTACTCAAAAGACGCTTTGTATTGATTTGAAATTTTCCTATAACAGGCGTTTTTTACAAGAAGGCTGACGCTCTAGTAAGAGAACGCCGCCGTAAAAATGGAAATTATTACAGAAATTGTGTATAAAAGAAAACAGCTATGTGTAGTGATCCCATTGGGTTTCAATTCTGCTATTTCCTCTATGCCTTCGAGCATCTCATCACTTTGTTGCTTGTTCGAAGCTGACTGGATTGATCGGTACCGTTTGAGCTTGATATCTGATTACCGAGGTCTGATAGCAAGGTGATCCAATGGGACATAGTGATACGCTTTAATCCCTAATTTTTTCCTGGACCGCCCTTTCGGGTTTTTAGTCCATCGAGATACCCTTTTTGCCCAAGCCGCCATTTCAGGTTTTCGACTTGCCGGGTGTACAATTTTTTTCATTTTTTATCCCTAATTTTTTCCCGAACCCTTTTGGTTCGCCGGGATGCCCTTATTTTTGCCTAGGTATGTCAACCTAGCGGGTCTTTATTATGCGTAGTATCTTTTAACTATGTCCGCATTAATAGGGTGTGGAAGGTCGTCACCGTCCATGGTGGTCAGAATCATGGCTCCACCCGAAAATATGTTCTTAATTACAAATGGTTCCTCATAGGTGGGAGTCCATTTTCCCCTGGGATCACCTTGCGACAATATGATGCGCTTGATTACCAGATCCCCTACTTGATACACTTGTTGTCTGACTTTTTTGTTGAAGGCATTGATCATCAGTTTCTGATACATTTGACCATGGCAGAAAACAGTAAGTCTTTTCTCATCGATTAAGTTCAATTGATCAAGTCGAGTATGGATCCAATCGTCTTCGCTCAAACCCGCATCCTTCATAATCCATAAAGAAGGGATATGGACCTCCATGGGTAGGACAACCTCCATGCCATATACCAGAGAAAAGGGTGTTTCCCATGTCGACGTACATGCTGAAGTACGACACTCGTGAAGAGCGAATGGTAACATCTCGTGCCAGTCTTTGTATGTCGCCGTCATTTTCTGTATGATCTTTTTAATATTCTTATTAGAAGCTTCGACAACCCCATTCATCTTCAGCCGGTAAGGAGAAGAGTTGTGATGTTGAATCTTGAACTGTTTACAGAGTTCAGTGATCATCGAGTTGTTGAGATTGGTACCATTGTCTGTGATGATTCTCTCAGGGATACCATAACAAAAAACTAGGTTATGCTTGATGAACCGTTCAACCACACTCTTAGTAACCGTAGCAAAGGAGGCAGCCTCAACCCACTTCGTGAAGTAATCAATGGCCACTAGGATGAAGCGATGCCCGTTGGACGCGGTAGGCCAGATCTCACCGATCATGTCAATTCCCCACATTGCAAAGGGCCAGGGAGATGTCAAGACATTCAAGGGAACTGGAGGTACATGCACCTTATCAGCGTAGATTTGGCACTTGTGACAGGTTCGAGAATGCTGATAACAGTCGGATTCCATAGTGGACCAGTAGTATCCTGCCCGTAGAATCTTCTTTGCCATAGTATGTCCACTGGAATGAGTTCCAAATGTACCTTTGTGTAGGTCTGCCATGATCCTATCTACTTCGCTCTTGGCTACACACCACGGTAAGGTAGAGTCATGATTGCGCTTATAGAGGATTCCATTCCTGAGGAAGAACTTTGCAGCAAACCTTCTCAGAAATTTCTTGTCATTGACAGATTCCCCCTCGGGGTATTCTTGAGCCTCGAGATACCTTTTCACCTCATGAAACCAAGGTTTGTCGGCTACCTCCTCAGTATCGATCTCACAGCAGTATGCCGGTTCATCCAACCTCTCAATAGTGATTTGGGGAGCTTCATTGTCCCACCCGACCTTGAACATTGACGACACAGTAGCTAGCACGTCCGCTAACTGATTCTCTTCTCGTGGGAAATGTTCAAAGGTGATCTCTTCAAAATGCGGTAGCAGTGTCAGTACATGTTCTCTGTAAGGGATAAGGTTTGGGTTCTTTATATCCCACTCGCCTTTGATCCGACTTATCACCAAAGGGGAATCCCTGAATACACTCAAGAACTTGATCCTTAGGTCAATGGTAGCTCTAAGACCCATGATACACGCTTCATACTCTGCCATGTTGTTGGTACATTTGAAATATAATCGGGCAGTGAACGGAGTATGACATCCCTCGGGAAATATGATTACGGTGCTAATTCCATTACCCAGTGCGTTTGAGGCTCCATCAAAAAACATAGACCATCGGGATACTTCCTCGGGTACTTCATCCGGTCCAGGTTCTTCACAGTTAGTTACTAACATGATGTTCTCATCCGGGAACTCAAAATTCATGGACTGGTAGTCATCCACGGCTTGATGTGCCAAATGATCAACTAACACACTTCCCTTTATTTCCTTTTGGTTTGTGTATTGGATGTCGTACTCGGTTAAGATCATTTGCCATCTTGCTATTCTTCCAGAGAGTGCGGGCTTCTCAAAAATGTACTTGATCGAATCCATCTTAGATATCAATAAAGTAGTGTGGGTCAACATATACTGTCTCAATCAGCGAGCACCCCATGCCAAAGCGCGGCAAGTTTTCTCGAGCAGTGAGTATCGTGTTTCACAGTCGGTAAACTTTTTGCTAAGGTAGTATATTGCGTGCTCTTTTCAACCAGACTCGTCATGCTGACCCAGCACACACCCCCATTGAATTATCTAGCACTGTTAAGTACATTATCAAAGATCTTCCTTCAGTCTGAGGCATCATAATAGGAGGCTCTTGGAGATATTGTTTGATTCTGTCAAAGGCTACCTAGAATTCGTCATTCCACTTTACCACTTGATCTTTCTTCAGAAGCTTGAAGATCAGCTCACAAGTAACAGTCATATATGAAATGAACCTGGCAATGTAATTCAGGCGTCCCAAGAAACCTCTAACTTCCTTCTCAGTACGGGGATCTACTTGAATACCTTTGTCACTGACAATGAATCCCAGAAGCTTACCAGACCTTACCCTGAAGGTGCACTTGTTCGGATTTAACCTCAGCTTGTACGTCTTCAACCTATCAAACAACTTTTATAGATGATCAAGATGTTCTTCCTCATTTTGAGACCTGGCTATCATGTCATCGATGTAAACCTTTATCTCATAGTGATTCATGTCATGGAACAGATCTACCATAGCTTGTTGATAAGTTTCCCCAGCATTCTTCAACCCAAACGACATCACCTTATAGCAGAAAGTGCCCCACTGTGTAATAAAGGTTGTCTTCTCTATGTCTTCAGGTGCCATCTTGATCTGATTGTAGCCAGAGAAACCGTCCATGAAGGAAAAGACTTTATATTGTGCGATGTTGTCAACCAGAACATCGATGTGGGGAAGCGGGAAGTCATCCTTGGGGCTTTCCCTGTTCAGGTCTCTGTAATCCACACACATTCGTACTTTACCATCTTTCTTAGGTATTGGAACCACATTAGCAACCCACTGCGGATAGGAGGTGACAGCTAAGAACCCTGTGTTGAACTGCTTTATAACCTCTGCTTTAATCTTCTCTGACATCTCAGGACGCATACGACGAACCTTTTGCTTTACCGGAGGGCAGTCTTCTTTAGTCGGCAGACGATGAACCACTATATCTGTGTCTAGTCCCGGCATGTCTTCATATGACCAGGCAAAGATTTCAACATACTCATGCAACATTTGTACCAACCGTTGTTTGACACTAAGCTCCAGATTTGCACCTATCTTAACCTCTTTTCTGTCTTCCTTTGTACTCAAGTTCACTGTCTTGAAGATGTGAAAAACACAAGAATGGAGGTTGAATTGTAAAACTTAAAACAAATGGTTTTACAACACAGTATTTTTATCCTAGTTCGTTTAATCTCAAACTACTCCAGTCCACCCGTCAAGGTGATTTCGCCTCTCTCCAACGAGGTCTTAATCCACTATTTTCAAAGGATTACAACAGCTACTTTAACAAATGTTAAAGTCTTCTTGAGTATAACCACAAACCGGTTTATCTCAAGGAAATCTTTTACAGATAATTGAACAAGGATGTGTTAACGTTTTCTAACAAAACAATATATCACAACTGTGATAATTACACAACTTAAGCTTGGAATAAACTGAATTTTCTAAAGCATTTGAATAAGCGTGATTTGAAGGCTTGGAAAATTATGTGAGTGCATGCGTGCGTCTTTTCTCAAGAAGGCTTGTTTATATAGGCAAGGCAAAGATACGTTGTCCATAAAGCCAGTTTAATAACAATAACGCACTTTCCTTTTGAAGAAGATCTTGTCTGATGAGAGCCGTTAGCATTTAATTCTGTCTTGAATAATTAATAACGCTTTAGAGTCTTCTTTGCTTTAACTTATGATAACGCTTCAGAGTGTTGATGACTTGGTAAAGATCTTTGATCAGAGTCAGAGTGTATGCGTAGATTCTGGTCATCAAGCTTCAGCGTATAATCTGGTAGCTTCAGCGTGTAGCTCATATTACTGATATTCTGATGCTGATTCCATCAGAACTTCTGTATATACAAAACATAATTTTAAGAAGCATATTTGTTTTATAAAAATATCTTTGAATTTATTTATTCTTTGTATTTTGTTATCATCAAAACTTTAATCAGGGGTTGTAGAATCAAGTTATGTTTTAACAATCTCCCCTTTTTTGATGATGACAAAAACAAGATTTTTCAATTAAAAATAAAGAATAAAAGTATAGAATTAAGAAAAGAAACTCCCCCTGAGTTGATTACTTCCCTTTAATTCCATGAGTCTTTGAGCATCAGAACCTTACTGTATCTTTCATCAGAGTTTTGTACCTGTTCAAGCTTAGAAATTTAAATAGATCAGAATGTTTGAGACTTATGTCTCAGTAATCCGTTATTGAAAAATATCATTCTTTCTCCCCCTTTTTATCATTTATCAAAAAGAACATATAATCAGAACCAAAATGCATTTATATTAAAAACCAGAAACAACGAAAAGTTTAGAACAGCAGCAATGTAAGAATATTACAGATAAACATGTTTTAAAAACGAGGAAATTCTAAGAGGGAGGAGGAAGACGCGTGAACAAAGCTTCCAACATGCTCTTGATCTGGTTGTTGGTTTCCTGTTGCTGGGTTAACATGCTTGTGATTTCATCAATTTTGTTGTCCTGTTTATCCATTCTTTCCTTCATCAACATATCAGATCTTTTCAGGTCTTCTAGAGTCTGCATTTCATAGGAGGAAGCTTGAGGATCTTCAGAAACTGGGTGCTTCTCAGAGCATTCTTCAATATCCTCTTTTAGACCCAGTTCTTCAGCAGGAATAATCTTCTCTGGAGTATCAGTCAGATTGAGATCTTCTAATTCTGGTTGAACTTTGTATGTTGGACGATGTTCAGACCAGGGAGCATTGTCCAGAGGGATAACTTCTTCATTGAGCAGTTGGCTCAGAACTTAATCTTCAATTACTTTCAGTAGATTGCTGAAGTTATGTTGAACTTGTATGTAGCTCTGTTCTTGCATCTTATGAGTTTCAAAACATACCCATCTTCTGAAACTTGTCCAAAGGTAGTCTGATGCAGCAGGATCAATCAGCTCAAGACTAGCTTGCTTCAGAGAAGTGATCCAATTCTGTACTTCTGTTTCAAATATCAATAAGCTGGTACCAACATTTGGAGAGGGTTCAGATGGTTTTGGTTTGGGAATAGCTGTTTTGTGGGTTATGGCAGCAAGCCGTTCAAAAACGGTTAAGTCAATAGAAGTCTTGATATTGTCATCTGGATTGTTCTTTGGTGAGGGAGTGGGAGAGTCGGGAATAATTATTGGACTAGTTAGGGAGTTTGGTGGATTTGATTCTAATGAGGAGGGAATTTAGGGAATATCCAGGATGGTTAGGGGCATACGGATGGCTAGAGGTTCAGTGATTCCAGGAATGGGAATGGTATCAGAATCAACAGTTTAGTTTGATTGATCGTTATGAGGTTCTGGTTCACAGGATTCAGAGGGTTGAGCCTCAGAAGTTTGAACTTCTGGTTGAAATTGTTCAGGTTGTGGAGAAGGTGGATGAATTTCTGATTGAGGAGATGGAGGTAGTGGTATTTTTGGTCGTGGAGAGAGGGGAATTTCTGGTTGTGGTGCTTCTGTGGTGGTTTCAGGGTTTGGATTTTCTGGCATGGGAGCAGAAGTATGTTGGTCAAAGGTTTCTATGTCTGATAGAACTTTTGCAATTTCTTGTTGGGTTGCTTCAGTATTTGGATTTGGAGGTTGGGAGCGAGATCTTCTAAGAGTTAAGGTTTCTGAGGGGTCGAATTCAATGTCAAATTCATCAAATGTTTGTGGTGTGGGGTTTTCTGATTGAGTGGGAATTGGTATAGATGTTGTGATCGGTGGATTTAGAACTGACTGTTTAACGCTGGTTCAAAAAATGTCACGGAAGCAAGAGTCGCCACCGTCTTTTATTTTCTCCAACATGGACAGGACAAAAGCACAGCAAAATTCCTTATGAGATAGTTTCTCGGTTCGGGAGGTAGATTTATAGAAAGGGAAGGTGTTAGCACCCTTTCTATCAGTGGTTATCCACGGGCTCTTAGATACTTGCTCATTGTGTTTTCAAAAGTGTTTGCTTTTCAAAGTGTGAGTGGGTTTGAAAAAGTTTCGTTTAAAGATTTCAGAATAACTCTTGTATGTGTCCTCAAGAGTGTTTGAAAAATTGTTTTGAAAGCTTTTTGAAAGTGTCGGTGTGAAAAGAGTTTTGATTGTTTTTTAGAGAGCGAGTATCTATGAGTCATCTACCTACCCTAAGAAATTAGGCTGTGTAAATGTCCTTAAGGTAGTGCCATCCCACCATTGAGAGGTAGGTAGCACCACCGTTGGAGGTGTTCGGGTCAATTCGAGTGTTAGGGACAGTGTGGTCACCGAAACAACAGTTAGGACACCTTAGAAGCTACCCTTATGTCCTTGATCCTTTTTATTCCGAGGCAACCGTTTCGAGGCAACTATTCCGAGGCAACTTGTTTTGAGGCAACTGGATCATGGACATAAGGACTTACTAAAACGTCCCATACTTGACGACCACGTTTCGAAGGCAACAGGTGAGGCGTACCCTAGAAGTGGTGTGTGAATTTGTGTGTTGTTTTCAATTAAGTTTTATCTTTGATCATGGCATTTGTGAGCTACGAGTTATTTTTAATTAGCCATACATTCTTTCATGCAATTAGAATTTAAAAGTGCGGAAATTTAAATGCGGAAAGATAAATCCTACGCTATTACAAGGCGCGGGTCTATACATCGCCAAATCACAAAGACCCGTTTGATAAAAAATGCGGAAAGTAAAAGACCTAATTACCATTACAAGCCTTGAGTAGTTACATAATATTCGAAAGAAAATAAATGCGCGAAAAGAAATTGAATGTCCGAGGGTTTTGACCCTTTTGAAATTAAATTGAAATTAAAGTCTAATTAATTATTTAATTAAGAAAAGAAATTGTTTTTTTTTATGTTTTTTGGTTATTTAATAAAATAAAGAAAATTAAAATCAAGAGAAACCCTAATTCTAAATATTTTTAATTGTTAATGAAAAATATACAAGTTGACCTAATTTATGCTAATTAATTATTTACATATTTATTTACAAAAATAATAATTAATAATAATAATAATAATAAATAAGAAATAATGAGGAAAAAGTTTAATTTATGAAAAAGATAAAAATGTCAAAAACCTAATTTCTACATATTTTAATTTATTAAGAAAAGGATTAAAGTAAAACCTAAATTAACTAAATTAATTATTAGCATTTATTTACAAAAATAAATTAGTGAGTAAATTAATAAATAATTAGACATATTTTGATTTTTCTGTTTTTTATTATGGAAAAAATTATTTTATGGAATTTAAAGAAAACAATTAAAAAAAACAATTAAAAGAATTAAAATTGAAAAGAAAATAAAATTAAAAGATTGTAAACCAGGGGGGTGTCAGGCCCATTTTGGAGGTTTTTGTGAAGTAATTTGGCCCATTGAATCAAAGCCTTGTTGACTTTCAGGAATTACATGCTTGATGGTTGACCCAGGTGTATGATGGTCCTCCTTCTGTGGCCACTAGATTGATCTCACGTCCACTTGGCAGGCATAGGCATGGGCGTGCATGGTAGAACGCTGGATGGAAACTGCATGGGAATATGTTAAGACAAAAATTATTGAACATATGGGGGGACCTGGGAATCGAACCCAGGTCCCAATACCTACAGGACACCTCATCCACCAACCGAGCTGTTGCGTGCATTTGTTAATGTAATGGAGCATAATTATTATATAAAAAGAAACAACATTAGTGGTACAAATCAAAAAGTGCGCTGAATATTTGAACTGTCCATCCAGAAGATGACACGCCAGGCTTCTTCTTCGTTTTCTCTGTAAACATAAAGCAAATAGCGGGGGTTTTAAACCCCCACTAAATGGACACTGCAAAAATAGCGATTAGAAGAGGGATAAATATAAAAAGGGCGCAAATAGTTCATTGGATTCGTCTTGCTGCAACGATTTGGTCTGCACCGGTTTGAAGGTCCAATTTTTCCATATGTGAGAACCCCTAATTTGGAGCTTCTGAAACCCTAGGTTTCATCAATGGCAGATTTTGATCCAAGCATTGTTAGTCCAATTAAATATTACCAATAGCTTCAGAACATCATTATTAGTGTAAATCAACAAATAAAACACATGAATAATGCATGAAAATCAAAAATCGATTATGAACATATTCATGAAAAGGGTGATCTTGTTCTACCGATTCTTGGAGTATGGGGATTTTTTCTTGATTGCAATCGACTCCTAGCATTGTCAGGAACGTATTAGAATGCTTTTGAAGCTTTGAATTATGCTCTAACTGAGATTTCAGATTTCAAGTTTTTTGTGAAAATTTGCAATTTTGTTCTATCCTTATGAGCAGCTTTTCGTGTCCCTTTGCATTAGGTTTGGTTGTGCATAAGTACATGAATGAAATTAGGTCAAAAAAAAGTCCAAAGATCCATGCATTTATGTTTTGAATATTTGATTTTTATCACATCTTTTTCAATCTTTTTTTCATGGAAATCTTGCCAAATAGGGATGATCTTGTCCCCTTGAGATGATGCACGAAATCTCTTGCATATAATGAACATATTTGCTGCACAAAAAAGATTTAAAACCATTATTTGATATTTTTCTAATATTTAAATCTAATTAAATGAATTAATATAAATAAAAATTCAATTAATTAATTAAAAATAAGAAAATAAATCCCTTTGAGCTTAATGGATCCTGCATATGCTTTGGGTAATGATTCAAGGAAGAATTTGAGGCCCATTAGCATTTTTGAAGCTTTTGAAGAAAAGTTGACTTTTCAAAATTCCCAAAAATTTCCCAACTTCTCCAATGCATAGCTTGCTCAATTTTGAAGATATGATCATGTTCTTGGACATTTTGGAAAGTTCTTGAAGTCCTCTAACCAATGCCTTTGGTCCCATGTCATTTTGATTTACCAATCTCAAGTTATGGTCTTTGACTTAAAGTGCCTTTTTGTTGACTTTTGAAAATGACCTATAATGTTGAAATTGATAACTTTTTGTGAGAGAATTTATTGGACTTGAAGTGTGAAGATGAGTTGTAGGAAATGTCATTCTCTTCAAAATGTGCTTTGGATGGGATTTTTCTGATAAACCATTAAGAAGTTATGCCTTGTTCAATTTGCAGTTGACTTTTCAGCTGTCCAAAAATAGAAACTTTTGCATCTTGAGACTTTTTGAGCCATGTTTTGAGAATCATGATCAAGAATTGATCAAGTGATGTTTGTGGCATCAAAATAAGATGTTGACCAAATTTTTTGACTTTTGATTGTCAAATGACCATTTTGCCCCTGTAGTTGACTGTGAAGCAACTAGGGTTTTTGACTGTGCAATTTGATGATGTGAGTCTTGAAACTTGACATATGGATGCTTGACAATGTATATGGGCATATGGGACTTGATTGGACCCTTGGAAACCTTATTTTCTTTGCAAGAACCAAAACCCTAATTTTGACTGTATTAGGAGGCAATTGGACTGTGCAACCCTTGAGAGATTTTGAACCATTTGGAGATTGTCCCAGGAAAATCTTGAAGAATATGGGAGGGCAAATTTTGGGGTACAACAGTTGCCCCTGTTCAATCTTCTTAGACCTGAGGATATAGATTGGCTGGCGTGCCTTTCGTAATCCGAGGGTAGAAGATGATTGAACACTAGAGTGCCCAGAAATTTGCACTCACATAGTAGAGTATCAGCAGTGTGATGGCGGGAATGGGCTTACAGATGCCATTTGGAAGTGTTGGTATGTGGATGGGCTTACAGATGCCATCTAGGTGTCGATCGCGTAAGAGATTCCTTAGCGAGAACTTGCGTACCTGAGAAAGAAAGATAATTACCTGGCCTGTTACAGGAGTTGATCTTCGAACTCTTTGTGCAGATGTGCCCTGGCTGGATACAGGAATCGAGTCTGGAATATAGTCGTCAACAGATACACCCTGGCAAGATACAGGAATCAGATCTTCAAACTCTTCAGACGTGCCCTGGCAGGATACAGGAATCGAGTCTGGAACATAGTCGTCAACAGATACACCCTGGCAAGATACAGGAATCAGATCTTCAAACTCTTCAGACGTGCCCTGGCAGGATACAGGAATCGAGTCTGGAATATAGTCGTCAACAGATACACCCTGGCAAGATACAGGAATCAGATCTTCAAACTCTTCATACGTGCCTTGGCAGGATACGTGAATCGAGTCTGGAATATAGTCGTCAACAGATACACCCTAGCAAGATACAGGAATCAGATCTTCGAACTCTTCAGACGTTCCCTGGCAAGATACAGGAATCGAGTCTGGAATTAGTCGTCAACAGATGCACCCTGGAAAGATACAGGAATCGGATCTTCGAACTCTTCAGACGTGCCCTGGCAAGATACAGGAATCGAGTCTGGAATTAGTCGTCAATAGATACACCCTGGCAAGATACAGGAATCGGATCTTTTAGTTGCGACCGTTGATAGTAATCATCTTTGTATTGACCTTTGTCCTGAAAAGACAAAACGTTAGTTGTGTGTAATGTCATGATGTATGACGTGCGTGATGCTCTCAAAATAAATGAGATTGTATGTTCATGATGCGTATGTGCATGCTATAATGTATGAAGATATGATGTTTATGAAATGTGTTTTTGTCTAGGAAAGTAAATCCTTGACGGGTGCTGGGAAGTTGAATCCTGGGCTGATGTGGAAGAGTAGAGCTTCGCTTCCGCTGGGGATGATGGTTGCAAGAATACCGGTAGGAGAAGATGACTCCGTTGGGGACTAAACTTGGCGAATAGATTACTCTGCGGGGAGTGAACCCTGTGGGGAAAGAGAGGTACTTCCCTGAGGTTTGATGATAACTCCGCTGGGGATACCATTGATAGATTTTGTTGGGAAATGAACTCCGCTGGGGATAGGAAGACTTCGTCAGGGACGATCTTTCCGTGACAATTGGCTGAGGATAACCCAGTTATATCCTGGTGGGGAAATAACCTTCTGAATAAAAAGCCGGGGGAGAGCATTCGTACTATGTGGGTGACAAGCTTCCAGAATCTACTGGGGATAAGCTTCCTGCTGGGGAGATGGATTCAACTCTCCTGGGGAAACTCTTAGACTGCACTAGGGAAGTGACTCCACTGGATGTTCGTATTTCGCAGGGGAACAATCTTAGATCAAGACTGTCGGGGATGCTTGTTAAGAATGTTTGTATACTCTGCTGAGGAATGTTGAGATCTGCTGGGGGTACCCAATTTCCTTAAGGCTGCCAGTGGACTACCTCTGCTTGGGGAGAGATGTTGACTTGCTGGCTCACTCTCTGGGGAATTAAGGCATCTTGGTTATGTTCTTCGGCCGAACTTACCCTGGTACCTTGGTGGACAGAGCAATTAGATTGCTTAGACAACTCATTATTGCCCCTGTTTCTGATGTTACTTGTAATTAATCCTTTGTTTCGTATGCAAATATTTATGAGTTAGCAATTATTGTCAAATGCATATATCAAAATTTGAACATTGGACGTTCTTCGCAAAGCAAAACAAGAAAAGGAAAAACAACTGGCAATTGGTCTGAAAAGTGAATTTGTATTGATTTTTTTGAATTTGCCTGTAAATAGGCGTTTTATGTACAAGAGGCTGACGTCCTAGTAAGAGAACACCGCCGAACAATAGAGTTTATACAATTTGTACAAAGGAAAACAAAACAGCTATGTGAAAATAATAATCCCACTGGGTTCTAACTCTGCTATCGCCTTTATATCTTCGAGCGTCTCATCACTTGGCTGCTTAGTTGAAGATGAAGCTGATTGACCGATGCCGTTTGAACTTGAGGTTGAAACCGGATTCTGGATGCAAAGTGATCCGATGAGACATAGTATTACGCTTTAATCCCTAACTTTTGCCTGGACAGCCCTTTCGGGTTTTCAGTCCACCGGGATACCCATTTTTGCCCAAGCCGCCTTTTCAGGTTTTCGACTTGCCGGGAGTATAGATTTTTTTCATTTTATCCCTCATTTTGCCCGAACCCTTTTGGTTCGCCGGGAAACCCTAATTTTTGCCTAGGTATGTCAACCTAGCGGGTCTTTTATCATGCGTAGTATCTTTTTACTATGTCTTCATTGGCGGGGTGAGGAAGGTCGTCACCATCCATGGTGGTCAGAATCATGGCTCCTCCTGAGAAGACATGTTTAACCACAAATGGCCCTTCGTATGTGGGGGTCCATTTTCCCCTGGGATCACTTTGAGTAAGAATGATGCGTTTGATTACCAGGTCCCTAACTTGATACTCTTGTGGTCTGACTTTCTTGTTAAATGCCCTGATCATCCATTTTTGGTACGTTTGACCATGACAAATAGAAGTGAGTCTATTTTCGTCGATTAGATTTAACTGATCAAGTCGTGTCTGGATCCAGTCATCTTCGCTCAGATCTGCATCCTTCATTATCCGGAGAGAGGGTATCTGGACTTCAATTGGCAAGACTGCTTCCATGCCATAGACCAAGGAAAAGGGAGTTGCCCCGGTTGATGTTCTTGCTGAGGTACGGTACCCATGAAGAGCAAACAGTAACATCTCGTGCCAATCTTTGTAGGTCACTGTCATCTTTTGCACAATCTTCTTGATGTTCTTATTCGCTGCTTCTACAGCCCCATTCATCTTCGGCCGGTAAGGAGAAGAGTTGTGGTGCTGTATCTTGAATTGCTCGCAGAGCTCAGTGATCATCTTGTTATTGAGATTGGTACCGTTGTCCGTAATGATCCTTTCGGGGACGCTGTAACGACATATCAGGTTATGCCGAATGAACCGTGCCACAACGTTCTTGGTTACTGTAGCATAGGAAGCTGCTTCAACCCACTTTGTAAAGTAATCGATCGCCACCAGGATGAAGCGATGCCTGTTAGATGCCGTAGGTTTAATATCGCCGATCATATCAATGCCCCACATTGCGAAAGGCCAAGGTGCATTCAAGACATTCAGAGGAACTGGAGGAACGTGCACCTTATCTGCATATATCTGGCACTTATGACATGTCCGAGAATGTCGGTAACAATCAGCTTCCATTGTGGACCAAAAATATCCTGCCCGAAGGATTTTCTTTGCCATGGTGTGTCCACTGGAATGCGTTCCGAAGGTACCTTCATGCAGTTCTGCCATGATCCTTTCTGCTTCAGTCTTATCCACACACCGCAGTAAGGTCGAATCATGGTTTCGCTTGTACAGAATGCCGTTGCTGAGGAAGAACTTTGCAGCGAACCTTCTCAGAAACTTTTTATCATTGATGGATGCACCTTCAGGATATTCTTGAGCTTCTAAGTACCTTTTCACTTCATGATACCAAGGTTTCTCAGTTACCATCTCAGCCTCAAGATCACAACAGTATGCAGGTTCGTCCAGTTTCCAGATGATGATCCGGGGAGCCTCATTGTCCCACTTGACTTTGAACATAGAAGACATCGTAGCCAGTGCGTCTGCCAACTGATTCTCCTCTCTCGGGAAGTGTTCAAAAGTGATCTCTGTGAAATGGGGGATCAATGTCAACACACATTCTTTGTAAGGAATAAGGTTCGGATGTTTCGTATCCCACTCGCCTTTGATCTGATTGATCACGAGAGCGGAATCTCCGAAGACACTCAGAAACTTGATCCTTAAGTCAATCGCGGCTTGAAGACCCATAATGCATGCCTCATACTCCTCCATGTTGTTGGTGCAGTTGAAACATAGCCGGGCAGTAAGTGGAGTATGAGTGCCTTGAGGTGATATGATCACAGCGCCAATACCGTTACCCGAAGCGTTGGAGGCTCCGTCAAAGTGCATAGACCATCGGGATCCTTCCTCAGGTCCTTCATCCGGTCCAGGTACCTCACAATCAGTCACTATCATGATGCTCTCGTCAGGAAACTCAAAGTTCATTGACTGGTAGTCGTCTATTGTCTGGTGTGCCAAGTGGTCTGCCAATACACTTCCTTTGATAGCCTTCTGAGTTGTGTACTGGATGTCGTATTCTGTCAAGATCATCTACCATCTTGCTATTCTTCCAGACAGAGCAGGCTTTTTGAATATGTACTTTATTGGATCCATCTTCGAAATCAACAGAGTAGTGTGAGTCAGCATGTACTGTCTCAGCCGGCGAGCAGCCCATACCAAAGTGCAGCAAGTTTTCTCAAGCAGTGAGTATCGGGTCTCACAGTCGGTAAACTTTTTGCTAAGGTAATAAATGGCGTGCTCTTTTCGGCCAGACTCGTCATGCTGCCCCAGCACACACCCCATTGAGTTGTCAAGTACTGTCAAGTATAGTATTAGAGGTATCCCTTCAACCGGTGGCATAAGGATGGGTGGTTCTTGGAGATACTCTTTGATTCGGTCAAAAGCGGCCTGGCATTCATCATTCCAACGTACCACCTGATCTTTCTTCAGTAGCTTGAAGATTGGTTCACAGGTAGCAGTTAGGTGCGAGATGAATCGGGAAATATAATTCAGACGTCCTAGAAAGCCTCTGACTTCTTTCTCTGTCTTAGGAACTGGCATCTCATGTATGGCTTTAACCTTGGCAGGGTCCACTTGAATACCCTTGTCGCTCACGACGAAGCCTAATAACTTTCCAGATCTTACTCCGAAGGTGCACTTGTTTGGATTCAACCTCAGCTTGTATAACTTAAGACGGTCAAACAGCTTTTGCAGATGGTCAAGTTGTTCCTCCTCAGGTTGGGACCTTGCAATCATATCGTCGACATACACTTCAATCTCATGGTGGATCATGTCATGAAATAAAGCAACCATGGCACGTTGGTAGGTTGCCCCAGCATTTTTCAACCCGAATGGCATGACCTTGTAGCAGAAGGTGCCCCACTGAGTAACAAAGGTAGTCTTTTCCATGTCTTCACGAGCCATCTTGATCTGATTATAACCTGAAAAGCCATCCATGAAGGAGAACACCTTGTGCTGGGCAGTATTGTCAACCAGAACGTCGATGTAAGATAGAGGGAAGTCATCCTTGGGGCTTGCCCTGTTCAGATCCCTGTAATCGACACACATTCTGACCTTACCATCTTTCTTTGGCACTGGAACCACGTTGGCAACCCACTGAGGGTAAGAAGTCACTGCAAGAAAACCGGTGTCAAATTGTTTCATAACCTCAGCTTTGATCTTCTCAGACATCTCTGGACGCATACGGCGGACCTTTTGTTTAACCGGAGGGAATTCTTCCTTGGTAGGCAAGTGATGGACCACAATGTCGGTATCCAACCCAGGCATGTCTTCGTAGGACCAGGCGAAGATTTCCACATAATCATGCAACATCTGAACCAACCGTTGTTTCACGCTGAGCTCCAGATTAGCACCAATCTTAACTTCTCTTCTGTCTGTCTCAGTACCCAGATTTACTGTTTCCACCGGCTCCTCATGTGGCTGAATGGCCCTCTCTTCCTGGAGTAACAGTCTCGCAAGTTCACCAGGAACTTCGCAATCATCTTCACCTTCGTCTTCGGCTAAGTTGATCGGATTTTCGAAGTCATAACTGGCGGTAGCAGAGTCGTTACCAGTGAGATCCAGAGTGGATTGGAACCTGTATGAGTGAGTGTGTGTAAATATAGTTGTTTTGCAATATATATAAAGAAAGAAAGAAAGAAAGAAAGGGAGCACAAGATTTGAAATGCGAAAAACGTCCAATGTCTTTATTCATGATATATGGAAATGACAGGTAATAAGCCCTCACAAATGAAGCCAACGGTGCCCTGGGTAAGAGACCGGGCCATAAAGTTTCAATTTATTGTTCAATACAAATAAAAAACAAAGGAATTCATTACTGCGTAACAAAAGTAACAGGTATGTAGTCTTTTGTAGTCCAATTGTTCAGTCCACCGTCGGTCGTCGGGCAGATCCAGCTATTGAACTCAGATTCTTCCACTTCGTCACCATCCCTGATAGCATTCACACCATGGTCAGGTAGGGGAGCTGTTACCACATTAGGCTTCTCGGGTGCCTCGAACTGAACCTCCTTAGCATCAATAAGGTCTTGAACCTTATTTCTCAGGGCCCAACAATCATCAGTAGAATGCCCCGGGCTATCGAAATGATAAGCACAGTGGGCATTTGGATTATACTTCAGAGAGGTCATGTTTACCACCTTCGGAGCCTCTCTGACGGTTACCAAGTTGGTCGCTAGCAATTGCGGCAAGATCTGTGACAAGGTCATACTCATCCGAGTGTATTCTCTTCTGGGTCTCTCAGCCCTTGGTTGGTTAGGTTGCCGAGGAGCGGCAGCAGGCTTAGCAATTACCACCGCGTTAACAGCTTGGCGGCGTTCAGGTTTGTTTTGCCTTCTAGGCCCATACACAGCAATGGCTTCCTTCTTGAAAGGGTTTTTCTCAGAACTTGAGGACGCACTTTTCTGTATCTTCCCTGATTTCATACCAGCTTCTATCCTTTCCCCAGTCAGAATGAGGTCTGTGAACCCTGCAGACGAATTGCCAATGAGATGATTGAAGAACGGCCCGGATAGGGTCCCCAAGAACATGTCCACAAGTTCACGGTCGGTTAATGGTTGCTGCACCCTGCCAGACAGGTCCCTCCATTTCTGCGCATATTCTTTAAAACCTTCTCCCGATCCTAGCGACATACCCTGGAGTTGGGTACGTGTAGGAGCGAGGTCGGCATTATACTGATACTGCTTGTAAAAAGCAGTAGCCAATTCCTCCCAGTTACGAACCATGGTTCCATCCAGCTGATAGAACCATTCGAGATGAGTCCCTGAAAGACTCTCCTGGAAGAAATGGATCCACAAGTTCTTGTCCACAGTATACGGCTGAATCTTACGCACATAAGATCTGAGATGTAGCTTAGGGCAGGACGCTCCGTCATACTTTGCGAAAGATGGTGCTTTGAACTTGTGTGGGATGACCACACCAGAAGATAGACCCAAGTCTCCGAAATCCAAACCGGGCACTTGTTGAATTTCCATGGAATTCTGGCGATCCTCTAACTGCTTGTACTTGTCTTCAGCTGGAGGATACTGCTCCTCATTGAAATCAGTCTCGTTGTCAGAGACCACCGGACTAGGAACCCTTCCCCCTTGGGGACTTCCTTTTCCCACAGAAGAACCAGCTTAATCAACCTCATTCTGCAATGTGTTACCAAACCTCCGGCCAGTGTTGAATAGAACAGTTCTCTTCTTCTTCTTCTTGACCAGCAGAGCCTTCAATTCCTCCTGTCCTTGGGCCAAACTCATGATCAGCTCTTGGAACTGGGCGTTCTGAGCCGGAAGGGCCTTGATGGATTGCTCGGTAGATGATTCAGGGTTCATGATGCTGAAATAAATAGCGAAGAACATTAAGCAACCTGAAAAGGAGAGTACCTGTTATGCACATGATGCATGATATGTGTTTATGCAATGCATTCAAGGGTTCGAAAGTTCAAATTTGTTGTAGACAAAAAGGAACACACGTTATCATTAAGAAATAATTATTCAGTACATCAAGGCCTCATGGGCAAACATTACAAAGTAAATCAATCCCAAAAGACACTGCGCATCCTCTTTGGAGCTATGTAAGTGTTGAGAGTCTTTTCCTCGTGCAGTAGGCGGGTGAGCTCCAAGACCTTCTTCTCACTAGCATGTAGACTGGACTCAAGAGAATCTCGTTCTTCCTTAAGCTGGATCCAGCTCTTCTGCATTTCTTCCCAGGATGTGAGCATGTCAGGATGTTGAATGGTGTAAGACACCTCTCCTTCCAAAACTGGCTCTTTGATCACAGGGAGAACATGAGGATATGGCATCACTAACTTCTGGGAGCGGGCTCGTACCCACTTGAGATAAGGGTCCAACGGGATGGAGTTCCTGTGCCCCAGTGTCTGGTTGTCCACCTTGTTGAGCATCCTCCAAGCTCTGATAAATCTCTGGCGAAGTCCTTGCGCATCGTTATTGAAGTCAAAAACTATGTCAGGAAATAACATGTCATGAGGGCCATCCCTCCGAGCATAACCAAACTGTCTCCAAGCCAGACACGGGTTATAAGTAATACCTCCTCTGGTTCCAAGTAAAGGAACATTAGGAAACTCCCCGCAACGATCAATGATAGTGACATCCTCTCTGGTCCGAGAGCACCAATGTATATCTGCATGTGTAAGAGTCATTAATCATTGTGACCATCTCAAACCCCGCTCATTCTTCAAAACTGATTGTGGAAGGTGCGAAATAAACCACCTTCTCAGGAGAGGAGTGCAGCACATAAGAACACCTCTTTTTCTCATGGTTCGAGTGTAACATGAGTGAAGGATGTCCCCAAGCAACGTCGGTATAGGATTCCTGGACATGAAGATCTGGACAGCACTGATATCTATAAGCTGATCGGGATTCGGGAACAACACCAGTCCATAGACAAGGAGGGCCACAACTTCTTCAAAGGCTTGTAGGTCAAGGGAGTTCCAACATTCTTGGGCCTTTTCAAACAGAAACCTGGCTAAGAACCCTTTGATACCACTTCTAACTTCCCAATGTCCCTTGATGTCAGATGGTTGTAGGCGTAATGCTTTAGCAATCTCTTCAAGTTTGGGTTCCTTTTCCGTACCGTTGTAGGGTAGTTGACTAAGGATAGGGATCTTCAGAAGCCGGGAGAACTCTTCCAATGTGGGCACCAGTTGATAATCCAGGAAAGTAAAACAGTGGTGCAGAGGGTCAAAGAACTAGAAGAGGACCTTTATCATATCTTCCTCAATGTTGGTGTTGACCAAGTTGATGAGTCTTCCATGTTTCTCACTGAAAGAAGAGCTCTCGGGAATCCTGGATATAAGTTCCTTAAGCTGAAGAGGGATCCTTACAAGGCTGATCTGAATTGTCTGTTTGCGGATAGTTTCCATGTCCTACAAAACAAGAACAAAGATGAAGATTCGAACCCCTGAAATGGTTAGTCAATGCATATGATGCTGTATGATGTCATGATGCTATGATTAAACACACCGCAAGTATTCACAAAAACAAACATGGTAAAGCACACAAGTCACACCACAACCCTTAGAGTTTAGGCCAGCATGGGGTCTAGGTATTACCCTCTTGAAGTTGGTGGGCTCAAACCTGTCATATCAGAAGTAACCGGGTTCTAAGGGTCCCAATATCATTGGATTGCTTTCATTGTTCATCGTTTCGATTTAGCCACTGAACTGGCGACCGAAATATTCCAAGAAAATAACCCTCAATTGAGTGTAGTATCGAGTATCAACCAACCTCGGACTGCACCAAAGTCAGTTATCTCACTACCCTAAAGAGGCCAAGATGGTTCAATTAAGGTTCCTAGGGTCAGTTGATGCTTCACGACACCACGCGGAGGCCCCGTACTCTCCTTGACTGGACTCAAGGGTTACCGGTACTCACCAAAGTGCCACATCAACGTAGCAGACTGCTTCAACCATGTCGGTATACCCCGCACAGTTCCCTCACAGTCTTGTTGCTACTTTTTAAGAAGGTATCCCCCAGATCCGGGTTAGGATCTATAGAACTCCCAAGACAGTACCAACAATAATAGAGCAAACAATTCAGACAATTGAAAACACAAGTGATCTATCCTAAGGTACACCTCACTTTAAGTATCCCCAGCAGAGTCGCCAGTTCTGTGATCGGTGGATTTAGAACTGACTGTTTAACGCTGGTTCGCGAAATGTCGCGGAAGAAAGAGTCGCCACCGTCTTTTATTTTCTCCAACATGGACAGGACAAAAGCACAGCAAAATTCCTTATGAGATAGTTTCTCGGTTCGGGAGGTAGATTTATAGAAAGGGAAGGTGTTAGCACCCTTTCTATCCGTGGTTATCCACGGGCTCTTAGATACTTGCTCATTGTGTTTTCAAAAGTGTTTGCTTTTCAAAGTGTGAGTGGGTTTGAAAAGGTTTCGTTTAAAGATTTCAGAATAACTCTTGTATCTGTCCTCAAGAGTGTTTGAAAAATTGTTTTGAATGCTTTTTGAAAGTGTCGGTGTGAAAAGAGTTTTGATTGTTTTTTAGAGAGCGAGTATCTATGAGTCATCTACCTACCCTAAGAAATTAGGCTGTGTAAATGTCCTTAAGGTAGTGCCATCCCACCATTGAGAGGTAGGTAGCACCACCGTTGGAGGTGTTTGGGTCAATTCGAGTGTTAGGGACAGTGTGGTCACCGAAGCAACAGCTAGGACACCTTAGAAGCTACCCTTATGTCCTTGATCCTTTTTATTCCGAGGCAACCGTTTCGAGGCAACTATTCCGAGGCAACTTGTTTTGAGGCAACTGGATCATGGACATAAGGACTTACTAAAATGTCCCATACTTGACGACCACGTTTCGAAGGCAACAAGTGAGGCGTACCCTAGAAGTGGTGTGTGAATTTGTGTGTTGTTTTCAATTAAGTTTTATCTTTGATCATGGCATTTGTGAGCTACGAGTTATTTTTAATTAGCCATACATTCTTTCATGCAATTAGAATTTAAAAGTGCGGAAATTTAAATGCGGAAAGATAAATCCTACGCTATTACAAGGCGCGGGGCTATACATCGCCAAATTACAAAGACCCGTTTGATAAAAAATGCGGAAAGTAAAAGACCTAATTACTATTACAAGCCTTGAGCAGTTACATAATATTCGAAAGAAAATAAATGCACGAAAAGAAATTGAATGTCCGAGGGTTTTGACCCTTTTGAAATTAAATTGAAATTAAAGTCTAATTAATTATTTAATTAAGAAAAGAAATTGTTTTTTATGTTTTTTGGTTATTTAATAAAATAAAGAAAATTAAAATCAAGAGAAACCCTAATTCTAAATATTTTTAATTGTTAATGAAAAATATACAAGTTGACCTAATTTATGCTAATTAATTATTTACATATTTATTTACAAAAATAATAATTAATAATAATAATAATAATAATAAATAAGAAATAATGAGGAAAAAGTTTAATTTATGAAAAAGATAAAAATGTCAAAAACCTAATTTCTACATATTTTAATTTATTAAAAAAAGGATTAAAGTAAAACCTAAATTAACTAAATTAATTATTAGCATTTATTTACAAAAATAAATTAGTGAGTAAATTAATAAATAATTAGACATATTTTGATTTTTCTGTTTGTTATTATGGAAAAAATTATTTTATGGAATTTAAAGAAAATAATTAAAAAAAACAATTAAAAGAATTAAAATTGAAAAGAAAATAAAATTAAAAGATTGCAAACCAGGGGGGTGTCAGGCCCATTTTGGAGGTTTTTGTGAAGTAATTTGGCCCATTGAATCAAAGCCTTGTTGACTTTCAGGAATTACATGCTTGATGGTTGACCCAGGTGTATGATGGTCCTCCTTCTGTGGCCACTAGATTGATCTCACGTCCACTTGGCAGGCATAGGCATGGGCGTGCATGGTAGAACGCTGGATGGAAACTGCATGGGAATATGTTAAGACAAAAATTATTGAACATATGGGGGGACCTGGGAATCGAACCCAGGTCCCAATACCTACAGGACACCTCATCCACCAACTGAGCTGTTGCGTGCATTTGTTAATGTAATGGAGCATAATTATTATATAAAAAGAAACAACATTAGTGGTACAAATCAAAAAGTGCGCTGAATATTTGAACTGTCCATCCAGAAGATGACACGCCAGGCTTCTTCTTCGTTTTCTCTGTAAACATAAAGCAAATAGCGGGGGTTTTAAACCCCCACTAAATGGACACTGCAAAAATAGCGATTAGAAGAGGGATAAATATAAAAAGGGCGCGAATAGTTCATTGGATTTGTCTTGCTGCAACGATTTGGTCTGCACCAGTTTGAAGGTCCAATTTTTCCATATGTGAGAACCCCTAATTTGGAGCTTTTGAAACCCTAGGTTTCATCAATGGCAGATTTCGATCCAAGCATTGTTAGTCCAATTAAATATTACCAATAGCTTCAGAACATCATTATTAGTGTAAATCAACAAATAAAACACATGAATAATGCATGGAAATCAAAAATCGATTATGAACATATTCATGAAAAGGGTGATCTTGTTCTACCGATTCTTGGAGTATGGGGATTTGTTCTTGATTGCAATCGACTCCTAGCAATGTCAGAAACGTATTAGAATGCTTTTGAAGCTTTGAATTGTGCTCTAACTGAGACTTCAGATTTCAAGTTTTTTGTGAAAATTTGCAATTTTGTTCTATCCTTATGAGCAGCTTTTCGTGTCCCTTTGCATTAGGTTTGGTTGTGCATAAGTACATGAATGAAATTAGGTCAAAAACAAGTCCAAAGATCCATGCATTTATGTTTTGAATATTTGATTTTTATCACATCTTTTTCAATCTTTTTTTCATGGAAATCTTGCCAAATAGGGATGATCTTGTCCCCTTGAGATGATGCACGAAATCTCTTGCATATAATGAACATATTTGCTGCACAAAAAAGATTTAAAACCATTATTTGATATTTTTCTCATATTTAAATCTAATTAAATGAATTAATATAAATAAAAATTCAATTAATTAATTAAAAATAAGAAAATAAATCCCTTTGAGCTTAATGGGTCGTGCATATGCTTTGGGTAATGATTCAAGGAAGAATTTGAGGCCCATTAGCATTTTTGAAGCTTTTGAAGCAAAGTTGACTTTTCAAAATTCCCAAAAATTTCCCAACTTCTCCAATGCATATCTTGCTCAATTTTGAAGATATGATCATGTTCTTGGACATTTTGGAAAGGTCTTGAAGTCCTCTAACCAATGCCTTTGGTCCCATGTCATTTTGATTTACCAATCTCAAGTTATGGTCTTTGACTTAAAGTGCCTTTTTGTTGACTTTTGAAAATGACCTATAATGTTGAAATTGATAACTTTTTGTGAGAGAATTTCTTGGACTTGAAGTGTGAAGATGAGTTGTAGGAAATGTCATTCTCTTCAAAATGAGCTTTGGATGGGATTTTTATGATAAACCATGAAGAAGTTATGCCTTGGTCAATTTGCAGTTGACATTTCAGCTGTCCAAAAATAGAAACTTTTGCATCTTGAGACTTTTTGAGCCATGTTTTGAGAATCATGATCAAGAATTGATCAAGTGATGTTTGTGGCTTCAAAATAAGATGTTGACAAAATTTTTTGACTTTTGACTGTCAAATGACCATTTTGCCCCTGCAGTTGACTGTGAAGCAATTAGGGTTTTTGACTGTGCAATTTGATGCTGTGAGTCTTGAAACTTGACATATGGATGCTTGACAATGTATATGGGCATATGGGACTTGATTGGACCCTTGGAAACCTTATTTTCTTTGCAAGAACCAAAACCCTAATTTTGACTGTATTAGGAGGCAATTGGACTGTGCAACCCTTGAGAGATTTTGAACCATTTGGAGATTGTCCCGGGAAAATCTTGAAGAATATGGGAGGGAAAATTTTGGGGTACAACAGATGTTGATACAAAAATTGAGTTTAAAACAGTTACAGAAGAAGGATTACCTCTCTTTTTAGGAGTCCGCTAGGATGATCCTTCTTCTACAACTTTCCTTTTCTTGGTTTTCTTCAGCACAACTTCTGGAGCCTTCTGCTGCAGATCCTGAATGTTCAAATCTGGTGTTGTACCATCCACCTTGCATGCATCCAGATATCTGACTATTATATCAGGTTTAGAATCAATCTCTGAGAACAGAGGAAAGTTATCCAGAGGGATTCTTCTGCTGGAGATTGCTGCAAAAGGAGTGACACTTGGTTCCTTCTTGACGTTCTCAATTAACTTCATTTTCTTCAGATTCTTTGCATTCAACTGTTTGCCAACAATAGCTTCCAAGGAGATAATTTCCTAAGCTTCTGTAAGATGATCAATCAGCTTATTCTCTGTTAGAATATCTGATATAAGCCTTCCTAGGGGTATCCAGTCCCTTTTTGTGCACTCCTCTTCTTTGGTTTCCTTGACACTAGTCCTTAGATGGTTAAACAGCAGATGAGCCAGATTTACCTTAATCTTGTGGTTTATGCATCCCAGAATGATCTTGGCCCATATTCTGTGATGGTCTGTTAGATCCCTTATCTTGCTGGAGGGAAGACCCAGAGTGAAGATTTCTCTAGCAATTAGAGCGACATCAGCGCATCTTTAAGTCATATCAATGCATCGTACACCACCACCAATGTAGCCTATTAATCTTGCAATGAGGTCCTCAGTTATGACAATCTTCTTCCCCATTATGTATGAAGTAACTTGATGGTTGGAAGATGAAGCATGAATCCAAAATTCCTTCACAAGAATTGGGAATGTTGGACCCACCAGTCGGTCAAAATATATGTCCCAGCATTGAGCCTTTACTTCTTCCAAGACATTAAACCTGTTTTCTTGAAGACTGTTAAAGTCCACAATTAATTCAGAAAGAACTTCTAGATTTTTGATTGGTGTGAGAAGAGTTCTGTAGGGTTCTTCATACTGTTCGGAGGAGTCTGTTTTCTGAGAATTGGAAGTAGGGTTGCTAGAGGAAGCCATGTTCACACGAAGGTTTTGAGAAGAAATTGAAAGGGTTTTGAGAAAAGGATGCAAACTGAAATCAATAAGATTGAGAGAAAATGAAAGTGAAAGTAAAAAAGTGTAAATAGTTAGAAATGTGTTTAAATAGATTTTTAAAAGAGATTTTGAAACCATAAACGGTAAGAGAGAGAAATAAATTATAATGATTATGAGCATTTAATGATAGCTGATTTTGGGGGATTCATAAAGATATTGAAACGGTTACCCATGACATGTGTCCCAATGCAACCAATCAGCGCTTTTGACCTTTCAGAAACGTGAACGCGTGTTCAGCCTCAGAAGTAGCTGATGATTGGATGACACTTGTTTGCTTGAGTGAACTGCACATTTCTATCCTTGATTGTGATAGATTCTGATATAATCTGTACTTCTAAAGATCTAAAGAAAGATTGATCAGTAGTTCACGGAAAAAATAAACAAAGTTCTAAAGGTTAAGATATGGAATCAAAACAGTTTTATTCTGGGCAGAGCTTCATGCTGAGATGTTTCGGAATGAAGTTGAATCTATCTTCAGAAAGAGGTTTTGTAAAGATATCAGCCCATTGATGGTCTGTGTTAATAAATTTTAAATCAAGAATCCCTTTCTGAATATAGTCCCTAATAAAATGATGTTTTATTTCTATATGCTTAGCCCTAGAATGAAAAATAGGATTTTTACTGAGACAAATAGCAGAAGTATTGTCACAGAGGATAGGGATGTTACTCTCAAATATTTTGAATTCCTCAAGTTGACTTTTCATCCAGAGCATTTGTGTGCTGCATCCAGCTGCTGCTATGTATTCAGCTTCTGTTGTTGATAGAGCTATTGTGGATTGTCTTTTGCTGGACCATGAGATCAGATTTTCTCCCAGAAACTGGCAGCTTCCAGAAGTGCTTTTACGTTCTACTCTGTCTCCAGCGAAATCAGCATCACAGTAGTCTATTAAGCTGTAATCACTTGATTTTCTATAAAACAAACCCAGATTAGTAGTACCTTTCAGATACTTGAAAATTCGCTTAACTGCTGTTAAGTGAGATTCTCTAGGATCTGATTGGAATCTAGCACAGATGCAAACACTGAATAGAATGTCAGGCCTTGAGGCCGTCAGATAGAGAAGAGAACCAATCATACCTCTGTAGACCTTCTGTTCTACCTTTTTACTTACCTCTTCTCTTTCCAGAATGCACGTGGGATGCATTGGAATCTTTGATGGCTTACATTCTGAGAGATCAAATTTATTCAGAAGTTCTCTGATATATTTGCTCTGATGAATGTAAGTTTCTTCTGGGGTTTGATTAATCTGAATGCCCAGAAAGAATTTTAGTTCCCCCATTAGGCTCATCTCAAATTTTGCCTGCATACATTTAGCAAACTTTCTTCCCAGAGAGGGTTTAGTGGATCCAAATATGATGTCATCAACATAAATATGACATACTAAAATGTCATTCTTAACTGTCTTACAGAACAAAGTTGTGTCCACTTTCCCTCTGGTGAATTCCTTTTCTAACAGGAAGTTACTTAGTCTTTCATACAAAGCTCTGGGAGCTTGTTTCAGACCATAGAGTGACTTCTTTAGTTTGAAAACATATTTGGGATTTTTGGAACTTTCAAAACCAGGGGGTTGGTGCACATATACCTCTTCTTCTATATAGCCATTTAAGAATGCACTCTTGACATCCATCTGATACAGAGTGATGCCTTTATTAACAGCAAATGAAATTAAGAGTCTGATAGATTCTAACCTGGCGACTGGAGCAAAGGTTTCTGTATAGTCTATCCCCTCTTGCTGACTATAACCTTGTGCTACCAGTCGTGCTTTGTTTCTGATGACTTCACCTTGTTCGTTCAATTTGTTTATGAACACCCATTTTATACCAATGACGTTGAATCCTTTTGGTTTGGGAACTAGATCTCATACGTCATTTCTTGTGAATTGATTTAGCTCCTCTTGCATTGCTAGAATCCAGTCATTGTCCAGAAGTTCTTCATCAATTTTTGTTGGTTCAATTAGTGAAACCAGTCCCATGAGGGATTCTTCAGGGTTTCTGAAGGAGGATCTTGTTCTGATTGGATCTTCCTTCCTAAGATTGTTTCTTCTGGGTGATCCATGATGCTTCTGGATGATCTTTTCTAGGGTTGATCAACAGAAGGTGCTGGATTGCTTGCAGTGACTCTTTTTGATGTTGAGGGAGTGTCTCTATTGAGAGCTATTGATTATTTGTCTTCAGTACCTGTGAGTTCAACTTCCATACCTGCAAGGAATTCATTCTGCTTTGACTTTTGAGAGTCAAGCTTATCATCAAAACGAACACTGATTGACTCCTCCACAATCTGTGTTTCTGTATTGTATACTTTGTACCCTCTTGAGCGTTCAGAATATCCTAACATAATACACTTTTGTGATTTAGAGTCAAACTTGTTCAAATAATTTTTTGTATTCAGGATAAAACATGTACATCCAAATGGGTGAAAATAGGAAATGTTGGGCTTTCTGTCCTTCCACAATTCATATGGAGTCTTTTCCAGAATAGGTCTTATGGAGATTCTATTCTGAATGTAACACGCTGTGTTTATTGCCTCTGCCCAGAAGATCTTAGCAACGTTAGTCTCGTTGATCATGGTTCTGGCCATTTCTTGCAATGTTCTGTTCTTTCGTTCTACAACTCCATTTTGTTGGGGAGTTCTAGGACAAGAGAAATCATGCAGAATGCCTTTATCATTAAAGAATAACTCAAAATATTTGTTTTCAAATTCTCCACCATGATCACTTCTGACTTTGACGATTCTAAGATCCTTTTCATTCTGAACTTGGTTGCAGAAGGTAACAAACACAGAGTGTGACTCGTCCTTGTGCCTTAAGAACTTTACCCATGTCCATCTGCTATAGTCATCTACGATTACTAACCCATACTTCTTGCCACTGACTGAAGCAGTTTTAATTGGTCCAAATAAGTCAATGTGCAGAAGTTCTAATGGCTTGGAGGTGGAAACAACGTTTTTGGATTTGAAAGTTGGTTTTGCAAACTTGCCTTTCTGACATGCTTCACACAGAGCATCTGAATTGAACTTCAGGTTAGGAAGTCCTCTGACCAGATTGAGTTTGTTAATCTGAGATATTCTCCTCATACTAACATGTCCCAATCTTCTGTGCCAGATCCATTGCTCGTTGTTAACAGACAGTAGACATTTTACATTCTGACTTTTTAGTTCAGAAAGTTTTATTTTATAAATGTTGTTTTTCCTCTTTCCATTAAATAGGATAGTTACATCTTTCTGACTAACAACTTTGCATGAATTTTGATTGAAGATTATATCATAACCTTTATCACTTAATTGACTTATGGATAACAGGTTATGCATTAATCCATCAACTAGTAAAACATTACTTATAGAGGGAAGATTTCCATTACCTACTGTTCCAGAGCCAATGATATTTCCTCTCTGATTGCCTCCAAAGCCTACGTGTCCTCCAGACTTAAGTTCCAGGATTTGGAACATATGCCTTCTTCCTGTCATGTGTCGTGAGCAGCCAGAGTCCAGGTACCATGATTGGTGTTTTTGCTTTGCTGCAAAAGATATCTCTTTTGTATCTGTTTCAGAGTCTGACTCAGAAGCTTCATTGTCTTCTGTTATGTTTGCCATGAGAGCTATGTTTACTCTTTCATCATCTGATTCTGAGTCAGCTTCAGATGTGTCAGAATCATCCCATGTAGCCATGAGACTTTTCTTCTTTTCCTTGCCAAACTTCTTTTTAGGCTTCTCCTTCTGAAGCTTTGGGCAATCACTTTTGTAGTGCCCTTGCTCGTTATATTCATAGCAGATGATGTCTTTGTTGTTTGGCTTTCTGTTTCTTGAAGAGCCTTCAGATCTTCTGTGTCCAGAGGAGGATTCTGACATTCTGTATCTGGAGAAAGATTCATTCTGATTTTCTGATCTTTTGGGATTCCTGAACTTCCTTTCCCTCTGCTTCCACAATTGGTTCACCCTTCTGGAGAGGAGAGACAATTAATCTTCTTCTGATGAGGACCCATTAGAGGTTTCTTCCACAGCCTGCAAAACTTTGGAGTCAGATTTTCTGTTAGATTTTAAAGCTAAAGGCTTGCCTTGCTTTTGAGGTTCATCTGCTTCTAGCTCTATCTCGTGACTTCTGAGGGAGCTGATAAGTTCCTCCAGAGAGATTTTATTGAGATCTTTGGCTAGCTTAAGCGCTGTAACCATTGGCCTCCATTGTTTTGGCAAGCTTTTGATGATCTTCTTAACGTGATCAGCAGTGGAATACCCTTTGTCAAGAACTTTTAGACCAGTAACAAGAATTTGAAATCTTGAAAACATAGTTTCTATTGATTCACTCTCTTCCATCTTGAATGCCTCATACTTCTGAATGAGTGCAAGGGCTTTGGTTTCTTTGACTTAAATGTTGCCTTCATGCGTCATTTTCAGAGAGTCAAACATATTCTTTGCAGTGACTCTGTTTGATATCTTCTCATATTCTGAATAAGAGATGGCGCTGAGAAGAATTGTTTTGGCCTTGTGATGATTTCTGAATTCACGCTTTTGCTGATCAGACATCATTTTCCTGTCAATCTTCTGACTACGTCCATCCACTGGGTACGTGTATCCATCAGTCACCATGTCCCACAGATCAGCATCATGGGCCAGAAAGAAACTCTCAATTCTGTCTTTCCAGTAGTCAAAGTTCCCTCCATCAAAGACTGGAGGTTTGCCACTGAATTTGTCCCTTTCTTCATTGTTGTCATTGCTGATGTTTTGACTTGGTCCTGCCATTGTGTTTTTATGACGCTGGATCTTGTACTGACACGGTTAAGTGTTATAAGCTCAGAACCAGGCGCTCTGATGCCAATTGAAGATGTGAAAAACACAAGAAGGGGGGTTGAATTGTAAAACATAAAACAAATGGTTTGACAACACAATATTTTTATCCTGGTTCGTTTGATCTCAAACTACTCCAGTCCACCCGTCAAGGTGATTTCGCCTCTCTCCAACGAGGTCTTAATCCACTATTTTCAAAGGATTACAACAACTACTTTAACAACTGTTAAAGTCTTCTTGAGTATAACCACAAACCGGTTTATCTCAAGGAAATATTTTACAGATAATTGAACAAGGATGTGTTAACGTTTTCTAACAAAACAATATATCACAACTGTGATAATTACACAACTTAAGCTTGGAATAAACTGAATTTTCTAAAGCATTTGAATAAGCGTGATTTGAAGGCTTGGCAAATTACGTGAGTGCATGCGTGCGTCTTTTCTCAAGAAGGCTTGTTTATATAGGCAAGGCAAAGATACGTTGTCCATAAATCCAGTTTAATGACAATAACGCACTTTCCTTTTGAAGAAGATCTTGTCTGATGAGAGCCGTTAGCATTTAATTATGTCTTGAATAATTAATAACGCTTCAGAGTCTTCTTTGCTTTAACTTATGATAACGCTTCAGAGTGTTGATGACTTGGTAAAGATCTTTGATCAGAGTCAGAGTGTATGCGCAGATTCTGGTCATCAAGCTTCAGCGTATAATCTGGTAGCTTCAGCGTGTAGCTCATATTACTGATCTTCTGATGCTGATTCCATCATAACTTTTGTATATACAAAACATAATTTTAAGAAGCATATTTGTTTTATATAAATATCTTTGAATTTATTTATTCTTTGTATTTTGTTATCATCAAAACTTTAATCAGGGGTTATAGAATCAAACTATGTTCTAACATGTCTCAACCGGCTCTTCATGAGGTTGTATGGCCCTTTATTCCTCCTGTAATATTCTAGCAAGTTCTCTGGGTACCTCACAATCTTCCTCACCTCCGTCCTCGGCTTGGTTGATCGGATTTTCAAAGTCATAATGAGCAGTAGCAGAACTGTTATCAATGGGATCCAGAGTGGATATGGATCTGCATTTGGATATGTGAGTGTGTGTAAGAGCATAGTTGTATAGACAGAATAAAAGAAAAGAAAGACAAAGAGTGCAAAATTTGTATGCAAACATCCAATGCTTTATTAATGTCATATGAAAGTGAAACATGATAACCCTCACAAATAGAACCATTGTGCCCCGGGTAAGACACATGGCTATAGAGTTTATATTGTTTCTAAATTACATATCCGAAAAATCAGAAAGACAATTACTCCTGAACAAAAGTAATCGGTAAAAGTCCTTGGCAGCCTAGTTACTGAGTCCGCCATTGGTAGTCGGGAAGATCCAGCTTTCAATTTCGGAATCACCATCACTGTCTTCAAGCGCATTGAGCACCTGTAGTGAAGCCCAAACCATATTTGTCAGACTTGTAATGAATAACCGGGAGCTGACCCCAAATGATAGACCCACCTTCTTCAACCACTGCTCGTGCATCCTTGAGAGAAGCCATATTCAAGGGAGATTTGGTGACCTTTGAAGGACTGTCAGTAGTTTCTGCTGTAGCCATAATCTTAGGTACCTCTTCAAAGTTCTGGAAAGGAGTCTCGATGAACTCTCCATCCATCTCTACGTACCTGAAGGAGTTCAAGTGACTGATCATGTACTCCTCTTCACCACACACCGTGACGATCTTTCCTCTTACTTGGTACTTTAACATTTGGTGGAGGATAGAAGTAACAGCCCCTGCCCCATGTATCCAAGGGCGTCCCAACAAGCAAGAATATGATGGTTTGATATCCATTACGTAGAAAGTGGGGTCGAAGGTCTGGGAACCAACATTGATAGGGACATCCACTTCCTCGTGCACCATCCTCTTCGAACCATCGAAAGCTCTCACTACTATATTACTAGGCCTCAAGGTCAGGCCTTTGTAGTCCAATGTGTCCAGAGCTTTTTTAGGTAGCACATTCAACGAGGAGCCAGTATCTACCAAAACATGGGCCAGATTCGTGCCCCTGCATTCAACGGAAACATGAAGAGCATCATTATGATTCCTACCCTTTGGTGTCAGATCCGAGTCAGAGAAACCCAAACCATTATCAGCAGTCAGACTAGCCATACGATCTTCAAACTGATCAGCAGATGTCTCTTGTGGCACGTGAGCCGTCTTCAAAAACTTAACCAAAGCCTTCACATGGGCCTCAGAACACAACAACAAATCCAACATAGAAATTTTGGATGGGGTCTGCCCCAGCCGCTCGACCATGTTGTAGTCGCTCTTCTTTATTATCTTCAAAATTTCTTCCTTTTCTTTTTTGGAAGCTTCTGGTATGGTTACTGAATTGGCCTTCATCAGGACAGGCTCAATCAATATGTCTTTACCTCGAGTCTCGATTGACTCGGTGATAAGAAGGTCAACAGGAGTGATTATTGGAATTACAGTAGTAGTCTTGGGTGAAACCACAACAGGAATGATCACAGGTCTGGCAACAGTCTTCGGGGGAGAAATTTCAGGGGATAACACTCTTCCACTTCTTGTTATTTTACTGGTTCTGGCAATATTGACGATGTCGAAATCAACATTTTCAGCAATCTTGTCTTTAATGGCTAGCATGTCCTGCTTTACACCGTGGTAATAGATGTCGGCGCCTTAGTTCCAAGGAACAACTTTGTCCATGGAGTATGGGATTGGTCCAGGCATGGTTATGATCAACGGAGTCACCTTCGGAACTGATGTAATCCTGAAGGGTCTCTTAGCAAAGGCCCTGGGAGGACTGGCGGAAATGGTTATGATAGAAATATCTTCACAGGAAATAGTCGGAACATGAGTCTTCTCAAACAGAATCTCTTGGTCATCCATCAGGCGCTGAACACCTGTCTTCAACAAAGGGCAACCAGTCGGTAGAAATGAGCAAAGGTGGCAACTTTTATCACATCCCGGAAATAAACCAGCCTTCAGCAAATTCCCTTTGACAGTCATGAGTGGGGTCACCAATTCTTCCACAAAAGTCATAAACACATCTTCTTCAATGATAATAACACCCCTTCCATGTTTCGAAATAGGAGCATTGATAATGTTGGGAGTCTCTGGGGGACCAAATTCAATCTCCTTAGCATCAATCAGATCCTATACTTTGTTCTTCAAAGCCCAGCAATCATTGGTATCATGGCCTGGACTTTCCAAATGGTAAGCACAACGAGCATTTAGTTTATAGTAGGGAGAGATGGTGTTCGTATTCTCCGCAGCTTCCCTCAGAGTAACCAGATTGGACTTCAGCAACTGAGGTAAAACCTGAGACAGTTTCATGTTGATCTGAGTAAACTGTCTAGCTGGTCTTTCTGCTCTTGGCTGATTGTTTCTTTGTTGAGCAGGTGCAGGTTTGGGAATCATAACAGACCCTACCGCCGGACGGTGCTTTTTTTGATTCTAATTATTTTGTTAATAGACGGCACTGACTTCTTTTTTTACCTGCAAACGGCTTCCTTGCAGCACTAGAAGAGGCATCCTTCTGAATTTTTCCACTTCGAATTCCAGCTTCCACTCTTTCTCCTGTTAAGATCAGTTCAGTAAAACCCGTCGATGAACTTCCAATAAGATGGTTGAAGAATGGCCCAGTAAAAGTTCCCAGAAACATATCCACGAGATCCTTGTCGGCCAAGGGAGGTTGAACTCTTCTAGCCAAATCTCTCCACTTCTGAGCATAATCCTTGAAACCCTCGTTCGAACCCATAGACAATTTTTGGAGTTATGTACGGGTGAGAGCGAGGTCTGAATTATACTGATATTGCTTATAAAATGCAGCAGCAAGGTCTTCCCAGTTACGAACATTGGCTCTTTTCAGCTAATAAAACCAATTCAGTTGTGTTCCAGACAGACTGTCTTGGAAGAAGTGAACCCACAAGTCTTTGTCAGCAGTATGAGGTTGTATCTTTCTCACATAGGAACTGAGATGCATTTTAGGACAAGAGACCCCATCATACTTATAAAATACCAGTGCCTTGAATTTTAGGGGGATGACAACCCCGGAGACCAGACCCAACTCTTCAAAATCCAGCCCAGGAACCTTCCGGATTTCCATAGCACTCAGACGCTCTTCTAACTTCTTATACTTTTCATCAGCCGGAGGGTACTGCTCCTCATTATAATCAGTTTCATTGTCAGACTCTTTAGGACTAGGGTCCTGTTCTCTGGCTTTGACCTCTTGGTTCTCTCCCTCTTTAGATGAAGAAGCTAAATCAACAACCCGTCTCGGCGAACCTCTGAACCTTCTGCTCATATGTGCCACACCGGCTGTCCTCTTGGTCTTCTTAGTGTTCTTCTTAACAATCAGAGCCTTCAGATTTTCCTGTCCTTTAGCCAGAGCCACAATCATTTGCTGGAACTGCATGTTCTGAGTCTGAAGATCTTTCACAGTTTGTTCAAGAGCCATTGCTGAAATAAACAACGGAGGAGATGAGAAACCTATTATGAATCCTGTTATGCAACGATATGTATGCAATGTTTTCAAGGGTTCTTAAAGGCTTAAATTTGCAAAAAGGAACAAACACGAATTGTATTAGTAAACTTGAATTGTTACAAAGAATGTATTTTGAGAGTACAATTAAGCAAAATAAAACAAAAAGAAGACTAGGTTTTGTATGAGCTCATCCTCTTTGGCGCGATGTAGGCGTTGATATTCCTCTCTTCATGAAGTAGCCTAGTGAGTTCCAAGACCTTCTTTTCGGTGGCGTAGAATTGGGCTTCGAACGTATCCCGCTTCTCTTTAAGCTAAACCCAGGGCTTTTGTAACTCTTCATGATCAGTTGGCCTGTCTGGATGAAGAACAAGATAAGGAGTGTCTCCCTCGGAAACTGGTTCCATAATCATAGGTCGGATAGCGGGATAAGGCATCATAAGAGTTTGAGCGCGGGCTCGTACCCATCTGAGATAAGGCTCGAGAGGTATGGAATTCTTATGCCCAAGTGTCTTGCTGTCAACCTTATGTACCATACTCCAAGCTTGTATGAACCTTTTGCGGTAACCCTGAACATCATTCTCATAGTTGAAGGCGATTCCTTGAATAAGTGTATCATGAGGACCATCCCTTCTTGCATAACCAAACTGCTGTAACGCTAAGCAAGGGTTATAAGTGATTCCTCCCCTAATGCCTAAGAGGGGGACATTAGGGAATTCACCACTGCGATCGATGATAGCAACATCTTCCGAGAACCGTGAGCACTAATGAATGTACGAATGCGTAAGGGACATCAGTCGATGAGACCATCTTTTACCTTGTTCATTCTTCAAAGTAGATCTGGGTAGGTACGAAATAAACCACCTAGCCAATAGAGGAGTGGAACACTGGAGAGTCCCCCTTGTTTTTAGAGTGCGAGCATGCAGAGAGTGTAGAATATCCCCGAGTAATGTAGGTACCAGATTCCGAGACAGAAAAACATTGATTGTGCTCACATCTACGAGTTGATACGCATTAGGGAACAATATCATGCCGTAGACAAGGAGTGCCAAAACCTCTTCAAAATCTTGTAGATCCAGGGTATCCTAAAAATAGTAAGCTTTTTTTAACAGAAATTTAATCAGAATTCCTTGAACACTCCCTCTGGTTTCCCAATTTGTCACTATGTCAGACAATTGTAAGGATAGAGCTTTAGCAATCTCTTCAGTATTTGGATGTTCTTCCGTACCGTTGAAAGGTAACTGGTCAAGAATAGGTACCTCCAACAACTGAGAAAATTCCTCCATAGTAGGTACTAGCTGGTAATCTAGGAATGTGAAACAGTGATGCAGAGGATCGAAGAACTGAAACAACACTTTTAATAATTCTTCATCAGGTTTTGCAGTGACCAAGTTGAGCAACTGAACATGCTTTTTAGTGAAATGATAACTTTCAAGAACCCTTAATTCCAGGTCTTTTAGTTGGAGATACACTTTCACAAGGTTGATCTGTATAGTGTTCCTACGGGCAGATGCCATATCCTACAAAACAGAGCAAAGATGAGCCCTAGAAACCCTTGAAACAGTTAGCATGATATGCTATGGTATGATGTTTATGATGTCATGATAAATCACAGGTATAGAAAACACAGACAAATCACACCAAGTCCTTAGGTTTAAGGCATTCTTGAGTTTTAAGGCCATACCCTCTTAAAGCTGGATTGGTTCAACCTGTCTTATAAATAGTAACCGGGTTCTAAGGGATCTCAATATCACTGATCTTTCCCCCAACTTCGTTCAATAGGCGATTGACTCTCAACCAAACAAAACTCAAGAGTCAAACCTCAATGAGTGTAGCATCGAGTATCTGTCAACCTTGGGCATACACCAAAGTCGGCCATCTCGCTACGTCCTACTGGCCAAGTTGTGCAATTAAAGGTTCTAAGGACAGTTGATGCTTTATGACACCACCCGACAGCCCTGTACATCTCCATGACTAACTCATGGGTTACAGGTACCAACCAAAGTGCCACATCAACGTAGCTACTACTTCAACCGTGTCGGTATACCCCAGCACAACTCCCTCACTGTTTATTGCTACTTACCTAAAAGGTGTTTCCCGATCCAAGTGTAGGATCAAATAACCCAAACAGTTCCCATAAATATAAAGTAATAAAGAAAATTAAGAGAAAGCAATTAAATATGACTTAGATCCTAAGGTTTACCCCACTTTATACTTCTTTCCCCACCAGAGTCGCTAGTTCTGTGATACGGTGGCATAACCGACTGTTAATACTGGTTTGCGTTTTTCGTTCGCAAAATCTCGCGGTAAGCAAGAGTCGTCACCGACTTTTATTTCATCCAATCCGGAAAAGGAAAAAGAACAGAAAAAAACCTTTTTCGAGATGTTTCTGAGTACGGGGGGTAGATTATAGAAAGGGAAGGTGTTAGCACCCTTTCTATCCATGGTTTTCCATGGGCTCTTAGGTACTTGCTCATTTTGAAATTGCTTGTGTGTGCTTGTTTTGAAAAGTTTTGTATTACTTCATTTTAACCCTTGTTTCTATCCTCAAGAGTGTTATGAAGTTGTTTTTGAAAACTTTGTTTGGGAAAATGTTGGTATGAAAATTTTTGTTTGTTTGAGTAAGTACTTAAGAGTTTTCTACCTACTCGAAAAAAGTCTGTTCGTTTTCCTTTTAGACAATACTATCCCATTATTGAGAAATAGGTAGTGTCGTCGTTGGAGTTTTTTTAGGGACATTCGAAGGGACAAATACGATCACAAAAGCAATTTTAGGAAATATTAGTAATCATCCTAAAGCCTTAAAGATCTTTTTCTGAGGCAACATCCGAATGGGTCATTTTAGATCTTTCGGGGCTAGAGGACGACCACTAACCAACCCTATACTTCATGATCGTTACCGAAGGCAATCGGAGTTAGGCAAACCCTAGGAGTGAGCATGTGCGAGTGTATGTTTTCAGTTAATTTATCTTTGCACACTTAGGGTTTTCTACCATTTTAATTTTCAGTTAGTCTTTCCATACAATCCTATTAGCATACATCTAAGCAGTTTATAGCTGGCGGAAATTAAAATGCGGAATAGTTAAAGTCCTAGCTAATACAAGGCTTTCGCAGATACATAATTATCTTAGATTGAAAATAAAGATGCGAGATTTAAAACCCTAATTACTATTACAAACTCGGAGCAGTTACAATAATAATAAAAAATGAAATTAAAAATGCGCGCGGCGAATTAAATGCGAGAATAATTAGAAACCTAAAAAATCTAATTGAAAAATATTTAGGTTAGTTTTTTGAGAGAGAAAATAATTAGGTTATGTGCAAATTAAACCCTAATTTCTAATTATTTTAGATTATATAAAAAAGAATTAAATTACCCCAATTTTAATTAAACTAATTAATTAGAGAAATAAAATATTTTATAAAAAAATGATTTTTAATGTTTTTGTGATTTTTGATTTAATAAAAAAAATGATTTTTTGGGTTATTTTTGTAAAAAAGATAATTAGTGAAATAATAAAAATAAGAAAATAAAGAGAAAATAATTAAATTGGGCTTGTATTTGCTTAAAGGGGGGGGGGGGTGAAATGTTGAATTGTAAGGCCCATTCCCTGCTCAGCCCAGTCAACGCGCCTGATTCGGTGTTGGCCAAGCTTGGAGACGTACCATAGGGACACATCCTGAGGCGCTGGATTGGTGAGGATGATGATCCAACGGCTGGATGACTGGAGTGTATGGAAGGCGCTTGGTTGTCTAATGCGTGGAACCTGCGTGTAAATATTGAGAAAATAACAAAATGTTGGGACCTGGGATCGAACCTAGGTCCTCTCACTTTCAACCGTGCGCCCTTGCCATCTGTACTGCGTGTTTTATTTGTTAATATAATACAAGCAATACATAACATAGAATGAAAGGTCAATGCAGTAATAAAACACGCGAGATTCAAATCCACCATTCAGATATTAACACGCCTTCATCCTCTTCCCTGTTTCATCGTTTTAGACAATAACACCTTTACCAACAACAATATTAATCTGAATTAAAGACATAGACCCACTAAGAATCTTGTCCTGAGTTCATTAATATCATTAATCAGTCCTAATTTTGCCTCTACGGAGAATCCCTAATTTGAAGCTTCCAAACCCTAGTAATTGCGTAAGCTTGTTCCTGCACTAGAAATCAAATCTAGGTTATCCAAAAGATCACAAACATGATTATGAATACATTTATGCAAGAAAATCAAAGGTAAAATGCGTAAAACCATGAAAACGAGTATGAGTTATAAGGGTGCAAACTGTGATCTGTATCTTACAGTTCTAGATGTTTTGTGGCATGAGAATGATTGGAATCACTTCAGAGTACGTCCATGAATAGAATAATGGCTTTGGAATTTCTTGAATTGGACTGCAAATAATAATCCTACCTACACTTTTTCTTCAAAAATTTGAGTTTTGTTTGGAGTTCTCACGACTGTAATCCTTGTTCTTGCACCTTGGTTATGTTCAGTATATATACTAGAGCATATTAGGTCAACAAAAATGCTTTGTATCTTTGATAATCATGGAGATTTGATTTGAATTTTCTCTTGTATGATATATTTCCAAAATAGGCCTAATCATGGCATCTTTGTTCTGATTTGCTCTTGCACAATTTGATAGGCTATGCCAGCTTGATTGGATTGTGATTCCTACAAAAATCAGATCAAAACCAATCTTTTATATTTTTTTGCAATTTATTTGATTTAATTTGAATTTTAAATAATAAAAAATCAAAATAAAATAAATAATGAGGCAAATAATGTGTATATTCTGATTTGGGTCGTGGACCATGTTTCCAATAAGATTAAATCATGAAAAGCTAGGCCATTTTGACAAAAAAATGCTCTTTTGAGCATATTTGACTTTTGGCAATTTTGCAAAAATGGTCAACTTTGACAAGGCATATTTCCTCCAATTTTAACCCTAGAGAGGTGTTCTTGGACTTTTTAGAAATCTTAGGATGTCCCCTAAATAAACCTTTTATTTTCATCTCAATTGGGTCTTCCATGTTCATGTAAGTAGCTTTGACCCAAAAGGTGTTTTTGTTGACTTTTCAAAAGGACCTATAATGTAGAAATTCATATCTTTTGATGAGTGAATATTTTGAACTTGAGGGATGAAGATGAGTTTTAGGTAATTGCATACTCTTCAAAATGAGCCTTGGATGGAAAATTTCTGATAAAGTATGAAGAAGTTATGCTTGGTCAAAGTTTGGTTGACTTTTCATGAGAAACCCTAATTTATCAACTTTTGGGTTTTGATGAATTTGGGGCATTCCTTGAGGAATCATGATCAACCCTTGATAAAATTATGGATATCACTTCAAAATGTTGATGTTGACCAAAAATATTGAAGTTTGACTGTGTGTGGGCCACAGTTGACTTTTGACCTAGTACAGTTGATTTTCAGGCATTTGAGCAGTTGACTGAGCAAACCTCTTGTGCAAGGCATAAGACTTGATATGGATGATCTTGAGGACACATTAGGACCATGGAAGGCATTTGTGACCCTTGTACTTCAACCATCTTGATTAGGAGTGAAACCCTAGTTTGAAGCTTGTTGCCTTAGGAGGAGGATTTGTCTGGTCAATCCTTAGTCATCCTTGAGCAATTAAGGACCTCTAGAGGCATGTCTTGAGTGAAATGAGAGGGCAAATTTTTGGGTACAACAACAACCACTAAAACTCCCTATACTTCATAACTGTTTACCGAAGGCAACCGAAGTGGGGCAAACCCTAGGAGTGAGCATGTGCAAGTGTTTGTTTTTCAGTTAATTATCTTTGCACAGTTAGGGTTTTCTACTATTTTAAATTATTGATTTATCTTTCGCATACAATCCTATTATCAATCTTCTAACGGTTTATAATGACGGAAAGTAAAATGCGAGAAATTAAAACCTAGCAATTACAAGGCTTTGGGGATGGGGATTACATAACCAAAAACTTGGGGAAAACAGTAAATGAAAAATGGTAATAAACCTAAGTTAAAAAGCTATTACAAACTCAAAACAAATACAATAATTTGAAAAATAAATAAACGCGCGCGAGAATAAATTAAATGAGGAATTAAAATTAAATTAAAAGACATTTAATTAGTGAATAAAGAAAATATATTTTTTTGGATTTTTTGAGAAAAGTAATTAATTTTGTAAATTAACCTAATTTATAATTAATTTTAATTATGAAAAAGGAATTTAAATTATTCTAATTAACCTAATTAATTAATGAAATTAAATATTTTAAAAAAACCTAATTCTAATGTTTTTTTGTGTTTTTATGATTTTTTATTTAATTAAAAAAACAATGATTTTGTAAAATAATTAAAACCAATAATTAAATAAAGAAATTAAAAAGAAATAAAATGGGTCTGGTAGGGAATAGCAAACTGGGGGATGCATGGTTGAAATTTCCAGGCCCATAATAGCTGGCCCAAGGCTGGCGTTTGATCCAGTGTCATTAGATCTGGGATGCCCACTATGCACTGCACCTATTGCACGTTGGATCTTGGATGGAGATGAATCTGATGGTCAGATCCTGAGTTGCATGATGGACACGTTGAATAGTGGTGCATTAGACCCTGCATAGAAATGTTAGAAAATTGAAAAATTGGGTTTCTGGGATCGAACCCAGGTCCTTGGTGTTACATACTCGTTCCCTGGCCATCTGTGCTAGTTATCCATTCATTGATATAATCAAGCAAAAATAAAATAAGGGGAAAATAGATCAAGTGTTGAATCAACTTGACACGCAAGCATTGTGGGGCCCTGGTAATTCAAAGAACTAATCAGATGTAGAGAGAGGAACTTCATTATTGGATCCAGCTAATGGAATGCCTGGAAACAGCCACGCATGCTTGGAACACCACCTGCAAAAGTCAAGTCACCGACCATGGTGGTCCCGGTCACCTTCTCCGGTGATACAAGAATTTGAAACCTACGAAACACGCCATATCAAAGCATAAAAAAGACCCTATCCCCCTTAAAATTTCCCCAGGAATCCAATGGTGGTGTTCATTTGCCCTAAAAGTCCATGTATCACTAAAACCGAATCTTACTTCTCCCTAAGCCCTAACAATGGTAACTTGCGATCCTGGCTTAATTCCTTGCATGAGACACGTTTGAAAATTCACAAATAATGCAAATAGTATGGATATGCAATCAAAATGCGTTTATGTTGAGGATTAAACAGGTTTTAAAAATCAAAAGATTACCAATATGGGAGGATCGGGCTAGCGCGATTCAGAGTGGTTTGGCCTTCAATGATGGACTGGTTCACCTCCTGGAATCCTAAGAAGGTTGATGGGATGATTCAATCTCACAGAAGAGGGTTGGCTCGAGTGTTTGAGAGTTGCACTCATCTTGACTTTTTTGAAACTTTTTATTTCTCTTTTTGAGGCAAGTTGCACTCTTGTTCTCTACCTTTAGGGTCGGAATGACTTGGCATATATATGCAAAGATTTAATCCAAGTTTGTTAACCTAGTTCATTCTAGGTTATATAAGAAAGGTTTGTAGATCAAAGAAATGGGTTGGAGGCGTGAAACTTCCAGAAAAGGAACTCATAATTCTTGATAAAAAGTGAGATCCAAATTCTGGAATAGAAGGCTAATCAAGGAGTTTCAAAGCCAGAAATCAATTCCTTGACGTTTCAGGAAGCATTCCCAATCAGTTGCAGGCGTCAGAACATCCAGAATCTCCTCCTATCATTCTCACGGTTTGCAAAATTATCCACATTCAATTATTGTAATTCTTGCATATTCAGCATGTCTAAATTACATATTCGTGTTCAGCAACATATTTGCAATGTTTCTGGATAGTTTAATTTGAGTTACAGTGCAGTAATAAACTTTTGCCATTGTTAGGGTTCTGTGCTCCAATTTGGGGTTTTGGTTTTCAAGCAAAATTGGACAGAATAATGGGTACAATGATGATCAGAGTTTCAAATCCAGCTGATCCATGGTCCCCAATTGAATTCATATTGCATATACTTGATTTTTGAATGACACATGTTTCAGCAAAAGACCTGCGTCTGTAGGTAAAAGAATCAGAACTTAAAACGATGGTTCCAGGGAAGAAGACAATAGTGTGTAACAACCTGATTGGGTGATTCGAATTTTGGCACGTTATTCGGGCCAGAAACCTGTCGTTCTAATATATTGTTTATTTTTATTGTATTAACAAATTAACATCCAACGCAGTTGATCAGAAGAAGGAAGTCAGAAGCTCATTGTTCTGGGTTCGATCCCATGCGTGAGCTTTTGGTATTTTCTCCTTTGTTTTCATCAAATCCAGCACATGCATCTTCTGAAGCACATCGCCTTCTGGATCCATCATCCAAAATCAGATCCAGCGCCTCATCTTCTGAAGAGCATCATCTTCTGATCCACCAGCCGGGATCAGATCCAGCACCCCCCATCTTCTGAGGGTCACCATCTTATGATCCACCAGCCAGAATCAGATCCAGCACGCCCCATCTTCTGAGAGCAGCATCTTCTGATCCCATCAATCAGAACTAGATCTGCTGACAGCAGGCTCATTCGGTTACTTTTATTTCTTTATTTTCTTTTCTTTAATTATTTTGTTCTTTTAATCAACACAAAATTCATTTTATTTTAAATCAACCAATCAAGATAATAAAAAAATTATTTTTCTTAATAAATATTTTAATTGATTAGTTTAATTAATTTAGGACAATTTTAATTTATTTCATAATTAAAAAAATTCAATCAGAAATTAGGCTAACTGTTGATTTAATTTTTCTTTCTTTCTCAAATAATAAAAAATACGAAAAATAGTTTTTTTAGAATAAAATTAATTTATTTTTCTTAATTTAAAATTAATTAGAATTAGGATTTTCCTTTTAAAATTCAATGGTTTCCTTATTTTCTTAAATAACAAAAATATAATTTTTTAATCAAATTGTCAATAGGTTTAGTCAAGTGTCAAAACCCTAATCGTCTCGCATTTGATTCATCGCGCGCTTATTATTTATTTCGACAATATGGTTGTAATTGCTCACTTGTTTGTAATAGTTAATCTAGGGCTTTTACTTATCACTTTTCTCCTGGGTTTTTGGCTATGTAATTAATCCCCCTCCCCGAGGCCTTGTAATAGCGTAGATTTACTTTCTCGCATTTTAATTCCCGCAAATATTTGACTGTTTAGATGTATGCTAATAGGATTGTATGGCAAGAATGCATGACAAAATTAACACAGTTAGAAAACCCTAATGTGCAAAGATAAATAAATGAAACCAATTAGTCGCACATATCACTCTTAGGGTATACTCACACTTCGGTTGCCTTCGGTAAATGGTCATTAAGTATAGGGTGTCTTAGTAATTACCCTCCTGTCTAACAAAGATCAAATGTCCCATTCGAATGTTGCCTCGGAAATGTCGTCTCGGAAATGTTGCCTCGGAAATATTGCCTCGAATATGATCTTAAGACTCTAGGGTTATTAATAATGTATCCTAACATTGCTTTAGTGATCGTACGTCCCTGTCGAATTGACCCTTACAACTCCAACGACAGTGCTACCTATTTCTCAATAGTAGGATAGCACTGCCTAAAGGAAACGAGAATAGAAACAATATTTTTTTCGAGTAGGTAGATGCTAGTAGGTACTTGCTTAAAACAAAACTCTTCACACTTACATATTTTCAAAACAAATTTCAAAAACAACTTCGTCACACCTTTGAGGACTGATACAAGGGTTATCACGAAGTAAAACTTTTCAAAACAAAGCCCATACGCAAGCAATTTTAAAAGATGAGCAAGTACCTAAGAGCCCATGGAAAACCATGGATAGAAAGGGTGCTAACACCTCCCTTTCTATAATCTACCCCCCGTACTCAAAATATCTCGAAAAAGGATTTTGTTTTCCTGTACTTTTTTCCTTTCGGATTGGATGAAATAAAAATCGGTGGCGACTCTTGCTTACCGCGACATTTTGCGAACAAAAATGCAAACCAGCATTTCAAAACAGTCGGTTCTGCCACCGTATCACAAAAGGGTTTAGTTTTGACCTAATCAAGTAAAAGAAATTATTAACTAAATTAAGAAAATTAAACCTAAATTAATTAAGAAAAGAAATTAAATAAGAAAGCATTTTTAGGGTTTTTTATGAAAAAGTTTTTTATTTAATTAAACTAAAATAAAAATTAATTAAAAGAAAAACTAAATTCTAAGTTAATTTAATTAAAGGAAATTAAAACATAAGTCTAATATTAATTTGTTTAGGAAAAGAAATTAAATTTACAATAAGAATATATTTTGTGTTTTTTATTAATAAAAATAATATTTATAATAATATTAATAATAATAATAATATTTAATGAAAACAAAATAAGAAAATAAAATAAAATAAAGAAATAAAATCAGGGGGTAAAAATTAGATTTGGGTTTTGTTTGAGTAAAACAATTTTTGTTTTATTAGGCCCAATGGCCTACTTTTGGAATCAGAAAAGAAATTAAAAAAATGGGCCTGCATGGTGATAACCATACAAGGGAGTTAGGAGAAGAAAAAATGGAAAGGCCCAGTGATGGATGGCCCAGGGCGCTGGTTTGCTTGCAGAAAAAGGAAGAAAATGTTGAAGAATATGACAAAAGGCAGCGCTGGGACTTGAACCCATGACCTTGACCATAAACCTGCGCTGCGTTACCACTGGGGTGGCTATACATCCGTTAACTTAAAAAAACCATAAATATATATATATATATATATATATATATATATATATATATATATATATATATATATATATATATATATATATAATAAATCCATTCCTAGAAATAAACTTCATCTTCAACCTCCAGCCAGGGTCCCTGTATCTCATTCATTTCTCATTCATTCTCAAAACTTTCAACATCAAACTTATTAGAAATTTTACTAGGATTCCAGAAATGTAAACAATTTGGAATAACAATCAAAGATAAGCATATATTTCTAAAAGCACCAAACCCTGACCTAACTTTTTTCACAGATTCAAACTTAAAATTCTTTAAGCTCAGACAATATAAATGAAAACTACGGATATGTACAGCTTCAGGGCAATGATGTCTACATTTTATCTTTGAAAATGGAAACTTAACAATGCATGTATGAAGAGTTTGAAAACCAAAAAAAATACCTTTCAAGTAGGGATCGTGATTTGAATAAGAGAAACTTTCAAGGTGTTGTAATGATCTGTTTAGCTTGCCTAGACCCCCCTGAGTGTGTTGTAATCCTTACTTTTCCTCGTGGATGGTTAAAACTCTGTACTCAAGTCAAGTTGCAAGCTTGAGTTTTGAAAATGATGAATGGTGCAAAGGGGGTTACAGTCCAGAAACAAGGGCCTGGATCACTTTGACATGATGTGTATTAAGTGTTTGGATGGTCAAAACTCAATACACACGAGTGGATTTGGAGATGGCTATGTGAAGCTCAAAACCGTCAAGTTATGGAAGATTTTGAGTTGCAGAAGGCTTGGGAGTGTTATGGGGTGTTTGAGCTCGTGCCTTATGTTGCAATAGACTTGTGTATATGTATGGAAAAGGTTAGAGATCAATTTCACTCAAGGTTTCTCAGTTCTAGCCTTTTGGCTCTATAACTTGCTTTTGAAGAAAAGTGAGAAGACAAGTCTCAAAGTGTTGTACAAGCATGGTATAAGTTGGTAGAGGCCTTAGAAATGTTTCTTTTGGTTTTGAATTTGCTTGTGTGCAGAGAAAACAATTAAGAGGCTCAAGAAGTTGACAATTGCAAAAGTAATGTTTTATCAAAATGGAAATGGCAACTTTGTGCCATAAATGGAAAATCATTTTGGACAAAGCTTCAAACACTTGGATAAGGGCCTAATCAGTTGTGTAAACCATTAATTATGGAGTGAAAAACAAGTTTGAGGCCTGAAAAGTGAGGATTATGCAGCATGGCTGTGGATTGGATCAAATGTTCATCATGAAAATGACTTGAAAAATAAGTTTGAAACCCTAACTTCTTGCCTTCGATTATCTTAGCTCAAGTATCATCTCAATGGGTTCATTGACATTTTGGAAAGCTTGTAAAATCCCCTACAACCTTCATGTTGAACATTTTTGAAGATTCAATTTGGAACTAGGTTAAAAGTTGCCATGAAGTTAGGTATAAATCCTGACTAACTAGGGCAAAATTTCACTAAGTCTTTTTAGTTTCATGGACATGTCTTCATAAATTCATAACTTGAAATCCAAACATTTCTAGAAAAAGTTATTCCCTATAATGTTTTAGATCTCGTTGAGATCTACAACTTTCACGTTGGAAGTTTTCCTTGAATCATCTTGCATCATGGTGGAAATTTGGCACAAAGTTATGAAAAAAAGTTAACTTTCCAACACTTAGAAAAATTTCTAAGTCTTAGAATTTTGACTTTTCAAATATAATTTTCAATTTTCAATTTCTTGTTGAACAAGTTTCATATTTTGACATGTCTTGATGAAATATGATTTTTGAAACTTGATTTTGATCAAAAAGTCAAAGTTTGACTTTTCCGTGTATAGTTGACTTTTCATCAGTTGACTAAAATTCATTTGTTAATCCAATAATCTTGAGATGTGATTTGAACTATGCAATTAGGTCAAGATGGTGCATTTGAACCCTTGAGATCATGTCTTAAACCAATAAGTCATTTCCTTGGTCAAAAGTCAAGACTTGAGCCTTCTCAATCAAAACCCTAATTTTGACCATTTTGCCCTTTTGGTGCTCTGATCAAATTTATTTGAGGAATTGTGGTCCAACTTGATAAATTGACATATATGAGTTCATAATGTTGATATGGATAAAAAATTATGAAGTTTGACTGTAAATTGACCACATTTGACTTTTTCCCCAAAATAGCTGATTTTAGGTCAACTGATCAGTTGACTGAACAAAAATGTGATCCAAAGCTTGAAACTTGACATGAGAAATATTGAAGGTTACTAATGAGCCATGAAAGTCATTTGAGGCCTTGAAAGTCCAATTTTTCTTGTGAGAACTCATACCCTAATTTTGAGTTGTCAGTGCTTGAGGAGGTGTCTTGAGCTGATCAAACCTTATGTAGTCTTGAATCAATGGAGATCTTATGAGAGATTTTTTGAGAAATGAGAGGGAAAATTTTGGGGTACAAAAACATCAACCCTATAATACAAAGTTGTAGAATTCATCAAGATCTATAACTTTCATGTTGAAAGTGTTCTTTGAATTATCTTGCATCTTGGTGAAAATTTGTCATTAAGTAATGAAATTATAAAGGGTAAAGACACTTAGAAATTTTCTAAGTATTGCAAATCTTGACTTTTTTTTGACTTTCTTGATTCTTGATTCTTGTTCACCAAGTTTGATATTCTTGAATGTCTTGATGAATTTTTATTTTTGAAATTCAATGTTGACCAAAAAAATAAAAGTTTGACTTGTTGTGTATCGGTTAACTTTCGTCAGTTGATCTAAATTTCAACTATCAACCTTTGATCCTGAGAAACAATTCAAGCCATGAAATTTAGTCACCATGTTGAGTTTGAGTCCTTGAGATTATTCTTTAATACATTAGGTCATGTATTAGGTAAAAAGTTAATGATCAGTCAACTTTAGTCAAAACCCTAATTTGTGGTCTCAGTGTTTCAAATGTGATTTTGTTTGATAAATTCTTGAGAATCCTTTAGCGTTGAAGATCCTTTGTGAGGAATTATCTTGAAAAAAGAGAGAGAAAATTTTGGGGTACAACACCAAGTATGACAACATTAGGAGAGAATATCCCCTCAATCCAAACCCTAAGTCCATCATTGCATGATAGCATAGGTTAGATTCCCCGTAATCTCAACTATATGATCAACTTTGTATGACAACTTTAGGATCAATAAGTCTGCCCATTAGAATTCTCTTTTCTTTTTGCATTGCATTTTTAAGACTAAAATCTTTCTCAATCAAAAACTCCAAAACACTTAACAATATTCAAAACCCTTTCAAAACTAAAGCTATGAAGGTGGTGGGTGTCTCCTTGGATGAGGGTCCACTTAAAACCTTCTTCCTAAGGATATGTTCAACTTAAATCATTTTTTCATAAAAATCACCAAAAACCTTTTCTTTTCTATTTTCATCTTTTCTTTTTTATTTTCCTAGATAAATTGTATAGGATGCTTCTACGAATGTAAATAGCTTAGGTTTATTTTTCTCACGTTTATCTTATTATGTATCTGCTTTCGGGATGTAGTAGTTGTAGGTTTACTTTCCCGCACTCTTTATCCTTATCTAACTGCCCCAAAGCCTTGTAATAGTCTTAGGTTTACATTCTGATCTTTACATTCTGATTTTATTCTTTTATGCTACTGTTAGTAATTAGGGTTTGTATGACAAGATTAAAATTAGTTGATAGCAAAACCCTAATTTCATGATAAACATAACTAGACCAATCATTTTGCACACGCGCACCTCTAGGGTGACCCTCACTTATTACCTCGGAAAAAAAACAGTCATGTCCCTCGAATGTGGGATGCTTTAGCAAGGACTCTCGATTAAAAGATCGTAGTCCCTCGATAACCCTTCGATGCTGCCTTCGGTCAACGATCTTAGTCCCTTACGAAAATTGCTAAACCTTCCTACAAGTTTCCTTCTATGACTGTACGATGACCAGCGCTTGTCCCTCACATCCAACGATAGGGCTTCCTACTAACTAATAGGAGGGTAGCACTATCTAAATGAGGAGGAAAATAACAACTACTTTCTGAGTAGGTAGAACGCTCGTAGTCGCTTGCTCACAAAATTTTAAAAACAAAACATCTTTTCACAAAACAACACTTTCTTTCACAATATTTTCAAAACAAACATTTTGTACACATTCTCAACGATAAGAGAATAATTACAAAATTGCTGCACTTAGGCATTTTCAAAATATTTTTTAAACATACATAAGCACAAAGCATTTCCAAAAGTGAGCTAGTGATTAAGAGCCCGTAGAAAACTACAGATGAAAAGGGTGCTAACATCTTCCTTTTTCATAACCTACCCCCCTTACTCAGAAAATTCTCAAAAGGTATTTCATGTTCTTTTTACCCTTTCCTTTATTGGATAAAAGAAAAACTGGTGGCTATTTTTGGTATCCGCAACATTTGCGATAAAACACAAAACCTAAAAGTCAGTTTTCCCACCGTATCACCAGAATCGGCGACTCTGCTGGGGTAAAAAACTAAGAGTGGGGTTACCTTTAGAGCTACTTCACCTTTATTGCTTTACTTATTTGCTTTTTATGATTTATATTTCAGGATATGCTTGGGTTTATTTCTTGTATAGATCTTATACCCGGATCTGGGGGCATTTTAGGTAAGTAACAATAGATCGTGAAAATTATATGGCGTAGACCGATATGGTTGAAATGATGGCTATGTTAGTACGATAAATTGGTTGGTGTCGGTATCCCTTGAGTCAGTCAAGGAGGATGTTGGGCTTCCGTGTGGTGTCATAAGCATTAACTGACCTTAGAACCTTAGTTGACACAACTTATCCATTAGAAAGTAGCGAGATAGTTGGCTTTGGTGCAGACTGAAGTTGGTTGATACTCGATGCTACACTCATTGAGATCATACTCTCATGATATTTCGGTCGCAAATTAGATGCTTGTGCTGAAACAATGCCTGAGAGAAAGATTAGTGGTATTGAGACTCCTAGAACCCGGTTACTTCTTTTAGGACAGGTTGAGCCAACTAAAAACTTCAAGAGGGTACTTCCCTATAACCTCCTTGCAAGCTTAAACCTAAGGCCTTGTGTGTTTTGTTTGTGTATGATTAAATTGTTCAAACATGACATCATTACACATATCATTTTCACTAACCATTTCAAGGACCAAGAGATTTATCTTTGTTATGTTTTATAGGTTATGGCCTCTACTCTTAGAAATACTATCTGAATCAGTTTTGTGAGGATACCTTCTCAACTTAAGGAGTTAGTCTCAAAAATTCCTGAAAGGTCTCAATTCACCAAAAGGCATGGTCATCTACTCAGCTTGGTTACCTCGTGTTTTGAAGAAGGCATGATGAGTGTTTTATTCCAGTTCTTTGATCCCGCACATCATTGTTTCACCTTACCGAATTATCAGCTGGTACCCACAACGGAAGAGTTCTCTAAGCTACTGAGAATACCTGTTCTTGATCAGACACCTTTCACAGGTCTAGAGGAAGATCCACAACCTAAAGAAACTGCAGCAACCTTACATCTAAAGTGGTCTAACATTGTATCTAATTGGGAAACAAGTAGTGGAGTCAAGGGTTTTCTTGCTAAATTTCTGTTAGATAAGGCTCGTTGTTTCTGGATGCTATGAGTTTTCAAGATTTTGAGGAAATCTTGGTTTTGTTGATCTATGGATTGGTGTTATTCCCTAATCCAGACCAACTCATAGATTTGAACTCCATCAAAATATTTCTTTCTCATAACTTTGTGCCTACTTTGCTCGGAGACATTCTGTATTCTCTTCACACTCGTACTATGAAGAGGAGAGGGACTCTGATGTGTTGCATACCTTTGTTATCCAGGTGGTTTATTTTTCACCTTCCCCGATCAGTAATGAGGAATGAACAAGGTTTAAGGTGGTCTCAAAGGATGTCTCTCTCTCATTTAGATATTTATTGGTGTTCCTGATCTCCGGAAGATGTTACTATCATTAACCGCTGCGGGGAATTCCCTAATGTTACACTCCTTGGAATTAGGAGAGGTATTACCTACAACCCTTCTCTAGCTTTACGTTAATTTGGTTATTCTCGAAGAGATGGTCCTCATGACATGCTTATCTAGGGTATTGTATTCGATTACGAGAATTATTTTCAAGGTTATCGTAAAAGGTTTATACGTGTTTTGAGAATGGTAAACAAGATTGATAGCAAGAATTTATGACAAAATAATTCCATCCCTTTGGAGCCCTACGTTATATGGATACGATCTCGTGCTCAAAACCTTATAATGCCATATTCGGCTGTCTTACCAGTAATTGTGGAGCCTGTTTCCGAGGGGGATATTCCTTATACCATTCTTCATCTAGATATGCCTACTTACCTTGAAGAATTATAGAAGTCCTGGATTCAACTCAAGGAAGAATGGGGCACCTTTGAGACTCATTTATATGTAAATGAGAAGAAAGTTTTGGAGCTCACAAAGCAACTTCATGAAGAGCGAAGTCTTAATGCATACATAGACACAAAGAGGAAGCATACGTGGGAGACTTGAATCTTAGGATTTAGGAGTTTATATTGTTGTCTCCTTGAGACCCTTTTGTTTTCATTGTAAGCCTAAGAGGCAATTGTAATTTTGAACTTACTAATAAAAATCTTTGTTTTTTGTTTCCTCTCAGTTAGCGAATTTAAATCTCTTAAGGTCCTTGAAAACATTGTATCCACATATTATGCATGTCATTACATAACAATTATTCTCAAGACAAGTTTCTCATTTTCTTGGTGTTTATTAGAGTAATAATGATGGATCTTGAACAAACCGTCAGAGATCTCCAATCTCAAGATGCTCAGTTCAAGGAAATATTCCTGAACTTATCCAAGGGAAAGAAGAATTGAAAGCACTCCTCGCTGAGAACATGACCAAGAAAAATCCTGAAGACAACAAGGATGGCCAATTGGAATAATTGCAAGCTGAGATGGCAAGGATAAGAATCCAGATGATTAGTTAGATGGATCTTATCCAAAACTTAGCTCGGGGACAAGAAGAGTTAAGAATCCTCATCAACAAACTTTGTCAAGACAAATACGACTATATGGGATAAACTGCTAGAATTGGGGGTCTAATCAATAATCAAACCCTCTTGGAGAACAGGGAAATAGTTGACATGTTCATAAGGGAATATGTTGAAGATGGAACCGGAGGCAATGAAATTCAGGTGACTGCATCTTCAAGTACTCAGAAGAGGTCATACAATGGGAAGAAGGAGTCTAGTATTGTGTATGGCCAGAAGGGTCGTAATAAGAGTGATCTCAACCAATATGTGGAGGCAGTGTAGATCTCTAATCCAGCATCAGTCCAACAACGACCTCGTCAATAACAACAGGGTAGTCAGCATAAGCAGGATACATCCAAAAAATAATATACCAAACTCAACATGTCGATGTCGCAAGCCTTGCAACACGTGTTGAAGATGAATTTGGTCACGTTGAAGGATCCTCATCAGAATCCCAATAATTTGTCTCCTCGTCACAATCCTAATGAAAGATGTGCATAACATTCCAACAGTCCTGGACACGACACTAACAGCTGTCGGGCTTTGAAACATAAGATTTAAGACTTGATCGACGAAAGAGTGTTAGAATTTACACAAGATGGTCAGCTTGAGTTTTTCTGTCATCCCTTAAAGGCACACCATCTGAAGTGACAAATTCGGGCGGGGAAGCTTTTTGTTCATTAGAATTTTTCATTTGTAATTTCTTTATTTGATTTAAACACTTACCTTTATGTCAAACTTTGGTTGTTCCCATTAATGCATTGCATATGATTTTCTTGAGTTAATCCATTCATTTTCACTATATTTGAACAATGCTTTTAATTCCTTTTTGTGATATTCAACTCTCGATTAAAATCTATAAGCCTTTAGAGGGAGGATGACGAAAATGATACCATAATATATATAGTATGCTTTTGAATAGACCTTGCTGATGATGTATATGCATTGTTTCAAATCCTAAACAATGGAGTTATAAGGAAGATAATCCATAGTCAACCCCTTTGAGCCTAAGAAGTAGGAGTTTTATTTTTTGCACAAATTAAAACCTTTAATCATAACTTGGGGCAGGGTAGTTTCTCAGTTAATTCAAGTGTGCATTCAGTCACAAGCTTTCACTTTGTACATAATGAATAGTATCAAAAACATCCTTCCAAATCAAAAGACGGCGATGGTTCCCCGTAAAACAGGCAGTCATTATCTCTCCAAAGAAAATCCCGCTAAGTCAAAACCTATGAAGGAGATTTAAGAAGAAAAAACGGGGGCATCCTGCTGACTGTAATCACAAAAGAAACAGTTTAGGCAAAAGGTAGGGATAATAAAATAAATAAAAGAGGTCGTTACAAACCCGCGACAATAGAAAAATGTTACAAAAAATGACTGCCTTCTCAAGTAAACTTCCAGTATCCGAACCATCACCAAGATATCATTCCAGACTCCATTGGAATCTAAACGCATAATTATCAAAGTATAGGGTTGAAGAACGTTATGTAGAACGGGTTGGTTACAAATAATGTTTGAGCCTTTATCCTTATTTCTTAAACCATGAACCAGACCACATTACAACCCTTGAAAGTCCTAACTGAAGCATAGGTTAGTTCGAAAACATATTTTTACAAAAAGGTATCCTGACTCCTATAAGTTTTACTATAAATCCTGAGTTGAATTCATGTTCTTAAAAAATTATGCAATTTACTAAAAATGAATTTTTGAAACTTCAAGAAAGACATAAGCTTTTCATTTTTAATACCACATAGATGAAAAAAAATTAGATTTAAAGGAAAACCTTGTTTGCTTACCCTTTTGACATGCATCGCATAGGTGGTCTTTTGAAAACTTCATTTTTTGTAGACCAATTACTAAATATTTTTCAAATAATTAATTAAGTAGATAAAATTTGACATGAGCCTGTTATACCCTAATTTTGACCCCTAAGATTTTTTCTGTCATCAACTAATATCATTGAATTGAGATCGCACTGTCTTCAAGCTTTCTTCCACATGGTTAAGGCGAGTTTGGTTACTTGATTCTCAAGACTCTTTGAGATAGGTTCATGTGTTTATTTCCACATCTTCTTCAGCAAGTAAATCTCAAATTTTGGCATGGGTGAACAGTGCAAATCATAATTTTGCCATCTCAAGCTCAAGTGTTCCATCAAGCAGTAGCAAAGCAAAAATTCAGGGATTTCAGGATTCAAGTGCATTCTGCATATTTCTTTCAAGTTTCATAATCAGTGAGTAATCAAATCACCAGCCTACCAAGCTCTCATATGTTCCATCATGCTTCGAATTGCAAGGAAAATCTAGCGTTTTAGTTGATTTGGGACAGTTTGAACAGAAAATCAGTGTTTCACTGGGAGACTTCAAAAATTCACAACTTGAGATCAAAAAATGGTTTGAGATTAATTCTCCAGTCATTGGAACCGTCTTGATATCTTCTTCAATTCATATGTTCATGTCGAAGGCTAATTTTGTGAGGAAGATTTTCTAAAGGGCCAAATACCTAAAATATGTTGTAAAGTGGATTTATCGTTTCTCTGGTTTCAGATGCTTAAAATTTTGTAACTTCTGACTGGAGAATCACCTTTGAGTTCCTCTTAGATCATTTAAATCATCTCGTTATTTCCTCTAATTGTCATGTTTGTCTCGGAGGCCAATTCTTTGATGAAGATCTCTGAATGCGGAAATACTTTGAAGCTAAGAAGTGGAAAAACAGTGAAAATATTGTGCTGAACTGTTATTTTACAGACATTCTAAAAGTTCATAACTCTCGCCTAGATTGAGGTTTTTGAGCCTCTCTTTCAGGAAAAAATCCGTCTTAATACGGTCTTCATTTCGTATGTTTGGGTCGAGGATCAATTCACTGAGGAAAGTCCTTGGAATTATGGATTACTAGAGAAATTTATTATGCTGAACCGGAATTTTAATTCACTGTTTTCCGATATTGTAAAAATCATAACTTCTTTGATTTTTATCATATCGAGATGGTTCTTTCACCATAATTTCACAAATTTCGTTAGCTCCGACTTTGCTTCAGACTTCTAGTTTAAACGGTAATCTAAAGGTTTTTGTTTATGGTCCATTTTGCTGATGGAATAGTGAAATTTGTTGCTGAATCGGAAAAGACAGTGTCAGCGCATCTTCAAAAATTCATAACTTTATCTTTGTTTATCCGATTGAGCCCGTTCTTTCAGAATCGCGTCACAAATTATGTAATCTTCGATTTTCGTGTTGAGCTCGAGCCTTGATTTTGCACCTATGATGACGTGGCATTTTATAGTCGCGTTACGCTTACATTGTCAAATTGAGACCCAATCCAATTATACATCCAAGGCCCAATTCACCCACACTATATATTTTCAAAATCAAATTTTTGTCTCATAACTCACAAATTCTCGCAAACACAAAAACTCTTTCTCTCAATTTGCTCCAAGATCAAACCAAGGGTTTATCACTTTTTATCAAGAACATTGCAACAACTTCATAAAAACTTCATCAAAAATCTTCACCACCTCACATCAAGAGGCCGCATACTTGCTCCCTCTGCCACCACGATTCATTTTCTGGCGCACTCTCCTCATCTTCGATTTAAACTCTTCTTCTCTTCATCCATCTCCACTTCAATTTTTGGGAAGTTTTCTTGTTTAATTGCTTTTACGTAATTGATTCTTGAATAAGAACTTTTGGGAATTCTTGAATTGAACTTTGTTTAAAAAATTGAATTAAGGAATTGAACTTAATTGTTGATTGTTGAATTGAATTGAATTGGAATCATCTTGTGGAAATCCGGAATTGGATAGTTGAGATAAACACTTATGTAATTAAGTGATTTTCATGAAAAGTGTTTATTCAAGTTTTAAAGTGTTGATGTTGTTGTGGATTAATTGTTGATTCTTGATATCATATACACTTGACATAACCTTGATTCTTTAATTTTTAAAATCATGTGTCAAATTTTGTGAAGGTTATGTGTTTGTGAAAATTCTCAAGCCACAATAACTTTGTTTTTGTTGAATAAATTCCATGAGTGGCAATGTGATATATTTTATGTCATGAGAATTAATTCTTGATTTTACATGAGCAATTGGATTGTTGATTTTTGTGGAGAAATTGAAAAGAGGCATAAGCTAGTAATTACATAATTGATGCGAACTTTAGCTTTCAACTCAGTAAACATGTTGAAATCTCTCAAAACCGAATTTAGTTCACTTATCAATTATGGAATTATTTATGGAGATATCATTGTGTATCATGTGTTGATATAATTTTTTATTCCATTCATAAATAAACTCTCATTTCTAATGTGAAAACATAGAATTTGGAAATTAAATAAACATTTGATTTTTGGTTTATTTTCACTGTTTCAAACACTTTTTGAGCATAAGGCTACACATACTTAACGTTTGGATAGCGTTTGAGATGAGTTTTCATGGTTTCAGATCGAAATTCTCACTGGTTCACACTTTTACAGTGTTGCTTCCCCATGTACAAAAACGCATCATAAGTGCCATTTCCGCTTAGAATTAATTCATCGGGCCTTCTTTTTTGAATTCATTAGCACGTTTAGATGCAACCATACGATTTTAAGCTGATTCCGTTCCGACTTTTCGTGCGTCTAATTTTCGAATTAACGCTTTTTGTTTCCATTTGACATGTACATTGAGCTTGGACATTTGTATGATGTATGCTTGTACGGTATTGGTCATTTGTGCATCATTATGTATGTGTTTTATTATTTCCGCTGCACTTTCCAGTTTATTTTTCATTTTTTACCGTAGTGCTACCCAGATTTGGTTTTCACCTTCCGTTACTCATTTGGATTTCATTTATTTGTAATACGTCACTATTTTGCTAACCAATTGCGTGCATTGTGCGAGGTACACTGTGAGAGCTTTTAATCATGTAACAAAGCGGTAGTTAGTGATTGAAAAGCATTTGGCTTATGCTCGCTTCCTATGTGACTTGCCTTGTTTCTCATTTTCATGGGAAATTCATACTATCTGCGATTGTCTGGATATTGCTTTGCTTATATGGTGTTGTCTTATGCAGGAACACTGATATTACATGATGCATCTGTGGCTCGTGATTTATTCTCACTTTTCCTCATTGTTGGATATCATTTCTGACTCTTTTTCTTTCTTGGTGAATCTGGCTCGACTGATTCTAGGTTTCTCCTTGCTTTCGTCTACTTATTGACGAACTTGTGTTTGATTGGTATCTTCTAATCGTTCTTTTATCTCTTGCATATTTACTGCTCTCTAGATATCATGATAAGTGGGAAATAAATAGTGTGCGCTCAAAGTCGTTGTTTAAAGACCTGTAGCAGGCATTCCGTACTTATTTTTTACTCGTGCTTGTGTTTGTGCTTATTGCTTACTTTGTTGATGATCGATGTTGTCACTCAATTAGAAATAAGACAACAACTTCAATCTTTTCATGCTCCCCATAGGATTTTATTACTTTCTTTGCTGACGATCAATGATGTCACTCAATTAGAATTAAGATAACAACTTCAATCTTTCCATGTTCCCCATAGGATTTTATTGCTTTCTTTGTTGAGGATCAATGATGTCACTCAATTAGAATTGAGATAATAATTTCGATCTTTGTATACTCCCTTAGGATTCAGTTCTGTCGTTTCCGATGCAAGCTAGACATTAGGATTATTATCCATGCATGCTAACTCATATAGAGATTTCCCTTTCAAACTCGACCTTAGGACCATAATTGTATGATAACACTAAGGATAGAAATAGGTTAGTCCCCTTTAGACTTTTTTCATTCCCCTTTTGCATAACTAAAAATAAAATCTTTTTTCTTTGGAAAGTTCATAAAATACTCTAACCATACTTAAATATTTTTCTCAATATAAAAAATACTAACCAATCTAAACCTTTTTTGCCTTCGGGCCTCTTTTCTTTGAAAACCTTTTTCATGTAAGAAGATGTTAATTGTTTTCTACTATAATGTGTGAGTCTCCAAAGGTCAAGCTATGGTAAAATGCAAAATTGGCATTGTTCATAAAAAACATACAACACATCAAAATTTTGAGATGAACTACAAGTGTCTTGATCTCTCATTGCACGAAGAGGGTACGTAGGCACAAAGGTTCGCAACCGTGGTAGGAACTTCTAGTAAAACCTTTTTCTTTGTATATACATTTTTCATACATGCATTTTCCCTTTAGCTCAATTAGCACTTAGATAAACACACCATTTAGATTATAACAACAAGAGTGGATCCCGTGGAGTACCACGGACGCGAAGGGTCTAATATCTCCCACTTGCGTAATCGACTCCCTTATCCGATCTCTCGGTCGCAAGATCATGATTTCTCCCTTCAGAGTTTTCTTCGATGATTTTACTTTACCTTCATGTGGGATAAATAAAACGTTCGATGGTGACTTCATTGATTCACTCTCGATAATTTTCCGTTGGTTCCTTCAGTTGGCGACTTCATTGGGGATAGATTGACCAATTGCTAGTCCATCCCGCAAGTCACTCCCTGCTCTTCCTTTTCTTTTATTTGGGTGTTTATCTTTATGTTTTATAGCTTATTCATTTGTATGTATCTGAGAATATGCATGTATTTCATTTTATTTCTTTCCATATTTATTATCTGTTGTACTGGATCGGTGCTTCTTATTGGGTGGGTGTTATCATGAGGTAAAAGGCCCAGTACTCAGGCTGGAGTGGTGCATAATAGGAACAGTAGGAATAGAGCGGACCATGGCTGCTACTGGACCCAGTTCCATACTAGCATGTCATGTGGTCTGCGCTTGGTTGAGGTTCAAATGAGTTATTATCGTCACACATGTCTGTTGTAACGACGATGGTATTCTCATGTGAACCCGTGATTCTAAGTCACCTTTTGCCTACCCTAACCTAATTTTCACCCGTGAGTGGGGAGGGATTATCTTTACAGGTACATATGGTGACTATGTTTCGATGGTGACTATGTTCTGATGGTGACTATGTTCTGATGTTGATTCTATGATCTGATGGTGATTATATGTTCTGTTGGTGACTTTGGTTCATTGGTATTCAGAATTGGTCCAGATGTTTGATCTTGTTATGTGTGACTGTGGTTCTGTTATAGTTCAGTAGCTATCCAGTATTGTGGAAGCTTTGATCCCACATGTTTGCATACATAGCATGTTGATGTAATTAATAGCATACATGTTCTTTTATTTCCGACTATCATTTCTTTGATTTCAATTGTTAAGGCGCTAAAAAATGGACATTGTTAAGAAAGACATCATGACTTAATAATAGGAATCAAAGAGTACAAACTCTTAGAAATGAGAACATGGCATTTGTATTGCATGTCATGCATTATTTTGCATTTCATGACTTTCCCAGGAGTCATACTCAAGGTGCTTTGGTCTTCAGAAACAAGTTGTCTCACCGGTATAATACTCGAGCCAATTTTAAGAAGAAGATGGAAAATCTTGAACAAGAGAATCGCGAGTTGCGCGAAGAAGTTACTGCTTTGAGATCTAGAATGTCTAATTTGTCTGCTTTGGTAGAGTCATTGGTGGCTGCTCAGAATTAACAACCACTGCCTCCGTCTCCTCGTGCTACTCGACCACATCAGATAACAATTATCTCTAAGGTTATGTCGGTTCCCATCTCTACCACTGTGGTTATTACTGATACTCAATATCGTATGCCTCCCATTTGTCCGTGGGGAATGCCTGAAGGTTACATGCTAGAAGGATATAACCCTACTGCTCAAGTTGCTCAGTCTGTTCAACTAGTTATGGTTTCTGCCCCTCCTGTGATGCACAATACCCCTGTTGCTACTGATGAGATCCACTGTGTTGCACCCCCTATGGTAAATGTGGTCCCTGTTATTAATGATGAGGTTTGTCATCCTGCTCCTCCACCAAGTGAAATGTTGGGTTTCCATGACAGGATGGATGTCTTTGAGGATCATTTCAAAGAAATGCATAAAGAAATGAAGGCTCTTAGGGGAAAATATTTTTTTGGCCAGAATGTCAGTGATCTTTGCTTGGTTCCAAATGTGAAAGTTCCTATAAAATTTAAGGTACCACAATTGGAGAAATACAAGGAAAATTCTTGTCCCCGTGATCATCTGGTGATGTATATCATGAGAATGTCCACTCATATTGATGACCAACACTTGCTTATTCATTTTTCCAAGATAGTCTGACTGGTGCTGCCTTGAAATGGTACATGGGTTTGGATTATAGCAACATCCATACATTCAATGGTTTGGGTGAAGCTTTTATCAAGAAGTATAAGTACATCATGTTTATGGCACTTGACCGTGACCAGTTGAGAGCAACGGCTCGAAAGGATAAGGAATCCTTTAAGGAGTATGCACAGTGTTGGCGCGAAAGGACAGTCTAAGTGGTACCCCCGATGGGAGAGCAAGAAATGACTAAGGTCTTCCAAAAAACCCTTGGTTCATTTTACTATGAAATAATTGTGGAGAGTGTGCCAAGTGATTTCACTGAGATGGTAAGTATGGGTGTCTGTCTAGAGGAAACTGTCAGGGAAGGATGATTGTAAAAAGATGAAGGTTCTAGTGGTACAAAGAAGCCATCATATGGGTTTTCTAGAAAGAAATAAGGAGATATAAATGTTGTTGTTCAAGAAACAAGGGTTAGACCTCCGAAAATACGTCATCAACATCACTAATAAGTTGCTTCAGTAACTCTGGTTGTCAATGTAACTCCGACTGTTGTTGCATATCAGATAACTCCTCAACAAGGAAATCAAGGGCAAGGTAAGAAGATAGAAGCTTTTGATCTTATCCCAATTAGTTATGCAAAGTTGTTACCGGCTTTAATTCAAAAGAATCTGGTGCATACTAGGCCTCCTCCTGCTCTACCTCCAACTTTGCCATGGTATTATAAAGCTGATTAGACATGTGCTTTTCATCAGGGAGCCCATGGGAACAACATTGAGAATTGTTATCTGTTGAAATTTAAAGTGCAGAAAATGGTAAGATCTGGTCTCTTGTCTTTTAAAGATGTAGGTCCTAATATGAAAGCTAATCCACTATCCAAGCACGGAGGTGGAGGTAGTATGAGTATGGTTGTTGGTTGTCCTAAGGACTTAAGGATTTTTTATATCAACCTGGTCAGAGATGATTTAGTGAAGATGCATGTTGATCTTTGTGAGTTTAGCTATTATACACATGACCATTCTGCTTGTAGTGTTTGTAGTATGGAAGTTCATGTATGTGATAAGGTGAGAAGTGAGCTCCAAGAGATGATGGATGAAAGTATTATCCATATAATCAGACCAAGGGATGACCACGAACATACTAATGTGATTAAAGACTATGATGATGAGTACATTTCTGTTGATGAATTATTTTCTTCTGGTGAGTCATAGTCTTTGAATGGGGGTGCTTTATCTGACAATGATTCTATGACTCTTAAGAATGCTAAAGAGGTGGGGGTAAATGTCATTGTACTATATTTTGAAATTTTCACTCATGTAGAGATTACATACTGCAGCAAGCTGGTTGTAACTCCTGCTGTATCTGTCTACCTGGACCTATCTCATATGAATCAGATAAAGTTGTACCTTATAAGTATAATGCAGCTATCCTGGAAAATGGTGTGGAAATTCCCATACAACCCTTTACCCTTGTGGAGAATATTGTTGAGGCTAGTCGGATGACCTGTAGTGACCGTGTCTTTTCTCCTACCTTTCAAGGAGATGTTGACCATGGTAAGAAGGTTGTTGAAACCAATGTTGAACCTAAGAAGGTGGTAGGAGAATCTAGTTGCGTTGCCCTAGAAAGATATGTGGATGACTTGTTGAAAATCATTAAGACGAGTGATTACAAGATTGTGGATCAGTTGTTGCAAACTTTATCTAAGATTTCCATTTTAGCTTTGTTGATGAAATCCTCTGCTCATCGGGAATCTCTGATGAGAGTATTGGATCAAGATATTGTTGAAAGGGATGTATCTCTGGATCAGTCCGATGGTGTTGTGGGGAATATCACTTCTTGTAACAATTTGAGATTTCGTGATGAGGAACTGTCTGACGTGGGGAGAAACTATAACATGGCTCTGCACATATCTATGACTTGTAAGAATGACTCCTTATCCAATGTATTGATTGATGATGGCTCTGCTTTAAATGTCATACCAAGGAGAACTCTTATGAAGCTTAAGTACCAAGGAACTCACATGCGTCCAAGTGGCATTATAGTGAAAGCTTTCGATGGTTCAAGAAAATATGTTATTGGATAAGTGGACTTACCCATTAACATAGGTTTGCACATGTTCCAGATTACCTTTCAAGTGATGGATATTGTTCCAACTTACAGCTGTCTATTAGGAAGACCATGGATCCATGGAGTAGGGGTTGTTACATCAACTCTGCATCAGAAGCTGAAATTTTTCTGTGAAGGGAAAGTGGTTATAGTGAATGGTGAGTAGGATTTGTTGATATCTCATTTGTCTTCCTTTAGCATTTTAGAAGCTCATGAAGACATTGTTGGAACTCAGTTTCAAGCTTTGTAAATTGATAATATAAGGAATAATGAGGATTCTATCACCTCGCTTAAAGATGCCCAACAAGTAGTGTAGAATAGCCTTAGCAAGGTGTGGGGGCAAGTTATTTATCCACTTGTGAACAAGAATCGGACTAGTTTGGGTTTCTCCCTAAAGAATAATAAGAGTGAATTTTTGAAGTCGAAGTCTGCTTTCAATAAGTATGAATATATCTTTCGCAGTACAAGATATCTCCACCCAACTACTCCAAAGATCAATGTTATCCTTGAGGATGAGCCAGGATAAGAGATACCAAATTTCAGGACACATGAAGTGAGGGTCCAGAATTGGATCACTATTGATGTTCCTTCTTGCATTCACATTTCAAAGTAATTTGTCTTTTGTTTATCTTTTCAAAAATCCTTCCACTCTGCCCAAGGTGAAAGTGATGTTGTACGGGCGTGTCTTTTGTTTTGGATTTTCAATAATTAATAAAAGTTATTTTTGTTTTCCAATTGTGTTTTATTTGTTTCTTTTTCTTGGAAAAATGGTAATCAGAAAAAACCTTTCAAAATAAATCATAACCACAAATAAATCTGCATAATCACGTGTACATTGGTCGGTTTCTAAAATCGATCATAATCATATGTGCAGATTAATTAAAAAACCAGTTCAATACAATAAAGAAAAGAAAAGAAAAGAAAATAAAAGATAAAATATAAAAGTCAGGGAGGTGTGAAATTGAATTGGGGTGATTTATTAGTAAAACAATTTTTGTTTGGTTTTAGGCCCAAAAGTATTTTTTTGTATAATCAGAAAATAAAATATAAAAAAAGATTATGTTGGGCTGCGTAGCATGTATAAGATAGGGGGTATTGTTAAGTAAAATAGAGTCTGGCCCAAAGAAGCAGGGGCCAACGCGCCTGAAACACAAAAAAGAAAAAGAAGTGGAAATGTGAAAAATTGCAAAACAGACACTGGGGCTCGAACCCAGGTCCAAGAGGTAACAGGCGCGCGCTTTAACCTTTGGGGTGGTGATACATCTGTGTATTAATATCAAACCATCATATTATATTTTAAACAAAGTCCATGGTCTGTATCATCATCTTCCTCCCGCCAGAAAGTTTCACAAAATTTTCAAAACGTGTAATTTCTTCAACTCTCAGCCAAAATGGAAAATGTAAACACGAAAGTTGTGTAAAATTTCATCACGATTCCAGAAATGTAAATAACTAAAGCTATAAACCAAAGATGAACGAGAATTTCTAATGGTACCAAATTTTGAACTAAATTTTTCAGAGATTTCAAACCTAAAATTCTCCCTACTCAAGCAATATAAATGAATTCTAAGGACATGGTCAGCTTCAGGGCTATGATGTCTACATTTTGTCTTTGAAATTGGAAAGCTAACAATGCCAATATGGAGGTTTCAAAAATCATAGAAATTACCTCAAAAATTGATTTCGTTTTTTTCAAATGAGGTTGATTCAACGTGCTGCAATGACCAGGTTGGATTCCTTTAGTTTCTAGGAAACTAATGCAATGCTTAACTTGAGTTGAGAGTGGCTAAAATGTCCTAGAGAAATCAAGTTACATACCCCTGTTTTTGAGTTTGGACAATGGTGAAAATAATGTTACAGTTTGGAAATAGGGGTTAGGATGAGTTGTACTTGAGGTAAGTAAGTTGTTGAGATGCTTTGGAGAGGAAACATACGAGTGGTTTAAGAGATGGGAGTTTTTTGGTAATATTCTGCACAACAATTGAGTTTTATGTTCAATCTAAGTTTGGGAGAGTTTGTGTGAGTTTGAAGGCTTTAGAATTCATGTTTTAGCTTACAAATAGTGTCTCTGTTTATAAGCAATAAGTTTGGATGCTTGGAGAAGTCAGAAATCAAGAATCACATGTTTGTGGGTTTGCCTTGTTTTTGAAGCAACATTAATGAACATGGTTCCAATGCTTGTACCAGGCCCTCTAGATTGGTTGAACGCTTTAAACATTTTTCTTCTGTCCTAGTAGGTTAAAAGTGTGCAAAAGAAACAAGTTAGAGGCTCAAGAAGATGACTTAATGATTAAAGTGATCTTTACAAGAATGGAATGGTTATTTTCTTCCCAAAATGGAATTTGGTTTGGATAATGCTTGAATAAATAGGATAATGGCTCAATCATTTGTGTAAACCATTAATTATGGAGTTAAAAACAAGTTTGAGGCCTGCAAAGCAAAGATTATGCAGCATGGCTAGTGAAAAATTGATTTGTAATTCAAGTTTGAAACCCTAACTTCATCTCTTCGATTATCCTAGCTCAAGAATGATCTTAATGAGTTATTAGACATTTTGAAAAGCTTGGAACATCCTCTAAAACCTTAATGTTTTTCATTTTTGAAGAATCAATTTGGAACTATGTTAAAAATTGCCATGAAGTTAGGTCAAAAATCTGCCTAAACAAGGTCAAATTTTCACTAAGTGTTTTAAGAAAAAGTGCATGACTTCATGAATTTATAACTCAAAATCAAGCATTTATAGGAGTTAATAAGTAAAGAAAATTTTTAGATCTCATAAATATAAACAACATTTATGTTAGAAGTTTTCTTTGAATCATCTTGCATCTTGGTGTAAAGTTGACATGAAGTTATGAAAAAAATAAGACTTAAAACACTTAGAAAATTTTATATGTCTTGAAAACTTTGACTTTTCAAAATGAATTTTTACTTTCTTGATTTCTTGATGATCAAGTTTCATATTTTTTAATGTATTGATGAAATGTGATATTTGAAACTCAATTTTGATAAAAAAGTCAAAGTCTTACTTATGGTGTATCAGTTGACTTTTCATCAGTTGACTGAATTTCAACTATTAATCAATTGATCTTGAGAAATGATTTGAGCCTGAAATTAGGTTAATAAATTGTATTTGAATCCTTGAGATTGTGTTTCAAGCCATTAGATCATGTATTAGGTCAAAAAAACCTTGATCAGTCAAATACAGTCAAAACCCTAATTTTGACCATTTTGCCCTTTTGGTGGTTTGAACATTTATCTTGGGGAATTATGATTCAAACTTGATCAATTGACACATATAACTTAAAAATGTTGATATTGGTAAAAGATATTGGAATTTGACTATAGGTTAACCACAATTAACTTTTTACTCGATACAGTTGATTTTGGGTCATCTAATCAATTGACTGAGCAATTTTGAGATGCAAGACTTGAAACTTGATATGAGCATTATTGAAGGTTTATAATGATCAATGAAAGTCATTTGAGGCATTATAATTCCAATTATTCTTAAGAAAACCAAAACCCTAATTAGGCCTTAGTGTTATATGAGTTTGTCTGATCAAATCTTGGAGAAACCTTGAGCATTTGAGATCCTTTTTTTTTAGAAATGCCTTTGAGAAAAGAGAGGGAAATTTTTGGCGTACAATAGTTGCCCCTGTTCAATCCTCTTAAACCTGAAGAGTTAGATTGGCGGGTCCGCCATTCGTGACTTGCAGGTAGAAGATGATTGAACACTAGATTGCCCAAAAATTTGCACTCGCTTGGTGTACGAATTAATTTTTGTTGGTAGATTGTGTAAGGAATGGGCTTATAGATTCCATTTGGAGAGATGATAAAGAATTATTGGAGATGGGCTTATATATGCCATCCAAAATGACTGCTGGTAAGTATAAAGCTTGACTGTGACTATTATTTTAACGTATAATGAAGAAATCTCTATCGACTACTACTTCAATAGATAATGAAGGAATCTTGACGACTAATACTTCAACAGGTAATGAAGGAATCTTGACGACTAATACTTCAACAGGTGATGAAGGAATCTTGACGACTACTACTTCAATAGGTAATGAAGGAATCTCTGACGACTACTACTTCAACAGATAATGAAGGAATCCTGACGACTATTACTTCAGTAGGTAATGAAGGAATCCTAACGACTACTACTTCAATAAGTAATGAAGGAATCTTGATGACTACTACTTCAACAGGTAATGAAGGAATCTTGACCACTACTACTTCAACAGGTAATGAAGGAATCTTGACGACTACTACTTCAACAGGTAATGAAGGAATCTTGACGATTACTACTTCAATAGGTAATGAAGGAATCTCTGACGACTACTACTTCAACAGGTAATGAAGGAATCTTGATGATTAATACTTAAACAGGTAATGAAGGAATCTTGATGACTAATACTTCAACAGGTAATGAAGGAATCTTTAACGACTACTACTTCAACAGGTAATGAAGGAATCTAAGCTCGATTTTGTCTCTGAGAGATATTCTTTAGAATGACTCCCTGGGACAAATCTTCGATGGAAATATTTGTCAGATTTTATCCTCTGGAGAAATTCGTAGATAGTTGACGACATATATCTGTTGATTGATCTTTTCCTGAAAAGGTAAAGAGTTAGTTGCATGCAATTTTATGCTGCATGCATTGTGTAATGATGTTCTCAAAATAAATGAGATTGGGTTATATGCGCTTTGTATGCATATGTCATGATGTGTGAATGTGTAATGTTATTGAAATGTATCTACGTTTGGGAAAATAAATCCCTGACTAATGTTGGGGAGTTTTGGGAAGATAAATTCCAGACTATTGCTGGAGATGAAGAGTACATGTATCTTGTTTTAGAATGCTTCCGCTGGGAATTGTTGTTTGACGAAACTCTGTGGGGAATATTGATTTCTGATTGGGGAGTAGAGTTCAGGAGCTTTAGTTAGCCATTGGTCTACTGGGGAACTCTCATATATCCTGACTGGGGATAAAAGAGATGGACAATCTTCTAACTCGTTTGGGGAAGATGAAGTTAACTGTTATCAGGTCGGGTTCCAGGATTCCCAGCAACTTTCTAGGGATAGTATCGACTCCGCTGGGGAAAAGGTATTTTGTTAGTTGATCTGTAGTAGTATGAGGAATAGACTCAAGGTGAGGAGATTATGGTCAATTGGGGAAATAAACCATGTTAAATACTTTACTGGGGAAATGAATTCATCTAGGGAAGAACTTTTGCAAGGTTTATTTGCCAGTTTTTGAAGTCCAAACTTGGCTGGGGAAGAGAATTTCCTGGGAATATGTCGATTGAAACTTTGGATGAGAATGTATGAATTCACGCCATGGGGATATTTTGTTGAAGTAACTCTATGGGGGTATCCTAAATCCTTGAGTAAATGCTTATTACTGTTCTTATGTGTATATTTGTTAACAGTTAATCATGTTTATATGCATATGTTCATTCAATTTTAGTCATTGGACGTTTTTGCACTCAAAACAGAACGACAAAAAGTTGCACTTCAAAGTATATTTATATTGATAGTCTGCCTACAAACATGCATTTTTTGTACATGGAGACGGAAATCCTAGTAAGAGGAAGTCGTCGAAAAATGAAAAGAATACAAAGTGAAAACAAAACATATGTGTTGTACCCCAAAATTTCCCTCTCATTTCTCACTAAAATTTCTCACAAGATTTTCAATTGCTCAAAATTGCACAAGGATTGACCAGCTCAAGACACTTCCTCAATACTGATGACTCAAATGGATTTCATAAACAACCTCCATTGTTGCATTTTCTGGCCAGAAATCCCAAACACTTCACCCATTCATGCATTTCTTGGCCTTTCACATCCAAAACCTTATAAATACCATCTACAAATAATCCAAACACTTGTCACACAACTGTAACACAATCTTCATCAACTTCCATAACTAAAAAAAGAGCTTGCACCTTGACTTCTCCAGCATGATTCAACCATCCTCAGTCCAACGTAGCTATTGCATTAGCTTCCTAGAGGTTCAAGGAAGCTAACTCAATCATCACAACACCTTGAAATCTCATCTAACTCAAAACACGATCCCCAACTTTAAGGTGAGTTTTCGGATTTTCAAGCTCCTCATATAGGCATTGTTAAGCTTCCACTTTCAAAGATAAAATGTAGATATCATTATTGTTGTACCCCAAAATTTACCCTCTCCATTTTTCAATACTTTTCTAACAAAGATTTTCAAAAGCTTAAGTTTGCACAAGTACAATCGGACTTTTAAATGCCTCATATAGTTCCCATGGATCACATTGGAATTTAAAGCATCAAATCAAAGAAGAGCAAGCTTGCTTCAATTTCCCAAGCTTCGACTGGACTTTGGCCTCCTTCAAGTTTATTTCGATTTCCCAAGCTTTGACTGGACTTTGGCCTCCTTCAAGCTTGCTTCGATTTCCCAAGCTTCGACTAGACTTTGGCCTCCTTTATGTTTGCTTCGATTTCCCAAGCTTCGATTGGACTAGGGATTCCCTCATGCTTCGATTCACAAGGCAAGGTCTTCCCTCATGCTAAAACACACAAGGCAATGACTTCCTTGATGCTAGCACCCACAAAGCAGTGGCTTCTTTCATGCTTACTTCGATTCACAAAGCAGTGGCTTCCCTCGTGCTAGCTTTGACTCCACCTCTAAACCCTTCAACACACATAGTTTCTACACTATAACACATAATTGGTGGATTCGAAGAACATACAAAAGGTCCATTCGAAGGACATGAATTTGGTGCATTAGAAGAACATGTATTTGGTGGCCCATTCGAAGAACATGAACTTGGTGCATTCGAAGAACACATATTTGGTGGCCCATTCGAAGAATGCATATTTGGTGGCCTATTTGAAGAACATGAATTTGGTGGATTCGAAGAACCTACAATATGGTTCATTTGAAGGACATATAATATGGTCCATTCGAAGAACATTCAATTGGTCCATTCGAAGGACATACAATGGGTCCATTTGAAGAACACACAATTGGTGTTTTGTCTTTTGATGAGTCTGGTCGAAGGCTGCTGAAAAAAGTCCTATATGCTGCCAAGCTCAAGTCTGTTATACTGCCATGAAACAGTCCTGCACCAAGCTGCCACAACACTCCAAAACTGCTACAAAGCAGTCCTACTATGTTGCTCCATATTTGCACCAAATTGGCATACAAGAGATGTACCTCGAAAGCTATGAAAACAGCATACCCAAACTGTTCAAATTTCATTCCCCCCCCCCCAAATCTCAGCCAAACTCTTCTATAAATAAGATGTTTCATAACACATCTAGGGGTGGCTTTTAGAGTGGTTAGAGAGAAATTTGTTGGCAAGGCAAAGAGAGGAGAGAACACTTAAACACTCTTAAACCCAGAACCAAAGAAACACAACACTTCTTTTCTTTCGAATCCAAAACCAAAGAAATACAACACCTTTGTTTGTTCTCTCTTTCGAATCCTGATTTCCCTATCCTTCGAACTCAGGTTCCTTCCTTCCTTCGAATTCAAGGATATTCAGGCATAACATGTAAATAACCTTTTGTTTATTTTTCGTTTCTACCCTTTCGTTTGTTTTCTTTTCTTGTCCAAATACATGTTAAGAACTAACTTGTACATACCATAAAATAATATTAGCATGGCTTCGACCCATACTGCTATCCAGTCCCAAACGAAAGAAAACAAAAATAAAAAAGGTGTGTGAATCGAAGGGTGTATGCTTCGATACACACTGGTTGTAGGCCCAAACGAAAGAAAACAAAAGGGGTGCGAATCAAAGGACACATGCTTCGATCTAGGATTTCTTTTCTTTCTCTCTTTTGCACCATTTTGTTTTTTATATTTTTATATATACTTTATTTCATTGCTATTAAATATGGTTATAATAATTAGGAATTTTCTTGCTTTCCACCCCCTCATTTGTACATTTATATCTCACATCCCCTAAAGTTATGTAATAGCTTAGGACTTTAATTTCCATAATTTACCGCTTTAATATAAATTATTAGTAATTAGGTGTGTATGGCAAGATAAAATCAACAAGTAGAAAACCCTAATTTCAAAGACAAAATGCATGTAATCAAACACATTATTCACACATGTGTACCTCTAGGGTAATCTCACTTATTTCCTCAGAAAATAGTCATGTCCCTCGAATATGGGCATTTTAGAAAAGACCCTCGATAAAAAGATCGTAGTCCCTCGACGTCCCTCGATGTTTCCTTTGGTAAACGATCTAGTCCCTTATGAAAATATCTATAACGTCTCATAGGTTGCCTTCTATGACTATATAATTGATCCACGCCCGTCTCTTCACATCCAACGATGAGGCTTCTTACCAATCAATGGTAAGATAGCAACATCTAAAGGAGGAGGAAAAGAACATAGACCTTTTGAGTAGGTAGGATGCTCTTAGCTGCTTGCTCACAAAAAAAAACCATTTCCACACTTACACTTTCAAAAACACCTTCAAAAACAAACATCTATTTGAACTATTTTCAAAACCAACACTTTGTATACTTTCTTATAGAGACGAAAATCATTACAAAGTTTTCCGAAACAAAGGAATTTTCAAAATCCACCACAAAACACATTTCAAACAAACCATTTTCAAGTGATCTAGCAAGGAATTAAGAGCCCGTAGATAACTACGGATGAAAAGGGTGCTAACACCTTCCCTTTTTATAACCTACTCCCGAACTCAAGAAAAATTATTGAAAGGTCGTTCATATTCTTTTCACACTTTCCTTTATTGGATAAAATAAAAGTAGGTGGAGACTCTTGCTATCCGCAAAACACAAAACACCCAAGTCAGTTCTCCCACCGTATTACAATTGCCCTGAAGTTGACCATGTCCTTAGAATACATTTACATTTCTTGAGTAGGGAGAATTTTGGACCTGAACTTTCTGAAAAAATTAGGTTAGATTTGGTACCATTTAAAATTCATGCTTATCTTTGATTTATAGTTTTAGTGAGTCACATTTCTGAAATCGTGATGAAATTTTCCATAACTTTCATGTTTACATTTTTCATTTTGGTTGAGAAATGATTCAGTTATAGTTGGTCCGACTGGGCGTAAGGTTGAAGATGAAGTTCAAGCCATGGAAGTGTTTTGTATTATATATTTATGGTTTTGTTTAAGTTAACAGATGTATAGTCACCCCATTGGTAAGGCAGCGCGCGTATATTGTTGATGGTGTGGGTTCGAGCCCTAGCGTTGTCATTTTGTTTTTTTCTAACATTTCCTTTCTCTTTGTTTCAAACAATAGCGCGCCTGGGCCTCATTTGATGGGCTTGTTCCACTTTACTCCACAACACCCCCATCTTACTTGTTCCAACGTATGCCCAATATTTTTTTTTCTTTTGCTGACTAACAAAAAAGAACATTAATGGACCAAACTCAAAAATTATTTTACTCCCAAACACCTCAAATTCAAGTTTCACCCCCCTGACTTATTTGATTTATTTTTATTTTATTTTATTTTCTTTCTTTTATTTATTATTATTAATATTATTACAATATTTATTTTTATTAATAAAAATCTCAAAAATATTTTATTTTATTTATACTATATACTCATTTTATTTTTCAAGACCAAAAAATATAAAAATCACTTTCACTACAAATTTAGTTTCTTTTCTTTTTTAATCAATTAAATAGACTTAGGCTTAGTTTATTTTCTAATTAAAATTAACTTAGAATTTTTAGGTTTCTTTTTAAATTAATTAATTCTTTTTCTTTTATGCTATTTAATTAGAATTAAAATCTTATTCACAAAAAGACTAAAAAATAGTTTCTTTTCTAAATTAACTTAGTTTAGTTTTCTTTTTTCTAATTAAATCATTTCTTTTAGTTAATTAGGTTTAAATAAAAACCTTTTCTAAACAAAATCCAAACAAAATTCATTTTCTCTTCTATTTGCTTCCTTGTATATTTATTCATTTGTACATTATTTATTCAAGTTCAATATGGTTGTAATAGATAATTTAGACCTTTATCGCTTTCAATTCCCCATTTGTAAATATGTATACCTCATCCCCTAATGATGTAATAGCGTAGAAATTTACTTTCCGCAATTTATCACTTTCATATAAATGCTAGTAAATTAGAGTTTGTATGAAAAGATAAATTCAATACTTAGAAAATCCTAATCCGCGATAAAATCAAGCTGAAATACAATACACTTGCACACTTTGCATCTATAGGGTTTACTCCACTTTGTTGCCTTAAAAATGGTCATGTTATGCATGTGTGACATCTTAGCAAAAACAATCAAAAATACAAGATCATAGTTCCTCTATGACGCTACGAATGTTGTCTTACAAATGATCTTAGTCCCTTAAGATAAATACTAAGATATCTCATAACATTGCTATCCATGACTATACGATGACCCACGCCCCTCCCTTCACATCCAAAGTTAGGTTTACTTACCAATCAATGATGAGATAACAATATTAAAGGAAGGGAGAAATGAACAAAAGAATTTTGAGTAGGTAGAACGTTCTTAGTTGCTTGCTCACAATCCATCTTCAAAAACATCTTTTTAAATACACCAAACACTTTCAAAAACATGAAATATTTTCAAAAGTCCAACACTTTTTATGCATTTTTATAGAGACTAGAATCATTACAAAGTTTGTCTAAACGAAGGCGCTTTTCAAAAATACTTTCAAAACCAACCACAAACATGTTTCAAACAAAGCAGTTTCAAAAATGATCTAGCAAGCAACTAAGAGCCCATAGATAACTATGGATGAAAAGGGTGCTAACACCTTCCCTTTTCATAAACTACCCCCGAACTCAAGAAAATGTCTCAAAGGTCTTTCCTGTTCTTTTCACCCTTTCCTTATTGGATAAAAGAAAATTCGGTGGCGACTCTTGTTATCTGAAATAATTACGATCAAACTAAAACACCCAAGTCAGTTCTCCCATTGTATTACAGAACTGGCAGCTATGTTGGGGATTACCTTAAAAGTGGGGTTACCTTAGAGCTATATCACCTTTAAATTGCTTTCATTATCTGATTTGTTTGCTTTATATTTATGGGTCCTTGTTTTGGTTTGTATTGATCCTCTACCAGGATCTGGCAACACCATTAGTTAAGTATCAATATATTGTGGAAATTGTACGGTGTAGACCAATATGGTTGAAGCAATGGCTACATTAGTGTGACGCATTTATTGGTACCGGTATCCCTTGTGTTGAATTGAGGAGAATACGGGGCCGCTGAGCGGTGTCATGAAGCACTAACTGACCATAGAACCTTTAATTGAAAAACTTGGCCATTAGGAAGTAGTGAGATAGCCGGTTTTGGTGGAAAGCTGAAAATTGGTTGATACTCGATACTAAGTTCATTGAGATTGGACTTTTGGGATATTTTGGCCGCAAGAAAATATTGATTGTGCTACGACAATGCCCAATGAAGAAAGATCAATGATATTGAGATTCCCTAGAACCCGATTACTTTGTAGGACATGTTGAACCAACTAAACTTCAAGAGGTTACTTACCTTTGAAACCCATGCAAGCCTAAACCTAAGGTCTTTGTGTGCTTTGTTTGTAATTATTATTCAAGGAATCATAAACATCATAACATCATAAGAATTCTCACTAACCATTTCAAGGATTTAGGAATTTATCTTTGTTCTGTTTTGTAGGTCATGACTTCCACTCGTAGGAATACCATCCGAATTAACTTCGTGAAAGTGCATCCTTAACTTCAAGAGTTAGAATCAATAGTTCCTGGAGATTCTCCCTTCACTAAGAAATATGGTCGACTTCACAACTTGGCTACCTCAAACTTCCAAGAAGAAATGATGTGTGTGCTTTTCCAATTCTTTGATGTTATGAATCATTGCTTCACCTTTCTCGAATATCAACTGGTGCTTACATTAGAAGAATTTTCTCAATTATTAGGAGTGCTTGTGTTGGATCAATTACCATTCATCGGTTTAGAAGAGACTCCAAATCCTGAAGTGATTTCCAAAGCCTTGCATTTGAAGAGATCTGACATTGTGTAAAATTGGGAGACATGAAGTGGGGTTAAGGGTTTCTTAGCCAAATTTCTATTGGAGAAGGCTTGTTTGTTATGGGAAGATATGGATTTTCAAGCTTTTGAGGATGTCTTGGCCCTTCTAATCTATGGTTTGGTTCTATTTCCCAATCCGGACCAACTTAGAGATGGCAATACCATCAAGGTTTTTCTCTCTCGTAATCCCATACCTACTTTGCTTGGAGACATTCTACATTGTTTCCACACTCGCACCATGAAGAAAAGGCGTACTCTTTTGTGTTTCATTCCATTACACTCTAGGTGGTTTATTTTTCACCTACCTCGATCAATGTTGAAGAATGAGTAAGGCTTGACATGGTCTTAAAGGATGATGCCACTCTCACACTCGGATATCCATTGGTGTTCTCGATCTTTGGAGGATATTACCATTATTGATCGTTGTGGGGAATACCCTAATGTCCCACTCTTAGGCATTAGGGGAGGTATCACCTATAACCCTTCTCTTGCATTACGATAGTTTGGGTACGCACAAAGAGATGATCCCCATAATACGCTTATTCAAAGTTTGGTATTCGAGTACAAGGGCGACGACCAAGGCTATCGCCAAAGGTTCATACGAGCTTGGAGAATGATAAACAAAGTGGATAGTAATACGTTGGTACATAAAAATTCCATCCCCCTTGAGCCTTACCTTAATTGGGTACGAATTCGTGCTCAAAGTCTCGTGATGCCTTACCCCGCCATCTTACCAATCATCATGGAGCCTATTGTCGAAGGGGATATTCCTTAAACTATTCTTCACCCTGACATGCCGACTACTCTCGAGGATTTGAAAATATCTTGGATTCAACTCAAAAAGGAGCGAGACACCTTTGAAGCCCAGTTTTATGCAAGCGAGAAGAAGACATTGGATCTCACGAGACAATTTCATGAGGAAAGGAGCCTGAATGCCTATATCCCTCCAAAGAGGAAGCATCCATAGGAAATTTGAGCCATTTTTATTATTTTTTAGTTCATTTTGTTTCTTTTGTTTCAATGTAAGCCCAAGAGGCATGTTGTAATCAATTTGAATTTATTAATACAATTAATGCTTGTTCCCTTTTGTCTAAACAAATTTAAATCTTCTAAGTCCTTGAAATCATTTGCATACGCATTTTCATGCATCATAACATAAATAGGTTTTCTACAACGGGTTTCCTTATATTTCTATTGTTTACTTGAGTAAGATGGATATCGAACAAACAGTGAAGGACTTGCAAGCGCGGAATTCCCAGTTCTAAGAGACCTTGCTAACCCTAGAAAACGGGCAACAAAAGTTGATGACTTTACTTGTAGCCAAGAAGAAAACCAAAAAGAAGGCCCTCATCAACATGGATAAGAGGTTCAAAGGTTTGGTTCTTCAAGTACAAATAGTCGAAGATTCGTATGAGGAGGACGAAAATTAAGACGAAGAGGCAAGGAGCACCTATGCTGGGGGTGTCAATGATCAAGCTTCTGAAGACAAAGATTACTTTGATGAGCAATATCCTCTGATTGAGGATAAATACAAACAGTTGGAGGATAGACTAAAGGCTGTTGAAATTCAAGTTGTTCATGGCTTATATTTGGTGATTTGGGCCTAGTACCTGGGGTCATCATTCCCCATAAGTTCAAGATACCGGTCTTCGCCAAGTATGACGGGGTTTCCTACCCGAAACTTCATTTGAGGTCCTATGTGCACAAGATATAGCCGTACACTATCGACAAAAATCTCTGGGTCCATTTCTTCCAAGAGAGTCTAGTTGGGACTGAACTAGAATGGTTCTATTAATTAGAGGGTTCCCGCATCCATACATGGGAAGATTTAGCCACTGCTTTTTATCATCAATATTAGTACAATGCTGATCTGGAACCAACTAGAGTCCAACTTTAAGGTATGACAATGGGTACTAATGAGAGGTTTAAAGCCTGGCATGAGATGTTACCGTTTTCTTTCCACGGCTACCGTACTTCAGCTTGAACATCAACTGGGGAAACTCCTTTCTCCTTGGTCTATGGCATGGAAGTCGTCTTGCCTATAGAAGTTCAGATTCCTTCCCTAAGGATTATGAAAGAGGAAGACTTAGGCGAAGACGAATGGATACAGACTAGGTCGGATCAGTTGAATTTGATTGATGAGAAGAGACAGGCTGTTGTTTATCATGGTCAAATGTATCAAAAATGTATGATCAAGGCTTTTAACAAAAAGATCAAGCCTCGAGTATATCAGACTGGTGACTTGGTAATAAAGCGTACCATTTTACCATAAGGCGATCCTAGGGGAAAATGGACTCCCACTTACGAAGGATTATTTGTTGTAAAGAAAGTTTTCTCTGGTGGAACCATGATGCTGACTACTATGTATGGTGAAGATTTCCCACACCCTGTGAACGCGGACATAGTTAAAAAATACTACCTATAAAAATACCCTCTAGGTTGACATACCTAGGAAAGAATAAGGGCATCCTGGCGAACCAAAGAGGTTCGGGGAAATTTAGGGATATATGCAAAATATTATACACCCAACAAGTCGAAAACCCGAAAGGGAGGCTTGGGCAAAAATGGGTATTCTGGTGGGCTGAAAACCCGAGAGAGTGGTCCAGGAAAAAGTTAAGGATTAAAGCGTATGACTATGTCCCGTTGTATCCTTATAGATAGTTTATTACCAGTCCAAATTCAACGGTACCAGATCAATTCAATTAACTTCTTCCAAGCAGCAAGGAATTTAAAGAAGACATAGGGGAAATAGCGGAGTTGTAACACAATGAGATCATATCCACATGGCTATTATTTTTGCTTCCACTTTGTACACTTTTCATTTCTTTCGACGATTTCCTCTTACTAGGATACATGTCTCCTTATACAAAAAAAAACGCCTGTTTATAGGCAAACATCAAAACAAATATATTTTGAAGTGCAAAATTTTTGTTTTTCTATTTTGAGTGCAAAAGCATCCAATGACTAAAAGTGAATCAACATATGAATATGAACATGATTAAGCTATTAACCAAATGTCTACATAAAAATAGTAACCATCATTTTCCTTAAGGATTTGGGATATCCCCACAAATTTGGATTCATGAAATCCCAAACCATAGTTTCAATCTCCGAAAAACTCTCTCCCAGCTGATGTGGTCTTAAAAAGAAGCCTTGTGAAGTTCTTCCTAAAGAATTTACCTCCCATGCAGATCGTCAAATATTCTCTTCAACAGGGTTTATTTCCCCAACAAACTATATATTCCCCAGATTGAGTTTGTCTCTTATACTATTACAAATCAATGGACAAAACCCCTTAACCTCCAGTTAAGTCATTACAGGCCCCAACAGAGTCGTTACTATCACCAAAACTTACTGTAAAGCCTAGAACCCGACCAGATAATAGTTGACTCCATTCCTCAAAAGAAAGTTACTACGAAGCCTGGACCCAACCAGATAATAATTTAACTTCTTCAATTGCTGAAACCTGGAACCGAATATATAACAGTTTAAGTTGCTGAAACCTGGAAAGTTGTTATGTACAAAACTTCCTAGACTAGATGATGTTCTTCTTGTGAAAGGATTGACTGCAAATATGATTAGTACCAATTGGTTATGTGATCAAGGACCAAAAGTCAATTTTACCAAATCAGAATGTCTGGTTACCAATGAGAAGAATGATTTTCTAATGATAGGATTTAGGTATAAAGACAATTTTTATTTATGGGTACCTCAAGAAACTACCTACTATTCCACATGTTTATTGGCCAAGGAAGATGGAGTCAAGATGTGGCACCAGAAGCTTGGACATATAAATATCAAAGGTATGAATAAGAATATATCAAGATAAGATATTAGAGGCCTACCAAAGCTCAAAATTTGTGGCGAGATTCAAATTGGGAAGCAAATCAAGATGTTACACCCGAAGTTACAACATCGGACTACTTCCAAAGTGCTAGAACTTCTTCACAAGGATTTTATGGGACCAATGCAGGTTGAAAGTCTTTGTGAAAAAAGGTATGTCTATGTGGTTGTTGATGACTTCTCAATGTTTACTTGGGTGAACTTTATCAAATAAAAATCATACACTTTTGAGGTTTTCAAAGATTTATGTCATCGTCTGCAAAGAGAAAAGGATAGTGTGATTGTTAGAATCAGAAGTGACCATGACAAGGAATTTGAGAATTCTAAATTCTATGAATTTTGTGCTTCTTAAGGTATTAGTCTTGAGTTCTCATCTCCCATCACGCCTCAGCAAAATAGAGTTGTAGAATGCAAGAATAGAACCTTACAAGCATCATCTAGAGTCATGTTACATGCTAAAAATCTTCCTTATCATTTTTGGGATGAAGCCATGAACACTTCTTGTAATATCCACAATCGTGTCACTTTGAGAACTGGTACATCTTCTACTCTCTATGAATTATGGAACGGAAGGAAACCTACTGTTAAATATTTTCATGTGTTTGGTAGTAAATGATAAATTTTGGCTAATCGTGAACACAGGAGAAAAATGGATCACAAAAGTAATGAATGGATATTTCTTGGTTACTCTATAAACAACAGAGCTTACAGGGTATTTAACTCTAGAACTAAGGTCATGATGGAATACATTAATGTTGTGGTTGATGACTCAATTATTATGGAAGGCACTGATGTTCAAGAAGATGTTGGAGCACCATCTCAACAGACTAATGTTTCAGAAAATATGGAAGACATTGAGTCTAACATTGAGCCAGCATGTATTGTACCAGATAACCCTTAAGAAAACAAAGGTCCCTCTATTAGCATTCATAAAGATCATCCAAAGGAACTCATTATAGAAAATCTTTAGTACATCAATGGTACTAGTGATTATGGCATGTTGTACTCTCATATTACTGATTCTATGCTTGTAAGATATTATAATGCAAACTGGGCAGGTAGTGTAGATGAAAGAAAAAGTACTTCTGGAGGATGTTTCTTCTTGGGAAACAATATAATCTCTTTGTGATAAGGTGGCAGAACCGACTGTTATACTAGTTTTGCGTTTGTGTTCGCAAATGTTGTGGTAAGCAAGAGTCTCCACCGACTTTTCTTTTATCCAACAAAGGAAAGGGTGAAAAGAACAGAAAAATACCTTTCAAGAGTTTTCTGAGTAAGGGGGGGGGGGGTATATTATGGAAATGGAAGGTGTTAGCACCCTTTCCATCTGTAGTTATCTATGGGCTCTTAGATGCTTAGCTCATGTTTTAAAATACCTTGTGTTTTTGTGTGTTTTGAAAAATGTTTTAAAATGCCTTAGTGTGGCAATTTGCTTTGCATTAACTCTTGTATTAATCCTCAAGAGTGTTTACAAAGAAAATGTTTTTGAAAGTTGTTTTTGAAAAGTGTAAGTGTAAAAGTTTGTTTTACTTGAGCAAGAATCTAACAACTATCTACTTGTACTCGAAAAAAGTTTGTTCTTTTCCTCCTTATCCTTTAGACAATTCTATCCCACTATTAGTGAGTAGGTAGCCATATCGTTGGATGTATGAGGGACACTTGAAGGGATGTACGGTCATAAAGGCAACATGTGGAGACGTTTTAGCAATTTTGTTTAGAGACTAGATCATTTACAAAAAGGCAACTGTAGGGTCATCGAGGGACTATGATCTTCGATTTACGGGTCTTTGCTAAAGCGTCCCCGTTTCGAGGGACATGACTATTTTTTCCGAAAGGCAACCAAAGTGGGCGTACACTAAAGGTGTACGTGTGCAATGTATGCTTGTTTCAGTTATTTGTCTTTGAATTTTAGATTTGCTAGAGCTTTGTTTTCAGTCTTTCCATACAATCATATTTACTAACAGTAATATTGTACAAAAAATATAAAGTGCAAAAAGTAAATCCTACGCTATTACATCCCATGAGCAATTACAATATTTAGAAGAAAAAAATGCGAAAAGATAAACTAACTATTACAAAATCAAATGTGCGACCTATACATTTTTTCTAGAATTTAAATAACAAAAGAAAAATAGAAAGAAAAAAAAAAGAGATTGTTTAGAAAGAAAATCAAATGTCCTAAAAAGCCTAAGTATTAAGAAAAATATTTTTGGTATTTTTATGATTTGATTTTAATATTTAAGACCTAAATCTAAATTAATTAAAAATTAACTATGAAATAAATACTAAAACATGATTAAGTTAAATTAAATTTATTTATGAAAATTAAATTAATTAAAAGAAAAGAACTAAACCTATTTTTTTGTGATTTTATGATTTTATGATTTTTTTGATAAAAAAGAATTAATTGAAATGAAAAGAAAATAAATAATTAAAGCAAAGAAACAAAAGAATGGGCAATTTTGTAAAGAAAATGGGGGGATGCGCTAAGCAAAATCCTAGGCCCATTAGCAAGAGAGCCCAGGCGCTGGAGAAAAGTCTTCAGAATCATGTTTATCTCTCCCGTGAGGGCTATCGTGGGTTTGGATTGAAAGTCCTCGTATCACAGAATCCGAAGCTCAAAAAGCGTATAGCCCTAACCATGACATCTTGCGCATATGGTGTTCATCTGCACATGCGATCATCCTAACCTATTCGAAATGGTCTCACAAACACATATCAATGCACAAAAATAATTTATATGACATGAATAGACAGTTTGAGAATCAATTTTTTTTACCAAAACCGATACGATTGGATGTGAGAGTTATAGACGTGGAAAGGCTTGGTTATCAGCCTAGTTAAACTCTTGGGAGCCTCAGGGAGATTAACGGATCCTTTGTTTTGCTTGAAAACACCTGGGAGTGTGCTTAATAATTTTGTAACTTTAAGAAATTTTTGATAATTTTGTAGAGGTTTGTAGAAATGATTTTTTTTTGTCCTTTGCTCATGCCTTGGTCTTGTATTTATAGAGGAAGAAGAGGGCTAGCAAAGATGGTAAGAGTCCACCCATAATGGCCTTCTTTCAAACCAAAATCAAACACATTAAAAAAGTTCCAAAAATGAAAATTCTTGCCCATTTTGAGGTGCAATGCACCTGGCCTCCTTTGCACGAAATTTTGGAGCCAAAAATAATTCAAACCATCAGCCCATATTTCCATAACCAATATTTACTATTTTATGCAATTTTATTTAGTTTTTAATTGATTTAATTCATATTTAATTGAATAAAAAATCAAATAAATAACAATAAAAAAATCAAAAAAAAAATGCATGGATAAATTTAGAGGTCCTTGGACACATCATGAACATATTTGAACTCCAAAAAGTTTGGCCCAATAACTTTAAATCACAAATTTGCTCCATTGAGATTTCATGCATTTTCCTGAAAATTGCCCAACTTGTGCACTTCATAACTTGCTCAAATTTCATATTTTAAAGATGATCTTTGACTTTTTGGAAATACCAGGATTTCCTATACACTTTCTTTTTTAATCATCTTTGCATTTGAAAACTTTATCTTTATGTAAATGATCTTTACAAAAAGTGCCTTTTGTTGACTTTCTAAAAATGACATGTAATGTATAAGCTTGTATCTTTCAAATGGTGAATTTATTGGACTTGAGGGCTGAAGATAAGTTGTAGGGAATTGGATTCTCTTCAAAATGAGCTTTGGTTGAGAAAAAATGGATTAAGTATGAGAAAGGTATGCCTGGTCAAAGTTTGGTTGACTTTTCCCATAGAAACCCTAATTAGCAATTCTTGACTTTTAATGAATTAGGAGCATTTATTGAGGGATCATGATCAACCCTTGATCAAATTATGGATATCACTTCAAAATTTTGATGTTGACCAAAAATCTTGAAGTTTGACTGTATATAGACCATAGTTGACTTTTGACCTAGTACAGCTGATTTTCAAGCATTTGAGCAATTGGCTGAGCAAACTTGTAGTGCAAGGTATGAAATTTGTCATGGATAATCTTGAAGACATATTAGAACCATGGAAGACATTTGAGACCTTTGGATCTTACACATCTTGGTGAAAAATGAAACCCTAGTTGGAAGGCCAATGCTTAGGACGAGAATTTATCTGATCAATTCTTGGTCAACCTTGAGCAATTGAGGACCTCTAGGAGTATGTATTATGTGAAAATGGGAGGGAAAATTTTGGGGTACAATAGCTTCCCCTGATCAATCTTCTTAAACCTGAGGATTTAGATTGGTTTGTCTGCTTTTCATGATCTGAAGGTGGAAGATGATTGAACACTAGAGTGCCCAGAAATTTGCACTTACATGAAGTAATACTGATGATTGATGGCGTCGAGAATGGGCTTACAGATGCCATTTGGAGAAGATGACTGAAAGTCATCAGAGATGGGCTTAAGTACGCCATCTAAAGAATATGGTGGAGAGTCGTTGGATATGGGCTTAAAGATGCCATCCAGAGTAGATGCTGACTTCATAAGAGGTCTCTTTGTGGGGATTTCTGTTCCTGTTATCTGAGGAGGAGTCCACTGGGAGATGTTGATTTCTATTTTTTTCCTGTTTGAGGAAAACTCTGTGGGGAATAGAGTCTAGGAACTTCAGTTGTCCATGGCTCTACTGAGGGGTTATCTCTGGATTAGAGAGATGAAAGTTTGTTGTTTTCTGGTTGAAATCCAGGCTTCACAGTAATTTGATGGGGATAATGAAATTAACTGCTATCTGGAAATGTATAAGAAGAAATCTGTTTAGGGTTGTTTCAAGATGAGTTCGGGTAAGACTTCATCTGGAAGTGTATGAGAAGGAATCTGTGTAGGGCTGTTTTAGGAGATATATGAGAGGGAGGGCTGGGTAGAGAAGCTTCAGGATGAGTCCGGGTAAAACTGCATCTGAAAATTCTGAGAAGGAACCTGGGAAGGGTTTCCTCAGGATGAGTCCGTGTAAAACTGCATCTGGAAATTCAAGAGAAGGAACCTGGGTAGGGCTGCCTCAGGATGAGTCTGTGTAAAACTTCATCTGGAGATTGTGAGAAGGAACCTGGGTAGGGGTTCTTCAGGATGAGTCCGTGTAAAACTGCATCTGGAAATTCAAGAGAAGGAACCTGGGTAGGATTACCTTAGGATGAGTCTGTGTAAAACTGCATCTGGAAATTCAAGAGAAGGAACCTGGTTAGGGTTGCCTCAGGATGAGTTCATGTAAAACTGCATCTGGAAATTCAAGAGAAGGAACCTGGGTAGGGTTTCCTCAGGATGAGTCCGGGTAAAACTGCATCTGGAGATTATGAGAAGGAACCTGGGTAGGGTTGCTTCAGGATGAGTCCGTGTAAAACTTCAGAAGGAGAGAGAAGGAACTCGTGTAAGATTGCTTCATGAAGAGCCCGTATAAAGCTGTATTTGGAAGTCAGAAGAAACTCGTGTAAGATTGCTTCATGAAGAGCCCGTATAAAGTTGTATTTGAAAGTCAGAAGAAACCCGTGTAAGATTGATTCATGATGAGCCCGTGTAAGATTGTATTAGGAAGTCAGAAGAAACCCGTGTAATATTGCTTCATGATGAGCCCGTGTAAAGTTGTATTTGGAATTCAGAAGAAACCTATGTAAGATTGCTTCATGATGAGCCCGTGTATAGCTGTATTTGGAAGTCACAAGAAACCCGTGTAAGATTGCTTCATGTTGAGCCCATGTAAAGTTGTATTTGGAAGTCAGAAGAAACCCGTGTAAGATTGCTTCATGATGAGCCTGTGTAAAGTTGTATTTGGTCGCACAGATAATTACTTTGTTTTGTTTCAGTAGCTAATCATGGACCTGTTGAAAATTGTTGATGATAAATATTTGTTGATCGATCTTACCTGAAAAGGTAAAGCGTTAGTTGTATGCAATGTCATGATGTATGAAATCCATTGTGTAATGGTGTTCTCAAAATAAATGAGATTGGGATGTATGCATTTGTACTGCAGATGCTATGACGTTTGTAGAATGATGTATGAATGAAATATATAAATGTATATGTGATACGGTGGCAGAACTGACTGTTTTTGTTACTACTGGTTTTGCATTTTTTGTTCGCAAATGTGCGGTAAGCAAGAGTCGCCACCGGCTTTTATTTCATCAAAAAAAGGAAAAGGAAAAAAGAACTGAAAAAACCTTTTTCGAGATGTTTCTGAGTACGGGGGGTAGATTATAGAAAGGGAAGGTGTTAGCACCCTTTCTATCCGTATTTTTCCACGGGCTCTTAGGTACTTTGTCATTCTTAAATTGCTTTTGTGTGTTTGAAAAAGTTTTGAAATTTGCCTTAGTGAGGCGTTTCACTTTACAGTAACCCTTGTATCAGTCCTCAAGGGTGTGATAAAGTGTTTTGAAAACCTTAGTTTGAAAAGTTTGCTTGAAAGTGTATGGTGTAAAAGATTATTTTGAGCAAGTACCTAAAAGTCTCTACCTACTCGAAAAAAGAATGTTCGTTTTTCTTATTTCCTTTAGACAGCACTATCCTACTATTAAATAGTAGGTAGCTCCATAGTTGGAGTTTGAGGGACAATCGAAAGGGACGAGTACGATCACTAAAGCAATAATTAGGAAACCTTGGTAGTTATCCTAGAGTCTTAAAGATCTTTCCGAGGCAACATTCAAATGGGTCATCTTTGATCTTTTGGGACTAGAGGGCAACAACAAAAACTCCCTATACTTCATGACCGTTTACCAAAGGCAACCTAAGTGGGGCAAACCCTAGGAGTGAGCATGTGCAAGTGTTTGTTTTTCAGTTATTTATCTTAGAATAGTTAAGGTTTTCTACCGTTTTAAACATTGATTTATCTTTCGCATACAATCCTATTATCAATCATCTAACAGTTTATAATGACGGAAAGTAAAAGTGCAAGAAGTTTAAACCTAGCTATTACAAGGCTTTGGGGAGGGGGATTACATAATCAAAAACTTTGGGGAAAACAATAAATGAAAATAGTAATAAACCTAATTAACTATTAAAAACTCGGAGCAATTACATTAATTGGAAAAATGAATAAATAAATGCGTGCGGCAAAATTAAATATGGCGAATTGACAAGTAAATTCAAAGATATTTAATTTAGTGAATAAAGAAAAAAAAATTTGGATTTTTTTGAGAAAGTAATTAATTTTGCAAATTAACCTAATTTCTAATTAATTTTAATTATGAAAAAAAGGAATTTAAGTTATCCTAATTAACCTAATTAATTAATGGAATTAAATATTTTATGAAAAAAACTAATTCTAATTTTTGTGTTTTCATGATTTTAAGATTTAATTAAAAAAAGATTTTTAAATCAATTAAAAAATAAAACAATAAAAAGTTAAAGAAATTAAAACAAAAATTAAATGGGCCAGATATGAGAAGTAATTCTGGGGGTGTGAATTGGAATTTTCCAGGCCCAGAATAGTTGGCCCATCTGCCTTGCGGTGGATCTAGTGTGGCTCTCATCTGAGGGTTCACCATACGTTGTTTTCTTGTTGTATGTTGGATCTGATCAGTGGATGATCTAAGGCATGAGATGTTGAGGTGTATGGTGAGCATGTTTGGAGTGGTACTACTGGATCTGCAAAGATATTGTGAGAAAAATATTATGTAGGAGGCAAGGATCAAACCCCTGACCTCCTACACGCGCGCCTTGCAAAACCCTCCCCCTTTGCCACTGAACCATTTGCTTAATTCGTTAATACAAACACAAATAATATATTATATAGAATGAAAAGTCAGTTTTTTATAAAAACATGCAAAAATTCAAATGGACCATTCAGGATCTGCCACGCCTTCATCTTCTTCGGTGAGATTGTTGTCTTAGGTAAAGACTTTTACCTACGAACATTTTCCATAGTTATAACCAGCGCATCTCAAAAATCATATCTAAGCAATATAAATCAAATTCAATACCATGGATCAATTGGGTTTGATCCTCTGGTCATGACGGTGTCCTTCATTAGACCCAACTGTACCTGTATCTGAAAGCCCTAAAACGAAGCTCTGAACCCTAACAATGGCATTCCATCAAATAGGCATCAAAACACATAATTGATTATGCAAATACGTTCTAAATGATTGTACAAGCATGAATATATACTTAGAAGTAGTTTATCATGCGTAAATTTCAAAAACTAATTTCAAGAACAAGAGCAAACCGTGATTACTATATATGTTGTTTCTGAAGGTTTGATGTGTGGTAATGCTCCAGATAGCTCCCAAACACGCCTAGGAATGGATTGCAAGCCCTCAAAGTCCTTCAATCTCCTTGTAGAAGGAAGTCTGATTCTCACTTTTTGTCCAAAATTTGAGTCTTTGTTCTTGCTTTGTGGGAGGCAGGTTGCGGATGAAATCTTGTCCTTAGGGTTCACAATACTTGTGTATATGTACTAAATCAAATTAGGGAAATATAATTGGAAAGAATCAAAGATATAATTGCATGGTTTTAGAAAAAAATCAAATCTTGAAAAGTTGACATATGTGAAGATTTTGTGTCCTATTTGGCCTTGCATGATTTCATGGCTATTTGACAGCATATGAGATCTTCAATCAATGCAAAAATCATCCCTAAAACAAATTATGTGATTTATTTGGATTTATTTGATTTTATTTCATATTTAAATGAATAAAAATCAAAATAAATTTAATAAATAAGTGATTAAGGCATGGAGTGTCCCATAGTTCATGGACCATGCTAGGACTGAGATTCAATCTTGAAAAGATGGGCCCATGTGGAAAAAATGCAATTTTAAGCATTGTTGACTTTGGGCAAATTTCCAAAAATGGCCAACTTTGACAATGCATATCTCTCTTAATTTTGACCCTAAGAGGGTGTTCTTAGACTTTTTAGAAAGAATAGGATGTCCTCTAAACAACCCTTTTAGTTTCATCTCAATTGGATCTTCCATGCTCATGTAAGGAGCTTTGACCCCAAAGGTGTTTTTGTTGACTTTTTGAAATGACCTATAATGTCTGAATTTATATCTTTTCATGAGTGCATTTCTTAAACTTGAGGGCTGAATATGAATTGTAGGGAATTTGATTCTCTTCAAAATGATCCTTGGATGAGAAATTTCTGACAAAGTATGAGAAAGTTATGTTTGGTCAAAGTTTGGTTGACTTTTCCTATAGAAACCTTAATTTAGCAACTTTTGAGTTTTGATGAATTAGGAGCATTCCTTGAGGAATCGTGATCAACCCTTGATCAAATGATGGATATCACTCCAAAATGTTAATGTTGACCAAAATCTTGAAGTTTGACTGTAGGTGGGCCACAATTGACTTTTGACCTATTACATTTGGTTTTCAGGCATTTGAGCAGTTGATTGAGCAAACTTCTTGTGCAAGGCATGAAAATTGGCTTGGATGATATTGAGGACATATTAGGACAATGGAAACCATTTAGGACCCTTAGAACTCAAACATCTTGATGAGGAGTGAAACCCTAGTTTGAGGCTCATTGTCTTGGGGGGGGATTTGTCTGGTCAATCCTTAGTCAACTTGAGCAATTGAGGACCTCTAGGAGTATATTTTTGTGTGAAAATGGGAGGGAAAATTTTGGGGTACAACAGCTGCCCCTGTTCAATCTTCTTAAGCCTGAGGATGTAGATTGGCTGGTCTGCCTTTCGTGATCTGAAGGTGGAAGATGATTGAACACTGGAGTGCCTAGAAATTTGCACTCGCATGAAGTAATATTGATTGATGATATTGGGAATGGGCTTATAGATGCCATTTGGAACGCGACGGAGAATCATTGGAGATGGGCTTAAAGATGCCATCCAGAAAAAGGTATCAGTCGCATAAGAGATTCCTTTGCAAGAATTCTTGTACCTGCCATTGAGGAGGACTTCGCTGGGGAATGTTGATTTATGTCCTTTGAAATAGAGTTTAGGAGCTTCGGTTATCCATTACTCTACTGGGGAATTAACTCTTGATTGATGAGATAAAAGTGAGTTGTTATCTGGTCGAGTCCAGGCTTCACAATGACCGGTTGAGGATGATAAGGATGACTGCTATCTGGTTATATTCAAGGTTTCACAACGACTTACTGGGGAATATGAGATTGACCGTATCTGGTCGGGTCAAGGTTTTACAGTGTTGTAAACTGTTGTCCGGAGATAAAAAATAAGGAACCTGGATAATGGGGTTATTTCGAAATGTACGCCTGGATAGTAGGGCTATGAGAAGGAGCTTGGGTAGTAGGGTTACTTCAAAATGAAATTCTAGATAGTAGGGCTATGAGAAGGAACCTGGATAGTAGGGTTACTTCGAAATGAAAGCCTGGATAGTAGGGCCATGAGAAGGAACCTGGATAGTAGGGTTACTTTGAAATGAAGGCCTGGATAGTAGGGCTATAAGAAGGGACTTGGGTAGTAGGATTACTTCAAAATGAAAGCATGGATAGTAGGGCTATGAGAAGGAACTTGGGTAGTAAGGTTACTTTGAAATGAAAGCCTGGATAATAGGGCTATGAGAAGGAACATGCATAGTAGGGTTACATCGAAATGAAAGCCTGGATAGTAGGGCTATGATAAGGAACTTGGATAGTAGGATTACTTCGGTATAAAAGTATGGATAGTAGGGCTGCTTAGAAGGAACCTGGATAGTAGGGTTACTTCGAAATAAAATCCTGGGTAGTAGGGCTATGAGAAGGAACCTGGGTAGTAGGGTTACTTCGAAATGAAAGCCTGGATAGTAGGGCTATGAGAAGGAACCTGGGTAGTAGGGTTACTTCGGTATAAAAGCCTGGGTAGTAGGGCTGTTGAGAAGGAACCTGGATAGTAGGGTTACCTCGAAATAAAAGCCTGGGTAGTAGGGCTATGAGAAGGAACCTGGGTAGTAGGGTTACTTCGAAATGAAAGCTTGGACAATAGGGCTATGAGAAGGAACCTGGGTAGTATGGTTACTTCGAAATGAAAGCCTGGATAGTAGGGCTATGAGAAGGAACCTGGATAGTAGGGTTACTTCTAAATGAAAGCCTGGATAGTAGGGTTGCTTCATTTGATCACGTAGATTAGTTGACCCATTTGGTTTTGGGAACTGATTTTCTATTATTTGTCAGCATATATGACATGTATAGCTTCATGGATTTAATCTGAACTGTTGGAATTGTTGATGATAACCATCTTTCTTGAAAAGGTATAGGATTAATTATATGTGATGCATGGAATGCATTGTGCGATGATGTTCTCAAAATAAATGAGATTATATTGTATGCAATATGTATGAGCATGTCATGATGTATCAACATGAAATGCTATTGTGACATATCCGAGTCTGGGAAAATAAACCCTTGACTGCTGCTAGAGAATACTGGAAATTGAATTCCTCACTGTTATAGAAAAAGTGGTTCTTCTACTTCCGCTGGAGATGGTGAGCGGAGATGACTATGCCGTGGATTTACTCCTTTTTGTTTGTGAATATTTTGCCGAGGAGAGACTCTGCTTGAGAATAACTCTGCGAGGGAATAATTCTGTTTGAGAGAGGAGATGCTTTGCGGGAAGATTTTGCCGATTTGGATAAATAAACTCCGTTGGGGGATGAACTTCTGTAGCTGGAGGAATAAACTCTGTTGGGGATTGAGATTCCATATTCATATAATTAAACTCTGCTTGGGAGCAGCTTTACAAACTGCTTGCGATTTATAAAATTCGGCTGGGAAATATAGATGTCGGCTCTCTGAAGAAACTTTTCTAGGGAAAGTAACTCATGTTTGGGGAAGCCGATGATAAAGCTTTAGTTCCCTCTACTCCGTGGGGAGTGTAAACGTCACGAGGTCGCATGTAATGGTGACCTTGTTTCAAAACTGTACATGCCCCTGTACCATGCTGAACAGAGTAACTATCGAGATTGAAATGGTTTTTTTAGACTTTTGTCCCGGTTTCTTAAGTCATGGGCAAATGTCTTTCTATTTTTTATACAAATATTTATGAATAGAAATCATATTCAAATTCATATGTCAAGAATAAATCATTCGACTTTTTTGCAAAAGAAAACAAAAAAATAAAAACAAATGGTTTTGTAAAAATGACTTGTATTAATTTTCGAAGTTGGCCTATAACAGGCTTTTTTGTACAAAGAGGTTGACGTTCGCTGCTTTGAAAATGAAAGTTATACAATATTGTGTAGAAAGAGAAGAAAACAACTATGTGTAAAAATCCCATTGAGTTTCAATTCTGTTATTGTCGCTATGTCTTCGAGCGTCTCATCACTTTGCTGCTTGTCCGAAGCTGACTAGATTGATTGGTGTCGTTTGAGCTTGATAGTTGATACTGAAGTCTGGTCACAAGCTGATCCAATGGGACATATTGATACGCTTTAAATCCCTAATTTTTTCCTGGACCATCCTTTCGAGTTTTCATTCCACCGGGATACCCTTTTTTGCCCAAGCCGCCTTTTCAGGTTTTCGACTTGCCGGGTGTACAGATGTTTTTTGTTTTCATCCCTAATTTTTGCCCAAACCCTTTTGGTTCGTCGGGAAGCCCTTATTTTTTCCTAGGCCAATCAACCTAGCGGATCTTTAATCATGCGTAGTATCTTTTCACTATGTCTGCATTGACAGGGTGAGGAAGGTCGTCACCGTCCATGGTGGTCAGAATCATGGCTCCACATGAAAAAATGTTTTTGATCACAAATGGCCCTTCATATGTGGGAGTCCATTTTCCCCTGGGATCACCTTGTGGCAGTATGATGCGCTTGATTACTAGGTCCCCGACTTGATATGCTTGGCGTCTGACTTTTTTGTTGAAAGCCTTGATCATCCGTTTTTGATACATTTGACCATGACAGACAGCAGTAAGTCTCTTCTCATCAATCATATTTAGTTGATCAAGTCGAGTCTGGATCCAGTCATCTTCGTTCAAACCCACATCTTTCATAATCCTCAGAGAATGGATCTGAACCTCAATAGGCAGGATAACCTTTGTGCCGTATACCAGAGAATAGGGTGTTTCCCCAATCGATGTTCACACGGAGGTGCGGTACCCATGGAGAGAAAATGGTAACATCTCATGCCAGTCTTTGTATGTCATCGTCATCTTTTGTATGATCTTTTTGATGTTCTTGTTAGCAGCTTCGACAACGCCATTCACCTTCGGCCGCTAGGGAGAAGAATTATGATGTTGTATCTTGAATTGCTTACAGAGTTCAGTGATCATCATGTTATTGAGATTCGTACCATTGTCAGTGATGATTCTCTCTGGCACACCATACTGACAGATCAGGTTATAATTGATAAACCGCGCCACAACATTCTTGGTAACGGTAGCAAAGGAGGCAACTTCAACCCACTTCGTGAAGTAATCAATGGCCACTAGGATGAAGTGATGCCCATTGGAAGAAGTAGGTCTAATCTCTCCGATCATGTCAATGCCTCACATTGCAAAGGGCCAAGGATCTGTCAAGACATTCAAAGGAACCGAAGGCACGTGCACCTTATCAGCATAGATCTGGCATTTATGACAAGTTCGGGAGTGCTGATAACAATCTGCTTCCATAGTGGACCAATAATATCCTGTCCTTAGGATCTTTTTAGCCATGGTATGTCCACTTGAATGGGCTCGAAGGTACCTTCGTGTAGATCTGTCATAATCCTTTCCGCTTCGCTCTTATCTATACACTACAGTAAGGTAGATTCATGGTTGCGCTTGTAGAGGATTCTGTTACTGAGGAAGAGTTTTACGGCGAACCTTCTCAAAAACTTTTTATCATTGACAGATGCCCCTTCGGGATACTCTTGAGCCTCGAGATACCTTTTTACTTAGTGAAACCAAGGTTTGTCTGCTACCTCTTCAGTATTAATCTCATAGCAGTACGCTGGTTCATCTAACCTCTCAATAGTGATTCGGGGAGCTTCGTTGTCCGACCTGACCTTGAACATAGATGACATGGTAGCTAGCGCTTCTGCTAACTGATTCTCCTCCCGTGGGAAATGTTCAAAGGTTACCTCCTCAAAGTGTGGAAGCAATGTCAGCACGTGCTCTTTGTATGGGATGAGATTCGAATGCTTTATCTCCCACTCTCCTTTGATCTGACTTATCACCAAGGCTGAATCCCCTAAAATGTTTAAGAACTTGTTCCTCAGGTCGATAGCAGCTTTGAGTCCCACAATTCATGCTTCATACTCCGCCATGTTGTTGGTACAGTTGAAACATATTCGGGCGGTAAAAGGAGTATGGCAGCCCTCGGGGGATATGATTACAGCACCAATGCCATTACCGAGTGCGTTCTAAGCTCCATAAAAAACCGTAGTCCATTGGGATCCTTCTTCTGGTCCTTCATTCGGTCCAGGTTCTTCATAGTCAGTCACTAGCATAATATTCTCGTCCGAGAACTCAAAATTCAGGGACTGGTAGTCATCCACAGCCTGATGATCCAAATTATTAGCTAATACACTTCCCTTAATTGCTTTTTGGGTTGTATATTAGATATCGTATTCGGTTAATATCATCTGCCATCTTGCTATTCTTCCGGAGAGAGTGGGCTTCTCGAAGATGTACTTGATTGGATCCATCTTAGATATCAACAAAGTAGTGTGGGTCAACATATATTGTCTTAGTCGGCGAGCAACCCATGCCAAAGCACAGCAAGTTTTCTTGAGCAGTGAGTATCGTGTTTCACAGTCGGTAAACTTTTTGCTAAGGTATTATATTGCGTGCTCTTTTCGACCAGACTCGTCATGCTGCCCCAGCACACACCCCATTGAATTGTCTAATTCTATTAAGTACATTATCAAAGGTCTTCCTTCAATTGGAGGCATCAGAATTGGTGGTTCTTGAAGGTATTCCTTGATTCTTTTGAAAGCAGACTGGAATTTGTCATTCCATTTTATTACTTGATCTTTCTTCAGGAGTTTGAATATCGGCTCACAAGTAGCAGTCAGATGTGAAATGAACCTGGCGATATAATTTAGGCGTCCCAAGAAACCTCTAACTTCCTACTCAGTACGGGGAGCCGGCATCTCTTGTATGGCCTTTACCTTTGCAAGGTCTACCTGAATACCCTTGTCACTAACTATGAACCCCAGAATTTTACTAGACCTTACCCCGAAGGTGAACTTGTTTAGATTCAGTCTCAACTTGTACGTCTTCAACCTGTCAAACAAATTTTGTAGATGACCAAGGTGTTCTTCCTCGATTTGAGACCTAGCTATCATGTCATCAACATAAATCTTTATCTCATGGTGAATCATATCATGGAACAAAGCTACCATGACTCACTGATAAGTTGCCCCAGCATTCTTCAACCTAAAAGGCATCACCTTGTAACAGAAAGTTCCCCATTGTGTGACGAAGGTTGTCTTCTCCATGTCTTCAGGTGCCATCTTGATCTGGTTGTAGCCAGAGAAACCATCCATGAAGGAAAATATTTTGTGCTATGCAATGTTGTTAACCATAACATCGATGTGGGGAAGCGGGAAGTCATCCTTGGGGCTTGCCCTATTCAGCTCTCTGTAGTCCACACACATTCTTACTTTACCGTCCTTCTTTGGTACCGGGACCACGTTAGAAACCCACTGCGGATAGGAGGTGACAGCTAGGAACCTAGCGTTGAACTGTTTCATAACCTCTTCTTTGATCTTCTGTGACATTTCAGGGCGCATACGGCGAACCTTTTGGTTTACCAGAGGGCAATCTTCTTTAGTCGGTAGACGATGAACCACTATATCTGTGTCTAGTCCTGGCATGTCTTCATATGACCAGGCAAAGATCTCAACATAATCGTGCAACATCTATACCAATCGCTGTTTGACATTAATCCCAAGATTTGTGCTGATCTTGACTTCTTTTTTGTCTAACTTTGTGCCCAAGTTTATTGTCTCAACTAGAACTTCATGAGGCTGTGTAGCCCTCTCTTCCTGCTATAAAATTCTAGCAAGTTCTCTAGGTACATCACAATCTTCCTCACCTTCGTCCTAAGCTTAGTTGATCGTATTTTTGAAGTTATAATTGGAAATAGAAAAACTGTTATCAATGGGATCCAGAGTGGATATGGATCTGCAGTTTGATATGTGAGTGTGTGTAAGAGCATAGCTGTATTAATAAAGTGAAAAGCAGAAAAGAAAAATAGAGAGCACAAAATTTGTATGCAAGAACATCCAATGTTTTAATGATGACAAATGATAATGACATATAATAACCCTCACAAATAAACCATTGTGCCTTGGGTAAGACACAAGGCCATAGAGATTATATTGTTTATTACAAATTTGAAAAACAAGTAAGATAATTACTATTGAACAAAAGTAATCGGCACAAAATCTTTGGTCGTCCAGTTACTAAGTCCACCGTTGGTAGTAGGGTATATCCAGTTGTCAATATCATAATCCTCATCATCGTCTTCTATAGCATTGAACCCACGATTGCTGATGCGTAGGGGAGGTCCTCTAGGCCGAGCACGTCGAACAACCCTTTGAGCTCTTTCTTCAACTACTGCTCTGGCGTCCTTGAGAGAAGCCATCTTTAAAGGAGGTTTGGTGATATTCGGCACACTGGTGATAGTCTCGGTTGATGCCATAGTCTGGGGAACCTTTTCAAAATTTTGACAAGGGGTCTCTATAAACTCACCGCCCATTTCCACATACCTGAAAGAGTTCAGGTGGCTTACCATATACTCCTCTTCACCATGTACGGTGACAATCTTCCCCTTTACTGGATACTTCAGCATTTAGTGTAGCGTATAAGTAACGGCTCCAGCTTCATAGATCCAAGGACGGCCCAACAAACAAGAATAAGATGGCCTGATGTCCATCATATAGAAGGTGGATTCAAAGGTCTGGGAACCCACTTTGACAGGGATGTCCACCTCCCCGTGCACCATTCTTTTTGAACCGTCAAAAGCCCTCACCATAATATTACTGGGCTTTAAGGTCAAGCCTTCGCAATCTAGCCTATCAAGATCCTTCTTGGGCAGAACATTTAGTGACGATCTAGTGTCCACTAGCACATGGGCCACAGTAGTGCCCCTGCATTCGATCGAGACATGCAGAGCATCATTATGCTTTCTCCCTTTGGGTGTTAAATCAGCATCAGAAAAACCCAACCCATTATCAGCAGTCAAACTGGCCACATAGTCCTTGAATTGGTTAGTGGAGGTTTCTTGCGGCACGTGCGCAGTCTTGTGAAATGTAATCAAAGCCTTTGCATGGGCCTCATAACACAATAGCAGAGCCAGCATTGATATCTTTGAAGGGGTCTGCCCCAGCTGTTCTACCACATTGTAGTTGCTCTTCTTGATTATTTTTAAAATCTCCTCCATTTCTTGTTTAGAGGATTCCAAAACAACTTTTCTAGGTGCCTCCATCTGGGCAGGCTCACCTACAACTTCTTTGCCCCGAGTCCCAGATGACTCATCGGCAGGGGTAACAATTGGAGTAAGGATGAGAGTAGTAGCAGAAGTACTAGCAGGAACAACAGATGGAATAACAGCAGGCCTAGCAACAATCTACGGGGAGATCTCGGGAGAGAAAACCCTTCCACTTCAAGTAATTTTGTTGGTCCCGACAATGCTACTGATATCGGGATCAGCCTTTTCAGCTTCTTCGTCTTTAGTGGTTAACAAATCCTGCTTGATGCCATGGTAGTAAACATCAGCACCATAATTCTGAGGAATAGCTTTGTCCGAGGAGTATGGTACAGGGCCAGGAAAAGTGATTATTAATAGAGCAATTCTTGGAGCAGTTGTAATCCTAACAGGTTTTTGGAGGAGACCTTGGAAGGATTGGCGGAAATGGTTATGATAGCAACGTCTTCATGTAAAACAGTCAAAAACAGAGTCCTTTCAAACAAAATATCTCTGTTATCCATCAGGCGTTGACACCCGCTTTAAGCAAATAACAACCAGAAGGCAGAGATAGGCACATGTGGCAACCTTCACCACAGCCTGGAAATAAACCAGCTAGCAACAAATTCTTCTTGACAGTCATGAGAGGAGTAGAAACTTCATCAACAGATGTGACAAATAGATCAGTATTAACGGCATTAACACCATGGTTGTGCTTGTGCATGGGAGCGGTTATGACATTAGGCATCTCAGGAGCATCAAACTCAATCTCCTTTTCTTTGATCAGATCTTGTATCTTATTCCTCAGAGCCCAATAGTCATTTGTATCGTGGCCTGGACTCTCAGAATGGTAAGCACACCGAGCGTTTGGATTGTAACAAGGAGATGTGGTGTTGGAGTTCTTGGGAGCCTCCTTTAAGGTTGTCAAGTTAGATTTTAACAAATTGGGTAAAACCTCAGACAACGTCATATTGATCTGGGTGAACTGTCCTTGAGGTCTTTCTACCCTTAGCTGATTGTTTCGTTGTTGAGTAGCCGTAGGCCTAGGTATCATCACAGCCCCTACCGTTGGATGACGCTCGGTTCTTCTATGACCTCTTGGATTATAAATAGCAGTGACCTCCTTCTTACCCATGAATGGCTTCTTCACTGTACTTGAAGAGGTATCTTTCTGGATCTTGCCACTTCAGATCCCAGCTTCTACCTTTTCTCCAGTCAATATTAGCTCAGTAAAACCAGCTGAGGAGCTACCAATCAAGTGATTGAAGAACGGACCAAATAGCGTACCAAGAAATATATCCACCAACACCCTACCAGACAATGGGGGTTGGACTCTCCCTTCCAAATCTCTCCACTTCTTCATGTAGTCCTTAAAAAGTTTGCTTGCACCCATAGACATACTCTAGAGTTGAGTACAGGTAGGAGCAAGGTCAGTGTTGTATTGATACTGGTTATAAAAAGCAACAACTGGATCTTCCCAGTTGCGGACATTGACTCCCTCTAGCTGATAGAACCATACAAGTTGAGTCCCGGCCAGACTATCTTAAAAGAAATGGACCCACAGGTTCCTATCAGCAGTGTAAGGCTGAATCTTCCTCACGTAAGAGCGGAGGTGAAGTTTGGGACAAGAAACCCCATCATACTTTGCAAATACCATAGCCTTGAACTTCGGTGGGATGACAACCCCAGATACCAAACCCAACTCTTCAAAATCCAGCCATGGTACTCTTAGGATCTCCATTGCATTCAGACGATCCTCTAACTATTTGTATTTATCCTCAGCGGGAGGATGTTGTTCATCATTGTAATCAGATTCATCCTCGGAAAACTTTGGGCTAGGGTCTTCCTCCCTTGTCTCACCCTCTTGATTCTCTCATTCTTTGGATGAAGAGGTCAGATCAACTGGTTGCTTCAACGGTCCCCTGAATCTTCTGCCCAGATTCAGGACACCAGGGTCTTCTTTGTCTTCTTCTTTCTATCTTTCAGAATAAGGGCCTTCAGATCTTCCTGCTCTTTAGCCAAAGCTACGAACATTTGCTGAAATTGGGCATTTTGTGCCTGGAGATCCTTGATACTTTGTTCAGAAGTCATTATTGCTGAAATAAACAGCTAGGAAGATGAGAAACCTGTTATGAAATTTGTTTATGCAATGTCGTGGATGATATGCGTATGCAATGATTTCAAAGACTTTGGGAAATTTAAATTTGCGAACCAAAATGAAACAAAGATTTTATTAGTAGAATTCAAAATACAATTTCCTTTTAGGCATTTCAATTAAAAAATCTAAAAACTAAAACAAAATCAAGTTTCCCATGGATGCTTCCTCTTCGTGCCGAGATAGACATTGAGGCTTCTTTCCTCATGAAGCTGCTTTGTGAGCTCTAAAACTTTATTTTCATGGGCATAGAACTGGTTCCTATAAGTATCCCTCTCCTTCTTCAATTGAATCCAGGACCTTTGTAATAATTCAAGATCGGTGGGCATATCAGGATGAAGAACCGTGTAGGGAATATCCCCTTCAGTAATGGGCTCCACAATCACCAGTAAGACAACTATGTATGGCATCATAAGTTTCTGAGCACGAGCTCGTACCCATTGGAGATAAGGTTCCATAGGAATGGAAGTCTTTGGCCCCAAAGTCTTGACGTCAGATCTATTTACCATGCCCCAGGCTCGTATGAACCTCTGGCGATACCCTTGAACATCATCCTCATAGTTAAACATAATTCCCTGGATAAGCATCTCATGAGGACCATCCCTTCGAGTGTAACCAAATTGTCGTAGAGCCAAACAAGGATTGTAAGTTATACCTCCCCTAATGCCAAGTAGTGGGAAATTAGGGAACTCCCCGCAGCGGTCAATAATAGAAATATCTCCCATAGATCTGGAATACCAGAGAATATCTGCGTGAGAAAGTGACATTATCCTTTGCGATCAACCCAAACCTTCTTCATTCTTCAGCACTGACTTAGGGAGGTGAGAAATAAACCACCTCGACACAAAAATCATGCAGCACATAAGAACCCCTCTTATCTTCATGGTACGAGTGTGGAGAGAATGCAAGATATCTCCGAGCAAAGTAGGCACAGGGTCGCAAGAGAGGAAGATCTTGATAGAATTCACATCTATGAGTAAGTCTGGATTAGGGAACAGTATTAACCCATAAATTAGAAGAGCCAAAACCTCCTCAAAAGCCTGAAAGTCCAAATCATCCCAAAACAGTTGGGCCTTCTCTATTAGGAACTTGGCTAGTGTTTTACCCCAAAATTTTCCCTCCCATATTTCTCAAAACATTGCAAGAAAAATATTCAAGTTGCTCAAGTTTGCTCAAAGATGGTCAGACAAGCTCTCTCATAAGGCAGTCTACCCCAAAATTAGGGTTTGGTGTTTGTGATCGGTGGATCTGGAACTGACTGTTTAACGCTGGTTCGCGAAATGTCGCGGAAGCAAGAGTCGCCACCGTCTTTTATTTTCTCCAACATGGAAAGGACAAAAGCACAGAAAAATTCCTTATGAGATTAGCTCTCGGTTCGGGAGGTAGATTTATAGAAAGGGATGGTGTTAGCACCCTTTCTATCCATGGTTATCCATGGGCTCTTAGATACTTGCTCATTGTGTTTTCAAAATATGTTTGCTTTTCAATGTGTGAGTGGGTTGGAAAAAGTTTCGTTTAAAGATTTCAGATCGACTCTTGTATCAGTCCTCAAGAGTGTTTGAAAAATCGTTTTGAAAGCTTTTTGAAAAGTGTCGGTGTGAAAAGAGTTTGGATTTGTTTTGAATTAGAGCAAGTATCTACGAGTCATCTACCTACCCTAAGGAATTAGGCTGTGTAAATGTCCTTAAGGTAGTGCCATCCCACCATTGAGAGGTAGGTAGCACCACCATTGGAGGTGTTCGGGTCAATTCGAGGGTTAGGGACAGTGTGGTCACCAGAGCAACAGTATGACACTTTAGAAGCTACCCTCATGCCATGTTCATGGACATGAGGACTTACTAAAACGTCCTATACTCGACGACCACGTTTCGAGGGGCAAGGCAACAGTGAGGCGTACCCTAAGAGTGGTGTGTGAATTGTGTGTCATTTTCAATTATGTTTTATCTTGATCATGCATTGGGTGAGCTACGCTTTGATTTTATTTGGGCCATTCTTTCTTTCATGTGATTAGTAGTTTAAAGGTGCGGAAATTAAAATGCGGAAAATAAAGGTCCTACGCTATTACAAGGCGCGGGTCTATACATCGCCAAATTAACAAAGACCCGTTTTTTAATAGAATGCAGAAAGTAAATAAATTTCCTAATTACTATTACAAGGCTTTGGGCAATTACATAATATTTAAAAAGGAAATAAAAATAAATGCGCAAAAAGAAACTAGAATCGAATGTACGAGGGCGTTGGACCCTTTAAAGAAATTAAATGAAATTAAAGAATTAATTAATTATTTAATAAAGAAAAGAAATTATTTTTTATGTTTTTTTTTGTATTTATGAAATAAAGGAAATTAATTAAATTAGAAGTTAAATTAAAACCTAGTTCTAAATTATTTTTAATTGTTAAAGAAAAATATTTAAGTTTTGACCTAATTTATACTAATTATTTAATTACATGAGTGTTGTACCCCAAAATTTGCCCTCCCATATTCTTCAAAATTTGCAAAGAGTATGCTTCAAAATTCCCCAAGGGTTGCACAGTTCAAGGGCCTCCTAACAGTCAAAAACTAGGGTTTTGGTTCTGACAAAGAAAATGAAGTTTCCAAGGGTCCAATCAAGTCCCACATGCCTACAAACATGGTCAAGCATCCTCATACCAAGTTTCAAGACTTACAGCACAAAATTGCACAGTCAAAAACCCTAATTGCACTACAGTCAACTGCAGGGGCAAAATGGTCATTTGACAGTCAAAAGTTCAAATTTCTGGTCAACATCTCATTTTGAATCCATAAACATCATTTGATCAATGCTTGATCATGATTCTCAAAGTATGGCTCAAAAAGTCTCAAGATGCAAAAGTTTCCATATTTGGACAGTTGAAAAAGTCAATTGTAACTTGACCAAGACATAACTTCCACATGGTTTATCAGAAAAATTCCATCCAAAGCTCATTTTGAAGAGAAAGACATTTCCTACAACTCCTCTTCACACTTCAAGTCCAAGAAATGCTCTCATAAAAAGTTATCAATTTCAACATTATAGGTCATTTTCAAAAGTCAACAAAAAGGGACTTTAAGTCAAAGACCATAACTTGAGATTGGTAAATCAAAATGACATGGGACCAAAGGCATTGGTTAGAGGACTCCAAGACCTTTCCAAAATTTCCAAGAACATGATCAAAGCTTAAAAATTGAGCAAGATATGCCTTGTGGAAGTTGGGAAATTTTTGGGTATTTTGAAAAGTCAACTTTGCTTCAAATGCCTTAAAATTGCTAATGGGCCACATTTTCTTCCAAGATTCATCATCCAAAGCATATGCACGACCATTTGGCCCAAAGGGGATTTATTCATCATTTTTATTTATTTATTTGAATTTTTAATTACTATTAATTCATTTAATAAAATAAAATATGGGAAAAATACTCATCCATGTTTTTTAAATCTTTTTGTGCATGGAATGCCTTCAAGATTTCGTGCCCTATCTAATATGGAAAGAATCAAGGTGATTTGATCATGATTGGCACCAAAAACACATGAAAAGATTGAAAAATTATATCATTTAAAATCCAATATTTGATTCATGATTGCATTGATCTCTTGACTCAAATCTCAACCCTAATCCATCCCATACTTATACTGATCAAAACCTAATGCCTAAAGACCTGAAAGCTGCGCCCAAACTCAAGAACCAAGTTTGCATTTTTGTCAAAAAAATCAAAAACTGAAAACTGCCTTGGAGGACGATTCAAAGGAAAATATTGATCCCAAAAGCTTCCTAAGGCATTATTGAACCTGACTGGATACTTTTCCACGCCCATAGCATCAAGAATTGGTACATAGAGCTCAAAATTTCTCACACTTTATGCATATTTGTGTTTCAATTTTTAAGCATCCTCATTGCATTTTCTTTGTTGATTTATACTAATTGAACCATTCTGAATCTAACCATGCTCTTCAATTGAGTTTTTGTGCATTGTATGAGAAATCACCATTGAAGCCTTCTAGGTTTTCAGAGGTCACGAATTGGGGCTTCCTTATTCTGGAATAATTGAGATATGAGACCCACACCATTGAATTCAGCGCACTTAAACGATCAAGAATCACTAGTCGCGCTCAATTTATGAACCACCATATTCTATTCGCTATTTTCGTATGCACTATTTAGTGGGGGTTTAAAACCCCCGCTATCTAACTGTTTTTTTTCAGGCCAAAAGCGAACGAGTGGGGAAGACGATGACTTGTCTCCAAGTGATAGGGTAGTTCAAAATTTAGCGCGTTTTCTTTGATCCATAGCATTAGCGCTTGTTTTTTTATATATTAATTGTCATCTATTATCCTTACAAAGTAACAACGCAGCATAGTTGGTGGAAAGTAACGCTGGCAAGCCTTGGGACCTGGGTTCGAATCCCAGGTCCCCCCATATCCTGGTTATTTTTCTTTGCAAAACGTTCAGGTACTACACAAACTCAGACGTCCACTATACACCCATCATCCAAGCTTGCCACACGCCTACTGATCTCAATCCAATGGTCCAGAATCAAGGTCTATGGAATGTCCCAGTCAACGCCTACACACGTGAACACTGAGAAGTCAAAAAAGGCCAGGCTCCTTGGGCTTAATTGCTGGACAACACCTCCAAAATTGGGGTCAACACCCCCCATCTGTTTGTATTTTCTCTCTCACTTTTATTTTCTTTTGTTTATTTATTTTCTTTTATTTATTCCTCTTAATTAATTGTTTTATTTAATTCTTCAAATTAAAATTTTCATAAAAATAATAAAAAATCAGAAAAGGCAAAATATAAATATATTTCATTTAAATTTTTTTTGTAAATAAATCTTGTTAATTAATTTAGTCTTAGTTTTAGGTTTAAATCTTAATATTTTTTTTCAAAACTTAAAAATTGTAGAATTAGGGTTTTAATCACTTTTATATTTTTCTTTTCTTCTATCATTATTAATAATTAATTATATATTTTTGTAAATAAAATTGTATTAATTAATTAGGTTAATTTTAGATTCAACTTTAACATATTTCTTAATAAATAAAAATAGTTAGAATTAGGGTTAATTAACTTTTTTAATTTCATTTAATTCTCTCATTAAAATCTTTAAATACAAAAAAACTCCAAAAAAATCTCTTTTATTTTAATTTAATTAATTTGTTAATCGTAATTTAATTTCATTAAAAAGGGTCCAACGCCCTCGCTTTCGATTATCAGTTCGTTTCGCGCATTTATTTCCTTTCTTATAATATTCATGTAATTCTCCCAAAGCCATGTAAATTAGACATTTATATTTCTCGCACTTTATTTTATTTTCAAATCGGGTCCTGGATTAAATTTGGCGATGTGGACCCGCGCCTTTGTAATAGCGTAGGAATTTTAATTCTCGCATCTTTTAAACTGTTAACTATTGCATAAAAGAATGAATGTCAAAATAAAAGCAACACGTAGATCACCCACGACATGAACAAGATAAATGCAAATGAACATGACACACAAATCACACACCACCCCTAGGGTACGCCTCACTGTTGCCTTGCCCCTCGAAAGGTGATCGTCGAGTAGAGGATGTTTTAGTAAGTCCTCATGATCCGGGAACCTGGCATGAGGGTAGCTTCTAAGGTATCTTCCTATTGCTCTGGTGATCACCATGTCCCGAACCTTCGAATTGACCCGAATACCTCCAACGGTGGTGCTACCTACCTCTCAATGGTGGGATGGCACTACTTTAAGGACATTTACACAGACGAATTCCTTAGGGTAGGTAAACGACTCTAGATACTTGCTCTAATTTCAAAACAAATCAAAAAATACTTTTCACACCGATACCTTTTCAAAAAGCTTTCGAAAGCAATTTTTTCAAACACTCTTGAGGACCGATACAAGAGTCGAACTGAAATTTTCAAAGAAACTTTTTAAAACCCACAGTTGAAAAGCAAACAAACCATTTTTGAAAACACAAATGAGCAAGTATCTAAGAGCCCATGGATAACCATGGATAGAAAGGGTGCTAACACCTTCCCTTTCTATAATCTACCTCCCGAACCAAGAAACAATCTCTATAAAGAATTTTTCTGTGCTTTTGTCCTTTCCATTTGGAGAAAATAAAAGACGGTGGCGACTCTTGCTTCCGCGACATTTCGCGAAACCAGCGTTAAACAGTCAGTTCCAGATCCACCGATCACAGAACTGGCGACTCTGCTGGGGACAACCTTAAAGTGAGGTGTACCTTAGGATTAGTTCATAATTGTGTTTTCAATTGTATTGATTTGCTTGCTTTAAATTGTGGGACCGTCTTGGGAGTTCTATAGATCCTAACCCGGATCTGGGGGATACCTTCTTAGAAAGTAGCAACAAGGCTGTGAGGGAACTGTGCGGGGTATACCGACATGGTTGAAACAGTCTGCTACGTTGATGTGCCACTTTGGTGTGTACCGGTAACCCTTGAGTTCAGTCAAGGAGAGTACGGGGCCTCCGCGTGGTGTCGTGAAGCATCAACAGACCTTAGGAACCTTAATTGAACTATCTTGGCCTCTTTAGGGTAGTGAGATAACTGACTTTGGTACAGTCCGAGGTTGGTTGATACTCGATACTACACTCAATTGAGGGTTGCTTTCCTGGAATATTTCGGTCGCCAGTTCAGTGGCTAAATCGAAACGATGAACAATGAAAGAAATCTGGTGATATTGGGACCCTTAGAACCCGGTTACTTCTGATAGGACAGGTTGAGCCCACCAACTTCAAGAGGGTAATACCCAGACCCCATGCTGGCCTAAACTCTAAGGGCTTGTCTTGTGTGACTTGTGTGCCTTACATGTTTTTCTTTGTAAATATCTGTGGTGTGTTTAATCATAGCATCATGACATCATCCAGCATCATATGCATTGACTAACCATTTCAGGGGTTCGAATCTTCATCTTTGTTCTTGTTTTGTAGGACATGGAAACTGTTCGCAGAAAGACAATTGAAATCAGCCTTGTAAGGATCCCTCCTCAGCTTAAGGAGCTTATATCCAGGATTCCCGAGAGCTCTTCATTCAGTGAAAGACATGGAAGACTCATCAGCTTGGTCAATACCAACATTGAGGAAGATATGATAAAGGTCCTGTTCCAGTTCTTTGACCCTCTGCATCACTGTTTCACTTTCCTGGATTATCAGCTCGTACCTACATTGGAGGAGTTCTCCCGGCTTCTGAAGATCCCTATCCTTGATCAACTACCCTACAACGGTACGGAAAAGGAACCCAAGCTTGAAGAGATTGCTAAAGCCTTACACCTGCAATCATCTGACCTCAAGGGACATTGGGAAGTTAGAAGTGGTATCAAAGGGTTCTTAGCCAGGTTTCTGTTTGAAAAGGCCCATGAATGTTGGAACTCCCTTGACTTACAAGCTTTTGAAGAAGTTATGGCCCTCCTTGTCTAGGGTTTGGTGTTGTTCCCTAACCCAGATCAGCTTATAGATATCAGTGATGTCCAGATCTTCATGTCCAGGAATCCTATACCTACGTTGCTGGGGGACATCCTTCACTCATGTTACACTCGAACCATGAGAAAAATAGGTGTCCTTATGTGTTGCACTCCTCTCCTGGGAAGGTGGTTTATTTCGCACCTTCCACAATCAGTCTTGAAGAACGAGCGGAGTTTGAGATGGTCACAACGGTTGATGACTCTTACACATGCAGATATACATTGGTGCCCTCGGTCCAGAGAGGATGTCACTATCATTGATCGTTGCGGGGGGTACCCTAATGTTCCTTTACTTGGAATCAGAGGAGGTATTACTTACAACTCATGCCTGGCTTGGAGACAGTTTGGTTATGCTCGGAGGGATGGTCCTCATGACATGTTAATTCCTGACATAGTTTTTGACTTAGACAACGATGCACAAGGACTTCGCCAGAGATTTATCAGAGCTTGGAGGATGCCAAGTAGGATAGACAGTAAGACACTGGGGCACAGGAACTCCATCCCGTTGGAACCTTATCTCAAGTGGGTACGAGCCCGCTCACAGAAGTTAGTAATGCCATATCCTCATATGCTCCCTGTAATCAAAGAGCCAGTCTTGGAAGGAGAGGTGTCCTACACCATTCAGCATCCTGATATGCCCACATCCTGGGAAGAGATGCAGAAGAGCTGGATCCAGCTTAAGGAAGAACGGAATTCTCTTGAGACCAGTCTACATGCTAGTGAAAAGAAGGTCTTGGAGCTCAACCGCCTATTGCATGAGGAGAGGAATCTCAACACCTACATAGCTCCAAAGAGGATGCGTAGTGTCTTTTGGGATTGATTTGCTTTGTAATATGTGCCCATGAGGCTTTGATGTACTGAACAATTATTTCCTTAATGATAACGTGTGTTCCTTTTTGTCTACAACAAATTTGAACTTTCGAACCCTTGAATGCATTGCATAAACACATATCATTCATCATGTGCATAACAGGTTTTCTTCTTTTCAGGTTGCTTACCGTTCTTCGCTGTTTATTTCAGCATCATGAATCCTGACTCATCATCAACCGAGATGTCCATCAAGGCTCTTCAGGCGCAGAATGCGCAATTTCAGGAACTAATCATGGGTTTGGCTCAGGGCTAAGAAGAGCTGGAGGCTTTGCTCCTGAAGAAGGAGAAGAGGAAGAAGAAGAGAACTGTTATTTTCAACTCGGGCCGAAGGTTTGGCAACACTCTGCAGAATGAAGAGGCTGGTTCTTCTATAGGCAAGAGCAGTCCCCAAGGGGGAAAAGGTCCTAGTCCAGTAGTCTCTGACAACGAGACTGACTTTAATGAGGAACAGTATCCTCCGGCTGAAGACCGGTACAAGCAGTTGGAGGACAGACTGAATGCTATGGAGATCCAACAAGTGTCTGGGCTGGATTTCGGAGACTTGGGTTTGTCCACTGGTGTGATTATTCCTCATAAATTTAAGGCACCATCTTTCACCAAATATGACGGGGCGTCTTGTCCCAAGCTACACCTCAGATCCTACGTGCGGAAGATTCAACCGTACTCAGTGGACAAGAATTTGTGGATCCACTTCTTCCAAGAGAGTCTTTCAAGGACTCATCTCGAATGGTTCTATCAGCTGGATGGGACCAAGGTTCGTAACTGGGAGGAGTTGGCTACTGCTTTCTATAAGCAGTATGAATATAATGCCGACCTTGCCCCTACACGTACCCAACTCCAGGGTATGTCGCTAGGGTCAAGCGAAGGTTTTAAAGAGTATGCACGGAAGTGGAGGGATCTGGCTGGCAGGGTGCAGCCTCCGTTAACTGACCGGGAGTTGGTAGACATGTTCTTGGGGACCCTATATGGGCCATTTTTCAATCATCTCATTGGTAACTCATCTGCAGGGTTTACTGATCTTATCCTGACTGGAGAGAGAATAGAGGCTGGGATGAAGTCTGGTAAAATTCAGAAAGGGGCATCTTCAAGTTCTGAGAAGAAACCCTTCAAAAAGGAGGCCAGTGCTGTCTATGGGTCTAGAAGACAAGAGAAACCTGAGCGCCGCCAATCTGTCAACGCGGTGATGATTGCTAAACCTGCTGCCGCTCCTCGGCAAACCAATCCTCAAAGGGCTGAAAGACCCAGGAGAGAGTTTACCCGTTTGAGTATGACTCTATCACAAATCTTGCCGCAGTTGCTATCCACTAACCTAGTGACTGTCAAGGAGGCCCCGAAAGTTGTGAATACTGCCTCTCCAAAATACAATCCAAATGCCCGCTGTGCTTATCACTCCGATAGCCCGGGGCATTCCACTGATGACTATTGGGCCTTAAGGAATAAGGTGCAAGACCTTATTGATGCAAAAGAGATACAGTTTGAAGCGCCTGAGAGGCCAAATTTGGTGACTGCTCCTATGCCCCAGCATGGAGTAAATGCCATTGATGAAGAAATATATGCCGTTTTTGTAAATGATGTAGCTACTCCCTTGATGACTGTTAAGAGGAACCTACTGTCGGCCGGTTTATTTCCGGGTTGCAGTGAAGGTTGCCTTTTCTGTGCTGTTTCCCTCTCTGGTTGTCCTTTGCTGAAGTTGGGCATCCAAAGCCTAATGGACAGCAAAGAGATTCTGTTCAAAAAGTCTGTTGTTCAGCTTGTTCCGGTAGAAGAAGTTTCTGTTGTTACAATTTTCAATAATCCAATCAAGGCTCTCCCAAGGGAGCCGGTTCAAATCATGACTGTCGCACCCGTTGTTATTACTGTTCCGGGGCCTCTCCCCTATGAATCTGATAAGGCTGTCCCATGGCACTATGGGGCAGACGTGTATGTGCATGGAATTAAGCAAGAGTTCAACACTGGCACCAGCATCAGCAATATCACTGGTCCAGCAAAGGTTACCCGCAGTGGCAGGCTCTTCTTGCCTGACATTGCACCACCAGCTATTCGAAGACCCCTCACTATAACACCTGTAAGTGTACCTGTTCCCGTTTCTGATCAAGTTGTTTCCCCTGCTGCCGAGTCATCCAATGCTCGGGGCAAAGGGATTGAAGATGAGCCTGCCCGGATGGAGGCACCAAAATCTGTGACTGCTGAGGCCTCCCAACAAGAGATGGAGGAAATTCTAAAAATAATCAAGAAGAGTGACTTTAATGTTGTCGAGCAGCTGGGGCATACGCCCTCCAAGATCTCCATGCTCTCCTTGCTCCTGTGCTCAGAGGCCCATGCTAAGGCCTTGATTTCATTTCTCAAGACGGCCCATGTGCCACAGGAGACATCTGCAGTCCAGCTTACTGATTGCTTAGCAAATCTGACAGCGGACAATGGTTTGGGTTTCTCGGATGCTGACCTTACTGCTAAGGGAAGAGACCACAATGATGCCCTACATGTCTCTATTGAATGCAGGGGCACTACTCTTGCGCACGTGTTAGTGGACACTGGCTCTTCCCTAAATGTGCTACCCAAGAAAGCCTTAGACCGTTTGGATTGTGAAGGCCTGGAGCTGAAACCTAGCAATATTATCGTCAGAGCCTTTGACGGTTCCAAGAGGATGGTTCATGGAGAGGTAGACATTCCTATCCGGGTGGGTTCTCAGGTGTTCGACTCTACTTTCTATGTGATGGATATCCGTCCATCGTATTCTTGTCTACTGGGTCGACCTTGGATCCACAAAGCTGGGGCAGTGACCTCTACCTTGCACCAGAAGCTAAAATACCCTGTCAGAGGGAAGATTGTCACTGTGCAGGGAGAGGAGGAGTATATGGTGAGCCATTTGAATTCCTTCAGGTATATTGAGATGGACGGGGAGTTTATTGAAACCCCCTTTCAGCATTTCGAAGAGGTACCTCCAACTTTAGCAGCAGCAGAAACAGTGGTCGAAGAGGATGTTCCTTTGAAGATGGCTTCCTTGAAGGATGCCCAGGCTGTGGTCAAGAAAGGTGAATGTGCTAACTGGGGCAGGCTCCCTGATTTTACACAGAAAACTGACAAGTTCGGACTGGGTTTTACTGCAGAGGGTCAGAAGGCTATGCGGAAGGCAAAGATCAGAAGACCTCCTGTGCTCATTACCAATCCAGGGGTGAATGCTGTTGGGGACGAAGATGAAGTGGGAGAGTCAGAGTTCAATAGCTGGATCTACCCGACGGCTGATGGCGGATTGACCAATTGGATTGCTAAGGACCATACTCCTGTTACTTTTGTTACGCATTAATAAACTTCTTTGTTTTGTTATTTGTAATAAACAATTAAAACTCTATGGCCCGGTGTCTTACCCGGGGCACCGTGGCTTCATTTGTGAGGGCATAAAAATTGTCATTTCATATATCATGAATAAAAATCTTGGACGCTTTCTCGCATTTCAAATCTTATGCTCCTTTTCTTTCGTTCCTTTCTTTATATATTACAAAACAGTTGTATTTACACACACACACTCATACAGGTTTCAATCCACTCTGGATCTCACTGGTAACGACTCTGCTACTGCCAGTTATGACTTCGAAAATCCTATCAACTTAGCCGAAGACAAAGGTGAAGATGATTGGGAAGTGCCTGGCGAGCTCGCAAGACTGTTGCTCCAGGAAGAGAGGGCAATTCAACCACATGAAGAACCAGTGGAAACAATAAATCTGGGTACTGAGACGGACAGGAAGGAGGTAAAGATTGGTTCCAACCTAGAGCTCAGCGTGAAGCAACGGTTGACTCAGATGCTACATGATTATGTGGAGATATTTGCCTGGTCCTACGAAGATATGCCCGGATTGGATACCGACATCGTGGTCCATCACTTGCCTACCAAGGAAGACTGCCCTCCGGTCAAGCAAAAGGTCCGCCGTATGCGTCCAGAGATGTCTGAGAAGATCAAAGCCGAGGTTATGAAACAGTTTGATGCTGGGTTCCTTGCAGTGACTTCTTACCCTCAGTGGGTTGCTAATGTGGTGCCGGTACCTAAGAAAGATGGAAAGGTCAGAATGTGTGTCGATTACAGGGATCTGAACAGGGCCAGCCCCAAGGATGACTTCCCCCTACCTCACATCGATGTCCTTGTTGACAATACTGCTCAGCATAAGGTGTTCTCTTTCATGGATGGTTTTTCAGGTTACAACCAGATCAAGATGGCTCCTGAAGACATGGAAAAAACTACCTTTGTTACTCAGTGGGGCACCTTCTGCTACAAGGTCATGCCTTTTGGACTGAAAAATGTTGGGGCAACCTACCAACGTGCCATGGTTGCTTTATTTCATGACATGATCCATCATGAGATAGAAGTGTATGTTGACGACATGATCGTAAGGTCTCAGACTAAGGAAGAGAACCTAGATCATCTGCAGAAATTGTTTGACCGTCTAAAGTTGTACAAGCTGAGGTTGAATCCGAACAAGTGCACCTTCGGGGTAAGATCTGGAAAGTTGCTAGGCTTTGTTGTAAGTGATAAGGGTATTCAAGTGGATCCTGCCAAGGTTAAAGCTATTCAAGAGATGCCAGTTCCTAAGACAGAGAAAGAGGTCAGGGGCTTTTTAGGACGCCTGAATTACATTGCTCGGTTCATCTCGCACCTAACTGCTACCTGTGAGCCAATCTTCAAGCTGCTGAAGAAAGATCAGGTAGTACGTTGGAATGATGAATGTCAGGCCGCTTTTGACAGAATCAAGGAGTATCTCCAAGAACCACCCATCCTTATGCCACCGGTTGAGGGGAGACCTCTGATACTATACCTGACAGTACTTGACAACTCAATGGGGTGTGTGCTGGGGCAGCATGACGAGTCTGGCCGAAAAGAGCATGCCATTTATTACCTTAGCAAAAAGTTTACCGACTGTGAGACCCGATACTCACTGCTTGAGAAAACTTGCTGCGCTTTGGTATGGGCTGCTCGCTGACTGAGACAGTATATGCTGACTCACACTACCTTGTTGATCTCAAAGATGGATCCTATAAAGTACATATTTGAAAAGCCTGCTCTGTCTGGGAGAATAGCAAGATGGCAAATGATCTTGACAGAATACGACATTCAATAAACGACTCAGAAAGCCATCAAGGGAAGTGTATTGGCAGACCACTTGGCACATCAGGCCGTAGACGACTATCAATCAATGAACTTCGAGTTTCCGGACGAGAGCATCATGATAGTGACTGATTGTGAAGTACCTGGACCGGATGAAGGACCTGAGGAAGGATCCCGATGGTCTATGCACTTTGACGGAGCCTCCAATGCTTTGGGTAACGGTATCGGCGCTGTAATCATATCCCCTCAAGGCACTCATACTCCACTCACTGCCCGGCTATGTTTCAACTGTACCAACAACATGGCGGAGTATGAGGCATGCATCATGGGTCTCCAAGCTGCGATTGACTTAAGGATCAAGTTTATGAGTGTCTTCGGAGATTCCGCTCTCGTGATTAATCAGATCAAAGGAGAGTGGGATACAAAACATCAGAATCTTATTCCTTACAGAAAATGTGTGTTGACATTGATCCCCCACTTCACGGAGATAACCTTTGAACACTTTCCGAGAGAGGAGAATCAGTTGGCGGACGCGTTAGCTACGATGTCTTCCATGTTCAAGGTCAAATGGGACAATGACGCTCCCCGGATCATCATCTGGAAACTGGACGAACCGGCATACTGTTGTGATCTCGAGACTGAATTGGTGACTGAGAAGCCTTGGTACCATGAGGTGAAGAGATACTTGGAAGCTCAGGAGTATCCTAAAGGTGCCTCTGTCAATGATAAAAAGTTTCTGAGAAGGTTCGCATCGAAGTTCTTCCTTAGCAACGACATCCTGTATAAGCGAAACCATGATTCGACTTTATTGCGTTGTGTGGATAAGACAGAAGCAGAAAGGATCATGGAAGAGTTACATGAAGGGACCTTCGGAACACATTCCAGTGGACACACTATAGCAAAGAAGATCCTTCGGGCAGGGTATTTCTGGTCCACCATGGAAGCTGACTGCTACCAACATTCCCGGACATGCCATAAATGCCAGATATATGCAGACAAGGTGCATGTTCCTCCAGTTCCTCTAAATGTTCTGACTGCGCCTTGGCCGTTTGCAATGTGGGGCATAGACATGATCGGTGAGATTAAACCTACGGCATCTAACGGGTATCGCTTCACCCTGGTAGCGATTGATTACTTCACGAAGTAAGTTGAAGCAGCTTCCTACGCTACGGTAACCAAGACTGTTGTGGCACGGTTCATTCGGCATAATCTGATCTGTCGATACGGCGTCCCAGAAAGAATTATTACAGACAACGGTACCAATCTCAATAACAAGATGATCACTGAGCTCTGCGAGCAGTTTAAGATACAGCACCATAACTCTTCTCCTTACAGACCGAAGTTGAATGGGGCTGTAGAAGCAGCAAATAAAAATATCAAGAAAATCGTGCAGAAGATGACAGTGACTTATAAAGATTGGCACGAGATGTTACCGTTCGCTCTACATGGGTACCGTACCTCAGCCAGGACGTCAACCGGGGCAACTCCTTTCTCCTTGGTCTACGGCATGGAGGCAGTCTTACCGATCGAAGTGCAAATACCCTCTCTCCGGATAATGAAGGATGCAGATCTGAGTGAAGATGATTGGATCCAGACACGACTTGATCAGCTAAACTTAATTGACGAAAAGAGACTCGCTGCTATCTGTCATGGTCAGACGTACCAAAAACGGATGATCAGGGCATTTAACAAAAAGGTCAAACCACAAGAATATCAAGTTGGGGATTTGGTAATCAAGCGAATCATCCTTCCTCAGAGTGATCCAAGGGGCAAATGGACCCCTACGTACGAAGGGCCATTTGTGGTTAAACATGTGTTCTCAGGAGGAGCCATGATTTTAACCAACATGGATGGTGACGACCTTCCTCACCCCGCCAATGCGGACATAGTAAAAAGATACTACGCATGAAAAAGACCCGCTAGGCTGACATGCCTAGGCAAAAATTAGGGCTTCCCGGCGAACCAAAAGGGTTCAGGCAAAATGAAGGGATGAAATGAAAAATCTGTACACCCGGCAAGTCGAAAACCTGAAAAGGCGGCTTGGGCAAAAATGGGTATCCCGGTGGACTGAAAACCCGAAAGGGCGGTCCAGGCAAAAGTTAGGGATAAAGCGTAATACTATGTCTCATTGGTCACTTTGCATCCAGAATCCGGTATCTACATCAAGTTCAGACGGCATCGATCAGTCAGCTTCACCTTCAACCAAGGTCATCAAGTGATGAGACGTTCGGAGATATAAAGGAAATAGCAGAGTTGAAACCCAGTGGGATCATTCATTTTACACAGCTGTTTTATTTTCTCTTGTACAAATTTGTATAAACTCTTTTGTTCGGCGGCGTTCTCTTACTAGGACGTCAACCTCCTGTACATAAACGCCTATTTACAGGCAAATTCAAAAATCTATATAAATTCACTTTTCAGCTAAAATTGCCAATTGTTTTTCCTTTTTTCTGTTTTGTTTTGCGAAGAACGTCCAAGGTTCAATTTGTGATATATGCATTGACAATAATTTGCTAAACTCATGAATATTTGTATACGAAACAAAGGATTAATTACAGGTAACATTAGAAACATGGGCAATAAAGAGTTGTCTAAGCAATCTAACTGTTCTATCCACTAAAGGTACCAAGGTAGGTTCAGCTGAAGAACACAACCAGTATATCTTAATTCCCCAGAGAGCGCGTTAGCAAGTCAATGCACTCTCCCCAAGCAAAGCTATTATCAGCCTTAAGGAAGTTGGGTATCTCCCCCAGATCTCAACATTCCCCAGCACGAGATACAAATATTCTTAACAAACATCCCCGGCAGTCTTGACCTAAAGATTGTTCCCCGGAGGTATATCAAACATTCAATGGAGTCATTTCCACGGTACAATTCAAATCTTACCCCAATAGAGTCCAATCTGGTTCCCCAGGAAAGTTGGAATTCATCTCCCCAAGCAGCAAGCTTATCCCCAGTAGATTCTGGAAGCTTATCCTCGCAGAGCACGGACGTGTCCCCCGGCTTCATTCAAAAGAGTTATTTCCCTACCGGGATATAACTGGGTTATCCTCAGCCAAAAGCCACGGAAAGATCGTTCTCGGTGAAGTCTTCTTATCCCCAGCGAAGTCTATTAACACAACAATGGTATCCCCAGCAAAGTTACCATCAAACATTCCAGCAAAGTATCTCTCTCCCCACAGAGTATTGCTCCCCAGCAAGATCACTAGAGTACTTTTTTCCCCGCAGAGTAATTCATTCGCCAAGTTTATTCCCCAACGGAGTCATCTTCTCCTACCGGTATTCTTGCAACTATCATCCCCAGCGGAAGCAAAAATCTATTCTTCAACATCAGCCCAGGATATGATTTCCCAGCACCCGTCAAGGATTTATTTTCCTAAGACGAAAACATACATTCATAAACATCGCACTTCCATACATTATAACATGCATATACGCATCATATCTTACAAATCTCATCTATGTTGAGAACGTCATTGCTTGGTCCATATCATGCATTACATATGACTGACCTTTATCCTTCAGGAAAGATCCAGTTAAATTCTCAACTATACTTCAAGGCCTTCTCTGGTTCAGTCAGATCGACCCTAAGATCTCCCTGATTCTTATCCAGTTGAAGATATTTCAAGACCTTGACCGGTTCAGTTAAATCGACCCTAAGATTTTTCTGTTTCTTATCCAGTCAAAGGCCTTCTCTGGTTCAGTCAGATCGATCCTAAGATCTCCCTGATTCTTATCCAGTTGAAGACATTCCAAGACCTTGACCGGTTCAGTTAAATCGACCCTAAGATTTTTCTGTTTCTTATCCAGTCAAAGGCCTTCTCTAGTTCAGTCAGATCGACCCTAAGATCTCCCTGATTCTTATCCAGTTGAAGACATTCCAAGACCTTGACCGGTTCAGTTAAATCGACCCTAAGATTTTTTGTTTCTTATCCAGTCAAAGGCCTTCTCTGGTTCAGTCAGATCGACCCTAAGATCTCCCTGATTCTTATCCAGTTGAAGATTTCAAGACCTAGACCGGTTCAGTTAAATCGACCCTAAGATTTTCCTGTTTCTTATCCAGTCAAAGGCCTTCTCTGGTTCAGTCAGATCGACCCTAAGATCTCCCTGTTTCCTATCCAGTTGAAGATTTCAAGACCTAGACCGGTTAAGTTAAATCGACCCTAAGATTTTTCTGTTTCTTATCCAGTCAAAGGCCTTCTCGAGTCCAGTTAAATCGATCGCTAACAGATTTTCCTGATAAAGACTCAGTAGAAGACATCCAAGATTCTCTCAGCGTTACTGTTGAGATAGTAATCGTCCCCAGATTCTCTCAGCATTCCTGTTGGTTGAGATAGTAATCGTCCCCAGATTCTCTCAGCGTTCCTGTTGAGGTAGTAATCGTCCAAGGTTCTCTCAGCGTTCCTGTTGAGGTTGAAGTCGCCCAAGGTTCTCTCAGCGTTCCTGTTGAGGTAGTAACCATCCCTGGTTCATTCATCACCTTTTTTGAAGCTCCAGACCCAATTCCTGTAACCAGTCAGGACGCATCTATGCAAAGAGTTTGAAGACCAGCCCCTGCAACAGGCCAGGTAATCATTTTTCTTTTTCAGGTACGCAAGTTCTCGCTAAGGAATCTCTTACGCGATCAACACCCAGATGGCATCTATAAGCCCATCCACCTATCCATCATCTCTTAGCATGGCATCTATAAGCCCATCATCCTATCCATCAATCTCCAAATGGCATCTATAAGCCCATTCCCATCATCACACTACTATGTGAGCGCAAATTTCTGGGCACTCTAGTGTTCAATCATCTTCCACCTTCGGATTACGAAAGGCACGTCATCCAATCTGCATCCTCAGGTCTAAGAAGATTGAACAGGGGCAACTGTTGTACCCCAAAATTTTCCCTCCCATATTCTTCAAAATTTGCAAAGAGCATGCTTCAAAATTCCCCAAGGGTTGCACAGTTCAAGGGCCTCCTAACAGTCAAAAACTAGGGTTTTGGTTCTGACAAAGAAAATGAAGTTTCCAAGGGTCCAATCAAGTCCCACATGCCTACAAACATGGTCAAGCATCCTCATACCAAGTTTCAAGACTTACAGCACAAAATTGCACAGTCAAAAACCCTAATTGCACTACAGTCAACTGCAGGGGCAAAATGGTCATTTGACAGTCAAAAGTTCAAATTTATGGTAAACATCTCATTTTGAAGCCATAAACATCATTTGATCAATGCTTGATCATGATTCTCAAAGTATGGCTCAAAAAGTCTCAAGATGCAAAAGTTTCCATATTTGGACAGTTGAAAAAGTCAACTGTAACTTGACCAATGAATAACTTCCACATGGTTTATCAGAAAAATTCCATCCAAAGCTCATTTTGAAGAGAAAGACATTTCCTACAACTCCTCTTCACACTTCAAGTCCAAGAAATGCTCTCACAAAAAGTTATCAATTTCAACATTATAGGTCATTTTCAAAAGTCAACAAAAAGGGACTTTAAGTCAAAGACCATAACTTCAGATTGGTAAATCAAAATGACATGGGACCAAAGGAATTGGTTAGAGGACTCTAATACCTTTCCAAAATGTCCAAGAACATGATCAAAGTTTAAAAATTGAGCAAGATATGCCTTGTGGAAGTTGGGAAATGTTTGGGTATTTTGAAAAGTCAACTTTGCTTCAAATGCCTTAAAATTGCTAATGGGCCACATTTTCTTCCAAGATTCATCATCCAAAGCATATGCACGACCATTTGGCCCAAAGGGGATTTATTCATCATTTTTATTTATTTATTTGAATTTTTAATTACTATTAATTCATTTAATAAAATAAAATATGGGAAAAATACTCATCCATGTTTTTTAAATCTTTTTGTGCATGGAATGCCTTCAAGATTTCGTGCCCTATCTAATATGGAAAGAATCAAGGTGATTTGATCATGATTGGCACCAAAAACACATGAAAAGATTGAAAAAATATATCATTTAAAATCCAATATTTGATTCATGATTGCATTGATCTCTTGACTCAAATCTCAACCCTAATCCATCCCATACTTATACTGATCAAAACCTAATGCCTAAAGACCTGAAAGCTGCGCCCAATCTCAAGAACCAAGTTTGCATTTTTGTCAAAAAAATCAAAAACTGAAAACTGCCGTGGAGGACGATTCAAAGGAAAATATTGATCCCAAAAGCTTCCTAAGGCATTACTGAACCTGACTGGATACTTTTCCACGCCCATAGCATCAAGAATTGGTACATAGAGCTCAAAATTTCTCACACTTTATGCATATTTGTGTTTCAATTTTTAAGCATCCTCGTTGCATTTTCTTTGTTGATTTATACTAATTGAACCATTCTGAATCTAACCATGCTCTTCAATTGAGTTTTTGTGCATTGTATGAGAAATCACCATTGAAGCCTTCTAGGTTTTCAGAGGTCACGAATTGGGGCTTCCTTATTCTGGAACAATTGAGATATGAGACCCACACCATTGAATTCAGCACACTTAAACGATCAAGAATCACTAGTCGCGCTCAATTTATGAGCCACCATATTCTATTCGCTATTTTCGTATGCACTATTTAGTGGGGGTTTAAAACCCCCGCTATCTAACTGTTTTTTTTCAGGCCAAAAGCGGACGAGTGGGGAAGACGATGACTTGTCTCCAAGTGATAGGGTAGTTCAAATTTTAGCGTGTTTTCTTTGATCCATAGCATTAGCGCTTGTTTTTTTATATATTAATTGTCATCTATTATCCTTACAAAGTAACAACGCAGCACAGTTGGTGGAAAGTAACGCTGGTAAGCCTTGGGACCTGGGTTCGAATCCCAGGTCCCCCCATATCCTTGTTATTTTTCTTTGCAAAACGTTCAGGTACTACACAAACTCAGACGTCCACTATACACCCATCATCCAAGCTTGCCACACGCCTACTGATCTCAATCCAATGGTCCAGAATCAAGGTCTATGGAATGTCCCAGTCAACGCCTACACACGTGAACACTGAGAAGTCAAAAAAGGCCAGGCTCCTTGGGCTTAATTGCTGGACAACACCTCCAAAATTGGGGTCAACACCCCCCATCTGTTTGTATTTTCTCTCTCACTTTTATTTTCTTTTGTTTATTTATTTTCTTTTATTTATTCCTCTTAATTAATTGTTTTATTTAATTCTTCAAATTAAAATTTTCATAAAAATAATAAAAAATCAGAAAAGGCAAAATATAAATATATTTCATTTAAATTTGTTTGTAAATAAATCTTGTTAATTAATTTAGTCTTAGTTTTAGGTTTAAATCTTAATATTTTTTTTCAAAACTTAAAAATTGTAGAATTAGGGTTTTAATCACTTTTATCTTTTTCTTTTCTTCTATCATTATTAATAATTAATTATATATTTTTGCAAATAAAATTGTATTAATTAATTAGGTTAATTTTAGATTCGACTTTAACATATTTCTTAATAAATAAAAATAGTTAGAATTAGGGTTAATTAACTTTTTTAATTTCATTTAATTCTCTCATTAAAATCTTTAAATACAAAAAAACTCCAAAAAAATCTCTTTTATTTTAATTTAATTAATTTGTTAATCGTAATTTAATTTCATTAAAAAGGGTCCAACGCCCTCGCTTTCGATTATCAGTTTGTTTCGCGCATTTATTTCCTTTCTTATAATATTCATGTAATTCTCCCAAAGCCATGTAAATTAGACATTTATATTTCCCGCACTTTATTTTATTTTCAAATCGGGTCCTGGATTAAATTTGGCGATGTGGACCCGCGCCTTTGTAATAGCGTAGGAATTTTAATTCTCGCATCTTTTAAACTGTTAACTATTGCATGAAAGAATGAATGTCAAAATAAAAGCAACGCGTAGATCACCCACGACATGAACAAGATAAATGCAAATGAACATGACACACAAATCACACACCACCCCTAGGGTACGCCTCACTGTTGCCTTGCCCCTCGAAAGGTGATCGTCGAGTAGAGGATGTTTTAGTAAGTCCTCATGATCCGGGAACCTGGCATGAGGGTAGCTTCTAAGGTATCTTCCTATTGCTCTGGTGATCACCATGTCCCGAACCTTCGAATTGACCCGAATACCTCCAACGGTGGTGCTACCTACCTCTCAATGGTGGGATGGCACTACTTTAAGGACATTTACACAGACGAATTCCTTAGGGTAGGTAAACGACTCTAGATACTTGCTCTAATTTCAAAACAAATCAAAAAATACTTTTCACACCGACACCTTTACAAAAAGCTTTCGAAAGCAATTTTTTCAAACACTCTTGAGGACCGATACAAGAGTCGAACTGAAATTTTCAAAGAAACTTTTTAAAACCCACAGTTGAAAAGCAAACAAACAATTTTTGAAAACACAAATGAGCAAGTATCTAAGAGCACATGGATAACCATGGATAGAAAGGGTGCTAACACCTTCCCTTTCTTTAATCTACCTCCCGAACCGAGAAACAATCTCAATAAGGAATTTTTCTGTGCTTTTGTCCTTTCCATTTGGAGAAAATAAAAGATGGTGGCGACTCTTGCTTCCGCGACATTTCGCGAAACCAGCGTTAAACAGTCAGTTCCAGATCCACCGATCACAATGAGTATTTACAAAATAAATTAATAATTAATAATAATAATAAGGAGAAAAAATTATTTATTAAGAAAAGAGAATAAAAATGCTAAACCTAATTTCTACATTTTTTAGTTATTTAAGAAAAAAAAGATTAAAATTTTAACCTAAATTAACCTAAATTGATTATTAAATTTATTGACAAAAAATGTTAATGCATTAAATATTAAATAAACATTTTTTTTATTTTTCTTGATTTCTGATTTTTTTGTGTTATGAAAATTAATTTTGTATAATTTAAAGGAAACAATTAATTAAAAAAATATAATGAAAAGAATAGAAAGAAAAATAAATAAAAGTTGAAAATTGGACAAACCATGGGGGTATCTGACCCCTTTGGAGGTTAATTGCAAGGAATTTGGCCCATTAATCCCAGGCCCTTTTTGACTTTCAGCGTTTGCATGCAGACTGTTTGACTAGCGTTCATGGTGGACTCCATGTGATGGCCTTTGGATTGATCCCTGGGGACATGTGGCAGGCACAGGCATATGTATGTATGGTGGGTCACTGGGTAGGAATTACACCTGATCACGTTTCAACAAAAGTTATTGAGAAATAGGGGGGACCTGGGAATCGAACCCAGGTCCCAATACCTGCATGCCAACACCACAACCAACTGAACCAACGCGCGCTTCTGATATTATTATGGAACGTGATTAACATAAGCGAAAAGCAAGCATTATTGGTAAAAAAAAAAATCACGCGCAAATATTCAAACCATCTATTCATGCTGAGACACGTCAACCTTCTTCTTCGTTTGCCTGAAAACACAAAATAGATAGCGGGGGTTTTAAACCCCCACTAAATGGTACCTGCAAATAATAGTGAATAGGGCATACGCAAACATAAAAAGAGCGCGATGGGTGATTTCAATTCGTCCTGATGCCCTGATTTCAATGGTATTGGTTTGATTGTCCAATTTTTCCTTATGTGTGAAACCCCAAATCAAAGCTTCAGAAACCCTAAAATATGTTCATGGCAACTTCTGATACAGACACTATTAGTTCAATTAAAAGGCATCAATAGCTTCAGCGTGTTCATGTTAGTGTAAATCAATCATTAGAAGTCATGAATCATGCATGGAATTCAATATACGATTATGAAAAATTTCCAGAAAAGCAAGACTTTGTTATACCAATTCCTTGAGGATGGAGGCGTGGTTTTGATTGGGATAGCTTCCTGGTATTGTCAGGAGTGGATTGGAATGCTTTTGAGGCCTTGAAACCAGCTCTAGCTAGGTTTTCAGTTTTGAGATTTTTTGTCAAAAGTTGCAAAGTTGTTCTTGTGTTTGGGCGCAGCTTCTGTGTTCTTAGGCTTAGGTTTCAATTGTGTACATGTATATGAGTAGAATTAGGTTAAAAGTCAGCCCAAAATCCATTGGTTTAATGATCTTTAATATTTGATTTTATCAAATCTTTTCCAATCCTTTTTGCCATGGAAACTTGCCTATTTGGAAGATTTGGTCTCTTGAGAAGGCACACGAAATCTTGAGCTCATAATAGAAGAATATGCTGCACAAAAAGATTCCAAAACCTTTGTTTAGTATTTTTCTCATATTTAATTTTAATTAAATGAATTAATAGGATTAAAAATTCAATTAATTAATTAAAAATAAGAAAATAACTCCCTTTTAGCTTAATGGGTCGTGCATAGCTTTTGGATAATGTATCATGGAAAAAATTGAGGCCCATTAGCAATTTTAAGGCATTTAAAGCAAAGTTGACTTTTCAAAATTCCCAAAAATTTCCCAACTTCCACAAGGCATATCTTGCTCAATTTTTAAGCTTTGATCATGTTCTTGGACATTTTGGAAAGGTCTTGAAGTCCTATAACCAATTCCTTTGGTCACATGTCATTTTGATTAACCAATCTCAAGTTATGGTCATTGACTTAAATTGCCTTTTTGTTGACTTTTGAAAATGACCTATAATGTTGAGATTGATAACTTTTTGTGAGAGCATTTCTTGGACTTGAAGTGTGAAGATGAGTTTTAGGAAATGTCATTATCTTCAAAATGAGCTTTGGATGGAATTTTTATGATAAACCATGTGGAAGTTATGCCCTGGTCAATTTGTAGTTGACTTTTTCAACTGTCCAAAAATAGAAACTTTTGCATCTTGAGACTTTTTGAGCCATGCCTTGAGAATCATGATCAAGAATTGATAAAATGATGTTTGTGGCTTCAAAATAAGATGTTGACCAAAATTTTTGACTTTTGTCTGTCAAATGACCATTTTGCCCCTACAGTTGACTGTGAAGCCATTAGGGTTTTTGACTGTGCAATTTGATGCTGTGAGTCTTGAAACTTGGCATGAGGATGCTTGACAATGTTTATAGGCATGTGGGACTTGTTTGGACACTTCAATTTCCTTGCCAGAACCAAAACCCTAATTTTTGACTGTTAGGAGGCAATTGGACTGTGCAACCCTTGAGAGATTTTGAACCTTGATCTTGGCAAATCTTGAAGAATATGGGAGGGCAAATTTTGGGGTACAACAGTGTTGCATCAAGATCCTTGAGTACAAATGATATCAAGTTCTCCACAATGTACTAATATGTTCTCAAGATCATCCATGTCAAATTTCAAGCCTTACAGAGGAAGTTTACTCAATCAATTGCTCAAAGGTCCAAAAATTGACTATGCTAGGGCAAAAGTGAACTGTGACCTACATACAGTCAAACTTCAAGATTTTTTGTCAAAATTATCCTTTTGAAAGATATTTCATAATTTTATCAAGGTTTGATCATGATTCATCAAGGATTTCTCAAAATTCATCAAGATTCAAAAGTTGCTAAATTAGGGTTTTGTAGGAAAAGTCATCTCAACTTTGACCAAGCATAAATTTCTCATACTTTATGATAAATGACCCATCCAAATCTCATTTTTAAGAGGATGCAATTTCCTACAATCCATCTTCATAGCCCAATATCCAAAAATGCACTCACAAGAAGTTATGAATTTGGACATTATAGGTCATTTTTGAAAGTCAACAAAAACACCTTTTTTTCCAAAGCTTATAACTTGAGAATGGAATATCAAAATGAGATGATACCAAAAGGGTTGGTTATAGAACATCTCAAGCTTTCTAAAAAGTCTAATAAAACCTACAAAAGTTAAAAATTGAAGAAGTTATACATTGTTGAAGTTGGACCTTTTTTGCAAAATTGCCAAAAGTCAACTATCCCCAAAACTTCAAATTTTGCCAAATGGGTCCATTCTTTTTCACTTGATTTAAGTTTGTCTTATTTCCCACGTGCCCTAGATTTATCCAAGTGCCCATATATCATTTTTATTATTTAATTTGATTTTTATTTGAATTTATTCATTTTAAATCAAATAAAATCATATAAAATCCAAGGCATTGATAACTCATGATTTTATGATTGTTTTAGGCTTTGGTCACAGCTAGCATTGCAATCAAATTTGAATCAAGGCTTGTATGCACAAAAGATCCAAATCAAATCAAATTTGGAAGGTTTTAATGGTGGAATCAAATTAAATTCATGAGCATTAATATGGAGAGATTTGGGCCATGTTTGTGAACCTAATGCAACATACAATACATAAGCAAGCTGAAGGACACGAAATAAGGGTTGGCAATCACTTGTAGAGGCAGAACCACTTTGCAAAAATTCACAAAAAAGTTGGAAATCAAAATCCAGGTTAGAGGCAGTTTCAGGACGCGAGACATATCTTAATCGATTCCTGGCAACGCACACAAGCTATCCCAATCAAAACCAAGCATTATCAGGCCCTTATATGCGCTGTAAGTCTCACGCAAACGACCCCTGTTCTTGAATTCGATTTGATTTATTCTGGAATTATTTGAGAAAAATAATAGCATATTTGTAACCTTCATATCATTTGCAAACTAATGGTAATAACCAATTTCATTTATGTGCTCTGTATGGAAAATCACCATAGCTAAGGTTCCTTGTTCGTGTTTAGGGATTTCTGTTTCAGGTACAATTGGCCCATAAGAAGAACATGGTTGTGATCAGGAGGTCATGACGAATTAAACCATGTTCTTGGAATGTATTTATATGGCCTGGACAGGATTTTAGAACAAGGCTACACTTTTAGCTGTGGATACAAATCCGCAGGTAATTTTTACAGGTTTTGGAGGACATGGATGAATTCGTGTCATCCGTCCATTGGGTGATTCAAAATCGCACGCGTTTTTTATTTTGTTCTGGCATCTGATTTGTTTTTTTATATAATGTATTATTTGTATTATTAGTAAACAAACAACAACACGCCCCAGCGGTAGCCATGTAAGCATTAAAGCATTCCAAGGCTGGAGGTCAGGGGTTCGATCCCTGCCTCCAGCAATTTGTGTTTTCTTCATATTTTTCAGGTATTCCAGTGCGCGCTCAAGCTTGCAGTCCATCATAAGCCCTCACCAATCCAAGCGCCAGATGGCCAGTGGCCAGATCTGATGGTCAGCAATCGAAGGAGCACCATGAGCCAGGTCAACATGCGTGTACTAGATCAGAAAAAGTCCAAATAGGCCAGCAAAAAATTGGTCCTTACACCTCCTAATCAGGCCCAACTCCTCTCTCTTTTTATTTATTTTGTTATTTTATTTAATTGTTTTATTTCATTTAATTAATTTTTTAACCAATAACAAAATTCTTTTTTTATCAAATAAAATCATAAAATACCTTTTTTTATCCAATCAAATTTTAACTTTTATTTTTTAAACACTAATTAATTAATTTAGATTTTAATTCTAGAATAACTTTAACCTATTTTGTAAATAAATAAAATTAATTAGATTTAATTAGGTCTTAACTACTAATTTAATTATTTTTTAATTTATTTCTTAAATAATCAAAAACTCCAAAAATATGTTATTTTCATTTAATTTATTTTATAATTAATTTAGTAATTAATTTAGGACTTAATCTCTTTTCTCAAATAAAAACAACAAAAAGATGGCATTTTCTTTCAAAAGGGTCAAAACCCTAAAATTCGCACTCGATCTAATTTCCCGCGCGCTTTATTTATTTTTATCATATTAATGTATCTGCTTCCGGATTGTAATAGTTAAATAAGACATTTAATTATTTTTATCGCTTTATTTTATTTTTCAAAGGGTTTGTCTTTGGCGATGTAAATACCCGACGCCTTGTAATTTAATTTTCGCACCTTTAATTTCTGCAAATTATAACTGTTAGATGTTTGATAATAGGGTTTGCATGACAAGACCGAATGTTTAAATCTTAAAATCAAATTAGATCACCCTTAACATGTGCAAAGATAAAAATAACTGAAAATGACACACTCGCACATGCGCACTCTTAGGGTACACCCCACTTGGTTGCCTTCGTACGCGGTCATTGAGTATAGGTCATTTTAGAGGTCGCCCTCTTGTCTAAAAGATCATAGTCGCCTCGAAATGGTTGCCTCGGATATTTTTGCCTCAAACAAATGATCTAAGACATTAGGGTTACCGCTAAGGCGTCCTAACATTGATTTAGTGACCGTATGTCCCTCATTCAAATTGACCCTCAAACTCCAACGACGGTGCTACCTACTTATTAAAAGTGGGATAACATTGTCTAAAGGAAATTAGCATAGAACGATTCCTTTTTTCGAGTAGGTAGATGGTTCTTAGATACTTGCTCTTTCAAAACAAAACCTTTTTCACACTTACACTCCTTTTCAAACAAAGTTTTCAAAAACACTTCATTACACTCTTGAGGACAGAAGCAAGAGTTAAATCGAAGTTTTCAAACAATTTTTTTTTCAAAACCCACAAGCACAAAGAAAATAATTTTGAAAACAATTGAGCAAGTACCTAAGAGCCCGTGGATAACCACGGATAGAAAGGATGCTAATACCTTCCCTTTCTATAATCTACCCCCTGAACCCGAGAAATATCTCGAAAAAGGAATTTTTCTGTGCTTTTTTCCTTTCCTTGTTGGATAAAATAAAAGTCGGTGGCGACTCTTGCTTACCGCGACATTTTACGAACACAAAACACAAAACGCAAACCAGCATTCCAAAAAACAGTCAGTTCTTCCCACCGTATCACAGAACTGGAGACTCTGCTGGGGAGCTAATAAGTGTGGTGTACCTTAGGAATAGTTCATATTGTTTTCAATTGCTTGATTTGTATGCTTTATCTTTGTGGGCTTGAATCGGAGTTACTACATATCCTAACCCGGATCTGGGGAACACCCTTTAGGTAAGTAGCAATAAACTGTGAGGGAACTGTATGGCATAGACCGATACGGTTGAAGCAGTAGCTACGTTGGTGTGACACTTTAGTATGTACCGATATCCCTTGTGGCGCAACAAGGAGAATATGGGTCTGCTAAGGGGTCATTAAGCACCAACTAACCTTAGAACCTATAATTTACCAACTTGGCCATAGAATAGTAGCAATATGCTACACTCATTGAGACAAAACTCTCGTGATGATTTCGGCCGCAAGAAAAGGTTGCCAAACTAGAATTATGACCGATCGAGGATGGTCAGTGATATTGAGATCCTCTAGAACCCGGTTACTATTACTAGGACATGTTGAACCAACTAATCTGAAAGAGGGTAATACCTAAACTCCATGACAACCTGAAATTTAAGGGCTATTATGTGGCTTGTGTGCTTTTAACTTGAACTACTCGCACATGTTTTGTATCTAACAACATGAGTTCTTTGCAGGTTTTGTTTACAGTCCTTATCCAATAACTTGGATTTCTTGCCGGATTTACTTGTTTGCATCACCTTGCATTTTTGCTTAAACGCATAGCATACACATCATAACATCATGCCTTAATATTTCCTTAACCATTCCAAGGATCTCAAGGGTTTGTGATGCAGGTTATGGTAAATCAAGTGTCTAGCAAGGGGCAAAAGGGATTTATTTTCCTCTAGCCAATGTTGTCTAGAGATCAAAACACGATGACTTGAGTCAGGGGCTATAACCCACTCGATATGGTGAGCTTGACTCTTGAAGAAGGAATCTCGATGACACGAAGTTCCTTCAATCAAAGCTACAAAATTCAAATTCTAATAGTTTCTTGTTTACCCCGCGAGATCCTTGAAAACATTGCATACATATATCATACATATCATTGCATAACAGGTCTCCCAACACAGGTCTCTCATGTTCTTGCTGTTTATTTCAGCAATGGCTCTCCAACAAGACAACCAAGATCTTCATACTCAAGAGACTCAATTCAGGGAAATCTTCCTAAACCTATCCAAGGGGCAGGAAGAGTTGAAAGCACTCCTCGTTGGGAACTTGGTCAAGAAAAGTCCTGAAGGCAGTCAGGACGAACGACTGGAACAACTGCAAGATGAGGTAGATGCAATAAGAACCCAAATGCTGGGGCAGATGGCCCTTATCCAAGGCTTAGCCCGGGAACAAGAAGAGTTGAGAACCATTATCAACCAGCTTCATCAAGACCGACACAATAGTAGGAAGCAAATAGTCAAGGCCGGAGACCAAGTCATTGGTCAGCCTCCAAGGAGACAAGGGTCTGGTATGGTGAAGAATAGACCTCTCCAAATTGCTACTACATCACGGGTCCAAAAACAACCTTGCCATAAATAACGGGTTAATCAGAGGCCATTTACCAAGCTTAACATGCCGCTGTCCCAAGCTTTGCAACACCTATTGATATTGAATCTGGTGACAATGGAAGGACCTCATCTGAATCCTAAGACTTCTTCACCCAACTACAATCCTAATGCAAGGTGTGCATACCATTCTAACAGCCCGGGGCATGATACTGACGACTGTTGGAAGTTGAAGTACAAAATTCAAAACCTGATTGATGAAGGAGCATTGGAATTCACACAAGATGGTCAGGCTGAGTTCTTCTACCATCCCTCCAAGGCTCACCATTTGAAGTGACAAGTCCTGAGACGAGAAGACTTTTTGTTCATTAGAATTTTCAATTTGTAATTTTCTTTTGATTGTTCGAATATTTATTCATGTCAAACTTTGTTACTTTATCAATGCATTACATATGTCTATTTTGAATTAATCCATTCGTATTCACTATTTCAAAAGATGTGTTCTTATTTCCTTTTGTGATGTTCAACTCTCGATTAAAACTTTAAGCCTTAGAGGGAGGATGACGAAAATGATGTCAAAATCTCTACAATATGCTTTTGAATAGACCCCGCTGACGAGGTACAGGCATTGTTTCAAATCCTAAACAGTGGAGTTATAAGGAAGATAATCCCTCGTCAACCCCTTTGAGCCAAAGAAGTAGGAGTTTTTCTTTCCACATAAATTAAAAACCTTAATCACAACCCGGGGCAGGGTAGTTTTCTCAGTTAATCCAGGTGCACAATGAATGACATCAAAGACGTCCTTCCAAACAAGAGACAGTGATGGTTCCGTATAATCGTAAGGATAAACAGTCATTATCTTTCGAAATAAAAGCCCACTAAGTCAAAACCTATGAAGGATACTTAAGAGAAAAAAACTGGGGCATCCCGCTGACTGTAATCACAAAAGAAACAGTTCAGGAAAAAAGACAGGGATAACGAAATCAAAAATAAAGAGATCCTACAAACTCTCAGTAAAAATGATTGTTTATTCAAAATAAATCATCAGTATCCGAACCATCACTGGAATATCAGAGCAAAGACTCAAACGGGATCTAAATGCATAATTAGTTGAGTTTAGGATCGAAGAACATCACGAAGAATGGGTGGGTACAAATAAAATTTGAGCCTTTATCCTTTGTTTCTTAAACCGTGAACCAGGCCACGTTATAACCCTTAAAAGTCCTAGCTGAAGCATGGGTTAGTTCGAAAGAATACTGTTACAAAAGGTATCCTGACTCTTGTAGGGCTTGCTGTAAATCCTGAGTTGACGTCACATTTTACAAAATTTTCCTATCTTACTGAAAAAATGCATTTTCAAAAAACTTCAAGACGGACATAAGCTTTGCATTCTTAAAATAACATTGTTTGCATATGACTATTTGTTCAACAGCAGAGAAATTAGCACGACAAATATCTAGTGAACAAAAACCTTTTCAATAAAAAGGGTCACCTCAAGTGAAAAAAACACTTCCAACCAAGGGGCATAGCATGAGCATTGTCTATCATCTGGGGCAGTCAAGTCAAGATTCATAGAATCTCTCAAAGATGCCAAATAGCCAGGGGAAAATCTCCATCTGAGTCACTTGGGGCATTAGACATGGATTCCCGCAATGAATCTTGCATGATCAAACGAACATCTTCTGGTAGTATGGCAACACGACCCTAGCGACAGTGACAACTCCCTACACTCTGAGAGCATGGACATAGTCAGAAAATACTGCACATGAACAAAGACCCGCTAGGTTGACAGGCCTAGGCAAAAATAAGGGCATCCCGACGAACCAAAAGGGTTTAGGCAAAAATTAGGGATAAAAACAAAAAAGATTTGTACACCCGTCAAGTCGAAAACCTGAAAAGGCGGCTTGGGAAAGAAAGGGTATCCCAGTGGACTGAAAATCTAAAAAGACAGTCCAGGAAAAAGTTAGGGATTAAAGCGTACGACTATGTCCCGTCATCTCGTCACTTGCCTACTGGAAGAAGATTTGTCATTTCAATCGGTAATTACCAAGCACCTCATAGGTTGGAATAATAATCGATCCACAAGGCCTCCGCAGGCACCTTCTCCCACAGATACAAGGGCATAAAAGTCTCAATGCAAATTCATTGTTATATCCTCATCCCGCATCCCAGTAACATCTACACTCCCCGCAGAGTAAGAAAAAGATAGTAATGACAGCTCTCCCCAGCTGAGACTCGCAACTGTGAATGAATCGGTAATATTCTCCCTAAGCAGAGTTTATCTACCATCAGCACCGAAAGGTCTTAATATTCCCCAGCGGAGTATAAGAATATTCCCTGGCAGAATACAAAATATCCCCAGTGGAGTTTGAAATTTTTCCTAACGCAGTCTGAAAAAGCTTCCCTAGTGGAGTTTGGAGAGTCATCCCCAGTAAACTTTGGAAGATTGTCCCCAGCAGAGCTTAAAGGATTATCCCCATTAGAGTTTAAAAGGTTATCCCCAGTGAAGTCACAACTGAAGATCATCTCCAGCGGAGTTCATTCCCTACACAAGCAGAAACTTCAATCCCCTAACAGGATTCGGTATCACCAGCAACGGTAATTCATCCCCAGCAGAATTTATCAGTGAAATCCTTAGCAGAGCATCTCTTCCCCACAGAGTAATCTCCTCATCAGTTTATCCCCCAGTGGAGTTATCCTCTCTTGCAGGTTTATTCTCACGGTCATCTTCATTCGCTATCCCCAGCAAAAACAGAGAATTCAACTCTTTTTCTCCAGCAGCTATCTGGGATTTATTTTCCCCAGCTAAAAACATTAGATTTTCATACATCATGACACATGCATATACGTATCATACAACACAATCTCATTTATTTTGAGAACATCATTGCATGATACATATCATGCATTACATACAACTAACCTTTACCTTCCAGGAAGGATGCAATTAAGTTCTCAGCTATGAAGCTTTTACCCAAGTCGAATTACTGACCAGTTCTTAAATCTCAACCGAATTATCCTCAGTTGAATTACAGATAAGGTTCTAAATCTCGACAAGTTCCTCCGTTGAATTACAGACAGTTCCTAAATCTCAACAGAGTTTTCTCAGTTGAATTACGAGCAAGTTCTTAAATCTCGATGAAGATGTTTCCCTCCAGTCGAATTACTGACCAGCTCTTAAATCTCAACAGAATTATCCTCAGTTGAGTTACATATAAGGTTCTAAATCTCGAAAAAGTTCCTCCATCGAATTACACACGAGTTCCTAAATCTCAGCAGAGTTTTCTTAGTTGAATTACGGGCAAGTTCTTAAATCTCGATGAAGATGTTTCCCTCAGTCGAATTACTGACCAGTTCTTAAATCTCAACAGAATTATCCTCAGTTGAATTACAGACAAGGTCCTAAATCTCGACAAGTTCCTCCGTCGAATTACAGACGAGTTCCAAAATCTCAGCAGAGTTATCCTCAATTGAATTACGGACAAGTTCTTAAATCTCGATGAAGATGTTTCCCTCAGTCGAACTACTGACCAATTCTTAAATCTCAACAGAATTATCCTCAGTTGAATTAAAGATAAGGTTCTAAATCTCGACAAAGTTCCTCCTTCGAATTACAGACGAGTTCCTAAATCTCAGTAGAGTTTTCTCAGTTGAATTACGGGCAAGTTCTTAAATCTCGATGAAGATGTTTCCCTCAGTCGAACTACTGACCAGTTCTTAAATCTCAACAGAATTATCCTCAGTTGAATTACAGATAAGGTTCTAAATCTCGACAAAGTTCCTCCGTCGAATTACAGACACGTTCCTAAATCTCAGCAGAGTTTTCTCAGTTTAACTATGGGTGGGTTCTTAAATCTTGACGAAGATGTTTCCCCTTCAGTTGAAGTACGGACAAGTCCTTAAACCTCAGCAGAGATGTTCTCTCAGCTGAAGTACAGGCAAGTTCCTAAATCTCAACAAAACTAGACTACCCCAGCGGAGTCTTCAAAAAAAATAGGTATACAAGCTCTCTCTAAGGAATCTCTTATGCGACCGACACCTCTCCAAATGGCATATGTAAGCCCATTCCCGACATCACAAGGCTGATACCACTTCATGCGAGTGCAAATTTTTGGGCACTCTAGTGTTCAATCATCTTCCACCTTCGGATCACGAAAGGCATGAAAGCCAATCTACATCCTCATGTTTAAGAAGATTGTACAGGGGAAGCTGTTGTACCCCAAAATTTTCCCTCCCATATTTCTCAAAACATTGCAAGAAAAATCTTCAAGTTTGCTCAAAGATGGTCAGACAAGCTCTCTCCTAAGGCAGTCTACCCCAAATTAGGGTTTGGTGTTGCATCAAGATCCTTGAGTCCAAATGACCTCAAGTTCTCCCCAATGTCCTAATATGTTCTCAAGATCATCCATGTCAAATTTCAAGCCTTGCAGAGGAAGTTTGCTCAGTCAATTGCTCAAAGGTCCAAAAATCGACTATGCTAGGGCAAAAGTCAACTGTGACCTACATACAGTCAAACTTCAAGATTTTTTGTCAACATTCTCATTTTGAAGTATATTTCATCATTTGATCAAGGGTTGATCATGATTCATCAAGGATTGCTCAAAATTCATCAAGATTCAGAAGTTGCTAAATTAGGGTTTTGTAGGAAAAGTCAACTCATCTTTGACCAAGCATAACTTTCTCATACTTTATGAGAAATGACCCATCTAAAGCTCATTTTGAAGAGGAAGAAATTTACTACAATCCATCTTCATACCCCAGGATCAAAAAATTAACTCACAAGAAGTTTTGAATTTGGACATTATAGGTCATTTTTGAAAGTCAACAAAAACACCTTTTTTGTCAAAGATGATAACTGGAGCATGGTATATCAAAATGGGATGATACCAAAAGGGTTGCTTAGAGGACATCTCAAGCTTTCTAAAAAGTCCCAGAACACGTCCAAAAGTTCAAAATTGAAGAAGTTATGCATTGTTGAAGTTGGACCTTTTTAGCAAAATTGCCAAAAGTCAACTATCCCCAAAACTTCAAATTTTGCCAAATGGGCCCATTCTTTTTCACTTGATTTAAGTTTGTATTATTTACCACGAGCCCTATCTTTATCCATGTGCCCATATCTCATTTTTATTATTTTATTTTATTTTTATTTGAATTTATTCATTTTAAATCAAATAAAATCATATAAAATCCAAAGCATTGATAACTCATGATTTTATGATTGTTTTAGGCTTTGGTCACAGCTAGCATTGCAATCAAATTCGAATCAAGGCTTGTATGCACAAAAATATCCAAAACAAATCAATTTTGGAAGGTTTTAATGGTGGAATCAAATCAAATTCATGAGCATTGATATGGAGAGATTTGGGCCAGGTTTGTGAACCTAATGTAACATACAATACACAAGAAAGCTGAAGGACGCGAAATAAGGGTTGACAAACACTTGTAGAGGCAGAACCACTTTGAAAAAAGTCACAAAAAAGTTGGAAATCAAAATCCAGGTTAGAGGCAGTTTCAGGACGCGAGACGTATCTCAATCGATTCCTGGAAACGCACACAAGCTATCCCAATCAAAACTAAGCATTATCAGGCCCTTATACGCGTTGTAAGTCTCACGCAAACGACCCCTGTTCTTGAATTTGATTTGATTTATTCTGGCATTATTTGAGAAAACTAATAGCATATTTGTAACCCTCATATAATTTGCAAACTAATGGTAATAGCCAATTTCATTTATGTGCTCTGTATGGAAAATCACCATAGCTAAGGTTCCTTGTTCGTGTTTAGGGCTTTCTGTTTCAGGTACAATTGGCCCATAAGAAGAACATGGTTGTGATCAGGAGGTCATGACGAATTGAACCATTTTCTTGGAATGTATTTATATGGCCTGGAGAGGATTTTAGAACAAGGCTACGCTTTTAGCTGCGGATACAAATCCGCAGGTAATTTTTACAGGTTTTGGAGGACAAGGATGAATTCGTGTTCTCCGCCCATTGGGTGATTCAAAATCGCGCGCGTTTTTTTATTTTGTTCTGCCATCTGATTAGTTTTTTTATATAATGTATTATTTGTATTCTTAGTAAACAAACAACAACACGCCCCAGCGGTTGCCATGTAAGCATTAAAGCATTCCAAGGCTGGAGGTCAGGGGTTCGATCCTTGCCTCTAGCAATTTATGTTTTCTTCATATTTTTCAAGTATTCCAGTGCGCGCTCAAGCTTGCAGTCCATCATATGCCCTCACCAATCCAAGCGGTCAGATGGCCAGTGGCCAGATCTGATGGTCAGCAATCAAAGGAGCACCATGAGCCAGGTCAACATGCGTGTATTAGATCAGAACAAGTCCAAATGGGCCAGCAAAAAATTGCTCCTTACACCTCCTAATTAGGCCCAACTCCTCTCTCTTTTTATTTATTTTGTTATTTTATTTAATTGTTTTATTTCATTTAATTAATTTTTTAACCAATAACAAAATTCTTTTTTTATCAAATAAAATCATAAAATACCTTTTTTTATCCAATCAAATTTTAACTTTTATTTTTTAAACACTAATTAATTAATTTAGGTTTTAATTCTAGAATAACTTTAACCTATTTTATAAATAAATTAAATTAATTAGATTTAATTAGGTCTTAACTACTAATTTAATTATTTTTTAATTTATTTCTTAAATAATCAAAAACTCCAAAAATATGTTATTTTTCATTTAATTTATTTTATAATTAATTTAATAATTAATTTAGGACTTAATCTCTTTTCTCAAATAAAAACAACAAAAAGATGGCATTTTCTTTCAAAAGGGTCAAAACCCTAAAATTCGCACTCGATCTAATTTCCCGCGCGCTTTATTTATTTTTATCATATTAATATATCTGCTTCCGGATTATAATAGTTAAATGAGACATTTAATTATTTTTATCGCTTTATTTTATTTTTCAAAGGGTTTGTCTTTGGCGATGTAAATACCCGACGCCTTGTAATTTAATTTCCGCACCTTTAATTTCTGCAAATTATAACTGTTATATGTTTGATAATAGGGTTTGCATGACAAGACTGAATGTTTAAATCTTAAAATCAAATTAGATCACCCTTAACATGTGCAAAGATAAAAATAATTGAAAACGACACACTCGCACATGCGCACTCTTAGGGTACACCCCACTTGGTTGCCTTTGTATACGGTCATTGAGTATAGGTCATTTTAGAGGTCGCTCTCTTGTCTAAAAGATCATAGTCGCATCGAAATGGTTGCCTCGGATATTGTTGCCTCAAACAAATGATCTAAGACATTAGGGTTACCGCTAAGGCGTCCTAACATTACTTTAGTGACCGTATGTCCCTCATTTGAATTCACCCTCAAACTCCAACGACGGTGCTACCTACTCATTAATAGTGGGATAACATTGTCTAAAGGAAATTAGCATAGAACGATTCCTTTTTTCGAGTAGGTAGATGGTTCTTAGATACTTGCTCTTTCAAAACAAAACCTTTTTCACACTTACACTCCTTTTCAAACAAAGTTTTCAAAAACACTTCATTACACTCTTGTGGACAGAAGCAAGAGTTAAATCGAAGTTTTCAAACAAAAACTTTTTTTCAAAACCCACAAGCACAAAGAAAATAATTTTGAAAACAATTGAATAAGTACCTAAGAGCCCGTGGATAACCACTGATAGAAAGGGTGCTAATACCTTCCCTTTCTATAATCTACCCCCCGAACCCGAGAAATATCTCAAAAAAGGAATTTTTCTGTGCTTTTTTCCTTTCCTTGTTGGATAAAATAAAATTCAGTGGCGACTCTTGCTTACCGCGACATTTTGCAAACACAAAACACAAAACATAAACCAGCATTCCAAAAAACAGTCAGTTCTTCCCACCGTATCACAGAACTGGCGACTCTGCTTGGGAGCTAATAAGTGGGGTGTACCTTAGGAATAGTTCATATTGTTTTCAATTGCTTGATTTGTATGCTTTATCTTTGTGGGCTTGAATCGGAGTTACTATAGATCCTAACCTGGATCTGGGGAACACCCTTTAGGTAAGTAGCAATAAACTGTGAGGGAACTTATAGCGTAGACCGATACGGTTGAAGCAGTAGCTACGTTGGTGTGACACTTTGGTATGTACCGATATCCCTTGGGGCGCAACGAGGAGAATATGGGTCTGCTAAGGGGTCATTAAGCACCAACTGACCTTAGAACCTATAATTGACCAACTTGGCCATAGAGTAGTAGCAGTATGCTACACTCATTGAGACCAAACACTCGTGATGATTCTGGCCGCAAGAAAAGGTTGCCAAACTGGAATTATGACCGATCGAGGGTGGTCAGTGATATTGAGATCCTCTAGAACCCGGTTAATATTACTAGGATAGGTTGAACCAACTAAATTTAAAGAGGGTAATACCTAAACTCCATGCCAGCCTGAAATTTAAGGGCTATTGTGTGACTTGTGTCCTTTCAACTTGAACTACTTGCACATGTTTGGTATCTAACAACATGAGTTCTTTGCAGGTTTTGTTTACAATCCTTATCTAATAACTTGGATTTCTTGCCGGATTTACTTGTTTGCATCACCTCGCATTTTTGCTTAAACGCATAGCATACACATCATAACATCATGCCTTAACATTTCCTTAACCATTCCAAGGATCTCAAGGGTTTGTGATGCAGGTTATGGTAAATCAAATGTATAGCAAGGGGCAAAGGGGATTTATTTTCCTCTAGCCAATGTCTTCTAGAGATTAAAACACGATGACTTGAGTCAAGGGCTATGACCCACTCGATATGGTGAGCTTGACTCTTGAAGAAGGACTCTCGACGACACGAAGTTCCATCAATCAAAGCTACAAAATTCAAATTCTAACAGTTTCTTGTTTACCCCGCGAGATCCTTGAAAACATTGCATACATATATCATACATATCATTGCATAACAGGTCTCCCAACACAGGTCTCTCATATTCTCGTTGTTTATTTCAGCAATGGCTCTCCAACAAGACAACCAAGATCTTCATACTCAAGAGACTCAATTCAGGGAAATATTCCTAAACCTATCCAATGGGCAAGAAGAGTTAAAAGCACTCCTCATTGGGAACTTGGTCAAGAAAAGTCCTGAAGGCAGTAAGGACGAACGACTGGAACAACTACAAGCTGAGGTAGAAGCAATAAGAACCCAAATGCTGGGGCAGATGGCCCTTATCCAAGGCTTATCCCGGGAACAAGAAGAGTTGAGAACCATTATCAACCAGCTTCATCAAGACCGACACAACAAGAGGAAGCGAACAGTCAAGGCCGGAGACCAAGTCATTGGTCAGCCTCCAAGGAGACAATGGTCTAGTATGGTGAAGAATGGACCTCTCCAAATTGCTACTACATCACAGGTCCAACAACAACCTTGCCATAAACAACAGGTTAATCAGAGGCCGTTTACCAAGCTCAACATGCCATTGTCCCAAGCTTTGCAACACCTGTTGAGATTGAATCTGGTGACTTTGGTAGGACCTCATCCGAATCCTAAACTTCTTCACCCAAATAAATTCCTGATGCAAGGTGTGCATACCATTCTAACAGCTCGAGGCATGATACTGACGGCTGTTGGAAGTTAAAGTACAAAATTCAAAACCTGATTGATGAAGGAGCATTGGAATTCACACAAGATGGTCAGGCTGAGTTCTTCTACCATCTCTCCAAGGCTCACCATTTAAAGTGACAAGTCCTGAGACGAGAAGACTTTTTGTTCATTAGAATTTTCAATTTGTAATTTTCTTTTGATTGTTCGAATATTTATTCATGTCAAACTTTGTTACTTTATCAATGCATTGCATATGTCTGTTTTGAATCAATCCGTTCGTATTCACTATTTCAAAAGATGCATTCTTATTTCATTTTTGTGATGTTCAACTCTCGATTAAAACTTTAAGCCTTAGAGGGAGGATGACGAAAATGATATCAAAATCTCTACACTATGCTTTTGAACATACCCCACTGACGAGGTACATGCATTGTTTCAAATCCTAAACAGTGGAGTTATAAGGAAGATAATCCCTCGTCAACCCCTTTGAGCCAAAGAAGTAGGAGTTTTTCTTTTCACATAAATTAAAAACCTTAATCACAACCTGAGGCAGGGTAGTTTTCTCAGTTAATCCAGGTGCACAATGAATGACATCAGAGACGTCCTTCCAAACAAGAGACAGTGATGGTTTTGTATAATAGTAAGGAAAGTAAGTCATTATCTTTCGAAATAAAAGCCCACTAAGTCAAAACCTATGAAGGAGACTTAAGAGAAAAAAAACTGGAGCATCCCGCTGACTGTAATCACAAAAGAAATAGTTCAGGCAAAAAGACAGGGATAACGAAATCAAAAAGAAAGAGATCCTACAAACTCTCAACAAAAATGACTGCCTGTTCATAATAATTCGTCAGTATCCGAACCATCACTGGAATATCAGAGCAAAGACTCAAACGGGATCTAAATGCACAATTAGCTTAGTTTAGGATCGAAGAACATCACGAAGAATGGGTGGGTACAAATAAAATTTGAGCCTTTATCCTTTGTTTCTTAAACTGTGAACCAGGCCACGTTATAACCCTTAAAAGTCCTAGCTGAAGCATGGGTTAGTTCGAAAGCATACTGTTACAAAAGGTATCCTGACTCTTGTAGGGCTTGCTGTAAATCCTGAGTTGACGTCACATTTTACAAAATTTTCCTATCTTACTAAAAAAATGCATTTTCAAAAAACTTCAAGACAGACATAAGCTTTGAATTCTTAAAATAACATTGTTTGCATATGACTATTTGTTCAACAGCAGAGAAATTCGCACAACGAATATCTAGTGAACAAGAACCTTTTCAATAAAAAGGGTCACCTCAAGTGGAAAAAACACTTCCAACCAAGGGGCACATCATGAGCATTGTCTATCATCTGGGGCAGTCAAGTCAAGATTCAGAGAATCTCTCAAAGATTCCAAATAGCCAGGGGAAAATCTCCATCTGAGTCACTTAGGGCATTAGACATGGATTCCCGCAACGAATCTAGCCAGGGGCAAATCTCCATCTGAGTCACTTGGGGCATTAGACATGGATTCCCACAATGAATCTTGCATGATCAAACGAACATCTTCTGGTAGTATGGCAACACGACACTAGCGACAGTGACAACTCCCTACGCTCTGAGAGCGTGGACATAGTCAGAAAATACTGCACATGAACAAAGACCCTTTAGGTTGACAGGCCTAGGCAAAAATAAGGGCATCACGACGAACCAAAAGGGTTCGGGAAAAAATTAGGGATAAAAACAAAAAATATTTGTACACCCGACAAGTCGAAAACCTGAAAAGGCGGCTTGGGCAAGAAAGGGTATCCCAGTGGACTGAAAATCTGAAAAGACAATCCAGGCAAAAGTTAGGGATTAAAGCGTACGACTATGTCCCGTCATCTCGTCACTTGCCTAGCAGAAGAAGATTTGTCATTTCAATCGGCAATTACCAAGCACCTCATAGGTTGGAATAATACTCGATCCATAAGGCCCCCGCAGGAACCTTCTCCCGCAGATATAGGGGCAGAAAAGTCTCGATGCAAAGTCATTGTCATATCCTTAGCCTGCATCCCAGTAACATCTACACTCCCTGCAGAGTAAGAAAAAGACAATAATGATAGCTCTCCCCAGCTGAGACTCACAACTGTGAATGAATCGGTAATATTCTCCCCAAGCAGAGTTTATCTACCACCAGCACCGAAAGGTCTTAATATTCCCCAGCAGAGTATAAGAATATTCCCCGGCAGAAACAAAATATCCCCAGTGGAGTTTGAAATTTTTCCCAGCGCAGTCTGAAAAAGCTTCCCCAGTGGAGTTTGGAGAGTCATCCCCAGTAGACTTTGGAAGATTGTCCCCAGCAGAGCTCAAAGGATTATCCCCATTAGAATTTAAAAGGTTATCCCCAGTGAAGTCGCAACTGAAGATCATCTCCAGTGGAGTTCATTCCCTTCACAAGCAGAAACTTCAATCCCCCAACAGGATTCGGTATCACCAGCAACGGTAATTCATCCCCAACGGAATTTATCGGTGGAATCCTCAGCAGAGCATCTCTTCCCCACAGAGTAATCTCCTCATCATTTTATCCCCCAACGGAGTTATCCTCTCTTGCAGGTTTATTCTTACAATCATCTTCATTCGCTATCCCCAGCGGAAACAAAGAATTCAACTCTTTTTCTCCAGCAGCTATCCGGGATTTATTTTCCCCAGCTAAAAACAGTACATTTTCATACATCATGACACATGCATATACGCATCATACAACAAAATCTCATTTATTTTGAGAACATCATTGCCTGATACATATCATGCATTACATACAACTAACCTTTACCTTTCAGGAAGGATGCAGTTAAGTTCTCAGCTATGAAGCTTTTACCCAAGTCGAATTACTGACCAATTCTTAAATCTCAACCGAATTATCCTCAGTTGAATTACAGATAAGGTTCTAAATCTCGACAAGTTCCTCCGTTGAATTACAGACAGTTCCTAAATCTCAGCAGAGTTTTCTCAGTTGAATTACGGGCGAGTTCTTAAATCTCGATGAAGATGTTTCCCTCCAGTCGAATTACTGACCAGTTCTTAAATCTCAACATAATTATCCTCCGTTGAATTACAGATAAGGTTCTAAATCTCGACAAAGTTCCTCTGTCAAATTACAGACGAGTTCCTAAATCTCAGCAGAGTTTTCTCAGTTGAATTACGGGCAAGTTCTTAAATATCAATAAAGATGTTTCCCTCAGTCGAATTACTGACCAGTTCTTAAATCTCAACAGAATTATCCTCAATTGAATTACAGACAAGGTCCTAAATCTCGACAAGTTCCTCCGTCGAATTACAGACGAGTTCCTAAATCTCAGCAGAGTTATCCTCAGTTGAATTACGGGCAAGTTCTTAAATCTCGATGAAGATGTTTCCCTCAGTCGAACTACTGACCAGTTCTTAAATCTCAACAGAATTATCCTCAGTTTAATTACATATAAGGTTCTAAATCTCGACAAAGTTCCTCTGTCGAATTACAGACGCATTCCTAAATCTCAGCAGAGTTTTCTCAGTTGAATTACGGGCGGGTTCTTAGCTGAAGTACAGGCAAATTCCTAAATCTCAAAAAAATTAGACTTCCCCAGCGGAGTCTTCAACAACAATAGGTATACAAGCTCTCGCTAAGGAATCTCTTATGCGACCGACACCTCTCCAAATGGCATATGTAAGCCCATTCCCGACATCACAAGGCTGATACCACTTCATGCGAGTGCAAATTTCTGGGCACTCTAGTGTTCAATCATCTTCTACCTTCGGATCACGAAAGGTATGAAAGCCAATCTACATACTCATGTTTAAGAAGATTGAACAGGGGCAGATGTTGTACCCCAAAATTTTCCCTCCCATATTTCTTAAAACATTGCAAGAAAAATCTTCAAGTTGCTCAAGTTAGCTCAAAGATGGTCAGATAAGCTCTCTCCTAAGGTAGTCTCCCCCAAATTAGGGTTTGGTGTTACATCAAGATCCTTGAGTCCAAATGATCTCAAGTGATCCCCAATGTCCTAATATGTTCTCAATATCATCCATGTCAAATTTCAAGCCTTGCAGAGAAAGTTTGCTCAGTCAATTGCTCAAAGGTCCAAAAATCGACTGTGCTAGGGCAAAAGTCAACTGTGACCTACATACAGTCAAACTTCAATATTTTTTGTCAACATTCTCATTTTGAAGGATATTAAATCATTTTATCAAGGTTTGATCATGATTCATCAAGGATTGCTCAAAATTCATCAAGATTCAAAATTTGCTAAATTAGGGTTTTGCAGGAAAAGTCAACTCAACTTTGACCAAGCATAACTTTCTCATACTTTATGAGAAATGACCCATCTAAAGCTCATTTTGAAGAGGAAGAAATTTACTACAATCCATCTTCATACCCCAAGATAAAAAAATTAACTCACAAGAAGTTTTGAATTTGGACATTATAGGTCATTTTTGAAAGTCAACAAAAACACCTTTTTTGTCAAAGATGATAACTGGAGCATGGTATATCAAAATGAGATGATACCAAAAGGGTTGCTTAGAGGACATCTCAAGCTTTCTAAAAAGTCCCAGAACACGTCCAAAAGTTCAAAATTAAAGAAGTTATGCATTGTTGAAGTTGGACTTTTTTAGCAAATTTGTCAAAAGTCAACTATCCCCAAAACTTCAAATTTTGCCAAATGGGCCCATTCTTTTTCACTTGATTTAATTTTTTATTATTTCCCACGTGCCCTAGCTTCATCCATGTGCCCATATCTCATTTTTATTATTTAATTTAATTTTTATTTGAATTTATTCATTTTAAATCAAATAAAATCATATAAAATCCAAGGCATTGATAACTCATGATTTTCTGATTGTTTTAGGCTTTGGTCATAGCTAGCATTGCAATCAAATTCGAATCAAGGCTTGTATGCACAAAAATATCCAAATCCAATCAAATTTAGAAGGTTTTAATGGTGGAATCAAATCAAATTCATGAGCATTGATATGGAGAGATTTGGGCCAGGTTTGTGAACCTAATGCAACATACAATACATAAGCAAGCTGAAGAACACGAAATAAGGGTTGGAATTCACTTGTAGAGGCAGAACCACTTTTCAAAAATTCACAAAAAAGTTGGAAATCAAAATCCAGGTTAGAGGCAATTTCAGGATGCGAGACGTATCTCAATCGATTCCTGGCAACACACACAAGCTATCCCAATCAAAACCAAGCATTATCAGGCCCTTATACGCGCTGTAAGTCTCACGCAAACGACCCATGTTCTTGAATTCGATTTGATTTATTCTGGAATTATTTGAGAAAACTAATAGCATATTTGTAACCCTCATATCATTTGCAAACTAATGGTAATAGCCAATTTCATTTATGTGCTCTGTATGGAAAATCACCATAGCTAAGGTTCCTTGTTCGTATTTAGGGCTTTTTGTTTCAGGTACAATTGGCCCATAAGAAGAACATGGTTGTGATCAGGAGGTCATGACGAATTGAACCATTTTCTTGGAATGTATTTATATGGCCTGGAGAGGATTTTAGAACAAGGCTACGCTTTTAGCTGCAGATACAAATCCGCAGGTAATTTTTACAGGTTTTGGAGGACAGGGATGAATTCGTGTCATTCGTCTATTGGGTGATTCAAAATCGCGCGCATTTTATTTTATTTTATTCTGGCATCTGATTTGTTTTTTTATATAATGTATTATTTGTATTATTAGTAAACAAACAACAACACGCCCCAGCGGTTGCCATGTAAGCATTAAAGCATTCCAAGGCTGGAGGTCGGGGGTTCGATCCCTGCCTCCAGCAATTTGTGTTTTCTTCATATTTTTCAGGTATTCCAGTGCGCGCTAAAGCTTGCAGTCCATCATATGCCCTCACCAATCCAAGCGCCAGATGGCCAGTGGCCAGATCTGATGGTCACCAATCAAAGGAGCACCATAAGCCAGGTCAACATGCGTGTACTGGATCAGAACAAGTCCAAATGGGCCAGCAAAAAATTGCTCCTTACACCTCCTAATCAGGCCCAACTCCTCTCTCTTTTTATTTATTTTGTTATTTTATTTAATTGTTTTATTTCATTTAATTAATTTTTTAACCAATAACAAAATTCTTTTTTTATCAAATAAAATCATAAAATACCTTTTTTTATCCAATCAAATTTTAACTTTTAGTTTTTAAACACTAATTAATTAATTTAGGTTTTAATTCTAGAATAACTTTAACCTATTTTGTAAATAAATAAAATTAATTAGATTTAATTAGGTTTTAACTACTAATTTAATTATTTTTTAATTTATTTCTTAAATAATCAAAAACTCCAAAAATATGTTATTTTTCATTTAATTTATTTTATAATTAATTTAGTAATTAATTTAGGACTTAATCTCTTTTCTCAAATAAAAACAACAAAAAGATGGCATTTTCTTTCAAAAGGGTCAAAACCCTTAAATTTGCACTCGATCTAATTTCCCGCGCGCTTTATTTATTTTTATCATATTAATATATCTGCTTCCGAATTGTAATAGTTAAATAAGACATTTAATTATTTTTATCGCTTTATTTTATTTTTCAAATGGTTTGTCTTTGGCGATGTAAATACCCGTCGCCTTGTAATTTAATTTCTTCACCTTTAATTTCTGTAAATTATAATTGTTAGATGTTTGATAATAGGGTTTGCATGACAAGACTGAATGTTTAAATCTTAAAATCAAATTAGATCACCCTTAACATGTGCAAAGATAAAAATAACTGAAAACGACACACTCGCACATGCGCACTCTTAGGGTACACCCCACTTGGTTGCCTTTGTACGCGGTCATTGAGTATAGGTCGTTTTAGAGCTCGCCCTCTCGTCTAAAAGATCATAGTCGCCTTGAAATGGTTGCCTCAGATATTGTTGCCTCAAACAAATGATCTAAGACATTAGGGTTACCGCTAAGGCGTCCTAACATTGCTTTAGTGACCGTATGTCCCTCATTCGAATTGACCCTCAAACTCCAACGACGGTGCTACCTACTCATTAATAGTGGGATAACATTTTCTAAAGGAAATTAGCATAGAACGATTCCTTTTTTCGAGTAGGTAGATGGTTCTTAGATACTTGCTCTTTAAAAACAAAACCTTTTTCACACTAACACTCCTTTTCAAACAAAGTTTTCAAAAACACTTCATTACACTCTTGAGGACAGAAGCAAGAGTTAAATCGAAGTTTTCAAACAAAAACTTTTTTTCAAAACCCACAAGCACAAAGAAAATAATTTTGAAAATAATTGGGCAAGTACCTAAGAGCCCGTGGATAACCATGGATAGAAAGGGTGCTAATACCTTCTCTTTCTATAATCTACCCCCCGGACCCGAGAAATATCTCGAAAAAGGAATTTTTCTGTGCTTTTTTCCTTTCCTTGTTGGATAAAATAAAAGTCGGTGGCGACTCTTGCTTACCGCTACATTTTGCAAACACAAAACGCAAAATGCAAACCAGCATTCCAAAAAATAGTCAGTTCTTCCCACCGTATCACAGCTAGAAAACCCTTGAGTCCGCTTCTTGTTTCCCAATTGGATACCACGTCGGCCTATTTCAGATGAAAAGTTGAGGCAATGACTTCTGGCTTGGGAACCTCTTCTAAACCTGTGAAAGGAATTTGGCCAAGAATAGGTAGATCCAATAACTGAGAGAACTCTTCCATGGTAGGCATCAACTGATAGTCTGGAAAGCTGAAGCAGTGGTGCTTGGGATCAAAGAACTGAAAGAGTACACCCATCATCTTTTCATCAAAGCTCGAAGTAACCAGGTTGAGAAGTCTACCATATCTCTTAGTGAACGAAGAAGTTTCAGGAACCCTCGATACTAGCTCCTTGAGTTGGAGAGGTATTCTCACAAAGCTAATTCGAATAGTGTTTCTACGAGCGGAAGACATGATATGCAAAACAGAACAAAGATAAATTCCCTCGGTCCTTGAAATGGTTAGTGTAATAAGAATGGATGTTATGTTGTGATGCGTGATGTTATGTTCAAACAGAGTAAGTCACACACAAGCAAAGCACACAATAGACCTTAGGTCCAAAGTCTTGCATGAGGTTAAATGTAAGTACCCTCTTGAAGTTTAATTGTTTTCAAACCTATCTTAGAAAAGTAACCGGGTTCTAAGGATTCTCAATATCACTGATCATCCTTTATTGGGCATTGTTTCAGTTCTGGCAATATTTTCTTGCGATCTAAATATCCTGAAAGTCTGATCTTAATGAGTGTAGCATAGAGTATCAACCAATCCTTAGCTTTATACCGAGGCCGGCTATCTCACTACTTTTTAATGGCTAAGTTTATTCAACTAAGGTTCTAAGGTCCGTTAGTGCTTCACGACACCACGCGGAGGCCCCGTATTCTCCTCGTTTCAACACGAAGGGTACCGGTACTAACCAAAGTGTCACACCAACATAATCATCGCTTAAACCATATCGGTCTACTCCGTACAGTCTCCGCGATCTATTATTGTTATCCTAAAAAGTGTCCCTAGATCCGGGTGTAGGATCTTCAACAATACCCAAGCAAAAACCCTTAAAGATAAAGCAGGAAAAACAAATAAGAAAGCAATTTAAAAATGACCTAGATCCTAAGGTAAACCCCACTTTTAAGAGTACTCCTCAGCATAGTCGCTAGTTCTGTGATACGGTGGCAGAACTGACAGTTTTTGTTACTTCTGGTTTTGCGTTTTTTGTTTGCAAATATGCGGTAAGCAAGAGTAGCCACTGGATTTTATTTCATCCAACAAAGGAAAAGGGAAAAAGAATAGAAAAAACATTTTTCGAGATGTTTCTGAGTACGGGGAAGGTTTTAGCACCCTTTCTATCTGTGGTTTTCCACGGGCTCTTAGGTACTTGCTCATTCTTAAATTGCTTTTGTGTGTTTGAAAAAGTTTTGAAATTTGCCTGAGTGCGGCGTTTCACTTTACGATTACCCTTGTATCAGTCCTCGAGGGTGTGATAAAGCGTTTTAAAAACTTTGGTTTGAAAAGTTTGCTTGAAAGTTTATGGTGTAAAAGATTATTTTGAGCAAGTACCTAAAAGTCTCTACCTACTCGAAAAAAGACTGTTCGTTTTTCTTATTTCCTTTAGACAGTGCTATCCTACTATTAAGGAGTAGGTAGCTCCATCATTGGAGTTTGAGGGACAATCGAAAGGGAAGAGTGCGATCACTAAAGCAATGATTATGAAACCTTACTAGTTACCCTAGAGTCTTAAAGATATTTCCGAGGCAACATTCGAAGGGGTCATCTTTGATCTTTTGAGACTAGAGGGCAACCACTAAAACTCCTTATACTTCATGACCATTTACCGAAGGAAACCGAAGTGGGGAAAACCTTATGAGTGAGCATGTGCAAGTGTTTGTTTTTCAGTTATTTATCTTAGCACAGTTAGGGTTTTCTACCATTTTAAACATTGATTTATCTTTCGCATACAATCCTATTATCAATCATCTAACAATTTATAATGACGGAAAGTAAAAGTGTGAGAAGTTTAAACCTAGCTATTAGAAAGGCTTTGGGGAGGGGGATTACATAATCAAAAACTTTGGGGAAAACAGTAAATGAAAATAGTAATAAACCTAATCAACTATTACAAACTCAGAGCAATTACATTAAAATGGAAAAATGAATAAATAAATGCGCGTGACAAAATTAAATATGGGGAATTGACAATTAAGTTCAAAGATATTTAATTTAGTGAATAAAGAAAAAAAAAAATTTTTTTTGGATTTTTTTGAGAAAATAATTAATTTTGCAAATTAACCTAATTTCTAATTAATTTTAATTATGAAAAAAAGAAATTAAGTTATCCTAATTAACCTAATTAATTAATGGAATTAAATATTTTATGAAAAAAACCTAATTCTAATTTTTGTGTTTTCATGATTTTAAGATTTAATTAAAAAAAGATTTTTAAAACAATTAAAAAATAAAACAATAAAAAGTTAAAGGGATTAAAACAAAAATTAAATGGGCCTGATATGATAAGTAATTCTGGGGGTGTGAATTGGAATTTCCCAGGCCCAGAATAGCTGGCCCATCTGCCTTGCGCTGGATCCAGTGTGGCTCTCATCTGAGGGTTCACCATACGTTGTTTGCTTGTTGTATGTTGGATCTGATCAGTGGATGATCCAAGGCATGAGATGTTGAGGTGTATGGTGAGCACGTTTGGAGTGGTACTACTGGATCTACAAAGAAATTATGATAAAAATATTATGTAGGAGGCAGGGATCTTACCCCTGACCTCCTACACGCGCGCCTTGCAAACCCTCCCCCTTTGCCACTGAACCATTTGCTTTATTCGTTAATACAAACACAAATAATATATTATATATAATGAAAAGTCAGTTTTTTATAAAAACACGCAAAAATTCAAATGGACCATTCAGGATCTGCCACGCCTTTATCTTCTTTGCTGAGACTGTTGTCTTAGGTAAAGACTTTTATCTACGGACATTTGGCATAGCTATAACATGCGCATCTCAAAAATCATATCCACACAATATAAATCAAATTCAAGACCATGGATCAATTGGGTTTGATCCTCTGATCATGATGGTGTCCTTCATTAGACCCAATTGTACTTGTATCTGAAAGCCCTAAAACGAAGCTTTGAACCCTAACAATGGCATTCCATTAAACAGGCATCAAAACACATAATTGATTATGAAAATACATTATAAATGATTGTACAAGCATGAATATATACTTACAAGTAGTTTATCATGCGTAAATTCCAAAAACTAATTTCAACAACAAGAGAAAACCGTGATTACTATATATGTTGTTTATGAAGGAGTTGATGTATGGTAATGCTCTAGATAGCTACCAAACACACCCAGGAATGGATTGCAAGCCTTCAAAGTCCTTGAATCTCCTTGTAGAAGAAAGTCTGATTCTCACTTTTTGTCCAAAATTTTAGTCTTTTTTCATGCTTTGTGGGAGGAAGGTTGTGCATGCAATCTTGTCCTTAGGGTTCACAATACTTGTGTATATGTACTAAATCAAATTAGGGAAACATAATTGGAAAGAATCAAAGATATAATTGCATAGTTTTAGAAAAAAAACAAATCTTGAAAAGTTGCCATATGTGAAGATTTTGTATCCTATTTGGCCTTGCATGATTTACTGGCTATTTGACAGCATATGAGATCTTCAATCAATGCAAAAATCATCCCTAAAACAAATTATGTGATTTATTTGGATTTATTTGATTTGATTTGATTTTTAAATGAATAAAAATCAAAATAAATTAAATAAATAATTTAATAAGGCATGGAGGGTCCCATAGGTCGCGGACCATGCTAGGACTGAGATTCAATCTTGAAAAGATGGGCCCATGTGGAAAAAATGCAATTTTGAGCATTGTTGACTTTGGGCAAATTTCCAAAAATGGTCAACTTTGACAATGCATATCTCCCTCAATTTTGACCCTAAGAGGGTGTTCTTGGACTTTTTAGAAAGCTTATGATGTCCTCTAAACAACCTTTGGTTTCATCTAAATTGGATCTTCCATTCTCATGTAAGGAGCTTTAACCCAAAAGGTTTTTTGTTGACTTTTTAAAATGACCTATAATGTCTGAATTTATATCTTTTCATGGGTGTATTTTTTGAACTTGAGGGCTGAAGATGAATTGTAAGGAATTGGATTCTATTCAAAATGAGCCTTGGATGAGAAATTTCTGATAAAGTATGAGAAATTTATGCCTGGTCAAAGTTTGGTTGACTTTTCCTATAGAACCCCTAATTTAGCAACTTTTGAGTTATGATGAATTAGGAGCATTCCTTGAGGAATCATGATCAACCCTTGATCAAATGATGGATATTACTCCAAAATGTTGATGTTGGCCAAAATCTTGAAGTTTGACTGTATGTGGGCCACAGTTGACTTTTGACCTAGTATAGTTGGTTTTCAGGCATTTGAGCAGTTGACTGAGAAAACTTCTTGTGCAAGGCATGAAACTTGCCATGGATGATCTTGAGGACATATTAGGGCAATGTAAACCATTAGGACCCTTGGAACTCAAACATCTTTATGAGGAGTGAAACCCTAGTTTAAGGCATATTGTCTTAGGAGGAGGATTTGTCTGGTCAATCCTTAGTCAACTTGAGCAATTGAGGACCTCTAGAAGTATGTTTTTGTGTGAAAATGGGAGGGAAAATGTTGGGGTCCAACAGTATTCGTTGTTCTATTGCGGTGCTTTTGAATTTGGGAAAATAAATCCCTGATTGCAGCTGGCGATGAAGAATGTAGGTCTTCAGATTTTGTTGAAGCTGAACTACTGGGAGATGATCTTCTATTGTTAGAGAAATAAACTGTTAGGGAAGGAAAGCTCTGTGCACTGCCTGAGGAGTTTGTGAAATCCTATTGGGGAATCCTGAGAAGTTTGACGACTTTACTGGGTAAAACCTGATGTCGGAGCAGTAGTTGGAAATTCCTGTTCTGCCAGGGATACAAGAACACCTGGCATCACTAGGTTGTAAGCTGAGGATATGGCGGTGAGTTTTTAGTAAGATGCCCCTGCCTCTGTACCTACTGAAGAAAGTACCTGCGGAGACTTTGTGGATGGTTTGAGTGTCATCCCAACTCCTGGGGTGCTTAATAAATTCTAATCAGGATGATAAGTCTTCTACTGATAAACAAATGACAAGATGATGGGACATAGTCGTACCTTTTTAATCCTTAACTTTTGCCTAGACCTCCCTTTCGGGTTTTCAGTCCACCAAGATACCCTTTTTTCTCAAGCTGCCTTTTCAGGCTTTCGACTTGTCGAGTGTATAATTTTTTTGTATATATCCCTAATTTTTGCTCGAACTCTTTTGGTTTGTCGGGATGCCCTTAATTTTTCCTAGGCCTATCAACCTAGCGGGTATTTTTCATGCGTAGTATTTTCCAACTATGTATGTGTTCATCGGGTGTAGAGAATTGTCACTGCCTATAGTAGCAAGTGTTGTCACACTGCCAGAAGATTTTTATGTGATCGCATGTACCCTTTCATATGTGGGAGCTTGTGTGGGGATGCTTCAGGATGAATCTGGTGCACCTAATGTTTGATCAAGTTTCTGATAGTTTTGAATTTCCTAGGCATCTTTTCTAAAAACTGTCATGGAAGGATTCAAAGACATGATACTGACACCATCTGATACTACTAGCACAGATAAGAAATTTAGTGATACAAAAGATTCAAATTTCACAATGATTTTCTACTGGAATCCTCGATCAATGTAACAGCCCTCGAGTGATTCATATGGAGATCTGCCCCTGGCTATTCAGCATTTTTGGATAGATTCTTTGCATATTGGCTTGTCTGCCCCAGATTAATTAGATACCATGTCATGCCCCTTGATTATGAAAGGCTTGTTATTGGAAATGTTTTTTCCGTCTGAGGTGATTCTGTCCATTGAGGGGGTCTTCATTCACTGAATATTCGTTGTATGAATTTCTCTGCCATTTGAACAATTAACCATATACAAACAATGTCATTTAAAGAATTCAAAGCTTATGTCTGTCTTGAAATTTTTTGAAAATGCGTTTTTTATAGTAAAACAAAATTTGCAAGAATGTGATATCAACTCATGATTTATAGTAAACCTTACAGGAGTCAGGATACCTTTATAACAGTATGCTCTCGAACTAACCCATGCTTCAACTAGGACTTTTAAGGGTTATAACGTGCCCTGGTTTACGGTTCAAGAAACAAAGGATAAAGGCTCAAATTTTATTTGTACCCAACCCGCTCTTCGTGATATTCTTCAGTCTTATGCTCAGTTAATTGTGCATTTCGAATCCTAGTTGAGTTCTGGAATGTTGGCTCCGATATTCCGGTGATGGTTCAGAAATTAAACATTTGTTTGAGAAGGCAATCATTTTTGTGACCTTTTCTTTTTGTTGAGGATTTGTAGGACCTCTTTCTTTTTTGATTTTGTTATCCCTGTCTTTTGCCTGAACTGTTTCTTTTGTGATTACAGCCAGCGGGATGCCCCCGTTTCTTCTTAAGTTTCCTTCATAGGTTTTGACTTAATGGGCTTTTATTTTGAGAAATAATGATTGCTTGTTCTTAATGATTATGTGGAACCATCACCATCTTTTGGAGAGCATCTTATACACTATTTGTCGTGTTTGAAGGGAAAGCTTGCGACTGAATGCACATCTGAATTAACTGAGAAAACTACCCTACACCAGGTTATAATTAAGGGTTTTAATTTGTGTGGAAAGAAAACTCCTACTTCTTAGGCTCAAAGGGGTTGACTAGGGATTATCTTCCTTATAACTCCACTATTTAGGATTTGAAACAACGCATGTACATCGTCAGCGGGGTCTATTCAAAAGCATATTGTAGAGATTGTGGTATCGTTCTCGTCATCCTCCCTCTAAAGGCTTAGAGCTTTTAATCAAGAGTTGAATATCACAAAAAGGAAGTAAGAAAGAAGTTTAAGCATAATGAAAACAAATTAATTCAATACAAACATGTGCAATTCATTAATGAATTGAAATAACAAAGTTTGACATGACAATAATTATTTGAACACACAAAGAAAATACAACTTGAGAATTCAAAGGAACAAAAATGCTCTCAATCCTGGCCATGATTTGGCATGGGAGCAGTGATCACGTTGGGAGTCTCAGGAGAGTCGAACTCAATCTCCTTAGCATCAATCATATTTTGAATCTTGTATTTCATTGCCCAACAATCGTTAGTATCGTGCCCAGGACTGCCAAAATGATAGGCACACCTTGCATCAGGATTGTAGTTAGGAGAAGAAGTCTTAGGGTTTGGATGAGGTCCTATCAACGTAATCAAATTCATCCTCAACATATGTTGTAATTCTTGAGACAGCGGCATGTTGATCTTGGTAAACTATCTCTTAGGCTCGTCTTGCCTTCGCTGATTACTATGTTGTTATGGTTGTTGCACGCGTGCCGAATTAGAGACCAGCACTGCCCCTACAGATTGGTGGTAGTCTTTCTTATTACTACCCTTCTGGCCATACACAACATTGGATTCCCTCTTACCAGCAAATGGCTTCTTCTCGGCATTAGAAGATGTAGCCATCGGGATCTTCCCACTCTTGATACCACTTTCGATCCTTTCGATCCTTTCTCTAGTCAGTACCATCTCTGTGAACCCGGATGAGGAACTCTCAATTAACTGATTAAATAACGGGCCTGTCAGAGTGCCCATGAACATGTCTACCATTTCCCGATCATTCAGAGGAGGTTGTACCCTTCCAGCTAGATCCCTCCATTTTTGGGCATATTCCTTGAAGCCTTCGCTAGAACCCATAGACATGCTTTGAAGTTGTGTATGAGTTGGAGCGAGGTCAGCATTGTATTGGTACTACTTGTAAAAAGAAGCAGCCAAGTCTTCCCAACTATGAATGTCTCTTCTTTCTAGCTGATAGAACCACTCCAGTTGCGTGCCAGCTAAACATTCTTGGAAGAAATGGACCCATAAATTCCGGTCAGCAATGTGAGGCTGGATCTTCCTGACATAGGACCTTAAGGGAAACTTAGGGAAGGAGACACCGTCATACTTAGCAAATGTAGGAACCTTGAACTTTGGTGGGATGACCACTCCAGGAACCAGCCCTAACTCTTCAAATTCCAAGCCAGGTACCTGCTGAATCTCCATAGCATTGAGACGATCCTCCAGCTGTTTGTATTCATCGTCAGCAGGAGGATATTGTTCCTCAGAGTAATCAGCTTCTTCTTCATTATTCTCGAGGTTTTTGGCTTCTTCATGATTATCCCCTTTGTTTGATGGAGTTGTGAGATCTAGAGCTCGTTTAACCGGTCCTCCGAGTCTTCTTCCCATATTCAAGATGCCAGCAGGTTTCTTTGCCTTCTTCTTCTTCTTCTCTTTGATGACGAGAGCTTTCAGTTCTTCCTGCCCCTGGGCCAAAGCCATGAACATTTGTTGGAACTAAGCGTTTTGAGCTTGAAGGTCTTTTACTATTTGTTCAAGGGACATTTCTTTTGCTAAAATAAACAGCGAAAAGATGAGAAACCTGTAATGGAAGACATGTTATAAAATGGCATGCATGCAATATTTTAAAGGATCTAGCAGGGTAAACAAGAAAATGACAGAAGTTAATTGTAGCTTTGATTGAAGAACTTCGTATTGTTGAATGTCCTTCTACGAGAGTCAAGCTCACCATATCAAGTGGGTCATAGCCCCTGACTCAAGTTGTTGAGTTTTGATATTTTGACGACATTGGCTAGAGGAAAAAAATCCCCTTGCCCTTTTCTAGATGTCTGATTTATCATAACCTACATCACAAACCCTTGAGATCCTTGAAATGGTTAAGGAAATGATGTGGCATGATGTTATGATGTGTATGTTATGCGTTAAGCAAAAGTGTAAGGTGATGAAGACAAGTGAGTCTAAGAAGTCCAGGTTACTGGATAATGATTGTAAACAAATCCTGCAAGGAGATCATGTTGTTAGACAAAAACCCTGCAAGTAGCTCAAGTCGAAAGCAAACAAATCACACAAGCAGCCTTAGGTTTAGGCTTGCATGGGGTTTGTAGGTATTTACCCTCTTAAAATTTAGTTGGCTCAACCTGTCATAGTAATAGTAATTGGGTTCTAAGGGATCTCAATATCAATGATCTTTTCCACAAGTTTCATTCCGATCGACAACTGACTTGCCACCAAACAAAACTCGGGAGTCAAATCTCAATGAGTGTAGTATCGAGTATCAACCGACTTAGGAGTATACCAAATATGACTATCTCACTACTTCCTAATGGCCAAGTTATTCAATTAAAGGTTCTAAGGTCAGTTGATGCTTCATGACACCATGCAGCGGCCCCGTATTCTCCTTGACTACTCAAGGGATACCGGTACCAACCAAAGTGTCACATTAACGTATCTATCTCTTTAACCGTGTCAGTATACCCCGCAAAGTCTCCATGATCTATTGCTACTTACCTAAAAGGTGCCCCAGATCTGGGTATAGGATATATAGTAACAACCCAAACAATCCCCAAAAGGTAAAGCATACAAAGCACACCAAGCAGTTTAAAAATAAACTATCTCTAAGGTAACCCCACTTTTTATTGTATCCCCAGTAGAGTCGCCAGTTTTGTGACACGGTGGCATAACCAACTGTTATACTGGTTTTGCGTTTGTGTTTGTAAATGTTGCGGTAAGCAAGATTCGCCACCGAATTTTCTTTTATCCAACAAAGGAAAAGGTGAAAAGAACCGAAAAAGACCTTTCAAGAGTTTTCTGAGTAAGGGGGTAGATTATGGAAAAGGAAGGTGTTAGCATCCTTTCTATCCGTAGTTATCTACGAGCTCTTAGATGCTTAGCTCATGTTTTGAAATACCTTGTGTTTTTGTGTGTTTTGAAAAATGTTTCGAAATGCCTTAATGCGGCGATTTGCTTTATGTTAACTCTTGTATCAATCCTCAAGAGTGTTGACAAAGCAAATGTTTTTGAAATTTGTGTTTGAAATGTGTAAGTGTAAAAGTCTGTTTTACTTGAGCAAGAATCTAACAACTATCTACTTGTACTCGAAAAAAGTTTGTTCTTTTCCTCCTTATCCTTTAGACAGTGCTATCCTACTATTAGTGAGTAGGTAGCCCTATCGTTGGATGTATGAGGGACATTCGAAGGGACGTACAATCATAAAGGAAACATGTGGAGACGTTTTAGCAATTTTGTTTAGGGACTAGATCATTTACCAAAAGGCAACTGTAGGATCATCGAGGGACTATGATATTTTATTTACGGTTTTTTGCTAAAGCGTCTCCGTTTCGAGGGACATGACTGTTTTTTCTGAAAGGCAACCAAAGTGGGCGTACCCTAAAGGTGTATGTGTGCAATGTGTGCTTGTTTCAGTTATTTGTCTTTGAATTTAAGTTTGCTAGCGCTTTGTTTTCAGTCTTTCCATACAATCCTATTTACTAACAGTAATATTATACAGAAAATATAAAGTGCAGAAAGTAAATCCTACGCTATTACATCCCATGAGCAGTTACAATATTTAGAAGAAAAAAATGCAAAAAGATAAACTAACTATTAAAAAATCAAATGTGCGACCTATACATTCTTTCTAGAATTTAAATAACAAAATAAAAATAGAAGAAAAAAAAAAGAAGAGATTGTTTAGAAAGAAAATTAAATGTCCTAAAAAGCCTAAGTATTAAGAAAAATATTTTTGGTATTTTTGTGATTTGATTTTAATATTTAAGACCTAAGTCTAAATTAATTACAAATTAACTATGAAATAAATACTAAAACATGATTAAGTTAAATTAAATTTACTTATGAAAATTAAATTAATTAAAAGAAAAGAACTAAACCTATTTTTTTGTGATTTTATGATTTTTTGATAAAAAGAATTAATTGAAATGAATAGAAAATAAATAATTATAGAAAAAAAACAAAAGAATAGGCCATTTTGTAAAGAAAATGGGGGGATGCGCTAAGCAAAATCCCAGGCCCATTAGCAAGAGAGCTCAGGCGCTGGAGAAAAGTCTTCATAATCATGTGTATCTCTCCCATTAGGCCTATCATGGGTTTGGATTGAAAGTCCTCGTATCACAGAATCCGAAGCTCAAAAAGCGTATAACCCTAACCATGGCATCTTGCGCATAGGGTGTTCATCTGCACATGTGATCGTCCTAATCTGTTCTAAATGGTCTCACAAACACATATCAATGCACAAAAATAATTCATATGACATGAATAGACAGTTTGAGATTTAAGAAACTTTACCAAAACCGGTACGATTGGATGTGAGAGTTCTAGACATGGAAGGTCTTGGTTATGAGCCTAGTTCAACTCTTGAGAGTCTCGGGGAAATGAACGGATCCTTTGTTTTGCTTGAGATCACCTGGGAGTGTGGTTAAGAATTTTGCAACTTTGAGAAATTTCTGAGAATTTTGTAGAGCTTTGTAGCAATGATTTTTTTGTGTCCTTTTCTCATGCCTTAGTCTTGAATTTATAGAGTAAGAAGAGGGCTAGCAAAGATGGTAAGACTCCACCCGTAATGGCCTTCTTTCAAACCAAAATCAAACACATTAAAAAAGTTCCAAAAACGCAAATTCTTGCCCATATTGAGGTGCAATACACATGGCCTCCTTTTCACGAAATTTTGGAGTCAAAAATAATTCAAACCATCAGCCCATATTGCCATAACCAATATTTACTATTTTATTCAATTTTATTTAGCTTTTATTTGATTTAATTCATATTTAAATGAATAAAAATTCAATTAAATAACAATAAAAATCAAAAAAAATACATGGATAGATTTAGAGGTCCTTGGACACATCATGAACATATTTTAACTCCAAAAAGTTAGGCCCAATAACTTTAAATCACAAATTTGCTCCATTGAGATTTCATGCATTTTCTTGAAAATTACCCAACTTGTTCACTTCATAACTTACTCAAATTTCATCTTTTGAAGATGATCTTGGACTTTTTGGAAAGCCCAAGATTTCCTATACACTCTCTATTTTAATCATCTTTGCATTTGAAAACTTTATCTTGATGTAAATGGTCTTTACAAAAAGTGTCTTTTGTTGACTTTTTGAAAATGACCTATAATGTATAAGTGTGTATCTTTCAAATGGTGAATTTCTTGGAATTGAGGGCTGAATAGAAGTTGTAGGGAACTGGAGTCTCTTCAAAATGAGCATTGGTTGGGGAAAAATTCATGAAGTATGAGAAAGTTATGCCTGGTCAAAGTTTGGTTGACTTTTCCTATAGAAACCCTAATTAGCAATTCTTGACTTTTGATGAATTATGAGCATTTATTGAGGGACCATGATAAACCCTTGATCAAATTATGGATATCACTTCAAAATTTTGATGTTAACCAAAAACATTGAAGTTTGACTATATATAGACCATAGTTGATATTTGACCTAGTACAGTTGATTTTCAAGCATTTGAGCAATTGACTGAGCAAAATTGTAGTGCAAGGTATGAAATTTGTCATGGATAATCTTGAAGACATATTAGGACCATGGAAGACATTTGAGACCTTTGGAGCTCACACATCTTGGTGAAAAATGAAATCCTAGTTGGAAGGCTAATGCTTAGGAGGAGAATTTGTCTGATCAATTCTTGGTCAACCTTGAGCAATTGAGGACCTCTAGGAGTATGTCTTGTGTGAAAATTGGAGGGAAATTTTGGGGTACAACACTCTTGGTTTAGTAAGAAGCAAAATTATGTGTCTTTATCTACAAATGAGACTGAGTATATTGTTGTAAGAAGCAATTGCTCTTAATTCATTTGGATGAAATTATTGTTACATGGATATAATGTTAAGCAGGATGTCATGATATTATATTGTGACAATCTAAGTGCAATTAACATATCCAAGAATCTCATATAACATAGAAAAACAAATCATATTGACATTCATCATCATTTTATTAGGAATCTTGTTGAGGATAAAATTATGTCTCTTGAGCATGTGGCCACTGAAAAGAAACTGTCAAATATATTTACTAAGGCTTTGGATGCAAACCAGTTTGAGAAATTAAAGATTAAATTGAGAATTTGTAATTTTGAGGAGTTATATCAATTATAGGTGTGGAAGTGTGTAAACAATATTTTCTCTTACTTTCATTCAGTAGTGCACAAAACTCCAAGTAAATCATTACAAACTTTCCATATTTTCATTATGAACATTCCTAAGGATTGAGACAGTAAGATAAGCAAGGAGTACAGGAAAGTTTATGACAGAGGTAAATTTATGGAGATTACAGTAAAATGAACATGATTGTCTTTGTCAAAATTGAGGCTAAAAAGGGGGAGTAGATATAGTATGATAGCTTAACTTAGCCTGATGATTGTTGTCTGGTGTGTTAGCTTGATTGATATCTTTAGTTGTTTTGGTAGTTTTGTTTGTTTTTGTTCTGATGATTTTCATCTTGAGGGGAGAGTATGATTTTTATGTGTTTATGCCTGATCATCTGATCATGGGGAGAAAATCTGTGCAGGAGGAGCTGTTAGTTTTGTTTTATGTGATGCCATTTATTTTGTTATTGCTAGTTGTATGGTTGATGGTTGGTTCTGGTGCAATCCTATATGATGTATTGACATCTTAACTAACATTTTGACTGTGTTATATGTCCAAGTATGAGAGTTTATTTTTCTCCATTGTTGTGATTTGTGAGACTAAGATTTTTCCCTTTCAGCTGCTTATGCCTCTGATATGAACTGATGTAGTTCCTGTTTCTCTTGTTTTTGTGTGTTTTAGTTGAAGATGTTCTTTTGAGGTATTTTCTTGAACCTTGTCCATATTTATCTAGATGTTTCCTTCTTTCTCTGGATATATGGTATTGTTTGTTTTTGCAATATGTTTTATGCAAAGGTTATTTTAGCGAAAATTTACCAAAAGGGGAGATTGTTAAGTTTTGTTGTGTTGGCTGCATTTTGTTAAAACAAGTATTTCAGCAAGATGTTGGACAAGATGTCCTGACATATTGATACGACATTGTAGCTTGATATTTGTTTTACTTTTGTGAAGATTGGTTTTTAGCGCAAGATTACTAAAGATTTGATGCAATTATGATTTGCACAATGTGTGGTTAATTAAGCATGTATTTTTCAAGGAATCAAAGATCTGATCAAATTTGATTTGTTTCTCAATATTGGATGTCATAACATTCAAGGAAACATTATATCTTGCACCTAAAGATGTTGTTGAAGTTTTGATTTGATTTGCTGATTGGTTTAGCTAGATTTAATCTTCAAGCTTAAGTTGTTTCTCTTGCTATAAAAAGAAAGACTCTAAACCTAAAGAAGACAAAAGACACATGTATGAGAATCTCTATTAGGGTTTAGTTTGTTCATTATTTTTTGTGAGTTACTCTTGTATCTCTTTGATGCTTGAGTTGGACAGAGTTTTGAGTTGTAATTGTGAATCACTCATAAGCTTTTAAACAAGAGTGGATTCTATTTCATTAGAAGTGTGTCTTCTTTTAATTGTTACTATTGTCATCATTGTTGTGTGATTGAAGGGGAGTGAAAGGGGTCTCATATCTAGGAGTGTCTTAGATAGAAATTACATGGGTAGTATTTAGGTGCGAAGTTTATAAGATCAGAGGTTGTTTAGAACTTCAAACTAATACTGCTATAGTAGATTTTCTTTCTGACTTGGATGCCCCCAGATGTAGGTGATGTTTCACCGAATTGGGTCAACAATTGACCTGTGTTAATTACTTTATGCAATGTACTTTAAATTGTTTATTGTTTTGTTAGTTATTACGATGTCTTAACATTGCGCTCAACATTGTGTTTTGACATCGTAGTATCCTGACATCGTATCTAACATTTGTATTGTTATGCCAGAATTTTATTATTCATTCTCATATCATCATATAACTTACCCATTCTAGCTAGATATAATTTTACACCTAGCAAGGATTGAACCAAGGACCCCCTGAACAATTGACAATCTGCTATACCATTAAACCAATATATTTTTCATGTTTTAACTTATAAATAACACTTATATCAATACATTTTCTTAATACATTTTAAGCCCTAACGCTAAAAAATATATTTAATCTCTAACAAAATTTAATTAGGTCATGTTAGTCTCATATGTTTAATCACACATTATAGTGTCATCACATTGAAACCAATGAGCAAAAATTCTTCATTACCATCATATACATTATAGATGTACCATCAAATTCAAAATATTATAATACCATCAAATTACAAAATATTGTACCAACAAATAAAACTTCAAAATCTAAAACATCTAGTATCACCAAAATAAAACCAACAAAACAAACAAAATACCATAAAATTGTAAAGAATATTGTACCAACAATTACAACTTAAAAACAAGATATTTAATTATGCCATCAAATCCAAAAGATAAATTAAATAAAGCAAAAGAAAACGTCAAGTTGACCGCCATTGTGTAAATTCTGGAGTATGCATAGATCTTGAACTACTAGGTGTAATTTGTGGACATAACTCCAAACTTTTTCATTAAGTGTCTTCAATTTGTCCATATGACCATTGAACTCTAGTTCAGTTGTGCTTTTTGCATGTTGCCACACGATGCCTTGTAACTTTTCATCTTTAAATTGTTTGATGAAGTTCTTCCATATATCGAGTGCATAATTCCTACGATAGGCATATGACATTATTTCCTTTAGTGTAGGCAATAATCCTTATAACAAGAGAACAAAATGATAATAAAAAAAAGCACAACACGTAATCATATAAATTATAAACAAAATAAAATTATCTTTTGTAAATTAAATTTTGTAAGCAATTAAATGAGCTTTTTTTTTTGTTAGGAATTAAAATGTATTAAATATTGTTAATAATTAAAAAAAAGTAACAAGAAAATGTATTGATTTAAGTGTAATTTGTAAGTTAAAACATGGAAAATACATTTCCTATAAAAAATGGAAAATACTTTGGTTTAGTGATAGAGTAGGTTGCCCACTGACCAACGGGTCTTAGGTTGCCCACTTATCAAGGGTTCATTAGTTCAATCCTTCTTAGGTGCAAAATTTTGATTTTTTTTTTCAATTTTCTTTAATAACTAACTAGTAAGAAATTTGTGTTCTCGCACGAGTCACATCTGGATTCACATTACACGTCTATAAGACCATCATTTATAAAGTATGAATTCATTATTCAATTGATTGACATTCACATAGTTATAAATATAGACTAATAATATGCATTAACTTTTAAACCTTGATTCGTACTTATAATAAACTGTTTAACTGATTCTTTAACTTCAATTATATAAACAACAACAATAAAAATTAGAGATAGACATTAAAATGAATAGTCTACAACTGACATCTCATAGATACATTCACATCCACTACAAAAAACGCGTTTAAACGACAAGAGTTTTATGACTAATTTCCAGGGGATTTTGACCTCCGCAAATTATTTTGCGAATTTTCAAAACTTTCGCTTATATGATTCCCACAGTTTATTTGCGGGAGTTTTGGATGATCGCTTATATATTATTAAACAAACTACAATGGTTGGGTTTTGGATGGTCGTAACCTCATCAAATTGTTAAAAATATGTAAAAAAATAATTTAAAAATACTCAAATTTTCATCTAATTTATTTTTACAGAAAAATAGTAATTAAATAAATAAAATCTATCCAAGATTAAGAAATACTCATGATATATTAAACAACACAGATACCAAATTCACAAAAATATCAACATTTATACACAAATACTCCTACTCCAAACTTTGTCTAAACCAACGAACTACACAAAAGCAATATAGATAAAAATGGTCCACTTCTGATAATGCATACAATGTGCAGACAAAATCAAAAAGATGAGGCTTGTATCGTTAGCTCAAAAATGTTTACATAAATTAAAAACAAAAAAACTTCACAAGAAGCATGATTTGAGTAGAATATAAATAAGAAAGGAAATATGCAGTGCCAGAAAAATAAATATATAGTTAAATATTAGAGAAATAATACATTAGAATAGTTATTTAAGTAATTTAAGAAGATCAAAGAGGCTAAGGGAGATCAAGTCATAAAAATTCTACATAAATAATGCATACCTAAATTTTAAATGTATATTGACATAGAATTTTCAGGTAGTTTTTGAAGTTTCTATTTTCTAAGTAATCTAACCTCACGTCATGTAGTTTTTGAATAAAAAACACTACCTAGGCACATGACATTCTTAGATATAATCTTCATACATAAAGAATAACAACAAAAAAAAGTCTATTCTCATTTCAAAGCAATCCATCCAAGTTAAGCAAGCAAGATACCTGTAAGTTGTTCCACTCAAAACAGATTTCAACACTTCACACAGTTTTTGCACAAAAAAAACATAACAAATTATTCAGGCATAATGTAGGAAAATAACATTGTAAAGAAACAAAAATGATTTAGTTAATTTAAAAAATTTATAAATTAGTAATTTATCTAACATTTATCACAGAAACTATTGTGAGTTGTTAAAAATCCGTTACAGCTGTTAGTTTTTTGGAAAATAGTAGAATTTAATAGTATGGCACTTTAGTTGGTTTTGGTTATTAGTTGTACTATTCTCTCCTGTGTATATATACATTGTTGTAATCCCAATTCAATGTTAATGCCACTTTTGATTCACCAATATTACTCTCTATCCTAATTCTCTCTCTCTCTCTCTCTCTCTCTCTCTCTCTCTCTCTCTCTCTCTCTCTCTCTCTCTCTCTCTCTCTCTCTCTCTCTCTCATTTCATCTTTATCAAGTTTCTTTTCACCACTGTTATTACCTTCAAAGCTTGGTTTTATGTTTTATGTTGTTTTAACATTTGGCATCAAGAGTTCCGGTTATTGATCCTAATCCGCTGCAACAATGGCTACCGTTTCTAATGATCGAATTCCCACCTATCTCCAAATTCTTGATTCGAAGAACTACGACAAATGGGCGAAACAAATGAAGGTTTTGTTTGGTTATCAAGAGGTGCTTAAGATCGTCATCAATGGAGTTACATCGTTAGGAGCAGATGCTACCGATGCTCGTAGGGCTACACACAAGGAAGAAAAGAAAAAGGATTACAAAGCCCTATTCTTGATTCACTCTTGTGTTGATAACGACAATTTCGAGAAGGTCGGTGATTGTGAATCCGCGAAGCAAGCATGGGAAATCTTGGAGAAAGCGTATGTCGGTGCCGCCAAAGCAAAGGTGGTAAGGTTACAAACTTACAAACGTCAATTCGAGTTAACACAAATGGAGGACAAAGAAACGATCAACGATTACATCACGCGCATTACCCGGTTAGTCAAGCAAATCAAGTCATGTGGCAAAACGATCCTTGAGTAGAATGTTGTATCAAAAGTGTTACGTTCGTTAACATCACGTTTTGATAACATCGTTGTGGCTATAGAGGAGTCAAAGGATCTAACAACTTTGAGCAAAGATGAGTTGCAAAGTTCGTTAGAGGCGCATGAACAAAGGATGGATGAGAGAAGTGCCGAAAATGCCAAAGCGGAGATCGCTTTGCAAGCGCGTTTACATGAGAAGAACAATAGATCGAAAGGGAATTGGACTTCTAAAAATAAGAAGAATTTTGGTGGAAAATATCCACAAAATTCAAAGGGTGAAGGAAGCTCCAAATATGGTAATCAAAGCGCCCACAAACCGTTTGACAAAAGTTTTGTGAAGTGTTATAATTGTCAAAAGCTTGGGCATTTTGCGAAAGAATGTCGCTCAAAATGCAAGGAAAAGGATGCGGATGAGGCTAAGGTTGCTAGGGAAGAGGTAGATGATGAAGATACCCTTCTTGTGATGATTACGAAAGATAATTATGGCATTGTTGATGTTCCGGACAGCAGCTACTGTGGTGATAGTCTGCGGGACAGCAGTTGTACAGTTTCATAAAGTGGTGGAAAAATGCATTCAGATCGAAATGCATTACTTACTATGCGTGATGAAGTTCAAAGTAAAGATGAGTGGTACTTGGATTCCGGTTGTTCAACACATATGAAGGGTCGAAAGGATTGGTTTGTGCAAATCAATCAAGCGGCAAAGAGTAAAGTCAAGTTTGCCGATGATACCACTTTAAGAGACGAAGGGGTAGGAGATGTTTTGATCGGAAGAAAGAATGGTGGACACTCTAGGATCAAAGATGTCTTGTACATACCGGGAATTAAGTGCATTCGGATCGAAATGCATTACTTACTATGTGTGATGAAGTTCAAAGTAAAGATGAGTGGTACTTGGATTCCGGTTGTTCACCATATATGACGGGTCGAAAGGATTGGTTTGTGCAAATCAATCAAGCGGCAAAGAGTAAAGTCATGTTTGCCGACGACACCACTTTAAGAGCCGAAGGGGTAGGAGATGTTTTGATCGGAAGAAAGAATGGTGGACACTCTAGGATCAAAGATGTCTTGTACATACTGGGAATTAAGTGCAATCTTTTAAGCATTGGCCAATTACTTGAAAGAGGGTACTTAATTCGGTTGGAGAACAAGATGTTACGCGTTTTAGATTCAAACGGTGTGTTGATTCTAAAAGCACCAATGGCTGCCAATAGAACTTTTAAGGTTGTGTTAAAGTTTATGGAGCATTGTTGTTTAGCTACCGCAGCAAGTAGAGATGAGTGGTTATGGCATTACCGTCTTGGTAACCTAAACTTTAGGGACCTTAAAATGTTGCAACAAAGTGAAATGGTAACGGGGCTGCCACATATTAGTGTTCCGACAGAATTATGTGAGGAATGTGTGAAGAGTAAGTAACACAAGAATGTGTTTAGCAAGGATGCGGGTCGAAGAACCAAAGGCTTACTTGAGGTGGTGTATTTTGATGTTTGTGGACCGATGCAAGTAGAGACTTATGGCGGAAATCGATATTTTGTTACGTTCATTGACGATTTTAGTAGGAAGCTTTGGACATATCTTATCAAGAGAAAGGATGAGGTGTTTGGAGTGTTCAAGAGTTTCAAATCCATGGTGGAGCATCAAAGCGGTTGAAAGCTCAAAATTCTCAAAACGGATGGTGGAGGTGAATATACCTCTAGTGAGTTTGGGAAGTTTTGTGATCTTGAGGGTATTGTGCGTGAGGTGGTGCCTCCATATACGCCTCAATAAAATGGAGCTGCCGAGAGGAAAAATCATACAATAATGAACATGGTGCTAGTATGCTTTGTGGGAAGAAGTTACCTAAAGAATTGTGGGGTGAGGCTGTGTCTATAGCCACCTACTTGTTGAATAGGTGTCCTACTAAGAAGCTGGAGAAAATTACACCAGAAGAGGTTTGGAGTGGTTTCAAACCGAGTGTGAATCGTTTGCGCATTTTTGGATCGATTGCATATCGTCATGTACCGAATCAACTTAGAAAGAAATTGGATGATAAAGGAGAGAAATTGATATTTGTTGTATATCACTCTACGGGAGGTTACAAGATATTTGATGAGAGGAATCAGAAAACCGTGATAACCCGGGATGTGCAGTTTGATGAAATAAAAATTTCTGAAATAGTGGGTGAACAACAACATCAGTTTGTTGCTAATCGGTTACATCCTGCTGAACAATAGCAGTTTGTTGATTTGTTTGATCCGGAGAATTCTGATGCTGCTGTACCTGCACCTATAGTAGCGGAAAATGATGTGAATAATGGTAGACCAGTGAGGAAAAGAGCCTTGCCTCATAGACTCCGAGATTGCGAAAGGTTCCAAGATAACAAAGTGAATAATGATGGTGATTTTGTTCATTTCGCGCTTATGGCTGAGTCTGAATCGGTAAATGAGGAGGAAGCCTTAAATGATCCTAAATGGATATGTGAAATGAAAGAGGAGATAGAATCTATTGAGAAAAATGGTACTTGGGAGTTTGTCGATTTACCACTTGGAAAGAAACCGATAGGTGTGCGATGGGTCTATAAAGTTAAAGCAAATCCTAAAGGTGAAGTAATCAAGCACAAATCTCGATTAGTGGCGAAAGGGTTCTTGCAACGTGAAGGCATAGACTACAAGGAAGTATTCACACTGGTGGCTAGATTGGAGACTATTCGTTTGGTTGTTGGAATTGCGCATAGTAACAATTGGGTGATTTACCAAATGGATGTGAAATTGGTGTTTTTGAATGGTCCTCTTGATGAGGAGGTTTATGTGGGGAAGCCACCCGGTTTCGTGATCAAAAATCAAGAGAGGAAGTACTACAAGCTACACAAGGCGTTATATGGTTTGAAACAAGCTCCGAGAGCTTGGAACAAACGTATAGATGACTTTCTTATTGACATTGGTTTCAAACGGTGTGTATCCGAACATGGTGTTTATGTGAGATCGAATACTATTGATGGTGTTATTATACTTTGCTTGTATGTTGATGATCTCTTGATTACGGGAAGCAATAACAAGAGTATTTCAAGGTTTAAAGTGGAGATCATGAGTGAGTTTGAGATGACAGACCTTGGTGTCATGAGTTACTTTCTTGGCATAGAGTTTCACAAGTCAAAAGTGGGGCTGCTTATGCATCAAAGGAGGTATGCTCTAGATATCTTGAAAAAGTGTGAGATGGAGCATTGTAATGCTTCTATTACACCTTGTGAGGATAGAGTACAACTGTCCAAAAGTGATGATGAGGATGATGTGGATCCAACACTTTACTGGAGTTTGATTGGGTCGTTACGGTACTTGTGCAATACTCGATCGGATTTGGCTTTTAGTGTTGGTATTGCGAGTAGATTCATGGAGAGACCTAAGGTGTCTCACTTGGCGGCGGTCAAGAGAATCCTTAGATATGTGAAAGTTACTATTGGTTGTGGTATTTTGTTTCCCACATCAGATATGGGTCGCAAATGTACTTTATTTGGCTACACCGATTCTAATTGGTGCGGAGATAAAGATGATCGGAAATCTACAGCGGGTTACATCTTTATGTTCGGTAGTACACCAATCTCATGGTGTTCGAAGAAGGAATTGGTTGTAGGACTCTCTTCTTGTGAGGCGGAGTACATTGCGGCATCATTGAGTGCTTGTCAAGCTATGTGGTTAGTGAATCTTATGAAGGAATTGGGATGTGCTGATGATGATGCCACCACACTGTTTGTGGATAATGTTTCCGCGATAAATCTTGCGAAGAATCCGATTGCACACGGAAGGAGCAAGCATATTGAGACGCGGTTTCATTACTTGAGAGAATTGATTGGTGATGGAAAGCTTAGATTGAGCTATTGCCGAAGCGAGGACCAAGTTGTGGATTTGTTGACCAAGGGTGTGACAAATGAAGTGTTCAAGAGACTGTTGAAGAGCTTGATCATGATGAACTTGGAGAAACTAAAGTGAGGTGGTGTGTTGTGAGCTGTTAAAAATCTGTTACAGCTGTTAGTTTTTTGGAAAATAGCAGAATTTAACAGCATGGCACTTTATTTGGTTTTGGTTATTAGTTGTACTATTCTCTCGTGTGTATATATACATTGTTGTAATCCCAATTCAATGTTAATGCCACTTTTGATTCACCAATATTACTCTCTACCCTAATTCTCTCTCTCTCTCTCTCTCTCTCTCTCTCTCTCTCTCTCTCTCTCTCTCTCTCTCTCTCTCTCTCTCTCTCTCTCATTTCATCTTTATCAAGTTTCTTTTCACCACTGTTACTACCTTCAAAGCTTGGTTTTATGTTTTATGTTGTTTTAACAGAAACTGGATCAAACCAACCACAAATGCAATCATAAACAATACTTTTCACCTAAATAAAATAAACAACTTCATTAATCATTTAAAAACTTGGTCCAAGACTATCAGTAGATACAACTCGTGACTCAAAAACATTATCGAACAGGAAATCAAACCACCAATTCATAATACAAAATTCTATGTGAAAATGTAAATACTAAATGATAGAAAAAATAGGGTAATTGAAGTGAAAAGTACAATCAATGAAAGAGAAAGAGGGAAAGGTAAAGAAAAGATCCTTTAACATTTATAAGCTGAAGATCCAATTAAATTTGTAGAAATCCAATAATCAAAATTTTAAAAATCGTAAACTCAAAACAACAGTAGATGAGAGAAGAATCCATCCACCTATATGATTGGACCTTCGTTTTTTCAACGACCCACCATCGCACAATGCATAAACCCTTTTCATTCTCCTCTATTTAAGATTTAACAACATTTCAAACAAAAAAAGGAGTTGTTTGAAGTATGGATTGGTATAATAATATTAATAAGTGAGATAAAAATAACATTAACAATAACATTAAGATGCAAAAATTATAATTATAATCAAATCTAAAAGAAAGAAGAACATGTCTGAATTAGGTGAAAATATTTATGATGGGAACCCGAAGAAGATAGAAACCCGAAAAGCTTTTAAGCGATAATAATACATAGATCAGAGTCACGGTGACGAAATGTTTGATGAAGGAGTTGATCTTGAAATAGGGGAGAAAATCAACAGTGTGATGAACGTGAAAGCATAGAGAGGTGATCCGAAGAAGATAGGGAAGGTAGTTGAGATAAAGGTGAAGAAGGATTGTGATGGTTAAAGAGAAAGAGGTACCTTGTACTTCATTTTATCGTGTGACTTTCCATGGCCCAATTAATTGGAATTGTGTTTCCCACGCAAATCTGAAGTTTAATAGTCACTTAGATTTAAAATTTTAGAGATTTAAAAAAAAAAAAAATAGTAAGGAAAATGGAGAGAAACACACATAAACAATAATAAATGTCAAATCAAACATACTGAAACAAGGTTGCAATAAGTCACTTTAAATCCTGAAATGAGAGAAGTTTAGACATTTATCAGAAGAGTACACTTGGTTTTTTCAGATAATTTATATTTTATATATTTATAATAGATCAAAATTGCTAGTCGCAAGTGTGACACGGTGGGAGAACTGACTTGAGTTTTGCGTTTGTATTCGCACTTGTTCGGTTGAGCAAGAGTCGCCACCGACTTTTTATTTTATCCTAAAGGAAAGGTTAAAAAGCACAGCAAAAACCTTTTGAGATATTTCGTGGGTTCGGGGGGTAGATTATGAAAAGGGAAGGTATTAGCACCCTTTTCATCCATGGTTATCCATGGGCTCTTAGTTACTTGGTTTTTTAGATCACTTGCCTTGATTTTCGATTGCTTGAAATTGTGGTGTATGTGTGTGTGTGTGTTTTGAAAATGTTTTTGAAATAAACGCCTTTGTTTCGGCAACCGTTGTAATTGACTCGTGTTTGAGTGTTTTACAAAAGTGTGTATCTTTTCGAAAAGATGTTTCAAATGTTTTTGAGAGTTTGTTTTGAAAGTGTGTATGAAGTGTGGTTTTTGAAAAGAAGGCAAGTGTTTTTGCAAGTTGATCTCAAGTAACTAAGAGTTTTGTCTACCCCTATTGTACTCAAAGGTTTTCTCTATGTTTTCAACCCTTTTTAACAATTTTGTTCCACCATTGAATTTAGTGGACAATCTTGCGTTTAGGAAGTTTAACGGGACGGGCGCGGGTCACCGTATGGACCATGAATGCAATGGTGCCAAGTGTCTTTGGCAATTTATTTAAAGGGACTTGATCATTTTGATAGGCGACTTTCGAAAGCGTCATCGAGGGACTTATGATCATTTGAATTTGTTTTGCGAAAGAAACTCGACGTGCAAGCATGGCCCATTTTGGAAGGCAACATGTGGGATCACCCTAGGGGGTGCAAGTGTGATTGTGTATTGATTTCATGCATTTGTCTTTGTATTATGTTATCTAGCGTTCGATTTTATGTACATACAAACCCTAGGTCTAACCATGGTATAATTCGAAAGCGGTAAATTGCGGGAATTTTAAAGTCTACGCTATTACAAATGGTATCCGGGAGTGGGGGTACAAATTCACAAATGGGGATAAGACTTAAATAATTACAACCAAATTGAATTGCAATCAAATGTAATCAATGTATAGCAAAGTATAGCAAATGTATAATGCATCAAATGTAAAATGTATTGTGTAAGTGTACGTGCACATGTATTTTATTTACAAGTTAAGAAAATGTGAATTTAATGTGCTATCAAGTATGGTTTACTTAATAAAAAGAATTAGATGTTTTCTTTATTTAATTTGTAATCTTGTATTTTCTTCAATATGTACAAAAAAGTATTTTACTTAAAAGAAAGGAAAATGTTTTAAATTTAAATTATATTATGTATATTAAGAAATGTATTTTAATTGATTATGTACAAATTATTAACTAAAAAATGTTTTAAAATAAAAGAAGAGTTTTAATTAAAAGAAATAAGTTTTAAATTCTATTTTTCTTATGTATAAAAATTGATGTATTTTAATTAATATCTTTATGTACAAAGAAAAGATTTTTAAGAAAAGAAAAAGAAAATGTTTTAAGATTTTTTTTTATATGAGAAATTAGTTAAGTTATATAAAAGAGGAATAAAATAGAAGCTTTAGTTTGAATGAGAAGAAAAAAAAAGTAAATGGGCTTTAGAGGTTTTGGGATGGACCAGTCAGAATAGGCATGTGTTAGGATTGAGGGGGGGGGGGGGGGGGGGGTGCGAATTGGGAAAACGCTTGGGCTTCAGCATAGAAACGGGTTAGGCCCAGCATCTAAACAAATTTCTTAGGGTTGTGAGTTTTGTTTCATTAGGGAAACGGCCAGGGTTTGACATGCAGAGGCGCTGTTCGCTTGCTCTTCGTCTTCTTCGTTCGTTCCTCCGCTTCTCTCGAGCCAAAACGTTTAGGACAATGCCCTTTGCCTCAAAGCTGCCAGCGCCACCAACTGCATCTCCTCCTCCCCATGGATCGCTCGGTGATATGGTGTGAAGGTGACGATGTCGTTCTCTTAATGCGTTAGGGTTTTATGATTTTGCATGTTATGATTTCACATTCATTTGATTCTGACTTTAGCTTTAATATTGTTGTTTCTGTCGAGGTGTATGAAATGGAAGGAAAGAGGTTATACTACCTTGACGGAGGAGGGGAAGGAATGGTGGTGGAGGCGCTCAGGCGGCTGGACGGCGAGGTGACGATGCTGATGAAGCTTGGCTTCCTGGTACTCTGTTTTCTTTGTCTTTTTCCTTTTGCTGGGTTTAATGATGAACTTGAAAACCTACTTCTGATATCACTTCTTTCTTCTTCTCTTCGCTTCTGCTTATGTATGCCTACGTTGCTTTGTATGTTTGTTTAATGGCCCAATGATGAGGACACTCTGAGGGCTCCTATGCGCTGCTTTTGAATGCTATTGTTGAAACGCTGGCTTTTGACTAGCTTTCCCTCTTCTTTCTCTGCCTCGTTGCTTGCTTAGTATGCTTGAATATGCTTGATGCCTTTGAGTATATTTGATTATTTTCCTCTTCTCTTCTAGTTGCCTTGATGCCTTGGTTATTCTAAGTATGCTTATGAGATATGTTGCCTGGGATGATGTTGTGCCCCTGTATGTTGCTAAGCTTGAGATTGACTTGAATGTTTGTGTTGTTGCTTTGTACTACCCTGTGATGAAGATATTCTGAGGGTGTTGGCTTTGGTTGAGAACTTATTCTGGTTTTGAAGCTTGGCTTCAGTTTGGTGTAGGTAAAAAGCTTATGGCTTTGAGGCTCACACTGCTGTTTGTATCTCTTTGACAGTTTTTAGAGTTTGAATCTTTTGGATATGGCTTTGGATGTTTAGGCAGGTATGCTGTTGTATATTTTTGATGCAGGTAAGAGGCTTAGCAGGTTTGTTGTGGTGAACTGGTTTTAGGTTTCAGGCAGGTTCAAAGCTTGGGCTTGTTGAGGCAGTTTGACAGTTCTTGAAGGGGTTTTTATGTTCTGAGTTCTGTTTGGTTCTTAAGCCTTGACAGGTTTGTGTTGTTGGAGGTTTAAATCAGGTTTTGTGTTTGGGCTTGTGCTGAACTGTGTCATAGGCTCTTGGGCGTGAGGCCTTTTGAATGCTTTTGATTTTTGATATCTTTTCCTTGGTCAAACTGATGGGCAAACTTGCAAGGTTTTAATGTGGAAAAATTATTCTGTTACTTTTATTGACAGTTTTGTTTGCATTCTAATTCCTTCATACTTCTGCCTTCTGCTTCACTGTTTTATTGCAGTTTCTGTGTTTATATTTCTTTATGCCTAAAGCCAAAAACCAGTAAGCCTACACTTCTCCTCTCTTTTTCTCTCTCTCCAATACTTAAGCATATTATATTGCTTAACATGTATTAATTCTGAAAAAGCAAATTGGCCTGGAAATGATGAAATTGGAATTAGTTTGCTTGCATAAGTTGCTTAGTCCTGCATACTTTCCTTCTTCAGCTCTCCTGCATCTTTGTTACAGTTTTGGCATCTTGGGTATTTTGATATCTTGAGATAATTTTTGGCAGCTTGTTGACTTAGTTTTGAAATTGTGACTTTGACTTGCATATGCTGTCTTGCTTTGAACTGTGCAGTTTTTTGACAAACTTTGAATTGTGCAATTTTTAACTTGTGCATTCATTTTTAACTTGCAAATATTTTTCATCCCTCTGTGTGAACCGGGAGAAATCCCGTGATTTGCAGAGAGGGTTAACTGATCCCGGCCATTTGCTTTTAATGATGAACCCAAACTTTAATTGTCTGCTTCCCTTTTTTTTAATTATTTATCCGCTTCAATTTACTTTTTCTTCTTTTCTTTGCAGATAAAAAATCAAATGGAGAGGAAAAGCGAAAGATGGAAGATGAAGAATTGAAGACTTAGAAAAATATTAGGATAGTTTTATTTAAATTTAAATAAATGTAATATCATTATTATAAATACTTTGTAAATGAATACTTGTATTTAAATAACAATTGTAACAAATATTTAAAGATGAAATAAAAATCCTTTTATTTGAATAATTCTTCTTATTCTTTTCAATTGTTTACTTTATTATTTATAATTCTTTAAATTAAAATAATTGAAAATAAATTCCAACTATTTAATCTTAGAATAATAAATAATTAACTAAACATTGTTTCAGCGTTGATCAATTAATAAACTTGGTGCTTCCAACATCCAAAGCAAAACAACAGTCAATCACAACAATTGCCCGGACGTATTTTCCTTTTACTGATTTAATCACACAATGCAAACTCAATCCAAATGTATCCTTTCACTGATTTAATCACATAATGCGAACTCAATCCAAATGTCTCAGTCCATTTCTCGGAATAACTTGAAAAGCACTGTAGAATTAAATCTTTCTGAGAAAACTGTGTACAAACCCTAATTCCTAGTTAAATGCCAAAGAAACGTTCGCCTGATCAAAGTTGAGCCAAAATCAACCAAAACCCTAAGCAACTGTAAGAACTGTTCTAAAGCCATGAAAATCAATGAACACCCTAATTTTTGTCTGACTGACGAGAAAAGTCTGTTTGACCGATTCTTGAGCCAGTTTGAAAAATCAGGAAACGCCTGAAGCTGTGATTTCTTGAGGAAAAATGCGAGGGCAAATTTTGGGGTACAACGGTTGCCCCTGTTCAATCTTCTTGGACCTGAAGAGTTAGAATGGCAAGTTTTCCTTTCGCGACTCGAGGGTAAAAGGAGATTGGACACTAGAGTGCCCAGAAATTTGCACTCGCATGCTGGAGTATTAGCAATGTGATGGCGGGAATGGGCTTATAGATGCCATTTGGAAGTGTTGATCGCGTAAGAGATTCCTTAGCGAGAACTTGCGTACTTTGAGAGAGGAAGATGTTTCTTGGCTTGTTACAGGTGTTGGTCTTTAGTCCCTTCCTACAGATATGCCCTGGCTAGATACAGGAATCGAATCTGGAAAATGTTACTCATAGATGTGCCCTGGCTGGATACAGGAATCGAATCTGGAATTGTTGTCTTCAGATGTGCCCTGGCTGGATACAAGAATCGAATCTGGAAAATGTATTTAGATGTGCCCTGGCTGGATACAGGAATCGAATCTGGAAAATGTTGCTCACAGATGTGCCCTGGCTGGATACAGGTATCGAATCTGGAAAGTGTTGTCTTCAGATGTGCCCTGGCTGGATACAGGAATCGAATCTGGAAAATGTCTTCAGATGTGCCCTGGCTGGATACAGGAATCAAATCTGGAATGGTAAAAGGTTGATGGAGATGGCTTTCCTGGCTGGATACAGGGGTTGACCTTCATACTCTTTATGCAGATATGCCCTGGCTAGATACAGGTATCGAATCTACAATCAATCACTCACAGATGTGCCCTGGCTAGATACAGGAATCGAATCTGGATTCGTGATATTTGATAGTAATCATTTTTGGATTGATCTTTTTCCTGAAAAGGCAAAATATCAATGGTATGCAATGTCATAATGTATGAGATGCATGATGTCATGATGCTCAAAATGAGTTAGTGTTGTATGCATTTTGTCATGTATGTAAATAGGATGTATGAAATATGAAACGTCCATGAATGTATTTTCATCTAGGAAAATAAATCCTTGACGACCGGCCAGGGAATCAAATCTTGGGCTGATATTGAAGAGAAGAGTTCTTCGTTTCCGCTGGGGATTGTTGCAAGATAAACCGATAGGAGAAGATGACTCCGTTGGGGCATACACTTGTTGGGGATGTCACTCTGAGGGGAAATATTCTGTGGGAAGAGATAGTTCGCTGAGGCTTTGATGAGAGCTCCGCTGGGGATTCTGCTGATAAATTATGTCGGAGAATTTGATGAACTCCGCTGGGGATTGTTGAGGTAGCTTGGTCATGCTCTTCAGTTGAACCTACCTTGGTACCTTGGCGGACAAAGCAACTAGACCGCTTGGTCACTTCAAAATTGCCCCATGTTTCTGATGTCACCTGTCATTAATCCTTTGTCTCGTATGTAAACATTTATGATCTAGAAATTTAACGTCAAATGCATATATCAAAAATGAACATTGGACGTTCTTTGCAAAACAAAACAAAAAAAAAGAAAAGCAATGGATAATTTGTCTGAAAAATCGAACTTGTATTGATTTTGAAATTTACCTGTAAATAGGCGTTTACGTACAGGAGGCTGACGTCCTAGTAAGAGAACGCCTCCGAACAACATAGAGTTTATACAATTTTGAAAAGGAAACAAAACCGCTATGTGAAAAACTAATCCCACTGGGTAACGACTCTGCTATCACCGTTATGTCTTCAAGCGTCTCATCATTTTGCCGCTTAGTTGAAGGTGAGGCTGATTGATCGATGCCGAAGTCTGAGCCCTGATAGTTGATGTCGAATTCTGGATGCAAGGTGATTTAATGAGACATAGTATTACGCTTCATCCCTAACTTTTTCCTGGACTGCCCTTTTGGTTTTCAGTCCACCGGGATACCCATTTTTGCCCAAGCCGCCTTTTCAGGTTTTCGACTTGTCGGGTGTACAGATTTTTTTCATTTCATCCCTTATTTTTGCCCGAACCCTTTTGGTTCGCCGGGAAGCCCTTATTTTTGCCTAGGTGTGTCAACCTAGCGGGTCCTTAGTTCACGTGTAGTATCTTTTTACTATGTCTGCATTAGCGGGGTGAGGAAGGTCGTCACCATCCATGGTGGTTAGGATCATGGCTCCTCCTGAGAACACATGTTTAACCACAAATGGCCCTTCGTACGTAGGGGTTCATTTTCCCCTGGGATCACTTTGAGGAAGAATGATGCGCTTGATTACCATGTCCCCAACTTGATACTCTTGTGGTCGGACTTTCTTGTTAAATGCCCTGATCATCCGTTTCTGATACGTTTGACCATGAAAGATGGCAGTGAGTCTCTTTTCGTCAATCAGGTTTAATTGATCAAGTCGAGTCTGGATCCAGTCATCTTCGCTCAAGCCTGCATCCTTCATTATCCGGAGAGAAGGTATCTGGACTTCAATCGGCAAGACTGCCTCCATGCCATAGACCAAGGAGAAGGGAGTTGCCCCGGTTGACGTTATTGCTGAGGTACGGTACCCATGAAGAGCAAACGGTAACATCTCGTGCCAATCTTTATAGGTCACTGTCATCTTCTGCACAATCTTCTTAATATTCTTATTTGCTGCTTCTACAGCCCCATTCATCTTCGGCCGGTAAGGTGAAGAATTGTGGTGCTGTATTTTGAATTGCTCGCAGAGCTCAGTGATCATTTTGTTGTTAAGATTGGTACCATTATCTGTAATGATCCTTTCAGGTACACCGTATCGACAGATCAGGTTGTGTCGAATGAATCGTGCCACGATGCTCTTGGTTACAGTGGAGTAGGAAGCTGCTTCAACCCACTTTGTGAAGTAATCAATCGCTACCAAGATGAAACGGTGCCCGTTGGATGCCGTAGGTCGGATCTCGCCGATCATATCGATGCCCCACATTGCAAAAGGCCAAGGTGCTGTCAAGATGTTCAGAGGTACCGGAGGAATGTGCACCTTATCCGCATTGATCTGGCATTTATGACAAGTTCTTGAATGTTGATAACAGTCGGCTTCCATTGTGGACCAGAAATACCTCGCCCGAAGGATTTTCTTTGACATGGTATGTCCACTGGAATGTGTTCCAAATGTACCTTCATGTAGTTCTACCATGATCTTTTCTGCTTCAGTCTTGTCCACACAACGCAGTAAAGTTGAATCATGGTTTCGCTTGTAGAGAATGCCATTACTGAGAAAGAACTTTGCTGCAAACCTTCTTAAGAATTTCTTGTCATTAACAGATGCACCTTCGGGGTATTCTTGAGCTTCCAAGTACCTCTTTACTTCATGATACCAGGGTTTCTCTGTTACCTCTTCGGCCTCAAGATCACAGCAATATGCAGGTTCGTCCAATTTCCAGATAATGATCTGGGGCGCTTCGTTGTCCCACTTGACTTTGAACATAGAAGACATGTAGCCAGCGCGTCTGCCAACTGATTCTCCTCTCTTGGGAAGTGTTCAAAAGTTATCTCCTCGAAGTGGGGAAGCAATGTCAGCACATACTCCTTGTAAGGAATAAGATTTGGGTGTTTCGTATCCCACTCGCCTTTGACCTGATTTATCACGAGAGCGGAATCTCCGAATACACTCAGAAACTTGATCCTTAAGTCGATTGCAGCTTGAAGACCCATGATACATGCCTCATACTTCGCCATGTTGTTGGTGCAGTTAAAACATAATCGGGCAGTGAGTGGAGTATGAGTTCCTTTAGGGGATATGATCACAGCGCTGATACCATTACCCAAAGCGTTTGAGGCTCCGTCAAAGTGCATAGACCATCGGGATCCTTCCTCAGGTCCTTCATCCGGTCCAGGTACTTCACAATCAGTTACTACCATGATATCTTCGTCTGGAAATTCAAAGTTCAACGACTGGTAATCATCCACAGGTTGGTGTGCCAAATGGTCTGCCAATACACTTCCTTTGATTGCTTTTTGACTTGTGTACTGGATGTCATATTCTGTCAAGATCATTTGCCATCTTGCTATTCTTCCGGAAAGAGCAGGCTTTTCGAATATGTACTTGATTGGATCCATTTTTGAAATCAACAGAGTAGTGTGAGTCAACATATACTGTCTCAGCCGGCGAGCATCCCATACCAGAGCGCAACAAGTTTTCTCGAGCAGTGAGTACCGAGTCTCACAGTCGGTAAACTTTTTGCTCAGGTAATAAATAGCGTGCTCTTTTCGGCCAGACTCGTCATGCTGCCCCAACACACACCCCATTGATTTTTCAAGCACTGTCAAGTATAGTATTAGAGGTCTCCCTTCCACTGGTGGCATGAGGATGGGTGGTTCTTGGAGATACTCTTTTATCTTTTCAAAAGCGGCCTGACATTCATCGTTCCAACGTACTACCTGATCTTTCTTCAGCAGCTTGAAGATTGGTTCACAAGTAGCAGTTAGGTGCGAGATGAATCGGGCGATGTAATTCAGACGTCCTAGAAAGCCTCTGACTTCTTTCTCTGTCTTGGGAGTCGGCATTTCTTGAATGGCTTTAACCTTGGCAGGGTCAACTTGAATATCCTTGTCACTTACAATGAAGCCTAGCAATTTTCCAGACCTCACCCCAAAGGTGCACTTGTTTGGGTTCAACCTCAGCTTGTACAACTTCAGACGGTCAAACAGTTTCCGTAGATGGTCAAGGTGTTCCTCCTCAGTTTGGGACCTTGCAATCATATCGTCGACATACACCTCTATCTCGTGATGGATCATATCATGAAATAAAGCAACCATGGCATGTTGGTAGGTTTCCCCAACATTTTTCAACCCAAAAGGCATGACCTTGTAACAGAAGGTGCCCCACTGAGTAACAAAGGTATCTTTTCCATATCTTCAGGAGGCATCTTGATCTGATTATAACCTGAAAAACCATCCATGAAAGAGAACACCTTGTGCTGAGCAGTATTGTCAACAAGAACGTCAATGTGAGGTAGGGGGAAGTCATCCTTGGGGCTGGCCCTGTTCAGATCCCTGTAATCAACACACATTCGGACTTTACCATCCTTCTTTGGTACCGGCACCACATTTGCAACCCACTGAGGGTAAGAAGTCACTGCAAGAAAACCGGCGTCAAATTGTTTCATAACCTCGGCTTTGATTTTCTCGGACATCTCTGGACGCATGCGGCGGACCTTCTGTTTTACTGGAGGGCAATCTTCCTTGGTAGGCAGGTGGTGAACCACGATGTCGGCATCCAAACCAGGAATGTCTTTGTAACACCAAGAAAAGATTTCCATGTAGTCATGCAACATCTGAATCAATCATTGTTTCACACTGATCTCCAGATTGACACCAATCTTGACTTCCTTTCTATCTGTCTCAGTACCCAGATTTACCGTTTCCACTGGCTCTTCATGCGGCTGAATGGCCCTCTCTTCCTGGAGTAACAATATTGCAAGTTCACCAGGCACTTCGCAATCATCTTCACCCTCGTCTTCGGCTAAGTTGATCGGATTTTCGAAGTCATAACTGGCAGTAGCAGAGTCGTTACTAGTGAGATCCAGAGTGGATTGGAACCTGTATAAGTGAGTGTGTGTAAATATAGCTGTTTTGCAATACATAACAAAGAAAGAGCACAAGATTTGAAATGCAGCAAACGTCCAATGTTTTGATTAATGATATATGAAATGTCATACAAAAAGCCCTCACAAATGGAGCCACGGTGCCCCGGGTAGGACACCGCGCTATAAAAGTTTCAACATATTCTTTGTTACAAATTGAAAACAAAAGAGTTCATTACTGAGTGACAAAAGTAATAGGTGTAAAATCTTTTGCCGTCCAGTTGCTTGGTCCATTGTCGGTTGTCGGGTAGATCCAGCTGTCAAATTCTGCTTCCTCTACGTCGTCCTCAATAGCATTCACTCCTGGGTTGGTGATGAATACCGGAGGTTTTTCGATCCTTGCTTTGCGAACAGTCCTCTGAGCCTCTGCAGTGAAGCCTAGCCCAAACTTGTCAGTCTTTGGAGTGAAGTCATAAAGTCGACCCCAGTTTGCGCACTCTCCTTTCTCAATCACAGCCCGGGCATCCTTCAAGGAAGCCATCTTCAAAGGAAAGTCTTCTTCAATCACTGCCTCAGCTGACGCCAATGTTGGAGGTACCTCTTCAAAATGTTGAAAGGGGGTTTCAATAAACTCCCCGTCCATCTCAATATACCGGAAGGAATTCAGATGACTAACCATGTATTCTTCTTCCCCCTGCACAGTAACAATCTTCCCTCTGACAGGGTATTTGAGCTTCTGGTGTAGAGTGGAGGTCACAGCCCCTGCTTTGTGAATCCAAGGTCGTCCCAGCAAACAGGAATAAGATGGAAGAATATCCATCACATAGAACGTTGAGTCAAAGACTTGGGAACCCACACGAATAGGAATGTCTACCTCACCATGCACCATCCTCTTAGAACCGTCGAAGGCTCTAACAATGATGTTACTAGGCTTCAATTCCAGGCCCTCACAATCCAACCGGTCTAAGGCCTTCTTGGGCAATACATTCAGGGAAGAACCAGTGTCCACCAACACGTGTGCGAGAGTAGTGCCCCTGCATTCTATGGAGACATGCAGGGCATCATTGTGGTTCTTTCCCTTGGCGGTAAGATCAGCATCTGAGAAACCCAAACCATTGTCAACTGTCAAATTGGCCACACAGTCAGTGAATTGATCTACAGATGTCTCTTGTGGCACATGGGCCGTCTTCAGAAATGAAATCAAGGCCTTGGCATGGGCCTTTGAGCATAGCAGCAATGATAGCATGGAGATCTTAGAGGGGGTATGCCCCAGCTGTTCTACGACGTTGAAATCGCTTTTCTTGATTATCTTAAGGATTTCCTCCATCTCTTGCTGGGAGGCTTCAATAGCGGTCGTCTTCGGTGCCTCCGTCCGGGCAGGCAAATTGGTAGCAACTCCTTTGCCCCGAGCATCAGAGGACTCGGCGGCAGGGGTAGACACAGGAACTTGATTTGGAAGGGAAACATGCACACTTGCGGGTGTGATGATAAGAGGTTTTCGGATAACTGGTGGTGCAATGTCAGGCGAGAAGAGCCTGCCACTGCGAGTAACTTTGGCGGGACCAGTGATGTTACTGATACTGGTACCGGTGTTGAACTCCTGCTTCACTCCAAGCACATACACATCTGCCCCGTAGTGCCATGGGACAGCCTTGTCAGACTTGTAGGGGATTGGCCCCGGAACAGTAATGGTTATAGGTGCAACATACATGATTTTGACTGGCTTCCTCGGGGGAGCCTTGGTAGGATTGTTGAAAATTGTGACGACAGATACTTCTTCAGCGGGCACAAAAGGAACAGCGGTCTTTTTGAACAGAATCTCCTTGCTATCCATCAGGCTTTGGATGCCTGACTTCAGCAGTGGATAACCGGTAGGGGTAACAGCATACAGGAGGCAACCCTTGCTACAACCCGGAAATAAGCCGGCCAGCAACAGGTTCCTCTTAACAGTCAATAGAGGGGTAGCAACATCATCCACCGAAACAGCATACAAGTCTTCCTCAACGGCATTTACTCCATGTTGGGGCATAGGAGCAGTCACAACATTTGGCCTCTCGGGCGCCTCGAATTGTATTTCCTTGGCATCGATAAGGTCTTGCACCTTATTTCTTAGGGCCCAGCAATCATCTGTAGTATGCCCGGGGCTATCAGAGTGATAAGCACAACGGGCATTGGGGTTGTATTTTGGAGAAGCTGTATTCACCACCTTCGGAGCTTCTTTGACAGTTACCAGGTTGGTTGACAATAGTTGCGGCAAGATCTGAGACAGGGTCATGTTAAGCCGAGTGTACTGCCTTTTGGGCCTCTCACCCCTTTGTTGATTATACTGCGGAGGAGCAGCAACAGGCTTTGAAACGACCAATGCATTGACAGCTTGGCAGCGTTCCGGCTTAACTTGTCTTCTAGGACCATAAACCGCACTAGCTTCCTTCTTGAAAGGCTTCTTCTCAGTACTCGCGGAGGCACCTTTATGTATCTTCCCTGACTTGATACCAGCTTCTATCCTTTCACCAGTCAAGATCAAATCTGTAAACCCAGCGGAGGAATTACCAATCAGATGATTGAAGAATGGACCAGACAGGGTCCCTAGAAACATGTCAACAAGTTCACGATCAGTCAAAGGAGGCTGCACCCTGCCAGCCAAGTCTCTCCACTTTTGCGCATATTCCTTGAATCCTTCGTCTGTTCCCAACGACATACCCTGAAGTTGGGTACGTGTGGGAGCGAGGTCAGAATTATATTGATACTGTCTATAAAACGCAGCAGCCAAGTCCTCCCAGTTTCAGATATTGGCTCCGTCTAACTGATATAACCATTCGAGTTGAGACCCCAAAAGGCTATCCTGAAAGAAATGGATCCAAAGGTTCTTGTCTGCAGTGTAAGGTTGGATCTTCCTTACATATGATCGGAGATGCAGCTTGGGACAGGAAGCCCCGTCGTACTTTGCAAAGGCAGGCACCTTGAACTTGTGTGGGATCACCACCCCAGAAGATAAACCTAAATCTCCGAAATCCAACCCCGGCACCTTTTGAATCTCCATGGCACTTAAACGGTCCTCTAGTTCTTTGTATCTGTCAGCAGCAGGAGGGTACTATTCGTCATTGTAATTCGTCTCGTTGTCGGAGACTGCAGGACTAGGAGCCCTTCCCCCTTGGGGACTGTCCTTCTCTGCAGAGGAAGTAGCTTGATCGGCCTCATTATGGAGTGTATTCCCAAACCTGTGTCCCGTGTTGAACAACACAGTCCTCTTCTTCTTCTTCTTCTTCTTCAGGAGCAGAGCCTTCAACTCTTGTTGACCTTGGGCTAAGCTCATGACCATCTCTTGAAACTGGGTGTTCTGGGCCTGGAGGGCCTTGATAGCTTGCTCGGTAGTAGGCTCGGAAGACATGATGATTGAGTGCTGAAATAAACAGCGAAGAAGATTAAGCAACCTGTAGAAGAAGGGTACCTGTTATGCACATGATGCAATGAAATGCGTATGATTTATGTTTTCAAAGATAATCGGGATTCAACTTTGTAGACAAAAAGGAAACACACTTCATTAGATTCAAACTTTAAATTGTTCAACAATTGGGCCTTAGGCATTACAAGAATGAAAATACTGAAAAGGAAATAAAAGCTGTAAAAGAAACATCCAAAGCCCATCAGTGCTCCCATGGCCTCCTCTTCTCAGTGCGGATATAGTCATTCAGGGTTCGCTCTTCCTCCAATTGCTTAGTCAGCTTTTGGATCTTCCTTTCCTGTTCGTTGAACTTTTCCCGATAAAAATCCCGTTCTTCCTTTAGCTACGCCCAAGATCTCTTCAGTGTATCAACATCAGTGGGTATCTGAGGAGGGAGGACAGTTGGAGGAACCCCATCTTCATCAAGAGATTCAAGAATGACAGGTCTGACAGCTTCATACGGCATACCTAACTTCTGAGCACGGATGCGGACCCATCTGCAATAGGGTTCCATTGGTAGAGAAGTCTTTGGTCCCAACTCATGTGGGTCAGCTTTGTGAATTCTGCCCCAAGCCTTAATGAATCCATGGCGTAGTTCGTCACTGTCTACCTGAAATTCAAAATGGAAGTGAGGAACCAACATCTCATGAGGCCCTGCCCTTCTAGCTCTTCCAAACTGACGGAGAGCTAAACATGGATTATAAGAAATTCCTCCCTGAGTGTCGATCAATGGAACATTAGGGTATTCTCCGCAACGATCAATAACAGCTACCTCATCCAAACCCCTGAGAGTCCAAGTGATGTCATTATCAGTGAGATACATTAACCTATGAGCCCAACCCTTTCCTTCTTCATTCTTCAGCACGAACTTAGGAAGGTGCGAAATAAACCACCTCACTAGCAAAGGAGCACAACACCATGGTGTTCCCCGTTTTCGGGCAGTACGAGCATAGAGTTGTTGCAGGATATCACCCAAAAGAGTGGGTACAGGATTCCGAGACATGAAGATCCTTATGGCATAGATACTGATAAAGGTGTCAGGATTTGGAAACAACACCAGACCATAGATCAAAAGAGCCAGAATTTCTTCGTACTGTTGTACCCCAAATTTTGACCTAAGATACCATCTCCCATCTGCATCATTGCATTGCAGGGGTTTTGACCTATTTTTATCAATTTTCAAAGCAGTTTAAAAATTCATAACTTTTCCAAGTCGAGAGCTGTTTATTTTTGAACGCTAAATTTATTAATTGATCAATGCTAAAAAAATGTTTATTAATTATTTATTATCTTAAATTTAAATAATTGGAATTTATTTTTAGTTATTATATAATTTAAAGATTTATAAATAATAAAATAAATATTTGAAAAGAGGTTTATTAATTGATCAAAACAATGTTTATTAATTATTTATTATCCTAAATTTAAATAATTGGAATTTGTTTTCAGTTATTATATAATTTAAAGATTTATGAATAATGAAATAAACATTTGAAAAGGAGTTTATTAATTGACCAAACAATGTTTACTTAATTATTTATTGTTCTAAGTTTAAATAGTTGAAATTTTATTTTCAGTTATTACAATTTAGAAGAATTAAAAATAATGAAGTAAATAATTGAAGTTATTAATTGGTCAATGATGTTTATTTATTTGTTTATTATTCTAAATTTAAGTAATTGAAATTGATTTTCAGTTATTATATAATTTAAAGAATTATAAACGATAAATAAATAATTAGAAAGAAAAAGAATTAACTAGGAAAATAATAGAATTTTATTCACTTTATTCTATTTATTACAATTGTTGTTTAAATACTATTGTACAAAGTATTTATAATGACAATTACATAAAAAGTTTAAAGTAAAATAAAAACTATTTTTCCTAAGTTCTAAATCTTCATCTTCTATCCAATACTTCTTGATTGCTCATTTAATTTTACCTGCAAAAGAATTAAAAGAAAAAGTCAGAAATAAAGAAATAATTAAGAGCAAAAAAATTAAGTTTAGCGTTCATCATTAAAAGCAAACGGCTGGAATCAGTTTACCCTTTTTGCAAATCACGAGATTTCTCCCGGTTCACAAAAAGGGATGAAATTTTATTTTCAAAAATGAATGCACAAATTTAAAGATGCACAAATTCATTTTGTTTTCAAAACTGCATAATTAAAAAGCCAACTGCATGTTTCAAATCCCATGCATATTTCAAAAGCATAATACAAACAGCATATGCACATTTTTAACAAAAGCCAAGTCCAACGTAAACTAGTATGGAAGAAGCCAAATACATAAGGCTCCACTGTACCATGCAGAAGTCAAAAGGAAATATGCAGTTTCAAAAACCATATGCAAGCAATGTATATTCCATTCTCATCATTTTCCAGCCTATGCAATTTCAGAACAAGTACAGCATACATCATTTTAATGTATCAATTTGTACTAAGAGAGAGAAGAGAGATAGAAGTTTGGTTTTACAGGTTTGGCTTAGGCAGAAAGAGTTACAAAACAACTGCAACAACATACAGTAAGAAATAGAAAGCATAAGAAAGGAATACAAACAAACTGTTGGAGCAGTAGATGTGCAGAAGGCCAAGAAAATATAATAAAAGTATTCAACCTGTAACGTAAACCAAGAAGCCAGCAAAATTGATATACAACACAAACCCCTTCAAAAACGAAAAAAAGAGTACACAACCTGTTCATCAAGCCTTCAAGCCTAGAAATAAACTGTCAAAATATACAAAGATTTTCTCAAGCCATAAAAACATAAGAACCTGCTATCTGCATATACCATAGAACCAATATGGCCTAAAACCATCACCAAGCATTCCACCTACTGTCAAACATTAAACCATAAAACCATTAACCTGCATAACCATAAAACCTGTGCCATTCTAAACTTTGGCCCTGTCCAACCTAGCCAAATAACCATTTCAAAATCTCATGGCCAAACCAAAAACCAGTTCAAGGCTATAACCTGCAAAACCAGTTGAAATATTGGCCTAAAACCAAAAAACCTACTGTGTCAAGCTAAGCAAAAACCAGAACATGTTGCCTATCCAACCATACACGCCCAAAAAGCCAAAAAAATCTGAATACCACAACATACCAACTTTGAAAAATGTCCAAACCACTAAGCCTCAGTGTTGCTCCATCATAGGCCAACAATAACGAAGAACCAGAATCACAGAAAGAAGAAGAAGAGAAGCTAGTCAAAATAATTTTTCAACAATAGCATTCGAAATGTTCAAGGCAGCATAGGCAAGCGTCCAGGCAAGAAGAAGAGGAGACAAAGCATACAACGAAGGAAAATTCAAGGCAACTAAGAGAAGAGGAAAAGAAGCATTGCATAAGCGAGGCAGGGTCACAGGAGAAGAAGAAAATATCTCAATAATCAACATCATCATCAACCACAAATCAAAGAAGTAAGAAACACAAACCAGGATCTCCAAGCTCACAGCGCCTCCGCCGTCCTTCCCCTCGCCTTGGCCTCCTAGCTCCGTCCAACCTCCCTCATCCGTCTCCAAAGGTAACCTTTTCCTTCTCTTTCTTTTAAAACCTCAGATAACCATTAACATATTAGAGTCAGAATCAAATAAGACCAAAATTAACACATGCAATCGTAACCAAAACCCTAATGAAATATAAGACGAAATTTATTGTGAATCTGTTGCCCAAGCATCTTATTGGAGGGAAGAGGGAGATCAAGGTACTGGTGGCCATGGACAAAAGGAGATTTCAGAAGCGAACGAAGAAGATAACGCGCGAAGAAGACGAGTCAACAAGATGAGCGCCGCTCTGCCAAAACGTGAACCCTAATCCTTTTCTCAGCTAACTTAGACAAAAGCGTTTAACCCCTAAGCAACAAATTATGAAATAATGTATGGACTTAACCCTTTTCCTGCCAAAGCCCAAACAAAATTGCCTATCCACCCTTTTTATTTCTAATACACCCCTTCTTTCATTTTACTTTCTATTAGTTTTTTTAGAGTATTATTAAGTTTAGTTAATTAGTAGATTAATCAAATAAGAGTATTTAATTAAAACATTTTAAATAATTGGATCTTTTGTTATGTTTAGCTTTAGGTTTTAACTTAGTAATTTTTAGTATTCCTTTTTTATTTAGATTTAAGTTAATAGCTTTTAAAAGTTTTAATTTAGTTTAAAAATATTTAATAATTCTTAAAATAATGCTTTATATTAATATTAAAGACATATAATAAAAACTCTAAAAACATATAAAAAATAGAAAACTTTAAAAATATTTTATTTCCCTTAATCAATTCCCTCGCTTTAATATTAGATAAAAATCTAAAAAATGCATGTTCACACCATTTAGTCTTTTATTTAAATTGTTGTATATCATTTATCCATCATAATTTTCTGTTTACTTGATTATTCCGTTTACGTCTAAATCCAAGGGAAACGATTAAATTTGTTGACTTCATGTCCTCAAATCCAATCACGCGAACATTTGCATTTCATTAAAACTTAAGACAATTTTTTCCCCAAATATCAATCTTTTCAAAACTTATACCTTTTAAGCCAAAACTTCGACATTAGGTCGTCGTACCTTCAAAAACCCGTTCGTACCCCTTTTCGGCTAAAACAATTTACTTTTAATCAAACGAACATTTTAATAAACAGATATTTCAAAAGGTTCCTATAGAGTACTATAGATACATTGGGTGCTAATACCTTCCCACTGTATAACCAACCCCCGAACCATAGATCTCTTTTCAAAACGCCTTGTATTTTTATTACTTCTAGAAAGTATTATTTTACATTGCATATTTAGGGTTTTATTTCGCTCTTTCCCCTTTTCCCTTGGAAATAATAAAGCGCGGTGGCGACTCTTGCTTTTGTGAGACGAATTAATCAATAATTCGATCTCCGATTTACCCCGCTACATTTTTTATCGCTACAGAATTGGCGACTCTGCTGGGGACAATTTGACCTCTTGCTGGTCCATCCCTAAGTTGGTTAAGCCTAATTTGTTTTTATCAGTTTTATTATTATTTGATTTGTTTGATTATGTGTTTAAATTGGGGTTGTTTGGTTTTTTTTTGCAAAGGACGAATCCTATACCCGGATTAAGTTACACTTAAGGAATAGGACAGGCGGTACAGTCATGTTAACTTTGAGGGAGTAATCCTGAAGAAGGAGGCATGAGATCCCCCACTCAATGGAAGGCCCTCTTGAACTTAATATTTGTTTACCGAGTAATCGGGAGGACATTATTATTTTCGACCTAGGAGCCAGAGAAATTGAGGACCGTAGAACCCTAACCCATCTTGGCCTTTTTAGGTGTAGCACGGAGACTATAACGGAGTAATTCAGAAGTAGTTGTTACGCGATGCTACGCTCGGACGAGTTTCTCTTGAGAATATTGCTAATTATTGAGTAATCAAGACGTTGGTAATATCCGAAGGAGGAATGTAGACTCTGGGAACTTAGAACCTTGTCTTACAGGTGTGATTAAACCATTAGTACATACCTTTGGGTGGGCTTTACCCTTGACTCCATGCTGAAACTTTGAACCTTTAAACCCCATGTTTGTGAACTTGTGTGTGACTGTTGCATTATCATTCATTCATGCATTCATCAGCATTTTTGCAAAAAAAAACTTGTTTTTCAAGGAACTTAGGAATGATTTTGCAGACATCTCAGGTATTATGGAATTTGGAAGGAGAAACACTCGAAGTTTTAGGAGCCCAAGATTGAAGAACTGAAGAGTTTGATTCCTAAGATCGAGAACCCGACGGATTTTCAGAAAAAAGTATGGGTCCATTATACCTCTCATGAAGCGCAAGATGAAAGAAGGCATCCTTAATACGTTGGTCCAATTCTACGATCCTTTGTACCGATGCTTCACCTTTCCGGATTACCAGTTGATGCCCACCTTAGAGGAGCACTCCTACATACTTGGTCTGCCGATCACCGACAGTGTTCCTTTTTCTGGATTAGAAGAGGAGCCCAAATCTCACGAGATAGCGACCATCACCCACTTGAAGAAGTCAGAGATAGAGGAGAACATGACTACAAAAGGGGGAATCCGAGGTTTGTCTGCGCAGTTTTTGTTGAGGAAAGCTCGCCACTTCGCTGAGATAAAAGATACTATTGCCTTCGAAGACGTCTTTTCTTCACTCGCTTATGGTCTATTCTTGTTCCCTAACATTGATAAGTTTGTGGATATCAACGCCATCAGAATTTTCTTGATTGGAAATCCGGTCCCTACGCTGCTAGGAGATACCTACTACTCCATCCATCTTCGAAACTCTTATCAAGGAGGAATGATTATTTGTTGTGCACCGTTGCTGTATCAGTGGTATGTTTCTCATCTACCTGGGTCTGAAGTTTTCTGGGATCTCGAGAAGGAGCCACGATGGGCGCCAAAGATTATGGCTCTCACTCATTTCGACATTGATTGGTATAATCGAGTTTACTGTGACGTGAAGATCATCGATAGCTGTGGTGCTTTTCCTAACGTGCCTCTTCTTGGTACGAAAGGTGGGATTAACTATAATCCTGTTCTCGCGCGCCGTCAGTTTGGATACCCGATGAGGGACAAGCCAAACAACATCCATGTGAGTGGTTTCTTTCTGCAAGAAGGACAAGATCACCAGGAAGCTAAGAGGGAGATCGAAGGAGCTTGGCGCCACATCCATAGGAAAGGGAGAGATATGTTAGGACATAGGGGTGCCGTTTCTTTGGAGCCTTACCTACAGTGAGTCCGTGCTAGGGCTTGTTCTCTCAAGATGCCCTATAAACTTGAGAAACCTTTGTTCCCTACCGTTGCATCGTCATCTGTTGGTATCCCTATCGAGAATATGGGAGAATACCGAGGAAATCTGGCTAGGATGAAGTCCGAGAGAGATGCTTAGAAAGAAAAGTACAATATGTCTGAATATGAGAATCGGGTCCTGACTCGACAGCTAAAGGAAAAGGAGGATTTGCTCTTTACTCAAGACGGCTGGTTCGTTGATCATGATGAGAAACTTCGTCAAAAGGACGCTTTACTGAAGAAGTATGCTAGTGAAAGGAAGAGAAAGAAGGAAGGTTCAGTAAGCGTTGCTCTTGTTCCCCATCCACAGAAGGAAGTTATTGATCGACTGATAGCTGAGAAGAAAGAAATGGAGGACTTTTATGAAGAGAAGATCAGGAAGCTCCGATTACAGTTGGCATTTGGTCCTTCATCTGATGATTCTGAGTGATCTTTAGCTTTTAGTTTTATTTTACTGATGTCATTTTGTAAAACTTTGTAAAAGGGCTTCATGTTCCAAAGTTGTAATTTATTGCTTTATTATGGACTTCATGTTCCAAAGTTGTAATTTATTGCTTTATTATGGACTTCATGTTCCAAAGTTGTAATTTACTGCTTTATTATGGACTTCATGTTCCAAAGTTGTAATTTATTGCTTTATTATTGGGCTTCATGTTCCAAAGTTGTAATTTATTGCTTTATTATTGGGCTTCATGTTCCAAAGGTGTAATTTACTGCTTTTATTATTGGGTTGTTATCCCAAAGTGTAATTTATTATTTTGTTGTTTCAAAGTTGTAAGTTGTAATTTACCGCTTTTGATTAATGGATTGAGTTTTTGTTGTTCCAAATTCCTTTACCATTGATGTGTGCAAAATTATCGAAGTTCCTTGAAAAAACTATTAAAATGAGTCATCATTTGCATCACACATCATGCATCATTCAACATTTCACTTCACATATTTTCTAGAGTCTTATCCTTGTTTCTTTTTCCACTCCAAAGGTTGTCAAGCTGTCTCATCGATACGATACTCGAGCCAATCGTCAGAGGAAGATGGAAGATCTGGAACAGGAAAACCATGAGCTTCGTGAGGAGGTCGCTACCCTTCGTGTCGGTATGGAAAAGTTAACTGCGTTAGTGGAAAGTTTGGTGGCTGTTCAGAATCAGCCATCGACTACAGCTGCTGAGATTCAGACTTCAACTACAGTGGTTTCTGAGATTGTCACCATTCCGACATCTGTGACTCAAATCAACTCTCCGCTTCAGCATCAGATGCCGAAAGGTTTTCCGTGGGGAATGCCTTACAACTTTGTGCCAGAGGGGTATCAGCCTGCCGTACAACCTTTGTTTTAACCTTCTTTGTCTCTTCCTCAACCAGAGACAACTTCCATGCCGCCGGTAATCCCGTCTGTGACACCTTTTCCGCAACCGGTAATGACAATTATCGCTCCTGTGGTTCACTCCGTGCCATACTTGAATGAACCTACTTATCCTGCCGAGCCTGCTGAAATTTTGGGTCTTTTTGATAGAATGGAAGAATTTCAAGATCAGTTCCAAGAAATGCAGAAGGAGCTTAGAGCGTTAAAGGGGAAGGATTTGTTTGGAAAGAACACTCATGACCTTTGTTTAGTTCTGAATGTCAAGATTCTAGCAAAATTCAAAGTGCCAGACTTTGAGAGATATAAGGGGGATTCGTGTCCTAGAAGTCATTTGACTATGTACGTGAGAAAGATGTCTACGTATTCCGATGATCATGACTTGTTGATTCATTATTTTCAAGACAGTTTGACGGGTGCTGCTCTAAAGTGGTATATGGGTTTAGACAGCATTCGGATCCGCAACTTCAACGATCTTAGCGAAGCCTTTGTTCACCAGTATAAGTATAACGTTGACATGGCGCCGAACAGGGATCAACTCCGGGCGATGTCGCAGAGAGACAGAGAATCTTTTAAGGAATACGCCCAGAGGTGGCGTGAAATTGCTGCTCAAATCTATCCACCTCTTGAGGAGAAAGAGATGACTAAGATATTTTTGAAGACTTTAGATTCCTTTTACTATGAAAGAATGATCGCCAGCGCACCCAGTGACTTCACCGAAATGGTAAGCATGGGCATGCGGTTAGAGGAAGGGATTCGTGAAGGGCGTTTGGTTAAAGAAGGAAGTCCGTCTAGCAGTACTAAGAAGTTTGGAAGTGTTTTCCCAAAAAGAAAAGAGCAGGATGTCAGCGCATTATTCCCAGGGAGACCAAGGAGAGGTTACTCTCACGTTGCGGCAGTCACTCCGGCTGTCCGCCCAGCTTTGATGACCCCAACTCATCAGACCCCACCAACTCAACAACGACCATTTCAGCAGCAGCCTCGACAACAGGCTTATCCATTCAACAACCAGAACCGTTCACCAAGAAAACCGCAGTTCGATGCCATTCCTATGACTTATACTGAATTGTTCCCTTCTCTTATCAGAAATAATCTCATAACGACAAAGCCTCCTCCTGTCGCACCAAATAGTACTTCTCCGTGGTACAAGGCAGATCAGTTTTGTGAATATCATCAAGGGTCGCCGGGGCACAACCTTGAGAATTGTTTTGCTCTGAAGGCGGACGTGCAGAGGTTGATTAAGAATGGTATCTTGTCTTTCAAGGATGTTAATCCAAATGTTAGATATAATCCCTTGCCTCGACATGGGGCAGCATCAGTGAATATGGTGGAAGGTTGTCCGGGGAAGTTTCGAGTTTTTCAAGTTGAACACATAAGAGAGTCGTTGATCAGGTTACATCAGAGTTTGAGAAGACTTGCCTTTGTTAGGCATCAGCATGATTATGATGTTTGTGAATTTTGTTCAAGAGAGGTTGATTGTCCTATTATGAAGGAGGATATTCAGAAGTTGTTAGACCAGAGAGTTATCACTATTACATATGACAGAAATCCGGAGGATGAAGTGAATGTTATAATACCACAATTCAATTTTCCTGAATCAGTAGAGATCGCTTACGATAGTCAGGCTGCACCTGTTGATCCTTTGATCATTTACCCACCTGGTCATGTGCCTTACAACTCAGACCAAGTTGTACCGTATAAGTATAATGCCACAATGATTGAGAATGGGGTAGAAGTCCCTATACCGACAAGACCATCTTTTGTTAACATCGCTGATATGAGTAGAGTTACGAGAAGTGGACGTGTCTTTGCAGCAGTACCTTTGAAGAGACCAGAAGTTCAAGTCAGGAGGCCCATACCTGCAGAAATTCTAGCGAGAAATGTTGAACCAAGGGTTGAGATAGGCCGATCCAATGAACCTATCCCTCGCCCTGAGGATGATGAGATTCTGAAGCTTATCAAGAGAAGTGAATATAAGATTGTGGACCAACTATTGCAAACTCCTTCCAAGATTTCTTTGCTTGCTTTACTGAGAGATTCTGGTGCCCATAGAGAAGCTTTGATGAAGGTCTTGGACCAGGCGTTCGTGGATCATGATGTGACGGTTGACCAGTTTGATGGGATTGTGGGAAATATTACTTCGTGTAACAATCTTGGTTTCAGTGATGAAGAACTTCCGGAGGAGGGAAGGAACCATAATATGGCTTTGCATATCTCAATAAGTTGCGGAAATGATACCTTGTCAAGTGTGTTGGTAGATACAGGTTCGTCGTTGAATGTAATGCCCAAAACTACTTTATCTCGGCTCTCATATCCAGGTGCTCCCATGAGACCTAGTGGAGTAATTGTTAAAGCGTTTGATGGTTCTAGGAAGACTGTTATTGGTGAAGTGGATCTTCCTATAGTAATTGGTCCTCATACTTTTCAGATCACTTTTCAAGTAATGGATATTCGTGCTGCCTACAGTTGCTTATTGGGTCGTCCATGGATCCATGATGCAGGGGCAGTCACTTCCACGCTCCATCAGAGATTGAAGTTTGTGAGGCATGGAAAGTTGGTAATGATTGGTGGGGAGCAGGCTATGGTGGTAAGCCATTTGTCATCTTTCTCTTTTATTGATGCTGATGAGGATGTTGGAACCCAGTTCCAAGGTCTATCTGTTGCTAAGAATGAAGTGAAGAAGCAAGGGGCATCCATTTCTTCTTTTGAGGATGCGCGATGAGTGGTGGAAAGTGGTTCGGCTGAAGGTTGGGGCCAGGTGTTGACTTTGCCCGAGAACAAGTCCGGAGAAGGTCTTGGTTTTCATCCAGTGTCTGCAAGAGTCAAGCAAGAAGTGGTTACTCGTCCGATACAAGAGGTTTTCCGAAGTGCAGGTTTTATCCATCTGACTCCTCCTGAGGTTGATGCTATCATAGGGGACGATTCTGAGGAGGATTTACCCGATTTTGTGACGCATGGATTGGCTTGCCAAAACTGGATTGCTGTTGATGTTCCTGTTGTGATGCACATTTCCGAGTAATGTTTTGTTTTGTTTTTTGAAAAACTTTCGCTATGCCCAAGGCGAAAAGTATTTTGTGTCGGGCTATGATAAAAATAAATCATTTTGCTCTGCCCAAGGCAAAAGAGAAATGTCTGGGCTCCTTGTTTCAAGTATTTCCCTTCAATGAATAAAAATGTTATTTTGTCCACTACTGTTTTATTTTTCACTTTTTCTGGGAAATAGTAATGAAAATTAATTGGTATTAATAGGAAAATATAATAATATTTTGTTTCATTTGTACAACATTCATATTAATCGATTTCTAAAATAAAGCATAATCATATGTGCAGATTAATCCATGACTTAACCATTGAAAACAATGATCCTATGCCCTCTCCCAACTTTGAATTCCCTGTGTTCAGAGCCGAAGAAGAGGATAATGAAGAGATTCCTGTGGAAATTTCCCGTTTGCTTGAGCACGATGAAAAGATTATTCAACCATTTGAAGAACCTGTAGAGTTGGTCAATTTGGGTGATGAAGAAGATAAAAAGGAAGTCAAAGTCGGAGCATTGCTTATCCCAGAGGTTAAAGAGAAAATGTTGGAGCTTCTCAAAGAGTATGTTGATGTGTTTGCTTGGTCCTACCAAGATATGCCAGGTTTGGACAACAGTATTGTGGAGCATCGTTTACCGTTGAAACCTGAATGTCCGCCGATTAAGTAGAAGTTGAGAAGGACTCGTCCCGATATGGCTGACAAGATCAAAGAAGAAGTTCAAAAGCAGATTAATGCAGGTTTCCTTGTTACATCGGTCTATCCTCAATGGTTAGCCAACATAGTGGCTGTTGCTAAGAAAGATGGCAAAGTTCAGATGTGTGTAGACTATAGAGATCTGAATAGAGCTAGCCCAAAGGATGACTTCCCATTACCGCACATTGACGTATTGGTCGACAGTACCGCCAAGTTCAAAGTCTTTTCCTTCATGGATGGTTTCTCTGGTTACAATCAAATCAAGATGGCACCAGAAGATATGGAGAAGACAACTTTCATTACACCTTGGGGAACTTTTTTTTATCGGGTTATGCCGTTTGGTTTGAGGAATGCTGGTGCAACATAACAAAGGGCCATGACTGCTTTGTTCCATGACATGATGCATAAAGATATAGAAGTGTACGTGGATGACATGATTGCCAAGTCGCAAACTGAGGAAGATCATTTGGAGAATTTGTTAAAGTTATTTCAGCGTTTGAGAAAGTATAAACTCCGTCTGAATCCCAACAAGTGCACTTTTGGTGTTCGTTCTGGAAGACTTCTGGGTTTCATTGTCAGTCAGAAAGGTATTGAGGTAGATCCTGATAAAGTCAAAGCTATTCGAGAAATGCCCGCACCCAAGACGGAAAAACAAGTAAGAGGATTCCTTGGGAGACTGAACTACATTTCTAGATTTATATCTCATATGACTGCTACCTGTGGGCCGATTTTCAAGCTTCTCCGAAAGAACCAAGGATGTGTGTGGACAGAAGATTGTCAGAGAGCTTTTGGTAGTATCAAAGAATATTTGCTTGAACCTCCCATTTTGATTCCTCCGGTGGAAGGAAGACCGTTGATTATGTACCTGACTATATTGGAAGATTCCATGGGATGTGTGCTTGGTCAACAAGATGAGACTGGAAGAAAGGAACATGCTGTATATTATCTGAGTAAGAAATTCACAGACTGTGAATCTCAATACTCATTGCTTGAGAAAACCTGTTGTGCTTTAGCTTGGGCTGCTCGCCGTCTGCGTCAGTATATGATTAACCACACCACTTGGTTGATCTCCAAAATGGATCCGATCAAGTATTTCTTTGAGAAGCCCGCCTTATCTGGAAGAATAGCTCGTTGGCAGATGTTGTTATATGAATATGAAATTGAGTATCACACTCAGAAAGCAATCAAAGGGAGTATTTTAGCCGATCATTTGGCTCACCAACCAATTGACGATTATCAATCCATCAAGTTTGATTTCCCAGATGAAGATGTTATGTACTTGAAAGCTAAAGATTGTGAAGAGCCGTTACCTGAAGAAGGACCTGATCCCGAATCCCATTGGGGTTTAATATTTGACGGAGCTGTGAATTCCTATGGAAATGGAATTGGGGCAATCATCGTCACTCCCCGAGGTACTCATATCCCGTTCACGGCGAAATTGAAGTTTGACTGCACGAACAATATGGCTGAATATGAGGCATGTATTATGGGTCTCGAAGAAGCAGTGGATCTAAGGATTAAGATTCTTGATATTTACGGAGATTCGGCATTGGTAATTAATCAAATCAAAGGAGAATGGGAGACTCGTCATCTTGGTTTGATCCCTTACAGAGACTATGCTAGAATATTGTTAACTTTCTTCAACAAAGTGGAATTACATCATATCCCTAGAGATGAGAACCAAATGGCTGATGCTTTAGCTACTTTGTCTTCAATGTTTCAAGTAAATGGTTGGAACGATGTGCCTACAATCTGGGTTATGCGCCTTGATAGACCTGCTCATGTGTTCTCAGTAGAAGAGGTTACCGATGACAAACCGTGGTTCTATGACATTAAGCGTGTTCTTCAAACTCAAGAGTACCCTCCTGGGGCATCTAATAAGGATAGGAAGACGTTGAGAAGATTAGCAAGCAGTTTCTTCCTCAATGAAGAAGTTTTGTATAAGAGGAATTACGACATGGTCTTGCTCAGATGTGTAGACAGACGTGAAGCAGACATGCTGATGCAAGAAGTACATGAAGGATCCTTTGGTACTCATGCCAACGGACATACAATGGATAGAAAGATGTTGAGAGCTGGTTACTATTGGATGACAATGGAATCTGATTGCTGCAAGTATGTGAAGAAATGTCATATATGCCAGATTTATGCGGACAAGATGCATGTGCCACCGACCCTCCTCAATGTTATTTCTTCACCTTGGCCTTTCTCTATGTGGGGCATTGATATGATTGGGATGATTGAACCCAAAGCTTCAAATGGGCATCGTTTCATTTTGGTAGCGATCGATTATTTTACTAAATGGGTGGAAGCAGCATCTTATGCTAATGTAACCAGACAGGTGGTAGTCAGATTTATCAAGAATCAGATCATTTGTCGATACGGTATCCCGAGCAAGATCATCACTGATAATGGTTCGAATTTGAATAACAAGATGATGAGAGAGCTTTGTGAAGAGTTCAAGATCGAACATCATAATTCTTCTCCTTACAGACCGAAGATGAATGGGGCTGTTGAAGTTGCTAACAAGAACATCAAGAAGATTGTCCAGAAGATGGTGGTAACTTATAAAGATTGGCATGAAATGCTTCCGTTTGCTTTACATGGATATCGTACTTCAGTTCGAACTTCAACAGGTGCAACCCCATTTTCCCTAGTTTATGGTATGGAAGCAGTACTCCCCGTGGAGGTTGAGATTCCGTCTCTGAGAGTGTTGATGGAAGCTAAACTTTCTGAGGCTGAATGGTGTCAAAGTAGATATGATCAGTTGAATTTAATTGAAGAGAAGAGATTGACAGCTTTGTGTCACGGTCAATTGTATCAGCAGAGAATGAAGAAGGCTTTTGATAAGAAGGTTCGACCACGCGAGTTCAGAGAAGGTGACCTTGTGCTCAAAAAGATATTATCTTTCCAACCGGATTCTAGGGGCAAGTGGGCTCCGAATTATGAGGGACCGTATGTCGTTAGGAAAGTTTTCTCTGGAGGTGCTTTGATTCTCACCAATATGGACGGTGAAGAGCTCCCGCGTCCCATGAACGCCGATGCAGTCAAGAAGTATTTCGCTTAGGTTTGAGTTGACAGTTTGCTAAGTTGAAAATCCGAAAGGGACGGCTTAGGCAAGCTTTTGGTCAGACCAGTCTTGGCATTTGAACACATTTTGGAAATTCGAAGTTGTTAGGGAGAATAGTGATCATTATTTTTATGTAACCCTTTCTTTCATGTACTATTTCCCAAACTTTTGTAAGCCGTTGGAGTTGCGTTGTTAGCGAACTACCATCTTATTAATGAAATTTGAGCACTTACCTTTTGTGGGCAAAATTTTAATTTTTACGGCAATATTTGAAACAAATTTATTTAAAGTATTCTTATTTTAAAAAAAATGTGTCGTGAATAATGAAAGGAATATTAACAGTTGTTCCGAGGATGGTCAAGCCATGAAATGCAAAACAATACAGTAATTTATCCTTGCATGATGAACATGTTTCGTTTCAAAATCGTCATGAGGGGTTGGTTGTGTTAAACTTGCGTTTCTGGTGGTACTAAGTTTGTTGACCCCCCAGCTTCTCCAGTTAAGCGTTGTTTTTGGTTACCTCCATTCGAGCAGATTTCTGAAGTGTGGTACGCTTGGTCTCATGCCAGTGGTCTATTGGTATTAGAAGTTTGGTTTGATCACTTTTCTCCTCAGAAGATTTGAGCCTTGTAGCGTGGTACGCTCCGACGTTGCTTTGTGGCTCCAGTTCCAGTTATTTTCCGTCTTTCTTAAGATGGGCCGAGTATCTTTTCGTGACATCTTATCGTCTTCAAGTTATTCCATCTGTTTGTTTTGTCAGCATAACATTCCTTTACTCATTTACACTTATATCACGCATACATATTCACATTTGCCGTTGATTTTGGTTGTACTCTGTTTATTCAAACAACGTACATGATTCTTTCCAAGTAGAAGGTTAACTTAGGCAGAAAATGTGCTTCCTTTCTAAATTCCCCAACTGAGCTAATCCTCGTGGATGGTTTTTGATTTAGCCTACCTTGTCCATTTCTGGATAGGATGAATCCCCAATCGAGTTACTTTCTCATTGGGTGGAGTCTTGTTTGACTGTTTTCTCTAGTTATTCCTGGATGAAGTTGTTGTCTCTTGCGTAGGCTATCTCATGATTTTCCCCAGTGAAGTCGCGACTCAGACGAATGGTGCATTTATTTTGCTCATTTAAATATATGATCTCCTCGGGAAGGATTGACTCATGTTTCTCTTTGACGAAGATTTTTTTTTCTCTGCCAGTGTTATCGCAATTTCCTTCTGAGTTATTCTTCGGAAAACGACAAGCGGCAGCTCTTCACGAACAACTTGTGCGTTATTATTTTTGGAAAAATGACAAGCGGCAGTCTCTTCATGAGCAACTTGTACGTTATAGACACCGTTGGAAAATGACAAGCGGCAGCTCTTCACGAGCAACTTGTACGTTATTTTTGGAAAACAACAAGCGGCAGCTCTTCATGAGCAACTTGTACGTTATAGACATCGTTGGAAAACGACAAGCGGCAGCTCTTCACGAGCAACTTGTGCGTTATTATTTTATTGGAAGACGACAAGCGGCAGCTCTTCACGAGCAACTTGTGCGTTATTATTTTATTGGAAGACGACAAGCGGCAGCTCTTCACGAGCAACTTGTGCGTTATTATTTTTTTGGAAAACGGCAAGCGGCAGTATCTTTATTTGAGCAACTTGTACGTTATAGACACCGTTGGAAAACGACAAGCGGCAGCTCTTCACGAGAAACTTGTACGTTATTTTTGGAAAACGACAAGCGGCAGCTCTTCATGAGCAACTTGTACGTTATAGACATCGTTGGAAAACGACAAGCGGCAGCTCTTCACGAGCAACTTGTGCGTTATTATTTTATTGGAAGACGACAAGCGGCAGCTCTTCACGAGCAACTTGTGCGTTATTATTTTATTGGAAGACGACAAGCGGCAGCTCTTCACGAGCAACTTGTGCGTTATTATTTTTTTTGGAAAACGGCAAGCGGCAGTCTCTCTATTTGAGCAACTTGTACGTTATTATTTTTCTGGAAGACAGCAAGTGGCAGCTTCTTTATTTGAGCAGCTTGTATGTTATTGGTATTTTTCTGGAAGACAGCAAGTGGCAGCTTCTTTATTTGAGCAGCTTGTATGTTATTGGTATTTTCTTTGGAAAACAACAAGTGGCGGCTTCTTTATTTGAGCAGCTTGTGTGTTATTGACATCCCTGGACGACAACAAGTGGCAGCTTCTTTATTTGAGCGACTTGTGTATCTACAGTCTTATTATCTCAGCATCAATGAGTATATCTCGGGAAATCTCGCAGAGAAGCTTGTCATGAATCATTACCTTCAGAAGTCGGTAATCCATCATCAGCAAGATTGATACTTTTTGTCTATCTTTGACCTTGAGTTGTGAACTCATTGTTATTTTGGGTCAATAATCTGTTTTATGGCCTATGCAAGATGCCTTCTTTGTTAGGGTCAGAGGTCGTTTTCCCTCAATTTTATTCGCTGTCAGGAGTCTGTCGTTTGAAGTCGATAGCTCGTTTCCCCAGTAGTGTATAATCCATGTCTCTGTGTTTTGTTGGTGTTTGATTTCTCCAGCATTGTCTTGTTTCACACAATATCTTTCTTTGTGAATTCAATCACTGCATTCATGTCAAACATAATGGCGGTATCTTAGGGCAAAAATTTGCGTATTATGTATTTAAGTACCTTCAATCTCGTCGAAACGAAGATTTTAATCTTCATATCTCCGGATAGAAGAAACTTAAATAGGGGCAGCTGTTGTACCCCAAATTTTGACCTAAGATACCATCTCCCATCTGCATCATTGCATTGCAGGGGTTTTGACCTATTTTTATCAATTTTCAAAGCAGTTTAAAAATTCATAACTTTTCCAAGTCGAGAGCTGTTTATTTTTGAACGCTAAATTTATTAATTGATCAATGCTAAAACAATGTTTATTAATTATTTATTATCTTAAATTTAAATAATTGGAATTTATTTTCAGTTATTATATAATTTAAAGATTTATAAATAATAAAATAAATATTTAAAAAGAGGTTTATTAATTGATCAAAACAATGTTTATTAATTATTTATTATCCTAAATTTAAATAATTGGAATTTCTTTTCAGTTATTATATAATTTAAAGATTTATGAATAATGAAATAAACATTTGAAAAGGAGTTTATTAATTGACCAAACAATGTTTACTTAATTATTTATTGTTCTAAGTTTAAATAGTTGAAATTTTATTTTCAGTTATTACAATTTAGAAGAATTAAAAATAATGAAGTAAATAATTGAAGTTATTAATTGGTCAATGATGTTTATTTATTTGTTTATTATTATGAATTTAAGTAATTGAAATTGATTTTCAGTTATTATATAATTTAAAGAATTATAAACGATAAATAAATAATTAGAAAGAAAAAGAATTAACTAGGAAAATAATAGAATTTTATTCACTTTATTCTATTTATTACAATTGTTGTTTAAATACTATTGTACAAAGTATTTATAATGACAATTACATAAAAAGTTTAAAGTAAAATAAAAACTATTTTTCCTAAGTTCTAAATCTTCATCTTCTATCCAATACTTCTTGATTGCTCATTTAATTTTACCTGCAAAAGAATTAAAAGAAAAAGTCAGAAATAAAGAAATAATTAAGAGCAAAAAAAATTAAGTTTAGCGTTCATCATTAAAAGCAAACGGCTGGAATCAGTTTACCCTTTTTGCAAATCACGGCATTTCTCCCGGTTCACAAAAAGGGATGAAATTTTATTTTCAAAAATGAATGCACAAATTTAAAGATGCACAAATTCATTTTGTTTTCAAAACTGCACAATTAAAAAGCCAACTGCATGTTTCAAATCTCATGCATATTTCAAAAGCATAATACAAACAACATATGCACATTTTTAACAAAAGCCAAGTCCAACGTAAACTAGTATGGAAGAAGCCAAATACATAAGGATCCATTGTACCATGCAGAAGTCAAAAGGAAATATGCAGTTTCAAAAACCATATGCAAGCAATGTATATTCCATTCTCATCATTTTCCAGCCTATGCAATTTCAGAACAAGTACAACATACATCATTTTAATGTATCAATTTGTACTAAGAGAGAGAAGAGAGATAGAAGTTTGGTTTTACAGGTTTGGCTTAGGCAGAAAGAGTTACAAAACAACTGCAGCAGCATACAGTAAGAAATAGAAAGCATAAGAAAGGAATACAAACAAGCTGTTGGAGCAGTAGATGTGCAGAAGGCCAAGAAAATATAATAAAAGTATTCAACCTGTAACGTAAACCAAGAAGCCAGCAAAATTGATATACAACACAAACCCCTTCAAAAACGAAAAAAAGAGTACACAACCTGTTCATCAAGCCTTCAAGCCTAGAAACAAACTGTCAAAATATACAAAGATTTTCTCAAGCCATAAAAACATAAGAACCTGCTATCTGCATATACCATAGAACCAATATGGCCTAAAACCATCACCAAGCCTTCCACCTACTGTCAAACATTAAACCATAAAACCATTAACCTGCATAACCATAAAACATGTGCCATTCTAAACTTTGGCCCTGTCCAACCTAGCCAAATAACCATTTCAAAATCTCATGGCCAAACCAAAAACCAGTTCAAGGCTATAACCTGCAAAACCAGTTGAAATATTGGCCTAAAACCAAAAAACCTACTGTGTCAAGCTAAGCAAAAACCAGAACCTGTTGCCTATCCAACCATACACGCCCAAAAAGCCAAAAAAATCCGAATACCACAACATACCAACTTTGAAAAATGTCCAAACCACTAAGCCTCAGTGTTGCTCCATCATAGGCCAACAATAACGAAGCAACAGAATCACAGAAAGAAGAAGAAGAGAAGCTAGTCAAAATAATTTTTCAACAATAGCATTCGAAATGTTCAAGGCAGCATAGGCAAGCGTCCAGGCAAGAAGAAGAGGAGACAAAGCATACAACGAAGGCAAATTCAAGGCAACTAAGAGAAGAGGAAAAGAAGCATTGCATAAGCGAGGCAGGGTCACAGGAGAAGAAGAAAATATCTCAATAATCAACATCATCATCAACCACAAATCAAAGAAGTAAGAAACATAAACCAGGATCTCCAAGCTCACAGCGCCTCCGCCGTTCTTACCCTTGCCTTGGCCTCCTAGCTCCGTCCAACCTCCCTCCTCCGTCTCCGAAGGTAACCTTTTCCTTCTCTTTCTTTCAAAACCTCAGATAACCATTAACATATTAGAGTCAGAATCAAATAAGACCAAAATCAACACATGCAATCGTAACCAAAACCCTAATGAAATATAAGACGAAATTTACCGTGAATCTGTTGCCCAAGCATCTTATTGGAGGGAAGAGGGAGATCAAGGTACTGGTGGCCATGGACAAAAGGAGATTTCAGAAGCGAACGAAGAAGATAACGCGCGAAGAAGACGAGTCAACAAGATGAGCGCCGCTCTGCCAAAACGTGAACCCTAATCCTTTTCTCAGCTAACTTAGACAAAAGCGTTTAACCCCTAAGCAACAAATTATGAAATAATGTATGGACTTAACCCTTTTCCTGCCAAAGCCCAAACGAAATTGCCTATCCACCCTTTTTATTTCTAATACACCCCTTCTTTAATTTTACTTTCTATTAGTTTTTTTAGAGTATTATTAAGTTTAGTTAATTAGTAGATTAATCAAATAAGAGTATTTAATTAAAACATTTTAAATAATTGGATCTTTTATTAAGTTTAGCTTTAGGTTTTAACTTAGTAATTTTTAGTATTCCTTTTTTATTTAGATTTAAGTTAATAGCTTTTAAAAGTTTTAATTTAGTTTAAAAATATTTAATAATTCTTAAAATAATGCTTTATATTAATATTAAAGACATATAATAAAAACTCTAAAAACATATAAAAAATAGAAAACTTAAAAAATATTTTATTTCCCTTAATCAATTCCCTCGCTTTAATATTAGATAAAAATCTAAAAAATGCATGTTCACACCATTTAGTCTTTTATTTAAATTGTTGTATATCATTTATCCATCATAATTTTCTGTTTACTTGATTATTCCGTTTACGTCTAAATCCAAGGGAAACGATTAAATTTGTTGACTTCATGTCCTCAAATCCAATCACGCGAACATTTGCATTTCATTAAAACTTAAGACAATTTTTTCCCCAAATATCAATCTTTTCAAAACTTATACCTTTTAAGCCAAAACTTCGACATTAGGTCGTCGTACCTTCAAAAACCCGTCCGTACCCCTTTTCGGCCAAAACAATTTACTTTTAATCAAACGAACATTTTAATAAACAGATATTTCAAAAGGTTCCTATAGAGTACTATAGATACATTGGGTGCTAATACCTTCCCACTGTATAACCAACCCCCGAACCATAGATCTCTTTTCAAAACGCCTTGTATTTTTATTACTTCTAGAAAGTATTATTTTACATTGCATATTTAGGGTTTTATTTCGCTCTTTCCCCTTTTCCCTTGGAAATAATAAAGCGCGGTGGCGACTCTTGCTTTTGTGAGACGAATTAATCAATAATTTGATCTCCGATTTACCCCGCTACATTTTTTATCGCTACACGTACGCCTTGAAGTCTAAGTCATTCCAGAAATCATTAGCTTTGCCAACCAGAAACTTAACCAAAAAGCCCTTAACTCCACTTCTAGCTTCCCAGTTAGCCATTACCTCCTCTTTGGTCAAGGGCAGGACTGCAGCAATCTCTTCAGGCCTAAGAGTCTTCTCCCAACCAGTGAATGGAGTTTGCTCCAAAACAGGGATACCAAGCAAGTCAGAGAATTCTTCCAGGGTAGGGACCAGCTGGAAGTCTTGAAAGGTGAAGCAATGATACATGGGATCATAAAACTGGGTCAGGACACTTATCAGTTGTTGGTCCCACTTTGAAGTGATCAAACCGAGGATAGAACCATGCCTCTTGATAAAGGAAGTAGTGTTTGGAATCCTACCAACCAATTCCTTGAGCAAAGTTGGTGGTTGAACAAAGTTGAGCCGAATAGTATTCCTACGCACGGGCAGCATGATGTCCTACAAAACAGAGCAAAGATGAAACCCTCTTGTCTTTGAAATGGGTCAGTCCTTATACAGGATGCATGCAATGGTATGATGGTATGATGCTATGACGAAACACACCACAAGTATTCACAATGATAAGGCACACAAATCACACAAGACAACCCTTAGGTTTTAGGCCAGCATGTAGTTTAGGTATTACCCTCTTTCAGTTTCATTGGTTAAAACCTGTCCTATCAAAAGTAACCGGGTTCTAGAGGATCTCAAATCCTTGACTACCCTCAATCCGTCATAACTCCAGCATCGCAATCTTTTCTTGCAGCCAGAACCATCGCGAGAGTTTAGCCTCAATGAGTGTAGCATACTGCTACTGTTCTATGGCCAAGTTTGGTCAATTTAGGGTTCTAAGGTCGGTTGGTGTTTGATGACTCCTTAGAAGACCCATATTCTCCTCATTGCAACACAAGGGATATTGGTACAGACTAAGGTGCCACACCAACGTAGCCACTGCTTCACCCATGTCGGTCTACGCCGGACAGGTCCCTCACAGATTATGCTACCTAAAAGGGTATTCCCCAGATCCGGGTTAGGATCTATGAAACTCCGATGCAAAGCCCACAGTTATAAAAGAAAACAAAGCAATCAATTGAAAACAAAGGTGATCTAAACCCTAAGGTAACCCCACTTTTTATTAATTCCCCAGCAGAGTCGCCAGTTCTGTGATACGGTGGGATAACTGACTTGAGTTTTGCGTTTGTATTCGCACTTGTTCGGTTGAGCAAGAGTCTCCACCGACCTTTTATTTTATCCTAAAGGAAAGGTTAAAAAAGCACAGCAAAAACCTTTTGAGATACTTCGTGGGTTCGGGGGGTAGATTATGAAAAGGGAAGGTATTAGCACCCTTTTCATCCATGGTTATCCATGGGCTCTTAGTTACTTGGTTTTTTAGATCACTTGCCTTGATTTTAGATTGCTTGAAATTGTGGTGTATGTGTGTGTGTTTTGAAAATGTTTTTGAAATAGACGCCTTTGTTTCGGCAACCGTTGTAATTGACTCGTGTTTGAGTGTTTTACAAAAGTGTGTATCTTTTCGAAAAGATGTTTCAAATGTTTTTGAGAGTTTGTTTTGAAAGTGTGTATGAAGTGTGGTTTTTGAAAAGAAGGCAAGTGTTTTTGCAAGTTGATCTCAAGTAACTAAGAGTTTTGTCTATCCCTATTGTACTCAAAGGTTTTCTCTATGTTTTCAACCCTTTTTAACAATTTTGTTCCACCATTGAATTTGGTGGACAATCTTGCGTTTAGGAAGTTTAACGGGACGGGCGCATGTCATCGTATGGACCATGAATGCAATGGTGCCAAGTGTCTTTGGCAATTTTTTTAAAGGGACTTGATCATTTTGATAGGCGACTTTCGAAAGCGTCATCAAGGGACTTATGATCATTTGAATTTGTTTTGCCAAAGAAACTCGACGTGCAAGCATGGCCCATTTTGAAATGCAACATGTGGGATCACCCTAGGGGGTGCAAGTGTGATTGTGTATTGATTTCATGCATTTGTCTTTGTATTAGGTTATCTAGCGTTCAATTTTATGTACATACAAACCCTAGGTCTAACCATGGTATAATTCAAAAGCGGTAAATTGCGGGAATTTTAAAGTCTACGCTATTACAAATGGTATCCGGGAGTGGGGGTACAAATTCACAAATGGGGATAAGACTTAAATAATTACAACCAAATTGAATTGCAATCAAATGTAATCAATGTATAGCAAAGTATAGCAAATGTATAATGCATCAACTGTAAAATGTATTGTGTAAGTGTACGTGCACATGTATTTTATTTACAAGTTAAGAAAATGTGAATTTAATGTGCTATCAAGTATGGTTTACTTAATAAAAAGAATTATATGTTTTCTTTATTTAATTTGTAATCTTGTATTTTCTTCAATATGTACAAAAAAGTATTTTACTTAAAAGAAAGGAAAATGTTTTAAATTTAAATTATATTATGTATATTAAGAAATGTATTTTAATTGATTATGTACAAATTATTAACTAAAAAATGTTTTAAAATAAAAGAAGAGTTTTAATTAAAAGAAAGAAGTTTTAAATTCTATTTTTCTTATGTATAAAAATTGATGTATTTTAATTAATATCTTTATGTACAAAGAAAAGATTTTTAAGAAAAGAAAAAGAAAATGTTTTAAGCTTTTTTTTTATATGAGAAATTAGTTAAGTTATATAAAAGAGGAATAAAATAGAAGCTTTAGTTTGAATGAGAAGAAAAAAAAAGTAAATGGGCTTTAGAGGTTTTGGGATGGACCAGTCAGAATAGGCATGTGTTAGGATTGAGGGGGGGGGGGTGCGAATTGGGAAAACGCTTGGGCTTCAGCATAGAAACGGGTTAGGCCCAGCATCTAAACAAATTTCTTAGGGTTGTGAGTTTTGTTTCATTAGGGAAACGGCCAGGGTTTGACATGCAGAGGCGTCGTTCGCTTGCTCTTCGTCTTCTTCGTTCGTTCCTCCGCTTCTCTCGAGCCAAAACGTTTAGGACAATGCCCTTTGCCTCAAAGCTGCCAGCGCCACCAACTGCATCTCCTCCTCCCCATGGATCGCTCGGTGATATGGTGCGAAGGTGACGATCTCGTTCTCTTAATGCGTTAGGGTTTTATGATTTTGCATGTTATGATTTCACATTCATTTGATTCTGACTTTAGCTTTAATATTGTTGTTTCTGTCGAGGTGTACGAAATGGAAGGAAAGAGGTTATACTACCTTGACAGAGGAGGGGAAGGAATGGTGGTGGAGGCGCTCAGGCGGCTGGACGGCGAGGTGACGATGCTGATGAAGCTTGGCTTCCTGGTACTCTGTACTCTTTGTCTTTTGCCTTTTGCTGGGTTTAATGATGAACTTGAAAACCTACTTCTGATATCACTTCTTTCTTCTTCTCTTCGCTTCTGCTTATGTATGCCTACGTTGCTTTGTATGTTTGTTTAATGGCCCAATGATGAGGACACTCTGAGGGCTCCTATGCGCTGCTTTTGAATGCTATTGTTGAAACGCTGGCTTTTGACTAGCTTTCCCTCTTCTTTCTCTGCCTCGTTGCTTGCTTAGTATGCTTGAATATGCTTGATGCCTTTGAGTATATTTGATTCTTTTCCTCTTCTCTTCTGGTTTCCTTGATGCCTTGGTTATTCTAAGTATGCTTATGAGATATGTTGCCTGGGATGATGTTGTGCCCCTGTATGTTGCTAAGCTTGAGATTGACTTGAATGTTTGTGTTGTTGCTTTGTACCACCCTGTGATGAAGATATTCTGAGGGTGTTGGCTTTGGTTGAGAACTTCTTCTGGTTTTGAAGCTTGGCTTCAGTTTGGTGTAGGTAAAAAGCTTATGGCTTTGAGGGTCACACTGCTGTTTGTATCTCTTTGACAGTTTTTAGAGTTTGAATCTTTTGGATATGGCTTTGGATGTTTAGGCAGGTATGCTGCTGTATATTTTTGATGCAGGTAAGAGGCTTAGCAGGTTTGTTGTGGTGAACTGGTTTTAGGTTTCAGGCAGGTTCAAAGCTTGGGCTTGTTGAGGCAGTTTGACAGTTCTTGAAGGGGTTTTTATGTTCTGAGTTCTGTTTGGTTCTTAAGCCTTGACAGTTTTGTGTTGTTGGAGGTTTAAATCAGGTTTTGTGTTTGGGCTTGTGCTGAACTGTGTCATAGGCTCTTGGGCGTGAGGCCTTTTGAATGCTTTTGATTTTTGATATCTTTTCCTTGGTCAAACTGATGGGCAAACTTGCAAGGTTTTAATGTGGAAAAATTATTCTGTTACTTTTATTGACAGTTTTGTTTGCATTCTAATTCCTTCATACTTCTGCCTTCTGCTTCACTGTTTTATTGCAGTTTCTGTGTTTATATTTCTTTATGCCTAAAGCCAAAAACCAGTAAGCCTACACTTCTCCTCTCTTTTTCTCTCTCTCCAATACTTAAGCATATTATATTGCTTAACATGTATTAATTCTGAAAAAGCAAATTGGCCTGGAAATGATGAAATTGGAATTAGTTTGCTTGCATAAGTAGCTTAGTCCTGCATACTTTCCTTCTTCAGCTCTCTTGCATCTTTGTTACAGTTTTGGCATCTTGGGTATTTTGATATCTTGAGATAATTTTTGGCAGCTTGTTGACTTAGTTTTGAAATTGTGACTTTGACTTGCATATGCTGTCTTGCTTTGAACTGTACAGTTTTTTGACAAACTTTAAATTGTGCAATTTTTAACTTGTGCATTCATTTTTAACTTGCAAATATTTTTCATCCCTCTTTGTGAACCGGGAGAAATCCCGTGATTTGCAGAGAGGGTTAACTGATCCCGGCCATTTGCTTTTAATGATGAACCCAAACTTTAATTGTAAGCTTCCCTTTTTTTAATTATTTATCCACTTCAATTGACTTTTTCTTCTTTTCTTTACAGATAAAAAATCAAATGGAGAGGAAAAGCGAAAGATGGAAGATGAAGAATTGAAGACTTAGAAAAATATTAGGATAGTTTTATTCAAATTTAAATAAATGTAATATCATTATTATAAATACTTTGTAAATGAATACTTGTATTTAAATAACAATTGTAACAAATATTTAAAGATGAAATAAAAATCCTTTTATTTGAATAATTCTTCTTATTCTTTTCAATTGTTTACTTTATTATTTATAATTCTTTAAATTAAAATAATTGAAAATAAATTCCAACTATTTAATCTTAGAATAATAAATAATTAACTAAATATTGTTTCAGCGTTGATCAATTAATAAACTTGGTGCTTCCAACATCCAAAGCAAAACAACAGTCAATCACAACAATTGCCCAGACGTATTTTCCTTTTACTGATTTAATCACACAATGCGAACTCAATCCAAATGTATCCTTTCACTGATTTAATCACACAATGCAAACTCAATCCAAATGTCTCAGTCCATTTCTCGGAATAACTTGAAAAGCACTGTAGAATTAAATCTTTCTGAGAAAACTGTGTACAAACCCTAATTCCTAGTTAAATGCCAAAGAAATGTTCGCCTGATCAAAGTTGAGCCAAAATCAACCAAAACCCTAAGCAATTGTAAGAACTGTTCTAAAGCCATGAAAATCAATGAACACCCTAATTTTTGTCTGACTGACGAGAAAAGTCTGTTTGACCGATTCTTGAGCCAATTTGAAAAATCAGGAAATGCCTGAAGCTGTGATTTCTTGAGGAAAAATGCGAGGGAAAATTTTGGGGTACAACAGCAAGATTTTGACTTTTTTTTTCAGTTTTCTTTAATAACTAATTAAAATTGAAATGAATAAAAAATAAAATAGATATTACATGAATTTAAAAATAATAGGAAATAAAAATAATAAGTCTTGAAAATAAAAATAATAAGTCCACGTAAGACAAAATAATACACATGGCAGTTCAATCACAGTTCTAAAGTAGGGGAAAAAACTGATTTGAAAAAAATATTATCAGAGGAACTAACATGGTATCAACAAATGTTTCACTTTTTTCTCCAAAAAAAAAAAAAATAATTAAACTCCGTTTGATATGATATATTTTTGAGTTTATAATTTATAAACTCATATAACAATAAAAGAAATGTTTGATAGTGGACTTTTCATTACGATCTTACTTTATTTTACTAATTTATATTTTATTTTCTAGATGTTATTTCAAATAATATTTTAATATATAACTTATATCTTGTCATTTTTTTTCTTTCACTTTTACTCTTAGTATTTTATCTAAAATTCATTTTTACCCTTTATAATATCATTTTTTTCTTTCACTTTACTCTTATTATTTTTACTCTTATTATTTGGAGCTTTAATTTTATCCAACATTTCAACTATTTGTCATCAATCATCAATTATAAACTATAAACTATCAATCATCAAATATCATCATAAGCTATACATTATCAGTTAATTTATCATTCCACCGCTATTTTTAAAAAACAAATCTTTAGTAATAGCAAAAAATTTCAAAAAACAAATTTTTTCCATAAAATCCAAAATTTAAAAAAGATACATGTTGTGAATCTTGTTGCTAATTACGATAAAATTCAATATCAATTTGTGAGGCAAAGAATAGTAGCAACCAAAATAAATGGTCTATAGCAATAATAATTTGTACGCAAATAATATAACAGAATAAGACGAGAAAAGAACGATGATTTATTTATGCAGTTCGATCAAATTATCTATTCTGTAGAGAGAGCAGTTCTCCAATTCAATATACTCAAAAAGTTGTTACAGAAGATTACATATGAGTTACCCTATTTTATACCCAAGTGTTTCACAACCTCTTCAACTTTCAATATATGAATAACTCAAACTCAAAGTGTAAACAAGTGTTTCCCAATAACCTTAGATAACTCCAAAGGTTCCCAAAACCCTTGCCTTTTTAAGGTTTCCCTTGAAAATAACCAAAATCCTATGTTATGCCTTTAAACTCTTGCTCTCTCTTGTTGGTGTAAACTTTAAGATTGTCACATTATAATAACATAAGAGATACATATTTATAATAGCCAAAATTCAACAAATCCCAAAACATATCTCCTTAATTATTAGAATAAAAGATATTATTATAATATTATAATATCTCTCAAATATTATAAATATCATATAATATCTCTTAGACAATTATATATATATATATATATATATATATATATATATATATATATATATATATATATATATATCTTTTAGAATATTATAAATATCTTATAATATATTTTATATTAATTTATATGATCTTCAAATTAATATAAACTATTCTAACATTAATAAGTGGATTAATGAACCAAACCGACAAAACCAGATATCTGTAAATTACTCGAATCAATTACTTTTTGACTTTCAGATTTTTGGCAATCTCGAAACATGTTTTCTTTATCTTCATCAACAAAGGTTTTAAGGAATAATAAAACAATCTCCACATTAACTTTGAACCGTGTTGATACTAATTTAACCACCGATAACATTTCTGCTCCCTACCAGGTGAAACTTTAATCAATAATCTTGATCAAATTCAAGCAGCCCTTGAATTTTGATCTCGACACTTGCATCCACTTGTTCCCAAATACCTTTTTCTTCTTAGGTGATTTAGCAAGCCTACAAGTATGATTTTTTAACCACCCTTGACTCCATATGTTTTCAAATTCCACCCTGAAGGTTTTTCTTCTTTTATTTTGCAGTCTTTCAGCCACATTAAAAACATAATATTCAAGGCTAGCATAATCTTCCCTTTGAGATGCTACAATAACCCTCCTTACCTTATCATGAGTCAAATGATAATCATAGATCTCTGTAATCGTTCTCTCACTACTACAATAACCCTCTTTACCGTTATAGTTTCTCTCAGGTTTCTCCCTTGGTTTTAACTATTCTCCCTTTGAAGAAATTCTCTACCAATCAAGTAAGTTTTTTTAACCTCAGCTTTTCTACAAAAACACGATAACAACTCCACGGTAACATGCATTTTTATCCCTTGATTTCTACAAAATTCAGTATACTCCTCTTAAACTTTCTTAAGACATTTATAACGCCTTAAACTCAAATCCTATAGTTCTTCCTTGTCATGAAAGCCTCCACTAGTTAATGATAAATGAATAACACTTAAACCTTCTAAAATATATAGACCACATATTTTAGACCCTTTAACAATTATCAATTCATCACGCGAAATCTTCTACACTCCATATTCAACTCTAGTACAATAGCCTAGATCATCAAACATACTTATAGATAAATAATTTCGCTTGAGTTCTGGAACATACATCATATTGTGAATAAGAAGTTCACGATCATCAAATATTTTAAGTCTAGTTGTACCAATACCATGAACCTTACAAGCATTATTATCACCAAGGCGAACAACTCCACCTTGAACCATCTTCAAAGTTTCAAAGTAATCTATTGTTGGACACGTGTGATAAGAGCAACTTGATTCAATGACCCAACTATCTCCAGTTTCCAAACTCGATACTACTAGTACATCGACATCCTCATAACTCTCCTCACCCAAGACAATTGTAGCTTGAACAGAATCTTCATTGACCTTTCTCTCAGGATAATCTCTTTTAAAGTGATTGATTTTCGGACAATTATAATATTTTACCTTTGACTTTTCAGACCTCTTTGATTTGGACATCTCTTTAAGCTCACCTCCCCCTCTTGACATATCTAAGCCTTCATTATTATCTTCAATCTTCAAATCTTTCAACTTTGAAAATTCTTTGGATTTCACTGTCGTCTGGGCTTTATCCAAAGTAATAGTACCTCCCTTACCATAAAGAAGAACATCCTTAAAGTGCTCAAAGGATTTGGGTAATGAACTCAACAAGAGTAAATCATTGTCCTCGTCATCAATATTCACTTCAATATTCTCAAGATCATCAATAATCTTGTGAAATTCTGTAAGCTACTTAACTATGGATTTGTACTCTACCATTCAGAATGAATAGAGTTGTTATTTTAGAAATAACATGTGAGCCAAAGACTTTGTCATATATAATGATTCATGTTTTTCTCACATAGAAACTGTAGTTTTCTCCCTGGAGACCTCTCTTAGATCCCTGAGGCATAAGATAATGGCACTTCTGGCCATATCCACCATCTCGGTCTTTTGTACATGTGTAAGACCTGCAGGCATCAATCCTTCACTCTTCAAAGCATAAATATACTTCTCTTGAATTAAAACTGCTTGCATCTTAATTTTCCACAACCTGAAGTCGTTGTTTCTGGAAAATTTCTCGATCTCCCATATGCCCATGGTGCTCACTGATATGTGCAAATTGTAGCTATTTTTGTATATACTTTTTGTTGCACTTATCGACTCTTTATTGTTAATATCGTTGAATAAACCCGACTTTTGTGTAAATACTCTTAGTTTGTTTTTATTTGTGTTTTTGTATACATGGTGTACGGATTTATGTTTTTCCATTCATTTTGTAGGTCTTTGTTGCATTTTGGAGCATTGAGGAATAAGGTGTCAAAGGCACGGTTCCGGATGCGTGTTTTCAGAATAAAAGACCAGTTTTGGGAAGTTCTATCCATGAGAACCCGCTTAACACGCAGAAGGCCGCTAATCACGAGTGCACTCAACGCATTTTGTAGCGCGCTGCTTTCATTTTTACATTTTTGCATAAGCATTGTTTTGAAGTGCGCTTAGTATGGATAGCGCACTTAGCACGGATAGAGCGGTTAGCATAGTTTAGGTCGGTTTGATATGTAAAATAAAGAAATCGCGCTTAGCGCTCCAGGCCCGCTTAGCGCGGTCTGCTGAGATTTGTTTTATAAAAATAGATTTAGTTCATTTTTTAAGTTATGGTTTTGGGAAAGTTTTTGCTCTCAACTCCATCAACCTCCAATTTTGTTAGGATTAGCTTAGATAACAACTATGGAGCTTGCTTACCGATGAACCGGGGTGGATTACTCTTTGATCGGCGCTGACAAATCGGTAGATATGTGGTTCATTTATCTTTTTCTTTGTGTATTCTCTATTAGTTGGGTTTGTATATGTATTTTCTTTGAAGTCGTGTATATTTTTCTACCTTTGTGTTATATAAAACTTGCTTTACAAATCTTTATCGATTACTATCCTTGACTTTTGCTCTGTGCTGGGGATTTGAGTTGCTACAGACATATATTGCTTAGATTCTTATCTAGGATGATTATCTAATAGTGTATGAATTCTAGAGATAGATTTAGAGTTGTTATTCACTTAGTGTGTCTGTGATTAATTCCTTTGTGTAGTTTATGTCACTCTGAGAGATCGTCGACGCAAGCGAGCACGGTTGACTTATGTGTTGTTGAGGTGGTTGAGAGATCGCTACCGAGGTGATGCAATCAGCCTCTCAATTTGGGTTAGAAATGACTTAGGTTGTGAGTGGCACGTGATGACATTGATGAATATTGTAGGTTTGGTATAATAGGTTGATAGGTTTAAGCATGTGAGAAGTAATATATATGCATGCTTGAGAACTTATTCTTTTTTCCTTTTTATAGATTTATTTTCTGTTGATACTTTTCCTTTCAACCCATTTATCCCCAAACTATTAATGAGAGATTTGTCGAATGGCATTTCAATTCACCAATCTCTGTGGACACGATACGATATAACCTATATCACTCGGTAAATTAATAACTTACTTTTTACTTATCATTTTACCGCTTCCAGCAAAATGGCACTCTCCCCAACTTGAACTTGTTTGTCCTTAAACAAGGCCAAACAACTCAAAGAACCAAAAGTAATCAACTAAAATATCATGAATTAGCAAGCTTGAAAATGAAAAACAAATGTATGGTTCAAACAAAAACGCACACACAAGGTAAATACTTACCACAATCCTATAATGACAACATATAAACGAAACGAATCCTAAGTACAGAAGTCATACTAAATATTCTAAAACAAAAGAAGCTCAATCATGAATAACACCTAGTAAAAATTCATCGGTAGATGAAGAACACACAAAGGTGAGGGACAAAAAACACCCATCCACAATCTTGAAAACAATAGACTAAATTATGCATTCATCCAAAAATTTATATCGAAAATACAAAGGTAAGAATCACAAGGGATTTTTTTAAGGTTGTAATGTGACATATTAACAAACAAGGGATAAGTCCTAAAGCTAATCGAAACAAACACTTGGCTTAACAAAAGGCAGTGATCAACTCACAAAGACTCAAGAAAAATAATTTCAATCAAACTTCTTCTTCATTCCAAATTTCAAACCAACACACATCACTTATTAACACAACCTTATTCCATACTCTTTTTGTTTTTGTTCTTCAAAAAATTTCAATTTTTTTCTTTCTTTTTCTTTTCTTTCTTTTTCTCTTTCTTTCTTAATCTCATAGTAATATACAAAAGCACATAAACATTTCTCTCTCCAACTTGAATTTAACTATATCATAATGTGAATACTCCCTACTTTCTAAGACAAGGTAAAAATTCAAACTACAAATCATAGTTGAGGATTCAAGAAAATAAAGAATCAATATCCATACAAAAAGATAAACCAAACACTCATAGAAGCAATTAGAAAAAATAATATGGATATCGACAAAAAGGGTCAAAAGGGTTTACTAATGATCACACACTCACAAGGTAAATTGACTATTTGGCCAAGGTAGTTGTGCTCAAAATGAAACAAAAAATACCTTGATCATGTTCAAGCTTTCATACAATCAACATAAACAAAAGTTTAATCATAATAAAATTCAGTGAAAACAAGAATTGTCGCCTCCAGCATATATGAGCAATACCCCTTTTCTCCATGCTCACCACACCACTTGTTGTAAATCTTGTTGTTAATTACGACAAAATTCAATATCAATTTCTGAGGCAAAGAATAGTAGAAACCAAAATAAATAGTCTACATCAATAATAATTCATATACAAATAATATAACAAAATACGGCGAGAAAAGAACGAAAGTTTGTTTACCCAGTTCGATCAAATGATCTACTCTAGGGGAGAGAGCAGTTCTCCAATTTACTATACTTAGAAAGTTGTTACAAAAGATTACAGATGAGTTATAAAAAAAATAGTCTTCGCCTTCAGGTTCCCAAGAAAAACCCTGAAAGTGTCCAAGAATTACTCTATTTTCTACCCAAGTGTTTCTCAACCTCTTCAACCTTTAATATATGAATAACTCAAACTCAATGTGTAAACAAATATTTCTCAATTCTCAATAACCATAGATAACTCCAAAGGTTTCTAAAACTATTGTCTTTCTAAGGTTTCCCTTGAGAATAACCAAAACCATATGCTATGCCTTTAAACCCTTGCTCTCCTTTGTTAATGTAAACTCTAAAATTGTAATAATATAAGAGATACTTATTTATAATAGCCAAAATTGAACAAATTCATATCAGATCCCAAAATATATCTCCTTAATTATAAGAATAAAAGATATTATTATAATCTTATAATATCTCTCAAATATTATAAATATCATATAATATCTCTTAGACTATTATAAATGTATATCTCATAATACCTTTTAGAATATTTTATATTAATTTAAAGATCATATAAATTAATATAACAGATATTATAAGATATTTATAATATTCTAAAAGATATTATAATATAGATCAATGATATTATATTATATGATCGTTAAATTAATATAGAATATTTTAACATTAATGAATAGATCTATGAACTGAACCGACCAAACCTGATATCGGTAAATCGCTCGGATCAAATTACTTCTCGACTTTCTGATTGTTGACAATCTCGAAACATATTTTCTTTCTCTTCGTCAACAAAATTTTTAAGGCATATTACAACAATACAAAAACAATATACAATAATACATAATCTTAAAATTATATAAAATTAAGTTCCTATATTGATCACGTAACAATATTATTTGTGAATGCATAATTAAGATAAAAAATGTAATTTACAGTGATATGCTAAAAAAAATTTATTCAAAATAACAATAATAAAATAAAATATTAATGTCTCATAAACTAGTTAGATCAATAAATTTATAGGTTTTGAAACTCAAATTAAATTCTCAAATAAAAGTTATGCGAGTTATGAGTTATCACAGGTTGGTTTGGGTAACCCATAAATGAACAAATTCAAGTTATTAGTTGGTTGGTTTGATTTAGGTTGGTAAGTTTATGAATCAATTTATACTCATATACACTTCTATATCGACTTGATGCAAACAAAATAATATATTATTATTCTATGTATTTGATACATACTTAGTTGTGATATAATAAGATATATGTTATATGTAAATTATAAAATCACTCTTGTAAAAAAACTATTTATATATTTTTAATTTAATAAAGAATATAATATATTAAAAACTTTAAAATTAATTAAGTAAACTCAAATAACTTTTGTAAAAATACATTTCTACTATTAAAAACCTAATTTTTTTATTTTTTGTAAAAAAATTATGAGTTGTTTAATAGGAGTTTTGCTTTTAATGTCCTATTTTTGAATTTTTTTCCTTCTAAATGCCCTACTTTGGAAAAAGATTCCTCAAATGTCTTACTTTTAATTTCAATGGGCGAATCGGTATTCATAGTTGATATTTGCATATCCATTTGCATCCTTTTTTTTTGTTGTTTTTTTATGTTTTAAATTATTTTTAATTGATAAAATAATAAAATAATTATTTAATAATAAACTTATTTTTTAATAATAAGACTTAAATGTAATATTGGTCCTCTTAATTTGAGCATTTAAATTATTGGTCCACTTATTACGAAACCCATCATTCTTGTCCCTTAATTTCACTTTCATTGGGATTTTTATGGTCTTCCTCCAATTTTGCTTACACGTCCTTTTCATTTATGAGGTGGCAGTTTGATTATGGTGTCATGTCAGCAAGTCTTATTTTTTAAAAATAAAACGAATACTTTAATTAAAAAAATATTAAAAATATTTTTTTATTAAACATAACAATTGATATAATGTTATAAAAGTGAGAAAATCAAAACACATTATATTGTCCACGTTTCCAATCCCAGTTCATGCTTCCTCAAGAACCCTAACCCATATTCATTTCTTTCATCGTCTCAATTGAATCAACCTTCAACGGAATTTGCAAAACTCAATCATCCTCTTACACAGTCGCATCTCAATCTCAATTATTCAATGCTTATTAAACCTGCAAGAGTTTCTTTCTGGGTTTCAAAGTTGGTGCTTACGAAGACGATGAAAGCACAGTCTCAAAGGGAGAGTAGTGAAGAAGTCAAATAATGTGTAAGGTATGTTTATTTGTCCCTTTTGCAAGTGTCAGTGTTCCACATGCTTGCTTCTCTTTATTTGTACTCTGTGGTCCCCCATGCTTTTGCTTATGTATTCTTGTGGTCCCACTTGTAATGTTGTATGTTTTTATCTCATTATGGGTTTGTTGTTAATAATTTATAGTATTTTTGTTTTGATTATTTCTCATGCCATCTAAGAGTCATAAGATTAGGTTGAGATTACACCATAGGGGAAGATTAGTAGAAAAACATGTTAAATGGTATGTTGATGGGGATGTTTCTGAGATGAATTAGAGGTTGGATGTGGATTATGTGTCATACATATAATGATATGGTTTGATTTAAAGTGAGGGTTACAAGAATATACAGTGTTTGTAGTATTAGAACCATGCATATAACTTTTCTCGTAGTCTTAGACCCTTGATAATAGTCAGAATGTACTGCAATTTTCCAACGATGTCATTGGATATGAGGTAATAGATGTATATGTGGAGCACAATATGGGAATTCTTGATATTATGGATGCTAGTGAAATATATCCTAACATTTATGGTGATGGTGAGGATGGTGTACAATGAACTAGTTTTAAAGTTCCAATGGATTTGATGAAGATATTAGTAATGAACATCTTGATGATGCAATTGAATCAGAGAAAAAAAGAAGTAAGTTAGGTACTAATAATGATAGCATTAGAGAAGTGAATAACCCTAATGTTGATGTTAACAATGAACCTGTGAAAGAGGTATTGATGAGGATTATGTTGCAAGTGAGGATAGTTTTGAGAATAATGAGTTTTAATTTAGTGAAGAATATGAGGAGATGAATGGACAAAGGTAATATCCCAAGAGACTTTAGATGAGGTTTCTAGTTGCCAAAACTAGAAAGATCCATTTGAGATGGTTCACGAGGAGAGTGAAGATTATGATCATTTGTATACACCTCTTGGGAGTGATGATGATAATGATGAGGGAGTGAAATATCTTCTTTATAATTATGCTAAGAGGGTGAAAATTTAGTTAGGGATGATGTTTACTAACAAAGAAGTGATAATGGATGCTATCGAGGATTATGCCATGTAAAAAATGTTTTAATTAAGATGAATGATTCCAAAAGGATGGTGACTAAATGCATGGATGAGTGTAAGTCATATATGAGATTTAGTAAAAGGATTGGTCACCAATTTTGGTAAGTAGTGATTTTAATTGAAGATCATACATACCATAAGATTGCAGACAATAAGAGTGTAAAGACAAAGTGGCTCACAAATGTTTTTGCAAACATCCTTAGACATAGTCATCATATGAAACCATTAGGACTCATAGTTGAGTCTATTGAGAGGTGTGGAGTGAAACTATCACATGATCATGCATATATGGACAAAAGGAAAGAAATGGAGTTGGTTTAGAGGCTGGCATTGAGCAATTCTCTTATTTGAGAAGTTATGCACAATAGTTATTAAAATAAAATCCTAATAGTATTGTTGTAATACAATGAGTTAATAGTAATGGAAACCATGTATTTGAAAAGATCTATGTTTGTGTAGAGGCTTGCGAGGCTGGTTTTGCAAAGATATGTAGGCCTCTCAGTGGTTTAGATGCTTGTTTCTTGAAAGATGACTATGATGGATAGTAATAGAAGCAGTAGGAAGGGATGGTAATAATCAAATTTTCCCAGTTACATATGTTATTATTGAAGTTGAAATAAGAGACTCATGTAAGTGGTTTTTATACCTTCTTCTACAAGATTTTGAGGGATTCAATCAAAGATCCTATGCATTTATATCATATCAATAAAAGGGATTATCTTATATATCTTGTTTATTCTTATGATTTATTTTGTTTACATTTGTTTAAAGTTTGCATACATGTGACTAAGACTAGTTCCATCTGTTCAAGGTATCAGTGGCAATGTGGAGCATAGTTTGGGTCTAAAGCATTTATATGATAACTGGAAGAAGAAGTACCTTGGGGGCAGAGTTAAAAGAGGTAATGTGGGCATCTATTGGGGAAACTACAGTTCCAGCATAGGAGAGGTTAGTAGAAAGAGTGAAGGAATTGAATGAAGATGCATGGAAAGATATGTTAGAAGTCCATGCATGCCAATGGAGCATATCACACTTCAATACATATACAAATTATAACTTGCAGGTGAAAAACATGTGTGAAGCATTCAATAGGACAATATTGGAGCATATGGACAAGCCTATTATCACTTTATTGTAAAGCATCAAGCATTACATCACCAAGAGGATAACTAGTCAACAAGAATTGTTGTAGAGCTACATTTGATCCATATGTCCTGAAATCCATATGATTTTTCTATATTTTGTGTAACCAATAGCATTGAGACTTATTATATGAATCTGAAAAAAGAAACTTGTTCATGTAGAATGTGGGATTTGTCTGGTTTACCTTAATGTCATGTAATTACATGTATATGGAACATCATGAAAAAAACTTAAGGATTATGTTGTTTAATATTATAGGTATGTGTGATACTATTTCTTGCTCTATTTTGTTCATATATGTGTGATACCATTTCTAATTATGTTGTTATGTTTTGGCTTTATAGGAAATCAACTTTTATGAGCAATTAATCAAACACTGTGTTTCCAACCAATGTACCATAATTGTGGCTTTCATATGATCAGAATATAGTTGCACCACCAGTGATAAGAAGAGTCATAATCCAAAAAACAAAGAAATAAAAATCCTCATATACTGTCAAGGAGACTTTCAACTGTAACATGTGCAAAATGTGGAGCTATGAGATATAAAAAGAGGAGTTGTAGAGGAAAAAGAGCACCTGAATGGGAAATTCTAAAGGGAGGTAATAACCCAAGGAAGGCTAATAAAGTGAAGGGTGGAAAAGGAACCAAGAAGGCCAAAGAAAATCAAACAGAAGTTGCTCAAGGTTGACAAGCACCTCAAGAAACTCAACCTACTCAAAAATAGTGACTTGAGTTTTATTTTGAATGTCATGTGTGATTTAAGTAGTAATATAGTTGTAATGTATGGATATTAATTAGTTTTATTTTGACTTAAGTAGTGACTTTAGTTTTATCTTGAATGTATGGATCTTAAGTAATTTGGTTAATGTGTGGATCTTAAGTATTTTGGTTAATGTATGAATCTTAAATATTTTGGTTAATGTTATTGTTTTTTCAAGTGATTATAATCAAACAATGTTAAAATTGGATGATGTCCAATATTATATGTTAGTATTATGCACAAATGTTATATGTTAGCATTATGCACAAATGTTCAAACAATATTGAAACTGAATGTTATCCACTGTCACCGCTAAATTACATGCCTTGTGTTGTCTAAATTTGTCAAGCATTTACAATCACAATGTTAGCATTATGCAGGCAATGTTTACAAGAATTATGCAGTCACAATATTACAAGAATTATGTAGTTAATATAAGATTATACAATCACAATGTTTCCATTAATCAATGTTTTAGATCTTGACCTTAGGTCCATGTCAAAAAGAAAGGTAGTTTAAAAAGTCTAAATAGTAACTTTACGAGGATGCAAATTCACTTGCAATTTAAATCTCTACAATCATATTAAAGATAAAATGAAGAAAGATGAGAAGAAATTTCACTATGAATCATGAATGTCCATCACTAATGTAGACATTTATTATGCTATAAATTTTATATTTAATGTCTTAACACCATTATTTTTTAGTTGTAAAATTTTTATTAAATTATTTATATATGTGATCTCTAATAGTATAATTGTTCTCGAGGACTAAAATGTAACAACATCTAGTTAAACCATTGGCACTCACTTAATTCTAATTTATAATTGATTTAAGCATAAGCTCATTCCAAGTATCTGGTACCCCAGCTACACACCAATGAGTACAATCCATGTCATGAAAGCTATTATGAGAGCTAGGATGGCCATCTTTTCTCAATTCTGAGAGAGCTGTAATGTTGAAAAGATGAACCGGCTTCTTTATTTTCTTCAAAACACTTTCTAATACATATGATGCTTTTGGTAACCCACGTGTTGATGATGATCCATTTATTGGTGTTGTCTCTTTTGCACAATTTGTTACTCCGGGCTCATTCCATTCTTCCCCCCTGTTTTTTATATCACATATAAAAATAATTATAAAGACATTACAACAAATAAACAAAAATATCATGTTAAAAAAGAGAGAGAAATTGTGAAACTCACTGGTAGTGCATAGGAGAAATTCCTTGAAAAAGAACTTTAGTTTTGGTTGCATCAACTTCTCTATCAACCCACTTAGCCCAGGTTGTCAAACCAGTTCTAAAAGCTTCCATTCTGTCCATATCTTTCACTGTTTCGTTACCTATTTGAATATAATCCCATCTGTAATAAAATTTTAAAATCACATTATTTCAATTATTTAATATTCAGCTAGTAACTATGCAGAAATATTAAATTATAAAAGTGTGAGTTTGAATTCACGATATACTATTTATTCACCTTAAAATTTTTAACACAACTATTTGACAAAAATAATGATAAAAGTGCTTCTTTTTAAATCTTACGGTTGTCTGGGTCCAGTGCGGTACCACCAAAGCCAAGTGTTGAAAACCAAAACATCCATTTCTTTCCATATATTTCCACTCTTGAGAGAATCAAGTTTCAATACTCTACCAATTGTTTCCACTTCAATATCAACTAAATATGTCGTATGATAGACGACAATTGAAACTCCATACTCCTGTAAAAATATTGAAAAATTACTCGATATCATATTAAAAATTAAATATAAAAGAAATAATTTTTTTATTTACTTATTTTTGCAAAAATTTTAAAAGGGTTCACTAACCTGAAATGTGTGATTTGTGATGGGTTTCCGACCTCCTCTTATTACATGAGCATCAGGTACAGTAGAATGAAGCAAACATAATAATGATTGCCATTGGTTCACACTAATTGAATCTCCAACAAACATTATTTGTTTTCCCTTGAATTTCGTTAAGAAACTTTTTCCATCAAATCTGCAAACACCAATATTTTTTTTTACAAATGTTATTAAATATATTTTTTTCTAATACCTAATTTGATTAATTAATATTTAAAAGCGAAAACTAAATCATATGAAGGACATGAAACCAAATAATACAACTCATGGATTGATACTTTTCATTTACCAAGAAAAAGAATTATTTTTGTATTGAAATTTAAAAATAATATTTAAAAAAATTTATTCAAACTAAATTTTCATTTAAATTTTTATTATAAAATTTATTATAAAATTATTTTAAAAATATATATAATATTATAAAAAAATTATTAAAAAAAAACTTTAAGCTATGCCTATAATTGCATGTTATTAAGCTGTAAACACACACACCATCCATTATTGATATGCAGAAAATCACAATCAATCACAATCAATTATATAGTTCAATCAATAACAAACATTTGAAAAGAAGATATAAAACTAAGAAGCTAAGTATGTAAAAAACACTCACTCACTGAAACTTCCATATTGATAATAATTTAAAAATTAAATAAATTAAATATAATTACAAGTATTCGTGTAATGTTAGTATGAGTGCTTATAGAGGTTTTGGTGTAAAAGTAAAGTTTAATAAATTGGTACCTTGGTAAGTTACAATTGCTTGGTTGCCATCTGTATTTGAGATATTCTTTATCAGTTCTGCCATATTTCAAGCAATCGTATTGAAAACGAACTTGAGGACATTTTGATGAATCATAGAGAGGGTAAGATTCATCATAAACCCAACTTCCTTCGTATATATTGCAACTCCCTTCATTAGTTTCTTCCAAACAGATGCATGGATTAAGACAAATCACCATACAAATGGTTATCACAATCCAACCATAAACCTTCCTTTCAAAACCCATCTCTCACTCTCTCAAATATTGATTTGTGTGTTAATATTTGGAGAAATATATATCTTGTCATAATAACGGATGTGTATATATAATAGTTTTGGATTTGTCTTTATTACACATTAATATAAATGGAAAAAGTAATAATAGTTAATAATGAAAAAAATATTATAAAAGCTTTATTTTTTGAATCTTTTTCCTTTATATTTTGATTTTATTAACAAAAGAAATCTAATCAATGGCTGTTTTACTTTCTTTTTTTTCTTTTTCTTTCTAAAAAGAAAACAAACACAATTGCAGATTGCATAGTGTAGGATTATATATCTTTGTGAGAAACACACTACTTATTCATCTAAAATTATAAGGTGATAGGTAAATGAGTTCTCTCACTTATATATTATCAAGTCTCTACTCACACTTGTCATGTTATTCCAACACTCCCTCTCAAGTGTGAATCCACAATGCTCTCCACTTGTATCTTGTCATATTATTCTAACACTCCCCCTCAAATGCTCCCCACTTGACCATCGTTGACATCTTGCAATGGAACACCACTTCTTGGGCGCATTTCGATACATGTCTCTTCCGGCCTCCTTCTCGAACCTGGCTCTGATACCATGTTGGTGCACAAAGGAGAGATGAAAAACAAAAGAAATATATTAAATGACAGTTACAAAATAAGGAGTAATGAATATATTGATATATTTATTACTTGGCTATTTATTCATAAATGTTAGAGTATAATAAAATATTAAAATACCCTCTAACAGATTTAGTGAACAAGACATTTTTAAAATATAAATTATTTTCAACATCCATCGTGTTTCGTTTTTAAGAGAATTTATTTTGCTATTTAAAAAATGATAACAACACAATTTTTTATTTTGTTTTTTATTTATTAAAAAAAAAATTCTTATTTATTACAAAATTATATTAATAAAAAAAATTGAAAGATTAATCTTTGTAAATATCTACCGTTTCCTATAAGGGTTACTCAATTTCTAACTAAACTTATAATTTCTAACTTTAAATGAGAATAAAAATCGTGTTTGATAATAGTATTTTCACCATAAATTTATATTTTATTTTTTTAATTTATCTTTATTTTTTATATATTATTAATTTATAATTTATAACTTATCATTTTTCTTCTTTTTATATTTTAATAAAAATTATTTTTACTCTTTATAATTTATTTTAATTTATAAAAAAAATGTTAGCGTGTGTCTCTGAAACACTGGTTAAGAGATTAAAAAAAATAAGTTGAGAATTTTGTAAGAGATTAACAATATATATATATATATATATATATATATATATATATATATATATATATATATATATATATATATATATATATATATATATATATATATATATATATATATATATATATATATATATATATATATATATATATATATATATATATATATATATATATATATATATATATATATATATATATATATATGTATATAGGAGACGTATCTAGTGAAAAAAGATAATCTAATATGAGAGTGAGAAGAAGAAATAATAACCGTTTGATTTAGAATAAAGGATTGAGATTTAATATCTCGACACGTGATAATCTCATAAGGCACTGATTAACATAATCTAATAAAAAATTGTATATTAAGTGTTTTTTTTTTACATTTTATATTTATCGACTAGTTAAATTGTTAAATTTATCAATTATTTTAATTAACTTATTATCTATTAGTCATTATTTATAAACTATAAATATATAAATTATTAGTCATCAGTCATTAAATATAAATTATAAACTATTAATCAATTTATTAATTAATCATTATTTTTATTAATCAATGGCTAAATAAATATCCTAACAAGATTAAAAAATACATCTTTATAACCTAATCATGCACAAAATCTTTTTCTAAAAAAAGCACCACTTATAAAATAAATAAAAAACAATCAAAATCTAAATAAATTATTGTAAGTCAAAATTAAATTATAAATTATTCATCTTAAATAGATGATAAAGAAAAAGAAAAAAAAAGTAGATATACTAAATTTAATTATTTGAATATTTGACTAGTAAAACATGACCGTCTAACTTTTCAATTGAGAATTTATTTATCTGTTTTTTAAAGTTTTTTCTTTTTTTTTTAAACTTTATTATTATTATTATTATTGTTATTATTATTATTATTATTATTATTATTATTATTATTATTATTATTTATATTTTATGAATTTCTCTCTTTATTTTTATTTTTTGAAAGAAATGTTGCTCATTCAAAAGTAAGAAACAAAAGCCAAATAAAGATAAATTGCACTTACTTGAGATATTTAACTTAACTTATTGCCGATATCAACCATATGATAGGCATCTCATTCAAATTCCTACTCAAAAACATAATTGAAACATCCTTAAAACATTTTAACAATATAATATAATCTAAGACTATGGATTCTAAAACACTAAAAAAAACTAATAATGTTTAGACATTCTACAACATTAAGTGCATATGATTGCACAACCACACGTTCTAGCTTCACCGCACCCGCCAGCTGCAACTCCCATCTAATAGCCAACACTTCAGCAAAGTCCGAATTAATAGAAATAGTTTCATTTTTACTTGTGACATGAATGACCTCCTTATCATGGTTCTCATCACACACTCTCTTGTGAAATTAAATGTCTTTGAAATAAAATATAAACTATTTTTTTATGATCAAGAAATAAATAGGAGAAAAGATGATAGAACACAAAAACAAACAATAAAGATTAGTTATAATTGATATTCTTTACTTTCTCTTCAAACAAGATTACAACTAAACAAGAATAACAAATAATCCTCTCATCCTAAATTAGGATTTGTTGTGTGCAATAATAAGAGACTAGTATGCTATTTATAATAAACCTAACATACTATACTAATAGGCCTTTTCACAAATATTCATTACAAGCTAACTTAGGGTACAAGCTAACTTAAATAATTTGACATAACAAACAGGCCCAATTCGACATGCTAACAACCCTAGCATTTTCGACAACTGCATACTTGACCATACTTCAACTACAACATACACTTCTTCGACACTAGCATGTGAGCGACCTTCGACTGCATGCTATAACTCTGTCGAACGGTCGAAACCAAGAACCTTCGACCATACTAGAGTTCAATTCCAATATCTCACAAATCTCCACCTTGGAACAAACTCTATAATATCAAAGAACAAACTAGCTTTTTTCCTGCAGCTTTATTAACTGCATACAGTGGTAAAACTTGTAACTTTACAATGTCTTGGTGATCATATCAGCAGCATTGTGATCTGTCGAAATCTTTAGCACTTGGACTTCTCCATGCTCGATTATCAATCTGATGAAATGCAGCCTCACATCGATGTGCTTGATTCACTCATGATAGGCTGAATTCTTCCATAGGTGTATTACACTTTGACTATCACATTTAAAAGTGATAACTCAACCTTGAAGTTTCAGCTCCTTAGCAAAACTTTCAAGCCACAATGCTTCTTTCACAACTTCAGTAAGAGCGATATATTCTGTAACACCCCAATTTTTATTTACTAATTATTTTATTAGTTATTTATTTTATTAATTATTATATAATATAATAATTAATTAAATTGTGTGATTTTGTGAAAATATGAGTTATTTGAATTAGTGGGTGATGTGTTATATATAATTTATTTTATTAATTAAAAATATGTGTTATATGAGTAATTGGGATATTGGGTTTGAAAATAGAATTATTAATTGATTAAGACTTATATGTCACATTAGTGTGAGTGGGTGAGATAAGCTCATTTGAGAAAAATAATAGTTATTAGAGCTAGTAAGACAAGAAGAATATAAGTTAGAAAGAGAAAGTGAAGAAAACCAAGAGAAGAGGAAAAGAGGAGAATAGGGAGAAAAGAGAAGAGAAGAGGGAAGAACCCTAGAGAATCTACATATAAGGTAAGAGTGAGTTTTCATTTGATTATGGGATAATAGAATGTATGTAATTAGTAGAATACATAATTTAGGGATTTAGATTTCAATTTCTAAGTTTTGACATACTTAGGTTTTAAATTAGAATTGATTAAATTGGTGTTAGAAATGTATGCAAATGTTGTTAATGATGTGGGTGAATGAGTAAATGAAATTGGAACTTGAATATGCAACGTTTCATGAAATTCTTAAGTTTTGGAATTGTTAGGTTTTGATGAATAAATCCTTAAATATGATGAGTAATGGTGTTGCAATTATGTGTGTTGATGTTAATAAGATTTTGGGGTTTGAATATGTAATGTTTCATGAAATTTGGGATTTTGGAATTGGGATGAAAGGAATTTCCGTACAACTACTATTGATTTTCGTCAATTCTGACTGCAAATATTGTAAAACTTCAAAAATTCATAACTTGAGCTTCAGGTGTCCGTTTGACGCACCGTTAAAATCCGTGGAAATCTAATACAATTTAATTTCTTGTAAAAGTGGTTCCATATTTTGAAAATAAATTTAATTGGTGTTAATGGGGTTTAGTTGTGTCAGTGTATGATGTCGGTGTTTGCATTTTCGTTGGAACTTTAAAAATTCACAACTTTTGAACTGTAACTTCATTTGAGTCCCTGTTCAAAGTGTTAGAAATCTAGCGCGGTATTATTTTCAATAAAAATGGTATTACTAGTAGTAGGTGATTTAATTACGGCTTGGTTGTGTAAAATGGCATGTACTTGTATGTTGTGTTGTTGTAATATGGTGATGTTGTGTTATTGTTATTGATTATAACATTATGAGTTGATAACATGTTTTGTGAATGGTGATACCATAACATTGTGTTGTGTCATATGCATTATATGTTATTATGGTGTGTTAATTTGATTAATTCTAAGAGAATGTTATGAACATGATACTTGAATTTTGTGTAGATCTATGTTGTGAGTTGATGATGAATGAGGATAATATGTTTTGGAAATTATTGTTATGTGTTATTATGGTGTGTTGAGTTGATAAAATTTATGAGTATGCATTGGATGTGAATATTGACATGATGTATGTGTGTTGTGCAATTTGGTGAGATAATTCAAATGTGTTTAATTATGTGAAATGTTCTTGTAGGATTAAGATTTGAAGATGGTCTTAATTGCATAGGTTGAGATTGCACATGTATCATGAGTTGTCAAGAGGCAATGTTTGCTAGCTTTTGCGATAGTTAGTGACTTGTCCCAAACTTTGGAGATGTGTTTGAAGCTTAGGGGACAAGCTTTTTTTTTTTTGTGGTTATCTGTCTTGGAGATGGACCCGATGATACTGGTAAGGATAACAATTGGTACCATATGCATATTGCATAGAGTTGCATTGGAGTGACATGTGTCGATGTGAAACGTTGAATTGGTGTGCAATATGTGATATTGGTGTGAATGTTACATTGTAGTATTGGTGATTTATTTTATTTGAATCATGAATCGTTGAGCAATGTTGTATATGTAATATTGTGAATTGTTGGCATATACTTGGAAATAGTATGATTAATTGGGTGATGTTATATTTTATAAAATATATGAAGTGTGAGAATATGATTTATATACATGTATGCTAAACGTTATATATTATTGTATGATTTTGATAATTATGTGAATTCTCACACTTCTGTTGGAATGATGTTTTATACGACATCACTCAGGTATCGAAGATAGTGGTGCTTCTTGTGAGGATTAATCGGAGGAGATAGTTTTTTGTTTATCCGCTTATTTAGGTATTGAGTCATGCTCTTGGTATGTAACATGGGGATACGTTTGATTCATGTTTTGAGAGATACAATTGTTTTGAGTTATGCCTAATTTGATTTAATAAATGAAGTTTATTCGAGACTTGAATATTATGAGATTCTTAATGAAAGTGATATCTCTGCCACATGCTTATGTGAAATGATATGAAAAGCATGAATTTAATTTAGTGTTATTTGAGCATGACATGTGAATATGTGATTTTGGAATATGTGTGACACCCTTATATGCTATGCATGATAATTTACTCTGATTATTTCTATAATATTCCGCGGGGTTTATAAGAGTGTTACATTAGTGGTATCAGAGCAGGTCGGTCCGTCTGACTAGGGTGTCTAATATCATTTGTTCCTTATTACGCGACATGTGCGTGAAATACTGTCAGTAATTGCTTGTTTTTCCTAACTAATTTGTTACAGGAGTGGGTTTAAAATAAGTATGGGAAACCTTTGCTTCCTTGAGATGTTTATGGTGTGAAGAGTTGGACCATGGTGTTTAGGTAATTCTTAGCTTAAGATAAAGGACATTATTATAGTTTGGTAATGATAGTTTGTGCTCTATTATGGTTGTTGACTATTTATTGACAAATTGAGGAACCGATCACCCTTAATCTATTGTTGATAGTAGACGGGATAGTATTTGATGGGATAAGATTGTCTCGCCAGCATGATAGTATGTACAGTGAATGAGTTTGTGCAGGATGATTTGTGTTGTTGGCTTTGATGGAAACATTGGATATTGGTGGGAAACGAAAGATTGGTGAATTAGAAATAGTTCGTGATTTTCCTGAGGTATTTCCTGAAGATGTAAGTGATTTACCGCTAGAGCGTGAGGTGGAGTTTATGTTCGAATTAGTTCCTGGAACTAGTATGGTATCGATGGTTCCATATCGGATGTCAGCATCTTAGTTGAGAGAGTTGAAGAGTCAACTTGAAGATTTACTTGAGAAAAAATTCATTCGTCATAGTGTATCACCATGGGGTGCACCAGTTTTGTTGGTTAAGAAGAAAGAAGGTATTATGAAGTTATATATGGATTATAAATAACTGAACAAGGTGACTATCAAAAATAAGTATACACTTTCGAGGATTGATGATTTGATGGATCAGTTGGTTGGTGCTTGTGCTTTTAGCAAGATAAATTTGAGGTCTGGGTATCATCAGATTTGTATGAAGGCTAAAGATATTCAGAAGACTGCTTTTAGAATAAGGTATGGTCACTATGAGTATTATATGATGTCGTTCGGTGTGACCAATACACCTGGTGTATTTATGGAATACATGAACATGATTTTCCATCAGTATTTGGATAAGTTTGTTGTTGTTTTCATTGATAATATTTTTATCTATTCGAAGAGTTAAGAGGATCATGTTGAGCATCTAAGGATTGTGCTATCTATGTTGAAAGAGAAGCAGTTGTATACTTAAATTTCTCTGTCTGAGTTTTGGTTGAAGGAAGTGATTTTCCTTGGTCATGTGATATCGTGTGGTGGTATTGTTGTTGATCCGTCAAAGATTGAGGTTGTGTCTCAATGGGAAGCTCCAAAATCTATTTCTGAGATTAAAAGTTTTCTTAGTTTAGCAGGTTATTATCTGAATTTTATTGAAGGATTTTTCAAGTTAGCTTTGTCATTGACGCAATTGACTAGGAAGGGTCAAGCTTTTATTTGGACTTCACAATATGAAGCTGGTTTTCAAGAGTTAAAGGGAAGGTTGACAATTGCTCCTATTTTGATTTTATTTGATCCGGAAGAGCCGTTTGTTGTGTAGTGTGACGCTTCATTGATGGATTTAGGAGGTGTGTTGATGTCGGATCGACAAGTTGTAGCTTATGCTTCAAGGAAACTTAAAGTAAATGAAAGGAATTATCTAACTCATGATTTGGAGTTAGCTGCTTATGTGTTTGTATTGAAACTTTGGAGGTATTATTTGTTTATATCGATATTTGATGTGTTTAGTGATCACAAGAGTTTGAAATATCTGTTTAATCACAAAGAGTTGAATATGAGGCAAAGAAGATGGTTGGAATTCTTGAAAGATTATGATTTTGATTTGAACTAACATACGGGTAAAACGAATGTTGTGGATGATGAATTAAGTATTAAGTCTTTGCATATGTCGATGTTGATGGTGCGAGAGTTGGAATTACTGGAGCACTTTTGAGATATGAGTTTGATTTGTGAAGAGACTTCTTCTAGAGTTAAGCTTGGTATGTTGAAGCTTACTAGTGGCATTCTTGATGAAATTCGAGAGGATCATAAATCATATTTGATTTTGGAGGATAAGTTGATGTTGATCAATCAAGGTCGAGGTGGTGATTTCCAGATTGATGAGAATGGTATTATGAGATATTGTGATAGAGTTTATGTTCTGAATGTAGTTGATTGCGGCTTCATTGAGTGCTTGGCAAGCTATGTGGTTAGTGAATCTTATGAAGGAATTGGGATGTGGTGATGATGATGCCACCACACTATTTGTGGATAATGTTTCCGCGATAAATCTTGCGAAGAATCTGATTGCACATGGAAGGAGAAAGCATATTGAGATGCGGTTTCATTACTTGAGAGAATTGGTTGGTGATGGAAAGCTTAGATTGAGCTATTGCCGAAGCGAGGACCAAGTTGTGGATTTGTTGACCAAGGGTGTGACAAATGAAGTGTTCAAGAGACTGTTGAAGAGCTTGAGCATGATGAACTTGGAGCAACTAAAGTGAGGTGGTGTGTTGTGAGCTGTTAAAAATCTGTTACAGCTGTTAGTTTTTTGGAAAATAGCAGAATTTAACAGCATGGCACTTTAGTTGGTTTTTGTTATTAGTTGTACTATTCTCTCGTGTGTATATATACATTGTTGTAATCCCAATTCAATGTTAATGCCACTTTTGATTCACCAATATTACTCTCTACCCTAATTCTCTCTCTCTCTCTCTCTCTCTCTCTCATTTCATCTTTATCAAGTTTTTTTTTCACCACTGTTACTACCTTCAAAGCTTGGTTTTATGTTTTATGTTGTTTTAACAGAAACTGGATCAAACCAACCACAAATGCAATCATAAACAATACTTTTCACCTAAATAAAATAAATAACTTCATTAATCGTTTAAAAACTTGGTCCAAGACTATCAGTAGATACAACTCGTGACTCAAAAACATTATCGAACAGGAAATCAAACCACCAATTCATAATACAAAATTCTATGTGAAAATGTAAATACTAAATGATAGAAAAAATAGGGTAATTGAAGTTAAAAGTACAATCAATGAAAGAGAAAGAGGGAAAGGTAAAGAAAAGATCCTTTAACATTTATAAGCTGAAGATCCAATTAAATTTGTAGAAATCTAATAATCAAAATTTTAAAAATCGTAAACTCAAAACAACAGTAGATGAGAGAAGAATCCATCCACCTATATGATTGGACCTTCGTTTTTTCGACGACCCACCATCGCACAATGCATAAACCCTTTTCATTCTCCTCTATTTAAGATTTAACAACATTTCAAACAAAAAAAGGAGTTATTTGAAGTATGGATTGGTATAATAATATTAATAAGTGAGATAAAAATAACATTAACAATAACATTAAGATGCAAAAATTATAATTATAATCAAATCTAAAAGAAATAAGAGCATGTCTGAATTAGGTGAAAATATTTGTGATGGGAACCCGAAGAAGATAGAAACCCGAAAAGCTTTTAAGCGATAATAACACATAGATCAGAGTCACGGTGACGAAATGTTTGATGAAGGAGTTGATCTTGAAATAGGGGAGAAAATCAACAGTGTGATGAACGCGAAAGCATAGAGAGGTGATCCGAAGAAGATAGGGAAGGTAGTTGAGATAAAGGTGAAGAAGGATTGTGATGGTTAAAGAGAAAGAGGTACCTTGTACTTCATTTTATCGTGTGACTTTCCATGGCCCAATTAATTGGAATTGTGTTTCCCACGCAAATCTGAAGTTTAATAATCATTTAGATTTAAAATTTTAGAGATTTAAAAAAAATAAAAAAATAGTAAGGAAAATGGAGAGAAACTCTCATAAACAATAATAAATGTCAAATCAAACATACCGAAACAAGGTTGCAATAAGTCACTTTAAATCCTAAAATGAGAGAAGTGTAGATATTTATCAGAAGAGTACATTTGGTTTTTTCAGATAATTTATATTTTATATATTTATAATAGATCAAAATTGCTAGTCGCAAGATTTTGACTTTTTTTTTCAGTTTTCTTTAATAACTAATTAAAATTGAAATGAATAAAAAATAAAATAGATATTACATGAATTTAAAAATAATAGGAAATAAAAATAATAAGTCTTGAAAATAAAAATAATAAGTCCACGTAAGACAAAATAATACACATGGCAGTTCAATCACAGTTCTAAAGTAGGGGAAAAAACTTATTTGAAAAAAATATTATCAAAGGAACTAACATGGTATCAACAAATGTTTCACTTTTTTCTCAAAAAAATAAATAAATATTTAAACTCCATTTGATATGATATATTTTTGAGTTTATAATTTATAAACTCATATAACAATAAAAGAAATGTTTGATAGTGGACTTTTCATTACGATCTTACTTTATTTTACTAATTTATATTTTATTTTCTAGATGTTATTTCAAATAATATTTTAATATATAACTTATATCTTATCATTTTTTTTCTTTCACTTTTACTCTTAGTATTTTATCTAAAATTCATTTTTACCCTTTATAATATCATTTTTTTTCTTTCACTTTACTCTTATTATTTTTACTCTTATTATTTGGAGCTTTAATTTTATCCAACATTTCAACTATCTGTCATCAATCATCAATTATAAACTATAAACTATCAATCATCAAATATCATCATAAGCTATACATTATCAGTTAATTTATCATTCCACCGCTATTTTTAAAAAACAAATCTTTAGTAATAGCAAAAAATTTCAAAAAATATATTTTTTCCATAAAATCCAAAATTTAAAAAAGATACATGTTGTGAATCTTGTTGCTAATTACGATAAAATTCAATATCAATTTGTGAGGCAAAGAATAGTAGCAACCAAAATAAAAGGTCTATAGCAATAATAATTCGTACGCAAATTATATAACAGAATAAGACGAGAAAAGAATGAAGATTTATTTACGCAGTTCGATCAAATTATCTATTTTGTGGAGAGAGCCGTTCTCCAATTCAATATACTGAAAAAGTTGTTACAGAAGATTACATATGAGTTACCCTATTTTATACTCAAGTGTTTCACAACCTCTTCAACTTTCAATATATGAATAACTCAAACTCAAAGTGTAAACAAGTGTTTCCCAATAACCTTAGATAACTCCAAAGGTTCCCAAAACCCTTGCCTTTTTAAGGTTTCCCTTGAGAATAACCAAAATCCTATGTTATGCCTTTAAACTCTTGATCTCTCTTGTTGTTGTAAACTTTAAGATTGTCACATTATAATAACATAAGAGATACATATTTATAATAGCTAAAATTCAACAAATCCATAACAAATCCCAAAACATATCTCCTTAATTATTAGAATAAAAGATATTATTATAATATTATAATATCTCTCAAATATTATAAATATCATATAATATCTCTTAGACAATTATAAATATATGTCTTATATATATATATATATATATATATATATATATATATATATATATATATATATATATATATATATATATATATATATATATATATATATATATATATATATATATATATATATATATATATATATATATATCTTTTAGAATATTATAAATATCTTATAATATCTTTTATATTAATTTATATGATCTTAAAATTAATATAAACTATTCTAACATTAATAAGTGGATTAATGAACCAAACCGACAAAACCAGATATCTGTAAATTACTCGAATCAATTACTTTTTGACTTTCTGATTTTTGGCAATCTCGAAACATGTTTTCTTTATCTTCATCAACAAAGGTTTTAAGGCATATTAAAACAATCTCCACATTAACTTTGAACCGTGTTGATACTAATTTAACCACCAACAACATTTCTGCTTCCTACCAGGTGAAACTCTAATCAATAATCTTGATCAAATTCAAGCAGCCCTTGAATTTTTATCTCGCCACTTGCATCCACTTGTTCCCAAATACCTTTTTCTTCTTAGGTGATTTAGCAAGCCTACAAGTATGATTTTTTAACCACCCTTGACTCCATATGTTTTCAAATGCCACCCTGAAGGTTTTTCTTCTTTTATTTTGCAGTCTTTCAGCCACATTAAAAACATAATATTCAAGGCTAGCATAATCGTCCCTTTGAGATGCTAAAATAACCCTCCTTACCTTATCATGAGTCAAATGATAATCATAGATCTCTGTAATCGTTCTCTCACTACTACAATAACCCTCTTTACCGTTATAGTTTCTCTCAGGTTTCTCCCTTGGTTTTAACTATTCTCCCTTTGAAGAACTTCTCTACCAATCAAGTAATTTTTTTAACCTCAGCTTTTCTACAAAAACAAGATAACAACTCCACGGTAACATGCATTTTTATCCCTTGATTTCTACAAAATTCAGTATACTCCTCTTAAACTTTCTTAAGACATTTATAATGCCTTAAACTCAAATCCTATAGTTCTTCCTTGTCATGAAAGCCTCCACTAGTTAATGATAAATGAATAACACTTAAACCTTCTAAAATATATAGACCACATATTTTAGACCCTTTAACAATTATCAATTCATCACCCGAAATCTTCTACACTCCATATTCAACTCTAGTACAATAGTCTAGATCATCAAACATACTTATAGATAAATAATTTCGCTTGAGTTCTGGAACGTACATCATATTATGAATAAGAAGTTCACGATCATCAAATATTTTAAGTCTGGTTGTACCAATACCATGAACCTTACAAGCATTATTATCACCAAGGCGAACAACTCCACCTTGAACCATCTTCAAAGTTTCAAAGTAATCTATTGTTGGACACGTGTGATAAGAGCAACTTGATTCAATGACACAACTATCTCCAGTTTCTAAACTCGATACTACTAGTACATCGACATCCTCATAACTCTCCTCACCCAAGACAATTGTAGCTTGAACAGAATCTTCATTGACCTTTCTCTCAGGACAATCTCTTTTAAAGTGATTGATTTTCGGACAATTATAATATTTTAACTTTGACTTTTCAGACCTCTTTGATTTGGACATCTCTTTAAGCTCACCTTCTCCTCTTGACACATCTAAGCCTTCATTATTATCTTCAATCTTCAAATCTTTCAACTTTGAATATTCTTTGGATTTCACTGTCATCTGGGCTTTATCCAAAGTAATAGTACCTCCCTTACCATAAAGAAGAACATCCTTAAAGTGCTCAAAGGATTTGGATAATGAACTCAACAAGAGTAAATCATTGTCCTCGTCATCAATATTCACTTCAATATTCTCAAGATCATCAATAATCTTGTGAAATTCTGTAAGCTACTTAACTATGGATTTGTACTCTACCATTCAGAATGAATAGAGTTGTTATTTTAGAAATAACATGTGAGCCAAAGACTTTGTCATATATAATGATTCAAGTTTTCCCACATAGAAACTGTAGTTTTCTCCCTGGAGACCTCTCTTAGACCTTTATCCCTGAGGCATAAGATAATGACACTTCTGACCATATCCACCATCTCGGTCTTTTGTACACGTGTAAGACCTGCAGGCATCAATCCTTCACTCTTCAAAGCATAAATATACTTCTCTTGAATTAAAATTGCTTGCATCTTAATTTTCCACAACCTGAAGTCGTTGTTTCTGGAAAATTTCTCGATCTCCCATATGCCCATGGTGCTCACTGATATGTGCAAATTGTAGCTATTTTTGTATATACTTTTTGTTGCACTTATCGACTCTTTATTGTTAATATCGTTGAATAAACCCGACTTTTGTGTAAATACTCTTAGTTTGTTTTTATTTGTGTTTTTGTATACATGGTGTACGGCTTTATGTTTTTCCATTCATTTTGTAGGTCTTTGTTTCATTTTGGAGCATTGAGGAATAAGGTGTCAAAGGCATGGCTCCGGATGTGTGTTTTCAGAATAAAATACCAGTTTTGGGAAGTTCTATCCATGAGAATCCGCTTAACACACAGAAGGCTGCTAATCACGAGTGCACTAAACGCATTTTGTAGCGCGCTGCTTTCATTTTTACATTTTTTCATAAGCATTATTTTGAAGTGCGCTTAGTGCGGATAGCGCACTTAGCACGGATAGAGCAGTTGCATAGTTTAGGTCAGTTTGATATGTAAAATAAAGAAATCGCGCTTAGCGCTCCAGGCCCGCTTAGCGCGGTCTGCTGAGATTTGTTTTATAAAAATAGATTTAGTTCATTTTTTAAGTTATAGTTTTGGGAAAGTTTTTGCTCTCAACTCCATCAACCTCCAATTTTGTTAGGATTAGCTTAGATAACAACTATGGAGCTTGCTTACCAATGAACTGGGGTGGATTTCTCTTTGATCGGCACTGACAAATTGGTAGATCTGTGGTTCATTTATCTTTTTCTTTGTGTATTCTCTATTAGTTGGATTTGTATATGTATTTTCTTTGAAGTCGTGTATATTTTTCTACCTTGGTGTTATATAAAACTTGCTTTACAAATCTTTATCGATTATTATCCTTGACTTTTGCTCTGTGCTGGGGATTTGAGTTGCTACAGACATATATTGCTTAGATTCTTATCTAGGATGATTATCTAATAGTGTATGAATTCTAGAGATAGATTTAGAGTTGTTATTCACTTAGGGTGTCTGTGATTAATTCCTTTGTGTAGTTTATGTCACTCTGAGAGATCGTCGACGCAAGCGAGCACAGTTGACTTCTGTGTTGTTGAGGTGGTTGAGAGATCGCTACCGAGGTGATGCAATCAGCCTCTCAATTTGGGTTAGAAATGACTTAGGTTATGAGTGGCACGTGATGACATTGATGAATATTGTAGGTTTGGTATAATAGGTTGATAGGTTTAAGCATGTGAGAAGTAATATATATGCATGCTTGAGAACTTATTCTTTTTCCTTTTTATAGATTTATTTTCTGTTGATACTTTTCCTTTCAACCCATTTATCCCCAAACTATTAATGAGAGATTTGTCGAATGGCATTTCAATTCACCAATCTTTGTGGACACGATACAATATAACCTATATCACTCGGTAAATTAATAACTTACTTTTTACTTGTCGTTTTACCGCTTCCAGCAATATGGCACTCTCCCCAACTTGAACTTGTTTGTCCTTAAACAAGGTCAAACAACTCAAAGAACCAAAAGTAATCAACTAAAATATCATGAATCAACAAGCTTGAAAATGAAAAACAAATGTATGGTTCAAACAAAAACGCACACACAAGGTAAATACTTACCACAATCCTATAATGACAACATGTAAACGAAACGAATCCTAAGTACAGAAGTCATACTAAATATTCTAAAACAAAACAAGCTCAATCATGAATAACACCTAGTAAAAATTCATCGGTAGATGAAGAACACACAAAGGTGAGGGACAAAAAACACTCATCCACAATCTTGCAAACAATAGACTAAATTATGCGTTCATCCAAAAATTCATATTGAAAATACAAAGGTAAGAATCACAAGGGATTTTTAAAAGGTTGTAATGTGACATATTAACAAACAAAGGATAAGTCCTAAAGCTAATCGAAACAAAAACTTGCCTTAACAAAAGGCAGTGATCAACTCACAAAGACTCAAGCAAAATAATTTCAATCAAACTTCTTCTTCATTCAAAATTTCAAACCAACACACATCACTTATTAACACAACCTTATTCCATACTCTTTTTGTTTTTGTTCTTCAAAAAATTTTAATTTTTTTCTTTCTTTTTCTTTTCTTTCTTTTTCTCTTTCTTTCTTAATCTCATAGTAATACACAAAACACATAAACATTTCTCTCTCCAACTTGAATTTAACTATATCATAATGTGAATACTCCCTACTTTCTAAGACAAGGTAAAAATCCAAACTACAAATCATAGTTGAGGGTTCAAGAAAATAAAGAATCAATATCCATACAAAAAGATAAACCAAACACTCGTAGAAGCAATTATAAAAAATAATATGGATATCGACAAAAAGGTCAAAAGGGTTTACTAATGATCACACACTCACAAGGTAAATTGACTATTTGGCCAAGGTAGTTGTGCTCAAAATGAAACAAAAAAAATACCTTGATCATGTTCAAGCTTTCATACAATCAACATAAACAAAAGTTTAATCATAATAAAATCCAGTGAAAGCAAGAATTGTCGCCTCCAGCATATATGTGCAATACCCCTTTTCTCCACGCTCACCACACCACTTGTTGTAAATCTTGTTGTTAATTACGACAAAATTCAATATCAACTTCTGAGGCAAAGAATAGTAGAAACCAAAATAAATAGTCTACATCAATAATAATTCATATACAAATAATATAACAAAATAAGGCGAGAAAAGAACGAAGGTTTGTTTACCCAGTTCGATCAAATGATCTACTCTAGGGGAGAGAGAAGTCCTCTAATTCACTATACTTAGAAAGTTGTTACAAAAGATTACAGATGAGTTATAAAAAAAATAGTCTTCGCCTTCAGGTTCCCAAGAAAAACCCTGAAAGTGTCCAAAAATTACTATATTTTCTACCCAAGTGTTTCTCAACCTCTTCAACCTTTAATATATGAATAACTCAAACTCAATGTGTAAACAAATATTTCTCAATTCTCAATAACCATAGATAACTCCAAAGGTTTCTAAAACTATTGTCTTTCTAAGGTTTCCCTTGAGAATAACCAAAACCATATGTTATGCCTTAAAACCCTTGCTCTCCCTTGTTAGTGTAAACTCTAAAATTGTAATAATATAAGAGATACTTATTTATAATAGCCAAAATTGAACAAATTCATATCAGATCCCAAAATATATCTCCTTAATTATTAGAATAAAAGATATTATTATAATCTTATAATATCTCTCAAATATTATAAATATCATATAATATCTCTTAGACTATTATAAATGTATATTTCATAATACCTTTTAGAATATTTTATATTAATTTAAAGATCATATAAATTAATATAACAGATATTATAAGATATTTATAATATTCTAAAAGATATTATAATATAGATCAATGATATTATATTATATGATCGTTAAATTAATATAGAATATTCTAACATTAATGAATAGATCTATGAACTGAACCGACCAAACCTGATATCGGTAAATCACTCTGATCAAATTACTTCTCAACTTTCTGATTGTTGACAATCTCGAAACATATTTTCTTTCTCTTCGTCAACAAAATTTTTAAGGCATATTACAACAATACAAAAACAAATACACAATAATACATAATCTTAAAATTATATAAAATTAAGTTCCTATATTCATCACGTAACAATATTATTTGTGAATGCATAATTATGATAAAAAAATGTAATTTACAGTGATTTGCTAAAAAAAAATTATTCAAAATAATAATAATAAAATAAAATATTAATGTCTCATCAACTAATTAGATCAATAAATTTACAGGTTTTGAAACTCAAATTAAATTTTCAAATAAAAGTTATGCGAGTTATCACAGGTTGGTTTGGGTAACCCATAAATGAACAAATTCAAGGTATTAGTTGGTTGGTTCGATTTAGGTTGGTAAGTTCATGAGTCAATTTATACTCATATACACTTCTATATCGACTTGATGCATACGAAATAATATATTATTATTATATGTATTTGATACATACTTAGTTGTGATATAATAAGATATATTTTATATTTAAATTATAAAATCACTCTTGTAAAAAACTATTTATATTTTTGTTAATTTAATAAAGAATATAATATATTAAAAACTTTAAAATTAATTTAATAAACTCAAATAACTTTTGTAAAAATACATTTCTACTATTAAAAACCTTATTTTTTTATTTTATTTTTAAAAAATTATGAGTTGTTTAATAGGAGTTTTGCTTTTAATGTCCTATTTTTGAATATTTTTTTTTCTAAATGCCCTACTTTGGAAAAAGATTCCTCAAATGTCTTACTTTTAATTTCAATGGCCGAAGAATCGGTATTCATAGTTGATATTTGCATATCCATTTGCATTTTTTTTTATGTTTTAAATTATTTTTAATTGATAAAATAATAAAATAATTGTTTAATAATAAATTTATTTTTTAATAATAAGACTTAAATGCAATATTGGTCCTCCTAATTTGAACATTTAAATTATTGATCCACTTATTACGAAACCCATCATTTTTGTCCCTTAATTTCACGTTCATTGAGATTTTTGTGGTCCTCCTCCAGTTTTGCTTACACGTCCTCTTTATTTATGAGGTGGCAGTTTGACTATGGTGTCATGTCAGCAAGTCTTATTTTTTTTTAAAATAAAATGAATACTTTAATTAAAAAAATATTAAAAATAGTTTTTACTAAACATAACAATCGATATAATGCTATAAAAGTGAGACAATCAAAACACATTACATTGTTCACGTTTCCAGTCTCAGTTCATGCTTCCTCAAGAACCCTAACCGACATTCATTACTTTCATCATCTCAATTGAATCAACCTTCAACAAAACTTGCAAAACTCAATCATCCTCTTACACAGTTGCATCTCAATCTCAATTATCCGAAGCTTATTAAAATTGCAAGAGTTTCTTTCTGGGTTTCAAAGTTGGTGCTTACGAACATGATGAAAGCACAGTCTCAAAGGGAGAGTAGTGAAGAAGTCAAATAATGTGTAAGGTATATTTATTTGTCCCTTTTGCAAGTGTCAGTGTTCCACATGCTTGCTTCTCTTTATTTGTACTATGTGGTCCCCCAAGCTTTTGTTTATGTATTCTTGTGGTCCCACTTGTAATGTTGTATGTTTTTATCTCATTATGGGTTTGTTGTTAATAATTTATAGTATTTTTGTTTTGATTATTTCTCATGCCATCTAAGATTCATAAGATTAGGTTGAGATTACACCATAGGGGAAGATTAGTAGAAAAACATGTTAAATGGTATGTTGATGGGGATGTTTCTGAGATGAATTAGAGGTTGGATGTGGATTATGTGTCATACATATAATGAGATGGTTTGATTTAAAGTGAGGGTGACAAGAATATACAATGTTTGTAGTATTAGAACCATGCATATATCTTTTCTCGTAGTCTTAGACCCTTGATAATAGTCAGAATGTACTGCAATTTTCCAACGATGTCATTGGATATGAGGTAATAGATGTATATGTGGAACACAATATGGGAATTATTGATATTGTGGATACTAGTGAAATATATCATAACATTTATGGTGATGGCTAGAATGCTGTACAATGAACTAGTTTTAAAGTTCCAATGGAGTTGATGAAGATGTTAGTAATGAACATCTTGATGATGCAATTGAATTAGAGAAAAAAGGAAGTAAGTTAGGGACTAACAATGGTAGCACTAGAGAAGTGAATAACCCTAATGTTGATGTTAACAATGAACCTGTGAAAGAGGTATTGATGAGGATTATGTTGCAAGTGAGGATAGTTTTAAGAATAATGAGTTTTAATTTAGTGAAGAATATAAGGAGATGGACTGGACAAAGGTAATATCCCAAGAGACTTTATATGAGGTTTCTAGTTGCCAAAACTAGAAAGATCCATTTGGGATGGTTCACGAGGAGAGTGAAGATTATGATCATTTATATACACCTCTTGGGAGTGATGATGATGAGGGAGTGAAGTATCCTCCTTATAATTATGCTGAGAAGGTGAAGTTTTAGTTAGGGATGATGTTTACTAACAAAGAAGTGATAAGGGATGCTATCGAGGATTATGCCATGTAAAAAAATATTTTCATTAAGATGAATGATTCCAAAAGGATGGTGATTAAATGCATGGATGAGTGTAAGTCATATATGAGATTTAGTAAAAGGATTGGTCACCAATTTTTGTAAGTAATGATTTTAATTGAAGATCATACATGCCATAAGATTGCAGACAATAAGAGTGCAAAGACAAAGTAGCCCAGGTTGTCAAACCAGTTCTAAAAGCTTCCATTCTATCCATATCTTTCACTGTTTCGTTACCTATTTGAATATAATCCCATCTGCAATAAAATTTTAAAATCACATTATTTCAATTATTTAATATTCAGCTAGTAACTATGCAGAAATATTAAATTATAAAAGTGTGAGTTTGAATTCACGATATACTATTTATTCACCTTAAAATTTCTAACACAACTATTTGACAAAAATAATGATAAAAGTGCTTCTTTTTAAATCTTACGGTTGTCTGGGTCCAGTGCGGTACCACCAAAGCCAAGTGTTGAAAACCAAAACATCCATTTCTTTCCATATATTTCCACTCTTGAGAGAATCAAGTTTCAATACTCTACCAATTGTTTCCACTTCAATATCAACTAAATATGTCGTATGATAGACGACAATTGAAACTCCATACTCCTGTAAAAATATTGAAAAATTACTCGATATCATATTAAAAATTAAATATAAAAGAAATAATTTTTTTATTTACTTATTTTTGCAAAAATTTTAAAAGGGTTCACTAACCTGAAATGTGTGATTTGTGATGGGTTTCCGACCTCCTCTTATTACATGAGCATCAGGTACAGTAGAATGAAGCAAACATAATAATGATTGCCATTGGTTCACACTAATTGAATCTCCAACAAACATTATTTGTTTTCCCTTGAATTTCGTTAAGAAACTTTTTCCATCAAATCTGCAAACACCAATATTTTTTTTTACAAATGTTATTAAATATATTTTTTTCTAATACCTAATTTGATTAATTAATATTTAAAAGCGAAAACTAAATCATATGAAGGACATGAAACCAAATAATACAACTCATGGATTGATACTTTTCATTTACCAAGAAAAAGAATTATTTTTGTATTGAAATTTAAAAATAATATTTAAAAAAATTTATTCAAACTAAATTTTCATTTAAATTTTTATTATAAAATTTATTATAAAATTATTTTAAAAATATATATAATATTATAAAAAAATTATTAAAAAAAAAAACTTTAAGCTATGCCTATAATTGCATGTTATTAAGCTGTAAACACACACACCATCCATTATTGATATGCAGAAAATCACAATCAATCACAATCAATTATATAGTTCAATCAATAACAAACATTTGAAAAGAAGATATAAAACTAAGAAGCTAAGTATGTAAAAAACACTCACTCACTGAAACTTCCATATTGATAATAATTTAAAAATTAAATAAATTAAATATAATTACAAGTATTCGTGTAATGTTAGTATGAGTGCTTATAGAGGTTTTGGTGTAAAAGTAAAGTTTAATAAATTGGTACCTTGGTAAGTTACAATTGCTTGGTTGCCATCTGTATTTGAGATATTCTTTATCAGTTCTGCCATATTTCAAGCAATCGTATTGAAAACGAACTTGAGGACATTTTGATGAATCATAGAGAGGGTAAGATTCATCATAAACCCAACTTCCTTCGTATATATTGCAACTCCCTTCATTAGTTTCTTCCAAACAGATGCATGGATTAAGACAAATCACCATACAAATGGTTATCGCAATCCAACCATAAACCTTCCTTTCAAAACCCATCTCTCACTCTCTCAAATATTGATTTGTGTGTTAATATTTGGAGAAATATATATCTTATCATAATAACGGATGTATATATATAATAGTTTTGGATTTGTCTTTATTACACATTAATATAAATGGAAAAAGTAATAATAGTTAATAATGAAAAAAATATTATAAAAGCTTTATTTTTTGAATCTTTTTCCTTTATATTTTGATTTTATTAACAAAAGAAATCTAATTAATGGCTGTTTTACTTTCTTTTTTTTCTTTTTCTTTCTAAAAAGAAAACAAACACATTTGCAGATTGCATAGTGTAGGATTATGTATCTTTGTGAGAAACACACTACTTATTCATCTAAAATTATAAGGTGATAGGTGAATGAGTTCTCTCACTTATATATTATCAAGTCTCTACTCACACTTGTCATGTTATTCCAACACTCCCTCTCAAGTGTGAATCCACAATGCTCCCCACTTGTATCTTGTCATATTATTCTAACACTCCCCCTCAAATGCTCCCCACTTGACCATCGTTGACATCTTGCGATGGAACACCACTTCTTGGGCGCATTTCGATACATGTCTCTTCCGGCCTCCTTCTCGAACCTGGCTCTGATACCATGTTGGTGCACAAAGGAGAGATGAAAAACAAAAGAAATATATTAAATGACAGTTACAAAATAAGGAGTAATGAATACATTGATATATTTATTACTTGGCTATTTATACACAAATGTTAGAGTATAATAAAATATTAAAATACCCTCTAATAGACTTAGTGAACAAGACATTTTTAAAATATAAATTATTTTCAACATCCATCGTGTTTCGTTTTTAAGAGAATTTATTTTGCTATTTAAAAAATGATAACAACACAATTTTCTATTTTGTTTTTTATTTATTAAAAAAAATTTCTTATTTATTACAAAATTATATTTATAAAAAAAATTGAAAGATTAATCTTTGTAAATATCTACCGTTTCCTATAAGGGTTACTCAATTTCTAACTAAACTTATAATTTCTAACTTTAAATGAGAATAAAAATCGTGTTTGATAATAGTATTTTCACCATAAATTTATATTTTATTTTTTTAATTTATCTTTATTTTTTATATATTATTAATTTATAATTTATAACTTATCATTTTTCTTCTTTTTATATTTTAATAAAAATTATTTTTACTCTTTATAATTTATTTTAATTTATAAAAAAAATGTTAGCGTGTGTCTCTGAAACACTGGTTAAGAGATTAAAAAAAAATAAGTTGAGAATTTTGTAAGAGATTAACAATATATATATATATATATATATATATATATATATATATATATATATATATATATATATATATATATATATATATATATATATATATATATATATATATATATATATATATATATATATATATATATATATATATATATATATATATATATATATATATATATATATATATATATATATATATATATATATATATATATATATATATATATATATATATATATATATATATATATATGTGTGTGTGTGTATATAGGAGACGTATCTAGTGAAAAAAGATAATCTAATATGAGAGTGAGAAGAAGAAATAATAACCGTTTGATTTAGAATAAAGGATTGAGATTTAATATCTCGACACGTGATAATCTCATAAGGCACTGATTAACATGATCTAATAAAAAATTGTATATTAAGTGTTTTTTTTTTTTACATTTTATATTTATCGACTAGTTAAATTGTTAAATTTATCAATTATTTTAATTAACTTATTATCTATTAGTCATTATTTATAAACTATAAATATATAAGTTATTAGTCATCAGTCATTAAATATAAATTATAAACTATTAATCAATTTATTAATTAATCATTATTTTTATTAATCAATGGATAAATAAATATCCTAACAAGATTAAAAAATACATCTTTATAACCTAATCATGCACAAAATCTTTTTCTAAAAAAAGCACCACTTATAAAATAAATAAAAAACAATCAAAATCTAAATAAATTATTGTAAGTCAAAATTAAATTATAAATTATTCATCTTAAATAGATGATAAAGAAAAAGAAAAAAAAGTAGAGATACCAAATTTAATTTGAATATTTGACTAGTAAAACATGACCGTCTAACTTTTCAATTGAGAATTTATTTATCTGTTTTTTAAAGTTTTTTCTTTTTTTTTTAAACTTTATTATTATTATTATTGTTATTATTATTATTATTATTATTATTATTATTATTATTATTATTATTATTATTATTATTATTATTATTATTATTATTATTATTATTTATATTTTATGAATTTCTCTCTTTATTTTTATTTTTTGAAAGAAATGTTGCTCATTCAAAAGTAAGAAACAAAAGCCAAATAAGGATAAATTGCACTTACTTGAGATATTTAACTTAACTTATTGTCGATATCAACCATATGATAGGCATCTCATTCAAATTCCTACTCAAAAACATAATTGAAACATCCTTAAAACATTTTAACAATATAATATAATCTAAGACTATGGGTTCTAAAACACTAAAAAAAACTAATAATGTTTAGACATTCATCAACATTAAGTGCATATGATTGCACAACCACACGTTCTAGCTTCACCGCACCCGCCAGCTGCAACTCCCATCTAATAGCCAACACTTCAGCAAAGTCCGAATTAATAGAAATAGTTTCCTTTTTACTTGTGACATGAATGACCTCCTTATCATGGTTCTCATCACACACTCTCTTGTGAAATTAATTGAAATAAAATATAAACTATTTTTTTATGATCAAGAAATAAATAGGAGAAAAGATGATAGAACACAAAAACAAACAATAAAGATTAGTTATAATTGATATTCTTTACTTTCTCTTCAAACAAGATTACAACTAAACAAGAATAACAAATAATCCTCTCATCCTAAATTAGGATTTGTTGTGTGCAATAATGAGAGACTAGTATGCTATTTATAATAAACCTAACATACTATACTAATAGGCCTTTTCACAAATATTCATTACAAGCTAACTTAGGGTACAAGCTAACTTAAATAATTGGACATAACAAACAGGCCCAATTCGACATGCTAACAACCCTAGCATTTTCGACAACTGCATACTTGACCATACTTCAACTACAGCATACACTTCTTCGACACTAGCATGTGAGCGACCTTCGACTGCATGCTACAACTCTGTCGAACGGTCGAAACCAAGAACCTTCGACCATATTAGAGTTCAATTCCAATATCTCACAAATCTCCACCTTGGAACAAACTCTATAATATCAAAGAACAAGCTAGCTTTTTTCCTGCAGCTTTATTAACTGCATACAGTGGTAAAACTTGTAACTTTACAATGTCTTGGTGATCATATCAGCAGCATTGTGATCTGTCGAAATCTTTAGCACTTGGACTTCTCCATGCTCGATTATCAATCTGATGAAATGCAGCCTCACATCGATGTGCTTGATTCACTCATGATAGGTTGAATTCTTCCATAGGTGTATTACACTTTGACTATCACATTTAAAAGTGATAACTCAACCTTGAAGTTTCAGCTCCTTAGCAAAACCTTCAAGCCACAATGCTTCTTTCACAACTTCAGTAAGAGCGATATATTCTGTAACACCCCAATTTTTATTTACTATTATTTTATTAGTTATTTATTTTATTAATTATTATATAATATAATAATTAATTAAATTGTGTGATTTTGTGAAAATATGAGTTATTTGAATTAGTTGGTGATGTGTTATATATAATTTATTTTATTAATTAAAAATATGTGTTATATGAGTAATTGGGATATTGGGTTTGAAAATAGAATTATTAATTGATTAAGACTTATATGTCACATTAGTGTGAGTGGGTGAGATAAGCTCATTTGAGAAAAAAAATAGTTATTAGAGCTAGTAAGATAAGAAGAATATAAGTTAGAAAGAGAAAGTGAAGAAAACCAAGAGAAGAGGAAAAGAGGAGAAAAGGGAGAAAAGAGAAGAGAAGAGGGAAGAACCCTAGAGAATCTACATCTAAGGTAAGAGTGAGTTTTCATTTGATTATGGGATAATAGAATGTATGTAATTAGTAGAATACATGATTTAGGGATTTAGATTTCAATTTTTAAGTTTTGACATGCTTAAGTTTTAAATTAGAATTGATTATATTGGTGTTAGAAATGTATGCAAATGTTGTTAATGATGTGGGTGAATGAGTAAATGAAATTGAAACTTGAATATGCAACGTTTCATGAAATTCTTAAGTTTTGGAATTGTTAGGTTTTGATGAATAAATCATTAAATATGATTAGTAATGGTGTTGCAATTATGTGTGTCGATGGTAATAAGATTTTGGGGTTTGAATATGTAATGTTTCATGAAATTTGGGATTTTGGAATTGGGATGAAAGGGATTTCCGTACAACTACTATTGATTTTCGTCAATTCTGGCTGCAAATATTGTAAAACTTTAAAAATTCATAACTTGAGCTTCAGGTGTCCGTTTGACGCACCGTTGAAATCCATGAAAATCTAATACAATTTAATTTCTTGTAAAAGTGGTTTCATATTCTGAAAATAAATTTAATTGGTGTTAATGGGTTTAGTTGTGTCAGTGTATGATGTCGGTGTTTGCATTTTCGTTGGAACTTTAAAAATTCATAACTTTTGAACTGTAACTCCATTTGAGTCCCTGTTCAAAGTGTTAGAAATCTAGCACGGTATTATTTTCAATAAAAATGGTATTACTAGTAGTAGGTGATTTAATTACTGCTTGGTTGTGTAAAATGGCATGTATTTGTGTGTTGTGTTGTTGTAATATGGTGATGTTGCATTATTGTTACTGATTATAACATTATGAGTTGATAACATGTTTTGTGAATGGTGATACCATAACATTGTGTTGTGTCATATGCATTATATGTTATTATGGTGTGTTGAGTTGATTAATGCTAAGAGAATGTTATGAACATGATACTTTAATTTTGTGTAGATGTGTTTTGTGAGTTGATGATGAATGAAGATAATATGTTTTGGCAATTGTTGTTATGTGTTATTGTGGTGTGTTGAGTTGATAAATTTTATGAGAATGCATTGGATGTGAATATTGATATGATGTATGTGTGTTGTGCAATTTGGTGAGATAATTCAAATGTGTTTAATTATGTGTTCTTGTATGATTAAGATTTGAAGATGGTCTTAATTGCATAGGTTGAGATTGCACATGTATCATGAGTTGTCAAGAGGCAATGTTTGCTAGTTTTTGCGAGAGTTAGTGACTTGTCCCAAACTTTGGAGATGGGTTTGAAGCTTAGGGGACAAGCTTTTTTTGGTGGTTATCTGTCTTGAAGATGGACCCGATGATACCGGTAAGGATAACAATTGGTACCATATGCATATTGCATAGAGTTGCATTGGAGTGACATGTGTTGATATGAAATGTTGAATTGATGTGCAATATGTGATATTGGTGTGAATGTTACATTGTAGTATTGGTGATTTATTTTATTTGAATCATGAATCGTTGAGCAATGTTGTATATGTAACATTGTGAATTGTTGGCATATACTTGGAAATAGTATGATTAATTGGGTGATGTTATATTTTATAAAATATATGAAGTGTGAGAATATGATCTATATACATGTATGCTAAACGTTATATATATTATTGTATGATTTTGATAATTATGTGAATTCTCACACTTCTGTTGGAATGATGTTTTATACGACATCACTCAGGTATCGAAGATAGTGGTGCTTCTTGTGAGGATTAATCAGAGGAGATAGTTTCTTGTTTATCCGCTTACTTAGGTATTGAGTCATGCTCTTGGTATGTAACATGGGGATACGTTTGATTCATGTTTTGAGAGATACAATTGTATACTCTATTTCTTTTGTTAATTGGATTTGAATTTCTATGGAGAAGTGGCTTTTTATGCCTAAGTTGATTTAATAAATGAAGTTTATTCGAGACTTGAATATTATGAGATTCTTAATAAAAGTGATGTCTCTGCCACATGCTTATGTGAAATGATATGAAAAACATGAATTTAATTTAGTGTTATTTGAGCATGACAGGTGAATATGTGATTTTGGAATATGTGTGACACCATTATATGCTATGCATGATAATTTACTCTGATTATTTCTATAATATTCTGCGAGGTTTATAAGAGTGTTACATTAGTGGTATTAGAGCAGGCCGGTTCGTCCGACTAGGTTGTCTAATGTCGTTTGTTTCTTAGTACGCGATATGTGTGTGAAATACTGTCAGTAATTGCTTTTTTTTTCCTAACTAATTTGTTACAGGAGTGAGTTTAAAACAAGTAGGGGGGAACCTTTGCTTCCTTGAGATGTTTATGGTGTGAAGAGTTAGACCATGGTGTTTAGGTAATTTTGAGCTTAAGATAAAGGATATTATTATAGTTTGGTAATGATAGTTTGTGCTCTATTATGGTTGTTGACAATCTATTGACAATTTGAGGAACTGATCACCCTTAATCTATTGTTGATAGTAGACGAGATTGTATTTGATGGGATAAGATTATCTTGCCAGCTTGATAGTATGTAAAGTGAATGAGTTTGTGCATGATGGTGTTGTGTTGTTGGCTTTGATGGAAACATTGGATATTGGTGGGAAACGAAAGATTGGTGGATTAGAAATAGTTCGTGATTTTCCTGAGGTATTTCCTGAAGATGTAAGTGATTTACCGCTAGAGCGTGAGGTGGAGTTTACGATCGAATTAGTTCTTGGAACTAGTCCGATATCGATGGTTCCATATCGGATGTCAGCATCTTAGTTGAGAGAGTTGAAGAGTCAACTTGAAGATTTACTTGAGAAAAAATCCATTCGTCATAGTGTATCACCATGGGGTGCACTAGTTTTGTTGGTTAAGAAGAAAGAAGGTATTATGACGTTATATGTGGATTATAAACAACTGAACAAGGTGACTATCAAAAATAAGTATACACTTTCGAGGATTGATGATTTGATGGATCAGTTGGTTGGTGCTTGTGTTTTTAGCAAGATAAATTTGAGGTCTGGGTATCATCAGATTTGTGTGAAGGCTAAAGATATTCAAAAGACTGCTTTTAGAATAAGGTATGGTCACTATGAGTATTATATGATGTCGTTCGGTGTGACCAATACACCTGGTGTATTTATGGAATACATGAACATGATTTTCCATTAGTATTTGGATAAGTTTTTTATTGTTTTCATTGATGATATTTTTATCTATTCAAAGAGTTAAGAGGATCATGCTGAGCATCTAAGGATTGTGCTATCTATGTTGAAAGAGAAACAGTTGTATACTTAAATTTCTATGTCTGAGTTTTGGTTGAAGGAAGTGATTTTCCTTGGTCATGTGATATCGTGTGGTGGTATTGTTGTTGATCCGTCAAAGATTGAGGTTGTGTCTCAAAGGGAAGCTCCGAAATATGTTTCTGAGATTAAAAGTTTTCTTAGTTTAGCAGGTTATTATCATAAGTTTATTGAAGGATTTTTCAAGTTAGCTTTGTCATTGACGCAATTGACTAGGAAGGGTCAAGCTTTTATTTGGACTGCACAATATGAAGCTGGTTTTCAAGAGCTAAAGGGAAGGTTGACAATCGCTCCTATTTTGATTTTGCTTGATCCGGCAGAACCGTCTGTTGTGTATTGTGACGCTTCATTGATGGATTTAGGAGGTTTATTGATGCCAGATCGACAAGTTGTAGCTTATGCTTCAAGGAAACTTAAAGTAAATGAAAGGAATTATCTAACTCATGATTTGGAGTTAGCTACTTATGTGTTTGTATTGAAACTTTGGAGGTATTATTTGTTTATATCGATATTTGATATGTTTAGTGATCACAAGAGTTTGAAATATCTGTTTGATCACAAAGAGTTGAATATGAGGCAAAGAAGATGGTTGGAATTCTTGAAAAATTGTGATTTTGGTTTGAACTACCATACGGGTAAAATGAATGTTGTGGATGATGCATTAAGTATTAAGTCTTTGCATATGTCGATGTTGATGGTGCGAGAGTTGGAATTACTGGAGCACTTTTGAGATATGAGTTTGATTTGTGAAGAGACTTCTTCTAGAGTTAAGCTTGGTGTGTTGAAGCTTACTAGTGGCATTCTTGATGAAATCCGAGAGGGTCATAAATCATATTTGATTTTGGAGGATAAGTTGACGTTGATCAATCAAGGTCGAGGTGGTGATTTCTAGATTGATGAGAATGGTATTATGAGATATCGTGATAGAGTTTGTGTTCCGAATGTAGTTGATTTTAAGAAGCGTATTCTTGGGGAAGGGCATCATAGTGGATTGAGTATTCATCCTGGAGCTATTAAGATGTATCAGGATTTGAGGAAATTATTTTGGTGGACAGGTATGAAGAAAGAGATTTTGGAATTTGTGTATTCTTGTCTAACTTGTCAGAAGTCGAAGATTGAATATCAGAAGTCGTCTGGTTTGTTGCAAATGTTGTCTATTCCTGAATGGAAATGGAATAGCATCTATATGGATTTTTTTCTTGTATACCCAGAACACCGAGTAATTTTGAGGCTATTTGGGTTATTGTGGATAGGTTAACGAAATCTGCTCATTGTATTTCAATGAGAAAGGATTATTCAACGGAGAAGCTTGCAAAGTTGTACATAGAGAAGATTGTCAGTTTGCATGGTATTCCATCTAGAATTGTATCAGATAGGAATGCAGGGTTTACTTGGAGATTTGGGAAGGTTTGTTACAAAGTTGCATTTGAGTTATGCTTGTCATCCATGTACAGATGGTTAGACTAAGAGGACAATTCAATCACTTGAATATCTTTTGAGAGCCTGCATGTTGGAACAAGGAGGTTCTTGGGATAACTACTTTCCTTTAATTGAGTTTACTTACAACAATAATTTTTGAAATTCTGGTATCACATATGAGATTTCGAAGGAGATGTCACGATACAAATATCTGAGGACAATGTAAAAAGTAACAAAAGTAAAATCAGTAAAAACACAAGGGATTGTTAACCCAGTTCAATGTACAATAACACCTACTCCGGGGGCTACCAATCTAGGGACAAGTCCACTAAATAGTATCAATTCATAGACCCTCGGTAAACAACAAGTTTACGAACTTATCACTACCCGTGCTATACTTCTACCTAAGACACTCCTAGGTATGAGGCTCTCCTCAAACCCCTTCAATCACTTACAGTGAAGAAACAACAAAAATAATAAGTTTTAAAGGCTTCAATCATTCAATGCTTAAAAGCTTATGAATGATCCACAATTAACAACCCAAATAACAACTCAAGTATTAAACCAATACTAGAGTGTATGAAAATTAAAAGACTTAGACTTCTAAAATAGAAAGAATATATTCTTCTTCAAAAGTTGCAGTCCAATGAATAAGGATGCAGGTCCTTATAAAGGCGCAGAAGTGGGCTTGGGATGAAAAAAAAAATATTCCAATCTTTTGAATATTTCCATGAAAATAGGCCAAGATATACTCCATAAGGATAATTCAAATAGAAAAATATTCCTCCGTATTTTTTGCAAGCTATGAGTCAAAAATCTTGAATTATGGCATGCATAAAAACAGGAAACAGAAAACTTAAACCATATATTAAGTTTTGTTCAGCTCAGGAGGAAGATGTCAAGACATGTGCTTTGAAATCATTCAAAACAGTTTGCTTCAAATGTCAAGACATTTAGCAAAACATTATCAAGTCATTGTTTTACCAAAATTGCTGCCAACAAACACTTACAAACTCCCCCTTTTGCAAATTATGGCTAAAACATTATTTGAGCATATTATCAGAGCAACAGCATAAGCAAAGCAAACAAAAACCCAATTAGCAGTTAGCTATTAGCAAAGTAAGATATCAAAATATCTTTTGAGACATGAGGCTCCCCCTCAAGTATTAAGCTCCCCCTCAATCAGTGGTCAGTCAATTAGTTTCTCTCCCCCTTTTTAGTCATAATATGCCAAATAAAAGGATGCATTCAAGAGAGTATCAATAATATAGGTACATACCGTAGAATCCAATAGTTAAGCATATTTAAGTGCCAAAAAGAAACAAAGGGGTCAAATAAATAAACAGCAAATAGTCTAACTGTCTTCAGGACCAGTAGACTTGGCAGAGCCAGAACTTCCTTCCTCACTAGAATCTCCTCCTTCAGAGCTCACTCTATCATCAAAGTTGTTATCCTTCTGCATCTCCTTGATCATCTTTTCAAAAGTTAGCTTTCTTGCTGAGCTAATCTGATCACATCATCAAGTTCTTTACAGGCTTCCCTTAATTCAGTGATCATGTCATCCTTGGTTGATGTCTTGTTTTCAGCAGATGCAGATGTCAAAATAATGTTTGGGACATGTTTTCCTGAAAAAAGCTTGAAAAGAAGGGTCAAAGCAGACTCCCTCTTGCATACTACACCATTACCACTCAGAATTCCAGGATGTTGATTAAGAATAATTCCACAGATAAGGGATGAAAAGGCAATAGGCATTTTGATGGCATATGTTCCTGCATGCTTAATAGTATGATAAAAAATACAAGTACCATAATAAAACAGATTCTTGTTTCCAATAACATAAATAAACTTTCCTAAGCCAATATTGATTGTTGAAGTATGATTGATAGGAACCCAGTTAGAAGCTCCAATTCTATGCAAGATAGCATATTTTACACTTAGCTTGCTAACATGAAGTTTATTCTTCATGCGCCACTCACTTTGTTAGCAGTGATGGCTTTGCACACTTGATTATCAGTTACTTCCAACTCACAATAGTCATCTTCAAACCTATTCAGAAATCTATTTATGATAGCAGGGGAAAATTCTACACACATACCTCTAACAAACACCTTTTTATACTCCATACTTTTATGACCAACACAGTCAATAAGAATATTAACAATAAATTCATTAACAAGAGTCTCATAGTATTTGGCAAACCTAGTAACATTTTTCATCAATCTAGCATAAGATATCAGCTCCATGATTTCTTTGCATTCCAGAGCACCAGCTCCCAGTTCTCTTTCAAGGGAAATTATTCTTTGAAACACATATTTCCACTTTTCAGCATTCCCAACAGAATGAAAGGAAATGTTGTCAAGAGGAGCATCAGGAACCCTAACATAAAGCTTCTTGCTTGCAGACTTTTTGATAGGAGACATGTCCTGGACATCTTGCTCGACATCATAATTAGAGTCGTCTTCTTCAACTAATACAATTTTCTTCTTACTTTTAGATCTCTTTATAGCACCATCATCATCATTTGTGGAACTATCAGGTCTAGATTTTCTTTTTCTAGAGGGAGGAACCACTTTACTTCTTGAATTTGGGGGACCATATATAGTTTTCTTCTTGATTATCTTGGAAAGGGGTGTGACATTCACATCCTCAATTTCTTGGATTTGAGCCTTTTAGCAATTCCAGGCACCATATTAGAAATGAGCTCATTGTTAGACAACCCATCAACATTAACCACATTCTCAGCATTTTGACCTTCTGTAACCTTGGAGCCAACAACATCTTCCTTAGCATGGGAGTTCTTCTCAACATCTTGTTCAACACCAACTTCAACTTTTTTTAGAGCAGAAGTAGCAAGCTTGTCAAGTTTTCTTTCAGCAGCATCTTTCTTGAAGATGGATGATTCAACAGCAGTTTTAGGGTCATTTTCTTTGTCAGCCGGAGTAGGCATACGAGCAAGAGGGGTATAAATCCCAGGTGTTGTACCCCAAAATCTTCCCTCCCATTTTTACTCAAGACATGCTCATTGAGGTCCTCAATTGCTCAAGAAGTTTTAAATGATTTCCATGGCACCCTATATGCCTCAGCATAATGGCACAGCTAAAAGAAGAAAAATAGTATACATAACAAGGTGTAGGTCGAAAGCTGAAAATGTGCCTAAGAGCTTTTGGGTCGAAGCACCTTCGACAGCAGTATGCAGTCTATTATGATGCCAACCGAAGTGCTAGGATCGAAGAAAGAATGTTCGAAATAAAATATGAGGAGGCTTTTATGAATCCTTCGATTGATGAAGAGCTAGTAAAGAGCGTCATCAAAGGGTTCATTTTAGAACTATGGAAATGTAAGCTATTCGAAGCATTACAAGGAAGACACACTTTGACTGACATGTTGTTTGAATGGGCACTTCGAATAGAAGAATATTTTGAATTCGAAAGCTTTTATCTTATCCAAAGAAGCACATGGAAGTTTAATGGTTCAAAGGAAATATAATCTTCAAACATGGCGTGATCGAAGGACAGTTAGGGAAGAATCATTATTAACTGCTTAGATGTATGCTAACTAGGATTGTATGGAAAGAGAATTAAAAATAAAAATCTAGAAAACTTAACACAAGACTAAAGTAACTGAAAATAACACAATTGCACATGCACGCCTCTAGGGTATCCCACTTTGGTTGCCTTCGGAAAACAGTCACAACTCTCGAAACGTGAGAGATTTTAGTGGCTACCCTCCGATTTAAAGATCATATGTCCCTCGATGACCCTCTCGACATTTCTTCTGTAAAAATTATCTTAAAACCCTAGAGTAGTTACTAAAGTTTCTAGCCCAATTGCCTTTATGACTATAAGCGTCCCTTCGAATGTCCCTCAAAACATCCAACGACTAGAGCTACATACTCACTAATAGTAGGATAGCACGGTCTAAAGGAAAAGAGGAAAAGAACAACCTTTCGAGTAAAAGTATATAGTTCCTAGATGTTATGCTCAAACAAATTCTTACACTTACACAAACACAACTTTCAAAGACATTTTAAAAAATGCTTTATCAACACTCTTGAGGACTGATATAAGAGTTATCATAAAATGAGCTGCCTTACTATTGATATTTCAAAAATACTTTCAAAAATACACAAAGCACAAGGTATTTCAAAATGAGCTAAGCATCTAAGAGCCCGTAGATAACTACAGATGGAAAGGGTGATAACACCTTCCCTTTCCATAATCTACCGCCCTTACTCAGAAAACTCTCGAAAGGTTTTTTCTGTTCTTTTCACCCTTTCCTTTGTTGGATAAAAGAAAAGTCATTGGCGACTCTTGCTACCACAAAATTTGCAAACACAAATGCAAAACCAGTTTAACAGTCGGTTCTGCCACCGTATCACACCAGGCACAACAAAACCTTCATTTAACACTCTATCTACTAGCCTTCTAATGCTTCTATCAACATTTTCTTTTGTGCTATCATCAATAGCAGTAGAAGTGTTACCTTTATCATGTTTGGATTTCTTTGCAGGTGATGATATGGGTTTCTTGACCTTCTTCTCAAGAAGTGGGATAATTGTTAAAGGAGTAATGTTAAGTACTCTATCAAGGAAGAATTTTTCAGGAGGTTGGTAGATTTTGAGGAAGACGATGTATGATGTTGAGACATCTTTGAAGATTTTTGAGCAAAGAGATGAAGAATGACAAGGGTTCTTTTTCTGTAGAGGAGAATGAAGAGTTTGTGAAAGTAGAGAGATATGATTTTGTAGCGTGTGGGAAACACTTTGAGATAGTCTTGTAATGATTGCTTTCAAAATTTGATTTGTTGGAAACATAAATAATATAATATCACTTTAATGATATTCCCATACACCCTTAATTGCTAAAAACCCTCATATAAGAAAATCCCTAATTTTCCTCTTAAGTTTTCAAGCTGATTAGCATCTAAAGCCTTAGTGAAAATGTCAGCCAGTTGCAGTTCAGTGGCTACATGTTCTAAGACAACAATCTTTTCTTCAACAAGCTCTCTTATGAAGTGATGACGAATATCAATGTGTTTGGTCCTGCTGTGTTGAATAGGATTTTTTGATATGTTTATGGCACTTAGATCATCACAGAATAATGTCATGACATCTTGTTTGACATTATATTCTGTTAACATTTGTTTCATCCAAACCAATTGAGAACAATTGCTTCCTGCAGCAATATAATCAGTGTAACACTCCAATTCTACCCCAAGCAATTAGCAGAAAATCATAGTATAAAATTTTCCAATATAATCAGAATATCACATATTTAACAAAGACACATAAACCTGTCATGTTTTTAGAATAGATACATAACACTTAAATAAACGGAATGAACAAAACTTATGAGTATAGTCTTCGTATCATAAACCAAACTTTGATTAATCACGCAGCGAATTCATAATAGTTCTCCAAATAAGATATAGCATCTTTCGAATCATAAAACAACATCAATACAATAACTCTTCAAATAACAACACAAGGTTCAATAAATAAACAACAAAATAAGGCAAGCATTCATTTCTCCCCCGAGTGCTACGTATCAGAGTAAACGACACCAAACTCGAACTAACAATGCTATCAGCTACTCCTCTTGGTTACCTGCACGTTACCAACAAAGAGCAACATTCAAACAGAAGGGGTGAGATATCGAACACTATAATAGCACGTATGATAAATAATATATCGGAAATTAGTTCATATAAAATCACCACTTCATACAACAACAACATAAAGCAACACAATTCACCAGTACATCAATTCAACTTATAACATCACCATGCACAGATAACACTCCAAATAAGCAACAAACAATGACTCAAAATGCAACTCAACTGTGCAAGTGCATGTGGTACCATTGGAGCAGAACTCCCAACTTAGAAAATGCCAGTTTACCGAGGCATAAGGCAAAGCCTTCAACTTAGAACATGCCAATCCAGGCCAACATAGGTGAGCATTCACTCCAACTTAGAACATGCCAATCCAGGCCAACTTTAATGCTATGCTATGCGACGATATAAACAACCATAACTCGACAACACAACAACGACAACAACATAACAACGGTCGACATAACAACAACTCACACCATTCAACATTGGCCAAAGGCCTACAACCCAACATATCAACGAAATCAACAACTTTTCATGGAAACAACATCAACAAGGAAAACAACATTGGCCAGAAGCCTAACATTTTAATACCACCTGCAATTCATGTTTTTCAGCAAGTATTCAACACATACAACATACGCACACATCAGAATCCTTCCAATAAAATATTAGTATATTATCATCAAAATTATTACCAAATTGTAGAAAATATTTTTAGCTTTCCAACGGTCCAAACAGTGCGTTAAACTGACACCCGAGTCAAAAGTTATGGAGTTTTCAAGTTTCCAAAAATATTGTCAAACAGTGAGCAATCGATTGCACTTACCTGCAAATTGATTGCACCCTGTTCCAAAGGCCAAAAATCACGTTTTTAAGCAGTGAAAATCGATTTCTCTGTACTGAAAATCGATTTCTTACTGAAACAGAATAAAAAATCCCAATTTTTAAGCAGTGCAAATCGATTGATCTGTACTGCAAATTGATTGCTTACTGAAACAGAAGCAAAAATCCCAATTTTTAAGTAGTGCAAATCGATTTCTCTTCTGCTGCAATCGATTGCACCCTGTGAAAAAAGTTTTACGAATTATGTAAAGTGCAGTACAAAATTCCATTATGTTTCAATTCCAAAGACACAAACTTCATGAATTAATACACAATGAAACATCCATTTATCATTGCTATCAACATACATCAATTAACACACAATTCAAAGCATCAATTCATCGATTATAGTCAATTTCAAAAAATTAAATCAAACAATATACACCAAACCCTTACAATTTCTCATAAGCCCCATTATAGGATAAGAAACCCCACCCTTACCTTGGGTTGAGTGCAACTCTAAGAAACTTTGGCCGAATTTTTGGGGAATTTGGCACTAGAATCAATTTTCTTGTTCTTCTTCTCCTCTCACAAAACCCTATTTCCTCTTTTCTTTCTTTCCTTTTTCCTGATAGCTCTACACTCTCTTTTTCCTCTAATCCCTTATTCAATATAATGCTCCTATTTTATTTAATCTTTAGTAAACTCAAATGGGCCTAATTGACATACCCCCTTAATACTACACAACACCACTAATTAAAGCCCAATATCATATTTAATTTTAATAATAAAATGATACTTCAACTTAATTCCACCAATTTAATCCGATTAATTATTATTGCAACTTAATAAAATAATTCTGACGTCGACGATAAAAATTCGAATTAATATAAAATATTCAAAACAATATTTAATTAAATAAATAATTAAATATCGGGGCATTACAACTCTCTTCCACTTAGAATATTTTTGTCCTCGAAAATAATAGTTTACCTGGTTTGAATAACTCACGATAGGAGTCCCACATCTTGCTCTCCAACTCCCAGGTCATGCTTTCTCCAGCAGCTACTAACCAGACAACTTTTACCAATGCAATATCCTTTCCTCTTAGAATCTTCATCTCGCGATCCGTGACTCCCACAGGCATCGTCTTTACTGTGAGATTATCCCATACTTGCACATCATCCATCTGAATCACATGAGACGAATCAGGAATATACTTCCGGAGTTGCGATACATGAAACACGTCGCGCAAATTAGCAAGGTTTGGCGGTAACGCCCCTCGATAAGCAACTTTCCCAACTCGATTTGATATCTGATACAGACCAATAAAACGAGGAGTGAGCTTCTTAGACTTCAGAGCTCGCCCAACACCAGTCACATGGGTGACTCTCAAAAACACATGATCACCAGCTTGGAATTCTAAATCCTTCCTTCTCTTGTCATGGTAACTTTTCTATCTACTTTGAGAAGCTTTCATCTTCTCTCGGATAAGCTTCACTTTCTCAGTAGTCTCTCGAACAATTTCAGGTACAAGTACCACACTTTCCCCAGATTCATGCCAACACAATAGAGTGCTACATCTCCGACCATACAACGCCTCAAAAGGTGCCATCTCAATACTAGAATGGTAACTGTTATTGTAAGTGAACTCAATCAACGGAAGATAAGTATCCCACGAAACTCCCTGCTCAAGAACACATGCTCTCAACAGATCCTCCAATGACTGAATAGTCCTCTCGGTCTGACCATCCCTCTGAGGATGATACGCCGAACTCAACCTCAACGCCTCCTACAAACTTTTCCAGAAATCAAAAGTAAACCTCAGATCTCTATCCGAAGCAATACACAAAGGAACACCATGCAACTTCATAATTACTCTGGTGTAGATATCTTCCAACTTCGAAACCAAATATCTGATGTTAATAGGTATAAAGTGTGCCGACTTCATAAGCCTATCAATAATCACCCATATCGAATCATGTCCTCTCAAGGTACTAGGTAATCCCGTTACAAAGTCCATCGAAATGCTATCCCATTTCCATTTCGGAATTTCTAACGGTTGCATCAACCCTGAAGGCTTCTGATGCTCAACCTTCAACTCCTGACAAGTCAAACAAGCATACAGAAATTGTTCCACATCACACTTCATACCAGGCCACCAAAACAAACCTTTCAAATCTTGATACATTTTAGTAGCTCCTGGATGAATACTCAAACTGCTTCTATGACTTTCCTCAAGAATCACTTTCTTCATCTCTTCATCATCAGGAATGCAAACACGATCTCGAAATCTCAACACACCTTGCGTATCTATATTGAAATCATCACTCTCAGATCGATCGATTCCTTTCATCATATCCACTAACTTTACATCTATATTTTGAGCCTTACTCATACTGTTGAGAAAGTCATTATTAATCTTTAACATTCCCAACATAACACTCTGCGGTGTCACTTCACAAACTAAACTCAAATCTCAGAATTGCTCGATCAACTCCAATTCTTTAACCATCATTGCCGACATATGCAAAGTCTTTCAGCTTAAAGCATCGACCACGACATTAGCTTTTACTGGATGATAATTCCAATCGAAATCATAATCCATCAACAATTCTAACCACCTTCGCTGCCTCATATTCAACTCTTTATGATCAAAAAGATACTTCAACCTCTTATGGTCACTAAACACTTCGAATCTAGAACCATAAAGATAATGCCTCCAGATTTTCAACACAAAGACAACTGCAGCCAATTCTAAATCATGCGTAGGATAATTCTTTTCACGGGTCCTCAATTGCCTCGACGCATAAGCAACCACCTTACTATTCTGCATGAGTACACCACCTAACCCAATCAAACAAGCATCACAATACACAACAAAAGGTTCTCCCAGATTAGGCAAGGTCAAAACTGGAGCCAATGTCAACCTCTTCTTCAACTCAGTAAAACTTTCTTCACATCAAATATCCCACACAAAAGCTTTACCCTTACAAGGCAACTTAGTCAACGAAAGTGCCAACTTAGAAAAACCTTTGATAAACCGTCTATAGTAACCGGCTAATCCCAAGGATCTTCTAATCTCGGTAACCAACTTCGGAGATTCCCATTGCAATACAACATCAACTTTAGAAGGATCCACGACAATGCCACCACCAGAAATGACATGACCAAGGAAACTAACCTCTTGCAACCAGAATTCACACTTGGAAAACTTCGCATACAACTTCTTCTCTTTAAAAACTTGCAATACAACTCTTAGGTGCTCTTCGTGTTCTTATTTGGATTTAGAGTAAATCAGAATGTCATCAATGAATACCACCACAAACCGATCCAAATGAGTATGAAAGATACGATTCATGTACTCCATGAATAGTCCCGGTGCATTAGTAACACTAAAAGGCATCACCGAATACTCGTATTGTCCACACCGAGTTCTGAACACGGTCTTCTGAATATCATCTTATTTCACTCTAATCTGGTGATATCCTAACCTCAAATCAATCTTAGAAAACACACTTGCACTCACCCATTGATCCATCAAGTCATAAATTCTCGGAGGCGGATACTTGTTCTCAATCGTCACTTTATTCAAGTTCCAGTAATCAACACAAAGCCTTATACTTCCATCTTTCTTATTTACTAACAACACGGGCGCTCCCCATGGCGATACACTAGGTCTTACAAACTTTTTCTCAAGAAACTCTTCTAACTGCTTCTTCAATTCAGACAATTCAGATGTAAACATCATGTACGGTGCCATAGAAACAGGTCTGGTACCAGGTACAAGATCAATCGCAAACTCAACTTCTCTTTTAACCAATCTAGTGCTCCATCAGGGTCATGCTTACCCTTGAACACCGGTGGATTCTCCCTTTGGAAAGTCGCCAAACTACGAGATCCAGCATTCTCGTCAGCATTAGGCTGATTCTGCATAGCCCGAGACATCGCTTGTAGAACAGAAGCAATCGCAACATCGTTCCTTCCAGCCATCTTATCTTATCACTGCAACACAAACAACGGTTAAGAAAAACTAATAATACTCGATTGTTAAACAACTACGACTCGAAAACTTGACCAGACTGACCGACCTGCTCTGGTACCACTAATGTAACACCACAATTCTACCCCAAGCAATTAGCAGAAAATCAGAGTATAAAATTTTCCAATATAATCAGAATGTCACATATTCAACAAAGACACATAAACCTATCATGTTTTTAGAATAGATACATAACACTTAAAGAAACATAATGAACACAACTCATGAATATAGTCTTTATATCATAAACCAAACTTTGATTAATCATGCAACAGATTCATAATAGTTCTCCAAATAAGATATAACATCTTTTGAATCATAAAACAACATCAATACAATAACTCCTCAAATAACAACATAAGGTTCAATCAATAAACAACAAAATAAGATAAGCATTCATTCCCCCCCCCCCCCCCCCCCCCCGAGTGCTATGTATCAGAGCAAATGACACCAAACTGGAACTAACAATGATATCGGCTACTCCTCTTAGTTACCTGCACGTTACCAACAAAGGGAAACATTCAAACAGAAGAGGGGAGATATCGAACACTATAATAGCACGTATGATAAAAAATATATTAGAAATTAGTTCATATAAAATCACCACTTCATACAACAACATAAACCAACACAATTCACCAGTACATCAATTCAACTTATAACATCACCATGCACAGATAACACTCCAAATAAGCAACAAATCAATGACTCCAAATGCGACTCAACTGTGTAAATGCATGTGGTACCATTAGAGAAGAACTCCCGACTTAGAAAATTCCAGTTTACCGAGGCATAAGGCAAAGCCTTCAACTTAGAACATGTCAATCTAGGCCAACATAGGTGAGCATTCGCTCCAACTTAGAACATGCCAATCCAGGCCAACTTTAATGTTATGCTATGCTATGCGATGATATAAATAACCACAACTCTACAACGCAACAACGACAATAATATAACAACGGTCGACATAACAACAATTCACACCGTTCGACATTGGCCAAAGGCCTACAACCCAACATATCAACGAAATCAACAACTTTTCATGGCAACAACATCAACATGGAAAAAACATTAGCCAAAAGTCTAACATTTTAATACCACCTGCAATTCATGTTTTTCAGCAAGTATTCAACACATACAACATACGCACACATCAGAGTCCTTCCAATAAAATATTAGTCTACTATCATAAAATTATTACCACATTATAGAAAATATTTTTAGCTTTCCAACCCGAGTCAAAATTTATGGAGTTTTCAAGTTTCCAAAAATGTTGTCAAACAGTGAGCAATCGATTGCACTAACCTGCAAATCGATTTCACCCTGTTCCAGAGGCCAAAAATCACGTTTTTAAGCAGTGCAAATCGATTGCTCTGTACTACAAATCGATTGCTTACTGAAACAGAAGAAAAAATCCCAATTTTTAAGCAGTGCAAATCGATTGCTCTGTACTGCAAATCGATTGCTTACTGAAACAGAAGCAAAAATCCCAATTTTAAGCAGTGCAAATCGATTGCTCTTCTGCTGCAATCGATTGCATCCTGTGAAAAACAGTGTTACGAGTTATGTAAAGTGCAATACGAAAATCCATTATGTTTCAATTCCAAAGACACAAACTTCATGAAATAATACACAATCAAACATCCATTTATCATTGCTATCAACATACATTAATTACCACACAATTCAAAGCATTAATTGATTGATTATAGTCAATTTCAACAAATAAATCAAATAATCTACACCAAACCCTTACAATTTCTCATAAGCCCATTATAGGATAAGAAACCCCACCCTTACCTTGGGTTGAGTGCAGCTCTAAGAAACTTTGACCGAACTTTTGGAGAATTTCGCACTAGAAGTAATTTCCTTGTTCTTTTTCTCCTCTCACAAAACCTTATTTCCTCTTTTCTTTCTTTCCTTTTTCCTGATAGCTCTACACTATCTTTTTCCTCTAATACCTTATTCAATATAATGCTCCTATTTTATTTAATCTTTGGTAAACTCAAATGGGCCTAATTGACATATCCCCTTAATACTATACAACACCACTAATTAAAGCCCAATATCATATTTAAGCTTAATAATAAAATGATACTTCAACTTAATTCCACCAATTTAATCCGATTAATTACTATTCCAACTTAATAAAATAATTCTGACTTAGACAATAAAAAATTGAATTAATATGAAGCATTCAAAACAATATTTAATTGAATAAATAATTAAATATTGGGGCGTTACACTAAGCCTAATAGTGGACAAAGACACACAATTTTGCTTCTTACTAAACCAAGATATGAGATTATTTCCCAAAAATAAGCATTCTCCTAATGTACTTTTTCTATCATCAACACTTTCTACCCAATCAACATCACAATAACCAATTAAGGTAGAACTAGATCCATGAGAGTATAGCATACTATAGTCACTTGTCCCATTCACATATTTAAGAATTCACTTCACATGGTTGGCATGGCTAACTTTAGGATCAACTTGATATCTTGCACACACCCCTACAGTAAAGGAGATGCCAGCTCTGTTAACTGTGAGATATAGAAGACTACCTATCATACTTTTGTAAAGACTTTGATCAACACTTACTCCTTTTTCATCTTTAGACAACTTCAGATGTGTAGGAGCAGAAGTTCTTTTGTGATTGGAATTTTCCATCCCAAATTTCTTTACTATATTCTTAGCATACTTACTCTGAGATAAAAATATGTAATCTTCCATTTGTTTAACTTGCAGACCAAGAAAATAGGTTAATTCACCAGCAAGACTCATCTCAAATTCTGACTGCATTTGCTTGACAAAATGTTGAACCATCTCATTTGACATCCCACCAAACACAATATCATCAACATAAATTTGTGCAATCATGATCTCCCCTTCTTCTTTCTTGACAAAAAGAGTCTTGTCTATGCCACCTTTCCTGTATCCATTCTCACCAAGAAATCATGTCAATATCTCATACCAAGCTCTTGGAGTCTGCTTAAATCCATACATAGCTTTCTTTAGTTTGTACACATGTTTAGGAAAACTTGGATCAACAAATACCTTAGGTTTTTCCACATAAACTTCTCCATTCAGATAGCCATTTAAGAATGCACTCTTTACATCCATTTGAAACAATTTAAATTTCAGTATGCATGCAATTCCCAAGAGTAGTCTGGTTGATTCAAGTCTAGCCACAGGAGAAAATGTTTCATCAAAGTCAACTCCTTCAATTTGAGTGTATCCTTGTGTAACTAACCTTGTCTTATTTCTAGTGACCACCCCTTTTTCATCAGATTTATTTTTGTACACCCATTTAGTGCCAATCACATTTGTCCCTTCAGGTCTTAGAACTAGATCCCAAACTTCATTTCTACTGAATTGTTCTAGCTCTTCCTGCATAACATTAATCCAAAACTCATCAGTTAGGGCCTCTTTGACATTCTTAGGCTCAATTTTTGACACAAAGCAAGAGTTTGATATCCCTTCTCTTGATATGGTAGTAACTACTTTATTTAGATCTCCTATGATAAGCTCCTTAGGATGATCTCTCTGGGTTCTAATTGAAGGCACTTTATTGAGATGACTAGGTTCAGGATCTTCTTGAGGTGGATTAGAATCAATACTTCTGTCATTTGATTCTGTTGGAATATTAGACAAAGATGTTACAACATCTTTTAAGACATCTTCTTCATCATTCCATCATCTGTCATCAATAATAACATTTATGGATTCCATCATAACTTTTGTTCTAGAGTTAAATACTCTATAAGTTCTTCTATTTGTAGAGTAACCCAAGAATATTTCCTAACCATCTTGGGATCAATCTTCCTCCTTTGTTCACGATCAACTAAGATGTAACATTTACTTCCAAAAACATGAAAGTATTTAACAGTTGGTTTTCTTCCCATCCATATTTCATACAAGGTGGCCGAAGTTTCTTTCCTTATAGTGACTTTGTTATAGATATAACACACAATATTCATAGCTTTAGCCCAAAAGTGGTAGGGTAACTTCTTAGCATGAATCATGGCTCTGGTAGATTCTTGAAGGGTTCTATTTTTGCGTTCCACAATCCCATTTTGTTGAGGAGTGATGGGAGAAGAGAATTCATGACTGATTCCTTCAGAAGATAAAAAGTCAGCAAATTTATTATTCTCAAATTCCTTTCCATGATCACTTCTGATTCTGATGACATGACTATATTTTTCCCTTTGAAGTTTTTGATAGAGATCTTTAAACACTTCAAAAGTTTCTGAGTTATCTCTAATAAAACATATTCATGTGTACCTAGAGAAGTCATATACAACAACATATGCATACTTCTTTCCATAAAGACTTTCAACCTGCATATGTCCTGTGATACAGTGGCAGAACCGAATGTTAATACTACTGGTTTTGCGTTTGTGTTCACAAAATGTTGCCGTAAGCAAGATTCGCCACTGACTTTTATTTTATCCAACAAAGGAAAGGGTGAAAAGAACAGAAAAAGACCTTTTTTGAGATTTTTTGAGTAAGGGGGGTAAATTATGGAAAGGGAAGGTAATAGCACCCTTTCCATCCGTGGTTTTCCACAGGCTCTTAAGTACTTTCTCATTTTTGAAAATTGCTTTTGTGTTAGTGTGTTTTGAAAAGTTTGTTTGCTTTATTATAACTCTTGTATCATACCTCAAGAGTGTTGATAAAGCATTTTTGAAAAATGTTTTAAAAGTGTAGTGTGAAAAAGTTGTTTTTGAGAAAGTACATAACAATTATCTACCTACTCGAAAAAGAATGTTCTTTTCCTCTTTTCCTTTAGAAAGTGATATCTACTATTAGTGAGTAGGTAGCCCTAGTCATTGGATGTTGATGGACTATTGAAGGGACGTTTACAGTCACTAAGGCAACTAGGAAAGAACTTTTAGTAACTGTCCTAAAACTCTAAGATCACCTTTTTTACTAAGGCAACGTCGAAATGGTCATCGAGGGACTTGTGATCTTTTGAATTAGAGGACCGCCACTAAAAATTCTCACGTTTCGAGAATTGTGACCATTTTTGAAGGCAACCGACGCGGGAGATTACCTAGGGGTGATCATGTGCAAGTGTATTGTTTCAATTCATTTATCTTGCACATTTAGGGTTAGGCCCAGATCAAATAAGCCCAAACGCCTGCATGAGATCCAATGTTGCTATGTTTGGAAGGTCCACCATGGGCTCTCAGATTTGGGATGTTAGATCTAATGTTGCATAGATCTAATGGTGATCCCTTGATGACACATAGTGTGCGCGCCTGACCCTGGAGAATTGGATCTGAAACAAACTTATTAGAAAATGCAAAATAAGGAATTCCAGGGTCGAACCCAGATCCTTCTTCTCACATGCCTTATGCCTTTACCATCTGCGTTGTCTGCTTATTCATATATATAATAACACAAAAATAATATAATATGAAAGTAGATATATGGATGAGTCATCATAGCACGCATGCCCTATGGGGCCCCTGTATTTTAAGTGGACGAATCATAGAATGTTATCCAGCCACGCCAGCACAGGGAGGGTCAAACCACTCCTCACGGTGGTTGACCACCATCGTCTCCGGTGACCTCAAATCGCTAACCTGCGAAATAGCATGATTTCGGATCAGAAATTGAACCTACCTCCCCTAAATCATAGGCTGCAAATTCAACCATGGGGTTAGTTTAATCTAAAACGTCCTGCATCATTGAAACCGAAGCTTGCACTTCTCTAAACCTTAGCAATAATGACTTGTATTTCTGGCATTGTTGCTTACATGAAATACGTCAAACAATTCATAAGCTATGATAAAAATATGGATATACAATCAAAAGGGATTTATATTAAGAATTAAGCAAGTTTTGAGATCAAGAATTTTTACCAAAGTGAGAGGATCGAGTGAGGATGATTCTGGATGCTTTGGCCTTCAAGGATGGATGGATTGACTTGCTGGGAGTCTAAGGGGCTTGGATAAATGGTTGGAAGTGCTTGAAACTGACTGGAAAGGGAGATCTCAAGTTGCACCACTTTTGACAATTTTTGAAAGTTTGCTAGGGTTATTTGGGTGTAGCTACACTCCTCCATGGCTTGGCCTCTTGTTGTGCATATATAGTGAATCATATTAGGTTAACAAATGTGGCCTAAATCAAATGGAATCAATGTCCTTTATTTTGCTTCCAGACTTTCCTATTTTTGAATATTTTTTCCTTTCATGGATTGCACGATTTCCCTTGATATAATCATCATATATTGTCCATTATTTAATATAAAACTGATTTCAAATCAATCTTATATTATTTCCATTATTTATTTATTTAATTTTGAATTTTAATGAATAAAATATCAAAATAAATAGCATAAATAATAGAATAATGGATGGCCGGGCTTATAGGTCGTGGACCATGTTGGAAATAAGTTCAGATCATAGAAACCAAGGCCCATTTGAAAGAAATCCAAGATTGATCAATATTCTCTTCATGCATTTCTTCAAAATTGATCAATTTTAGTAATGCATATCTCTCCCAATTTTAACCCTATGAGGGTGTTCTTGGACTTTTTAGAGAGCTTAGGATATCCTATAAAAAACCCTTTTGGTTTCATCTCAATTGGATTTTCCATGTTCATGTACCAAGCTTTGACCCAAAAGGTGTTTTTGTTGACTTTTTGAAAGGACCCATAATGTCTGAGCTTGTATCTTTCAATTGGTGCATTTCTTGAACTTGAGGGCTGAAGAGAAGTTGTAGGGAACTGGATTTTCTTCAAAATGAGCCTTAGTGGAAAAATTTCTGATAAGGTATGAGCAAGTTATGCCTGGTCAAAGTTTGGTTGATTTTTCCTATAGAAACCCTAATTAGCAATTTTTGACTTTTGATGAATTAGGAGCATTTCTTGAGGAATCATGATCAACCCTTGATCAAATGATGAATATCACTTCAAAATTTTGATGTTGACAAAAAATATTGAAGTTTGATTGCATATGGGCCACAATTGACTTTTGACCTAGTACAATTGATTTTCAAGCATTTGAGAAGATGACTGAGCAAATTTGTAGTGCAAAGCATGAAATTTGTCATGGACAATCTTGAAGACATATTAGGACCATGGAAAACATTTGAGACCATTGGAGCTCACACACCTTAATGAAAATTGAAACCCTAGTTAGAGGTTCATTGCCTTAGAAGGAGAATTTGGCTGGTTAATTCTTAGTCATCCTTGAGCAATTTGAGGACCTCAATGGGCATGCCTTGAGTAAAATGAGAGAGAAAATTTTAGGGTACAACATCTGCCCCTGTTCAATCTTCTTAAACCTGAAGATTTAGATTAGCTTGACTGCCTTTCGTGATCTGAAGGTAGAAGCTGATTGAACACTAGAGTGCCCAGAAATTTGTACTTGTCTAAAGTAACACTGTTGGTTGATAATATCGAGAATGGACTTAGAGATTCCATTTTGAAAATGTGACATAAGACTGTCAGAGATGGGATTAAAGATGCCATCTAGATAAAGTGACGAAGAGTCATCAGAGATGGGCTTAAAGATGCCATCTAGAGAACATGCTGATTTCATGAGAGATTCCTTTGTGGGGATTCATGTTCCTGTCATTGAGGAGGACTCCTATGAGGAAGGTTGGCCTCTGTTTTAGGAAATAAAGTCTAGGAGCTTCAGTTATCCATTACTCTACCCGGGAGTTATCTCTTGACTGGAGATACAAAAGTGAGTTGTTATATGGTTGAGATCCAGGCTTCACAGTGACTTATTGAGGACAATAAGGTTGACTAGTATCTGGTCGTATTCCATGCTTCAAAAGGACCTACTGGGGAATATGAAATTAACTGCTACCTGGTCGGTTCCAGGCTTTACGGTAATTTGATGGAGTAAACTGCTATCTGGTCGAATTCCAGGCTTTATAGTATCTTTAACTGGAATAGAATCAGAAAATCATAGGGACGATTTAACTGAAATAGAGAAAGTATCTAACAAAAAATAATTAGGATAAATCATTGGTCGATTTAAAACTGAACCAGTAGAGGTCTTGAATTATCTTTAACTGGAATGGAATCAGAGAAATCTTAGGGTCGATTTAACTGAACCAGAGAAAGTGTCTACTGGAAAAGAATCAGAATAAATCATTGGTCGATTTAAACTGAACCAGCAGAGGTCGTGAATCATCTTTAACTGGAATAGAATCAGAGAAATCTTAGGGTCTGTTGTACCCCAAAATTTTCCCTCCCATATTTCTCAAAATATTTCAAGAAAGATCCCCAAGTTGCTCAAGGTTGTCCAAAGGTTGGCCAGACAAGCTCTCTCCTAAGGCAGTCTACCCCAAATTAGGGTTTCATGTTGCATCAAGATCCTTGAGTCCAAGTGACCCCAAGTTCTCACCAATGTCCTAATATGTTCTCAAGATCATCTATGTCAAGTTTCAAGCCTTGCAGAGAAAGTTTGCTCAGTCAATTGCTCAAAGGTCCAAAAATCGACTATGCTAGGGCAAAAGTCAACTGTGACCCACATACAGTCAAACTTCAATATTTTTTGGTCAACATCCTCATTTTGAAGTATATTTCATCATTTGATCAAGGGTTGATCATGATTCATCAAGGGTTGCTCACAATTCATCAAGATTCAAAAGTTGCTAAATTAGGGTTTTGCAGGAAAAGTCAACCCAACTTTGACCAAGCATAACTTTCTCATACTTTATGAGAAATGGCCCATCCAAAGCTAATTTTTAAGAGGATTCAATTCCCTACAATACATATTCATCTCCCAAGATCAAAATATGCACTCACAAGAAGTTATTAATTTGGACATTATAGGTCATTTTGAAAAGTCAACAAAAACACCTTTTTTGTCAAAGCTTCATACATGAGCATGGAATATCAAAATGAGATGAGACCAAAAGGGTTGTTTAGAGGACATCTGAATATTTCTAAAAAGTCGAATAACACCTACAAAGAGTCAAAATTGAGGAAGTTATGCATTGTTGAAGTTGACCTTTTTTTGCAAAATTGCCAAAAGTTAACTATCCCCAAAACTTCAAATTTTGCCAAATGGGCCCATTCTTTTTCACTTGTTTTGAGTTGGAATCATAGCCCACGTGCTCTAGCCTTTGCCACTTGTCCATATCATATTTTTATTAATTATTTTGATTTTGATTTGAATTAATTTGATTTAAATAAAAAAAATCAAATAAAAATCCAAAACATTAATAACCAAGGATTTTGTGTTGTTTCAGGCTTCATTATACAGCTATCATCATTCCAATTCGTGCCAAGCCTTAGAGTGCACAAAAAGATTAAAAAAAGCCAAATTTGGAAGGTTGTTAAAGAAGAATCAAATCAAATCCGAAATCATTGAAAGAAGAAGATTTGGACAGAATAAACAACCCTAATGCATTGTGTGATACATAAGGAGGCGAGGCAGATCAAAAACAAGGTTGGAGATCAGGCATATGGCAAGAACATAATTTGCAAAAACAAGCAAAAAGTGTGAGATCGAAACAGAGGTTAGAGGCATCCTCAAGGCCTGTTACTTGTCCGAATCGCTTCCTGGCATTCTCTAGAAGCTAAAGCAACCCAGAACCGGTCCATTCCAATCCCAGAATACGCTGTAAGTCACTCACAAACTCGCCCTGTTCTTGAATTCGAATCTCATATTTTAAGCATTGTTAGATGGAATTGATCATACATTTTTAAACTACAGAGCATTTTCAAGCTTTTGGCATTATTCAATTGCGTTTATATGGTCTGTAACGAAATCCACCATTGTTAGGGTTTCAAATTTGTTTTTAGGGTTTTTGATTTCACAACAATAATTGGCCCTAGTAATGGGTATGGTTGTGATCAGAAGAAGGAGACGAGTCTAACCATGGTGTTAGAATTCATTTACATGGCCTGTACGAGATTTTGAGAATGGACAAGGGTATAGCTACGGACGTTGTCTGTGGGTATAGATCTTTGTATTTTTAGCCACGGTGCAGAGGAAGGAGACGATGAAGTGTCATCCCCTTACTGGCTTGTTCAAACATTGGCGCGTTTTTCTCACAATTATCCATTAATATTTGTTTTCTTATATTATTATTGATTTGTATTATATTAACAAATAAGAACAAGTGGCGTAGTGGTTACAAGTGGGACATTCAAGGCGTTAGAGACAGGAGGCCAGGGGTTCGACCCCTGCCTCCAACATTTGTTATTTTTCCTTGTTATTTCAGGTAATCTGGTACACGCTCAAGCCTGATGTCCACCATGTGCTTTCAGCATCAAGCGTGCCAGATGGCCAGATGGCCAGATCTGGTGGCCACCATTGAGGGTGCACCAATAGACCAAGTCAATGCACATGCGCAGGATCCAAAAAGTCAAACAGACTTCATGTCATTGGGCCCAGAAAATTACTATGCATACCCCAAAAATCAGGCCCAATCTCTTTCTTTATATTTTCTTTTCTATATTTCATTTAATTATTTAATTTTATTTAATTTTATTTAATTTAATTACTAACCAAAAATTATTTTCTTTTTATCAAAAAAATCACAAAAAATATTTTATGTCCAATTAAATTTCAGAATTTCATTTTCTCATTAATAAATATTAATTAAATTAATTAGGTTATTAATTTTAGATAACTTTCATTTATTTTGTAAATATTTAAAATTAATTAGAATTAATAGGTTTTAACCCTAATTTAATTATTTCATTTTTTTCCTAAATTAAAAAAACTCCAAAAATATGTCACTTAAATAATTTTTCATTTATTAATTTAATAATTAATTAATTTAGCATTTTAATTTTAGGAATTAATTTCTTTTATTAAAAAATATTAAAAACAACGAAAAACATTTTCTTTTAATTAGGAGGGTCAAAACCCTAGTTTCGCATACAATTCTCTCGCGCGCTTTATTTTTCTTTATCCAAATTATTGTATATGCTCCCGGTTTATAATAATTAATTAGGACATTTATTTATTTTTCCGCTTTTAAATTTCAAAGGGTTTGCTTTTGGCGATGTAAATACCCGACGTCTTGTAATAGTTAATTTAAATTCCGCACTTTAATTTATGCAATTATTCAACTGCTAGATGTTTGATAATAGGGTTTGCATGACAAGAATGAATGTCTAATTTAAAACAGTTAGATCACCCTAAACATGTGTAAAGATAAAAATAACTGAAATCAACACACCCGCACATGCGCACTCCTAGGGTACACCCCACTTGGTTGCCTTTGTAAACGGTCATTGAGTATAGGTTGTTTTAGAGGTCGCCCTCTTGTCTAAAAGATTGTAAGTTGCCTCGGAAAGGTTGACTCGGATATCATTGCCTCGGATAAATGATCTAAGACATTAGGGTTACCGCTAAAATGTCCTAACATTGCTTTAGTGATCGTATGTCCCTCTTTCGAATTGATCCTCAAACTCTAACGACGGTGCTACCTACTCACTAATAGTGGGATAGCATTGTCTAAAGGAAATTAGCATAGAACGATTCTATTTTCGAGTAGGTAGATTAGTTCTTAGATACTTGCTCATCCAAAACAAAACAAATTTTTCACACTTACACTCTTTTACGAACAAGTTTTCAAAAACACTTCATTACACTCTTGAAGACAGAAGCAAGGGTTAAATCGAGGTTAAAACAAAAACTTTTCAAAACCCACAAGCACAAAGAAAACAATTTTGAAAATGATGAGCAAGTACCTAAGAGCCCGTAATAAGTACGGATAGAAAGGGTGCTAATACCTTCCCTTTCTATAATCTACCCCTCGTACTCAGAAATATCTCGAAAAAGGAATTTTTCTGTGCTTCTTTCCTTTCCTTGTTGGATAAAACAAAAGTCGGTGGCGACTCTTGCTTACCGCGACATTTTGCAAAAACAAACGCAAAACGTAAACCAGCATTCCAAAAACAGTCAGTTCTTCCCACCGTATCACAGAACTGGCGACTCTGATGGGGAATTAATAAGTGGGGTGTACTTTAGAACTAGTTCGTCATAATGTTTTCAATTGCTTGATTTGTATGCTTTATCTTTGTGGGTTTGAATCAGAGTTACTATAGATCCTAACCCAGATCTGGGGATACCTTTTAGGTAAGCAGCAATAGACTGTGAGGGAACTGTATGGCGTAGACCGATACAGTTGAAGTAGTAGCTACGTTGGTGTGACACTTTAGTTGGTACCGATATCCCTTGTGGAGGAACAAGGAGAGTATGGGGCTGCTAAGGGGTCATTAAGCATCAACTGACCTTAGAACCTATAATTGACCAAATTGGCCATAGAAAAGTAGCAGTATGCTACACTCATTGAGACCATACTCTCGCGATGATTTCGGCCGCAAGAAAAGGTTGCTAAACTGGAATTATGACCGATCGAGGATGGTCAGTGATATTGAGATCCTCTAGAACCCGGTTACTATTACTAGGACAGGTTGAACCAACTAAACTGAAAGAGGGTAATACCTAAACTCCATGCCAGCCTGAAATTTAAGGGCTATTGTGTGACTTGTGTGCTTTCAACTTGAACTACTTGCACATGTTTGTTATCTAACAACTTGAGTTCCTTGCAGGTTTTGTTTACAGTCCTTATCCAATACCTTGGATTTCTTTCCGGATTTACTTGTTTACATTACCTCGTACTTTTTCTTAAACGCATAACATACACATCATAACATCATGCCTTAACATTTCCTTAACCATTTGAAGGATCTCAAAGGTTTGTGATGCAGGTTATGGTAAATCAAACGTCTAGCAAGGGGCAAAGGGGATTTATTTTCCTCTAGCCAATGTCATCTAGAGATCAAAACACGATAATTTGAGTCGGTGGCTATGACCCACTCGATATGGTGAGCTTGACTCTTGAAGAAGGACTCTCAACAAACGCGAAGTTTCTTCAATCAAATTCTAACAGTTTTTTGTTTACCACGCGAGATCCTTGAAAACATTGCATACATATATCATACATATCATTGCATTACAGGTACCATTATAGGTTTCTCATCTTCTTCGCTGTTTATTTCAACAATCATGTCTTCTGAAACACCTACTGATCAAGCCATCAAGGCTCTTCAAGCTCAGAATGCTCTGTTTCAGGAAATGTTCTTGAACTTGGCCAAGAGTCAACAATATTTGAAGACTCTTATCTTGAAGGAAAAGAAGAAGAAGAAGAAGAAGAAGAAGAAGGTGGTCCTCTTGAATATGGGTCGCATAATCAGGAACAATTTGCGACAGGAGACTGATTTGTCCCATTCATCTGAAGGGGGGAGAATCAAGAGGAAAGAAAGCATCCTAGCCTTGTGGTTTCTGACAATGACATAGACTTTGATGAAGACCAGTATCCTCCTGCTGGGGATATATATATAAGCAACTTGAAGACCGGCTCAGTGCAATGGAAATTCAGAAAATACCTGAGTTGGACTTTGGAGATCTGGGATTGGCATCTGGGGTGGTGATCCCTCATAAGTTTAAAGATCCTGTCTTTGCTCAGTATGACGGGGTATCCTGCCCGAAGCTACACCTCTGCTCATACGTCAGAAAGATTCAACCCTATACTGCTAATAGAAATCTCTGGGTTCATTTCTTTCAAGATAGTCTGTCAGGGACTTAACTTGAATGGTTCTGTCAACTGGAAGGAGCTAACGTCCGCAACTGGGAGGACCTTGCTGCTGCTTTTTACAAGCAATACCATTATAATGCCGACCTTGCTCTCACACGTACTCAGCTTCAGGGTATGTCTATGGGTACAGGCGAATGCTTTAAGGACTACGCTCAAAAGTGGAGAGATCTTGCTGGAAGAGTCCAACCCCCTCTTACTGATAGGGAGTTGGTGGATATGTTTCTTGGGACTTTGTCTGGTCCCTATTTCAATCATTTGATCGGCAACTCATCAGTGGGTTTCACCGAACTGATTCTGACTGGAGAAAGAGTAGAAGCTGGGATCCTGAGAGGTAAGATCCAGAAAGATACCTCTTCGAGTACAAAGAAGAAGTCATTTGGTGGCAAGAGGGAAGCCAATGTTGTGCACGACCAGAAGAGGCGTAGCCTGGCAGACTACCACCAATCTGTGGGGCAGTGTTGATCTCTAATTCGGCACGCACACAACGACCACAACAACGAAATAATCAGCCAAAGGGGGAAAGACTTCAAAGATAGTTCACCCAAATCAACATGCCATTGTCACAACCATTGCAACACATGTTGAAGATGAATCTGATTACGGTGATAAACCCTCATCCAAACCCTAAGACTTCTTCTCCTAACTACGCAATCAACATCCAGATGGCATCTATAAGCCCATCATCCTATTCATCAATCTCTAAATGGCATCTATAAGCCCATTTCCATCACACTGCTGCTATGTGAGCGCAAATTTCTGGGTACTCTAGTGTTCAATCATCTTCTACCCTCGTATTACGAAAGGCACGTCAGCCAATCTGCATCCTCAGGTATAAGAAGATTGAACAGGGGCAACTGTTGTACCCCAAAATTTGCCCTCCCATATTCTTCAAGAATTGCAAAGTCAAGCTTCAAAATCTCCCCAAGGGTTGCACAGTGCAAGGGTCTCCTAAACAGTCAAAATTAGGGTTTTTATTCTGATCAAGAAAATGAAGTTTCCAAGGGTCCAATCAAGTCCCACATGCCTATAAACATGGTCAAGCATCCTCATACAAAGTTTCAAGACTTTCAGCACAAAATTGCACAGTCAAAACCCTAATTGCACTACAGTTAACTGTAGGGGTAAAATGGTCATTTGGCAGTCAAAAGTTCAAATTTTTGGTCAACATCTCATTTTGAAGCCACAAACATCATTTGATCAATGCTTGATCATGATTCTCAAAGCTTGGCTCAAAAATCATCAAGATGCAAGAGTTTCCTTATTTGGACAGTTGAAAAAGTCAACTGTAAATTGACCAGGGCATAACGTTCACATGGATTATCAGAAAAATTCCATCCAAAGCTCATTTTGAAGATAAAGACATTTCCTACAACTCCTCTTCACACTTCAAGTCCAAGAAATGCTCTCACAAAAAGTTATCAATTTCAACATTATAGGTCATTTTCAAAAGTCAACAAAAAGGGACTTTAAGTCAAAGGCCATAACTTGAGATTGGTAAATCAAAATGACATGGGACCAAAGGCATTGGTTAGAGGACTCAAAGACCTTTTCAAAATGTCCAAGAACATGAGCAAAGATTAAAAATTGAGCAAGTTATGCCTTGTGGAATTTGGGAAATTTTTGGATATTTTGAAAAGTCAACATTGCTTCAAATGACCTAAAATTGCTAATGGGCCTATTTTTCTTCCACAATTCATCATCCAAGGCATGTGCACGACCACTTGGCCCAAAGGGAAGTTTTTATTCATTTTTTATTTATTTATTTGAATTTTTATTAATAATAATTCATTTAAATCAATTAAATACATGAAAAATACTTAACCTAAGTTTTTCAATCTTTTTGTGCATAATATATACTCAATAATTCGTGCATGATCAGATATGGAAGGAATTGAATTGATTGGATATGATTAGGATCAAAATAGCATGGAAAATATTGAAAAAAGATCTTGAAAAATCAAATCTTAAAAACCATGAATGCAAAGGATTTTGATCAAGTTTTTTTACCCTAATCATTCACAGGTACATATATATGCCAAACCTAATCCTAAAAAGGACTCAGCTGCGCAAGAACATAGAAAAGAAAACTTGACTTTTTACTTAAAAATCTCAAATCTGAAAACCAGGCTAGAAGAGGATTCAAGGCAAAAGACTTGTGCCATCACCTTCCCGAAGCTTCAAGGAAGGATTCCCAATCGAAAACACCAGCTCTAACGCCCTAAATCATTGTACAGAATCGAATTTTTTCTCATAAAAATGCATACTCGTGTTTTAACTTTGAGACAGTTTCATGGCATTTTATTTGTGTATTCATACTGAGTATTGTATTCTGAAGCTAACCATATGGATTAATTGCATTTTTATACGCTATATGCAAATATACCATTGTCATATTTTAGGGTTTCAGGCTTGGCAAATTGGGGCTTTCCATCCAAAGAAAAATTGAGACTTGGGACCTGGACCATTAAAACGAGCGTGCCTGGACGAAAAGAATCCATATGTTGCACCTAATTTCTAATGCAAGGATTCTTAATCGCTATTTTCTGGAATGGTACATTCTGGAACGGTTCAAAAACCGTTGCTTATGATTTTATGTTTCAGGGAACGAAGAAGAAGACGCTTAGGTGGCGAGGCATGGATGGTTGGTTCAAATTTTCGCGCACGGAGGCCCCACTAACCATTGTTTATTTTATATTCATTGTTTATGGTTTAATGTACAAAGTGCGCGTTTGGCTTGATTGGTAAAGCATGAGACTGGTAAACCATAGGACCTGGGTTCGATCCCAGGTCCCCACCCCCTTTCATATTTTTCTTCATTTAATGTTCACATGCAGTTTCAATGCTGAAGACGCACCATACATTCCTTCATCAAGCCGTCCACGTGTTCAATTTCATCAATTCAAGGGCACAGATTTGAGGAGCATGGTACACGTGAGTCAATGCTTGGATACGTGAGTGGACAAGTCAACCAAGCCTGAAACTCATTGGGCCCAGATTGCTAAAAGAAACACCTCCAAATTAGGGGCATACCCCCTAGGTTTGCAAAGTTTTTTTACTTTCTTTATTTTTCTTTATTTTTATTTTCTTTTAATTATTGTTTTGTTTAATTAATTTATCATTTTCATAATAATATAAAAAACACACAAAAAAATCAGAAAAGATGAAAAAATAATAAATATTTTATTTTAGTATTTTTTTTAATAAATTACATTAATTAATTTTAGTTATTTAATTAGGTTTAATTGTAATATTTTCTTAATTAATTTAAAATTGGTAGAACTAGGGTTTAATTAATTTTTTATCCCTTTTTCTTTTCTTCCATAATAATTAAATATTAAATATTTATTTTCGTAATTAAATTGTATTTAATTTAATTAGGGTTAATTTTATGTTAAACTTTGATATGTTTTCTTAATAAAATAAAAATTGTAGAATTAGGTTTAATTGCATTTAATTCTTTTTTCCCATTAAAATCATAAAACACCAAAAATACCAAAAAACAATTTCTTTTCTTTTCTTAATTAATTAATTTCATCATTTAATTTAATTTTGCAAAGAGGGTCCAACGCCCTCGTTTTTAATTCTTATTTAATTCGCGTATTTATTTTATTTCTTTTAATATTTATGTACCTCTCCCAAGGCCTTGTAAATTAATTTCTTGCATTTTACTTTTCTTTTAATTCTTTATTTTTCTGTCAAATCGGGTTCAAGAAATTTTGGCGATGTGGACCCGCGCCTTTTGTAATAGCTTTAGAATTTTTACTTTCTCGCAATTTTTTTAATTGTTAATCAAGGCATGCAAGAATGAATGGACAAAATAAAAACAAACGCTAGATCACCAATGACATGACAAAAGACAAAATATCTGAAAACGACACACAAATCACACACCACCCCTAGGGTACGCCTCACTGTTGCCTTGCCTCGAAAGGTGATCGTCGAGTAGAGGATGTCTTAGTAAGTCCTCATGATCCGGGAACCTGGCATGAGGGTAGCTTCTAAGGTGTCTTCCCATTGCTCTGGTGATCACCATGTCCCGAACCTCGAATTGACCCGAACACCTCCAACGGTGGTGCTACCTACCTCTCAATGGTGGGATGGCACTACTTTAAAGGACATTTACACAGACGAATTCCTTAGGGTAGGTAGGTTCTCGTAGATACTTGCTCTAATTTCAAAAACAAAATACTTTTCACACCAACACATTTTCAAAAAGCTTTCGAAAGCATTTTTCAAACACTCTTGAGGACCGATACAAGAGTCGAACTGAAATTTTCAAAGAAACTTTTTTAAAACCCACAGTTGAAAAGCAAACAAACACATTTTGAAAACACAATGAGCAAGTATCTAAGAGCCCATGGATAACCATGGATAGAAAGGGTGCTAACACCTTCCCTTTCTATAATCTACCTCCCGAACCGAGAGCAATCTCTTTAAGGAATTTTTCTGTGCTTTTGTCCTTTCCATTTGGAGAAAATAAAAGACGGTGGCGACTCTTGCTTCCGCGACATTTCGCGAACCAGCGTTAAACAGTCAGTTCCAGATCCACCGATCATAGAACTGGCGACTCTGCTGGGGACATTTTTACTCAAAGTGAGGTGTACCTTAGGATAGTTCATAACTGTGTTTTCAATTGTTGTGGTTTGTTTGCTTTATTATTGTGGGTTGCATCGGAGTTACATAGATCCTAACCCGGATCTGGGGATACCCTGTTAGGTAGCATAAGCTGTGAGGGACATGTCCGGCGTAGACCGACACGGGTGAAGCAGTGGCTACGTTGGTGTGACACCTTGGTCTGTACCGATATCCCTTGTGTCGCAACAAGGAGAATATGGGTCTTCTAAGGAGTCATTAAGCACCAACAACCTTAGAACCTTAAATGACACAACTTGGCCATTAGAACAATAGCAGTATGCTACGCCCATTGAGGCTAAACTCTCGTGATGGTTCTGGCCGCAAGAAAAGATGGCGATGCTGGAGTTATGACCGATTGAGGGTAGTCAATGATATTGGGATCCTCTAAGAACCCGGTTACTTTGATAGGACAGGTATGAACCAACCAACTGAAAGAGGGTAACACCTAGACCTCATGCTGGCCTAAACTCTAAGGGCTTCTCTTGTGTGACTTGTGTGCCTTCGTACTTGACTACTTGCATGCTTTATCTGACACATGAACTACTTGCAGGTTTTGTTTTAGTCCTTAATTAGGACTCATAACAAGGTTTACCGAGTTTCTTGCAGGGTTTGTTTTAGTCCTTAACTAGGACTCATGACAGGTTTTACTTGAGTTTCTTGCAGGTTTTGGTTTGCAGTCCTTAATTGGGACTCATAACAGGGTTACTTACATTACCCCCATGCATAGCATAACATCATACCATTGCATACATCCTGCATAAGGACTAACCCATTTCGAGGATCTCAAGGGCTTGTGATGCAGGTCATGATGAATCAAACATCTAGCAAGGGGAAAAGAGGATTTATTTTCCTCTAGCCAAAGTTGTCAGGGGCTATGACCCACTTGATATGGTGAGCTTTGACTCCTGGAGAAGGTTCCCCTAACCAAGGTTATTTGGAAACTAGAACTAGACATGATAACTAAAGTCAGAGGCTATGACCCACTCGATATGGTGAGCCTTGACTCTTGAAGAAGGACTCTCAACAATATGCAGTCCCTTCCATCAAGCTACCGGACCCAAATTCTAACCAATTTTCTTGTTTATCCCGCGAGGTCCTTGAAAACATTACATGCATGTCATACTCATCATTGCATAACAGGTATCCTTGTTGCAGGTCACTTACCTTTCTCGCTGTTTATTTCAACAATGGCTTCACAACCAGATAACCAGGATCTTCACACTCAAGAGACTTAGTTCAAGGAAATCTTCCTAAGCCTATCCAAGGGGCAGGAAGAGTTGAGGACACTCCTCATGGGAAATCTGATCAGAAAAAGTCCTGAAGATGACAAGGACGAACAGCTGAAACGTCTACAAGCTGAGGTAGACACATTGAAAACCCAGATGCTGGGGCAAAGGGCCCTCGTTCAAGGTTTATTTCAGGAGCAAGGAGAGCTGAGAGCCATGATCAGCCAGCTTCATCAAGACATGAAGCAACCAGCCCAAATCAGGGACCAGGTCATAGAACAGCTTCCAAGAAGGCAAAGGTCGGGTCCAATGAATAGACCTCTCCGAGTTGCTACTACTTCTCAGGTCCAACAACGACCTCGCCCAGAACAACGGGCTGATCAGAGCAAGCCAGACAAGCCTAAAAGGCATTTCACCAAACTCAACGTGTCATCGTCTCAAGCTTTACAACAATTTTTGAGGTTGAATCTGGTGACGTTAAGGGACCCTCCTAAGCGTCTCAACACAACCTCCCTAAAGTACAATCCTGAGGAAAGATGTGCATATCACTCTGACAGTCCAGGACATGACACCGACGACTGCTGGGCTTTGAAGAATAAGATTCAAGATCTGATTAATGAAAGAGCTGTGGATTTCACCCAGATGGGCCAGGCTGAATGCTCCTGTCATCCCTACAAGATGCACCAGTCGAAGTAATAAGCCCTGAGACTGGAAGACTTATGTTTATTAGAATTTTCAAGTTGTAACTTTCTTTTAACTGTTCAAACATTTATTCATGACTAAACGTTGTTAGTTCATTAATGCATCGCATATGTCTGTTTTGAAGCAATATATTCGCATTCACTATATGCAAACTGTTTTCATATTTTTTTCTGATGTCAACTCTTGATCTAAAATTCTAAAGCCTCTTGAGGGAGGATGACGAAAACGATACCACAATGTACAATATGCTTCTGATCAGACCCCGCTGATGAGGTACAGGCATTGTTTCAATTCCTAAACACTGGAGTTATAAGGATGATAATCCCTCATCAACCCCTCTGAGCCAAAGAAGTAGGAGTTTTTCTTTTCGAAAATTAAAACCCTTTATCATAACCTGGGGCAGGGTAGTTCTCTAAGTTGATCCAAGTGCATAACAAATGGCACCAAAGAGGTCCTTACAAAACAAAAGACAGTGATGGTTCCGAACAATCATACAGATAGGCAGTCATTATATCTCAAAAAATAAAAACCCATTAAGTCAAAACCTATGAAGGAGACTTACAAAACTGGGGCATCCTGCTGACTGTAATTCCAAAAAAGGAAACAGTTCAGGCAAAAAAAAAAGAAAGGGATAACAAAAATCAAGAAAGAGGTCTTACAAACCATCAACAAAAAAGGAATGACTGCCTATTCAAAATAAGTTAGCAATATCCGAATCATCACCGGAAAATCAGAGCAAAGACTCAAACGAGGTCTAACGTATAATCAACTGAGTTTAGGTTTGGAGAACATCACGAAGAGCGGGTGGGTACAAATAATTTGAGCCTTTATCCTTTGTTTCTTAAACCATGAACCAGGCCACGTTATAACCCTTAAAAGTCCTAGCTGAAGCATGGGTTGGTTCGAAAGCATACTGTTACGAAAGGTATCCTGACTCCTTAAGGCTCACGGTAAAATACGGAGTTGACATCACGTTTTACAAACATTCATTTGTTTTATGAAAAAGAATGCATTTTCAAAATCTTCAAGACAGACATAAGCTTTGCATTTTTGACATAACTTTGTTTGCATATGACCTTTTGTTTGAACAGCAGGGAAATTCGCACGATGAATACCTAGTGAACAAAAGCAATTCCAATCAAGGGGCATGGCATGACCAGTATCCATTATCTGGGGCAATCCAATCAGGATTCGGAGAATCTCTCAAAGGCCAAATAGCCTGGGGCAAACCTCCGCCTAAGTCACCTGGGGCATTCCAACAACGAATCTTGCCTGATCAAATACCTTGTTGTGGCATGACAAAACACTTCTAAACAGGGGCAACTCCCTACATTATGAGAACATGGACATAGCCGAAAAATACTACGCAAAATCAAAGACCCGCTAGGTTGACATACCTAGGCAAAAATCAGGGCTTCCCGGCGAACCAAAAGGGTTCGGGCAAAATAAGGGATGAAAATGAAAAATTTGTACACCCGGCAAGTCGAAAACCTGAAAAGGCGGCTTGGGCAAAAATGGGTATCCCGGTGGACTGAAAACCCGAAAGGGCGGTCCAGGCAAAAGTTAGGGATCAAAGCGTATGACTATGTCCTATCATCTTATCACCTGCCTACCAGAAGAAGGTTTGTCCATCAACAACTATCAGCACCTCACAGGTCTTCCTCTCATACCTCAGAAACAAGGGGCAATAAAGAGTTGTCCAAGCGATCTAACTGTTCTGTCCTCCAAGGTATCAAGGTATGGTCAGCTGAAGAACACAACCAGGTATCTTAATTCCCCAGAGAGTGAGCCAGCAAGCAGTATACTCTCCTCAAGCAAAGCAGTTATCAACCTTAAAGAAGTTGGGTATCCTCCCGCAGATCTCAACCTTCCCTAGCAGCATATATCCTTAACAAGCATCCCCGGCAGTCTTGGCCTAAAGATTGTTCCCCGGCGGTATACCAGACATTCAGTGGAGTCACTTCCCCAACAATTCAAAACTTCCCCAGGAGAGTCCAATCTAGTTCCCCAGGAAAGTTGGAATCCCTCTCCCCAAGCAATAAGCTTATCCCTAGTAGATTCTGGAAGCTTATCCTCGCAGAGCACGAATGCGTCTCCCGACTTTATTCAAAGAGTTATTTCCCTACCAGGATATAACTGGGTTATCCTCAGCCAAAAGCCACGGAAAGAGCGTCGTCAACACAGTTCTTTCCTATCCCCAGCGAAGTCTATCAACACTTCCAACAACGATGGTATCCCCAGCAAGTTATTATCAACAACTCAGCAAAGTATCTCTCTCCCCACAGAGTATTTCTTCCCAGCAAGATCGTTAGAGTACTTTCCTCCCCGCAGAGTTATTCCATTCGCCAAGTTTATTCCCCAACGGAGTCATCTTCTCCTACCGGTATTCTTGCAACTCTCATCCCCAGCGGAAGCAATAACTCAATACTTGCCAACATCAGCCCAGGAGTGACTTCCCGGCACCTGTCAAGGATTTAATTTCCTAGACGAAAACATACATTCCTAAACATCACATACATCATTATAACATGCATATACGCATCATATCTTACAAATCTCATTTATGCTGAGAACATCATCGCTTGATCCATATCATGCATTGCATATGACTAACCATTACCTTTCAGGAAAGATTCAGTTAAATTCTCAATCATATTTCAAGACCTAGACCGGTTCAGTTAATCGACTCCAAAGATTTCTTATCCAGTCCAAGGCCTTCTCTAGTCCAGCTAAATCGACCCCAAACAGATTTTTCTGATGAAGACTCAGTAGAAGTTATCAAAGGTTTTTCTCGATGAATATTATTGAGATTATAATTTCCTATGGTTCTTTGCCCAATGCTGCGGAGATGATAATTCCATTCCAGGTTTTTCTCAATGAATGTTATTGAGATTATAATTTCCTATGGTTCTCTCCCCATGCTGCGGAGATGATAATTCCATTCCAGGTTTTTCTCAATGAATGTTATTGAGATTATAATTTCCTATGGTTCTCTCCCCAATGCTGCGGAGATGATAATTCCATTCCAGGTTTTTCTCGATGAATGTTATTAAGATTATAATTTCCTATGGTTCTCTCCCCAATGCTGCGGAGATGATAATTCCATTCCAGGTTTTTCTCAATGAATGTTATTGAGATTATAATTTCCTATGGTTCTCTCCCCAATGCTGCGGAGATGATAATTCCATTCCAGGTTTTTCTCGATGAATGTTATTGAGATTATAATTTCCTATGGTTCTCTCCCCCATGCTGCGGAGATGATAATTCCATTCCAGGTTTTTCTCAATGAATGTTATTGAGATTATAATTTCCTATGGTTCTCTCCCCAATGCTGCGGAGATGATAATTCCATTCCAGGTTTTTCTCAATGAATGTTATTGAGATTATAATTTCCTATGGCTCTCTCCCCAATGCTGCGTTGATGATAATTCCATTCTAGGTTTTTCTCGATGAATGTTATTGAGATTATAATTTCCTATGGTTCTCTCCCCCATGCTGCGGAGATGATAATTCCATTCCAGGTTTTTCTCAATGAATGTTATTGAGATTATAATTTCCTATGGTTCTCTCCCCAATGCTGCGGAGATGATAATTCCATCCCAGGTTTTTCTCAATGAATGTTATTGAGATTATAATTTCCTATGGTTCTCTCCCCAATGCTGCGGAGACGATAATTCCATTCCAGGTTTTTCTCAATGAATGTTATTGAGATTATAATTTCCTATGGTTCTCTCCCCAATGCTGCGGAGACGATAATTCCATTCCAGGTTTTTCTCAATGTTTGCTTTTGAGATTATAATTGCCTATGGTTCTCTCCCCGATCCTGCGGAGGTGGTAATCCCAAGATTCGCTCAACGATTACTGTTGAAGTTAAAGTCATCCAAGGTTCTCTCACCGTTCCTGTTGAGGTAGTAACCACCCCTGGTTCATTCATCATCTTTTGAAGCTCCAGATCCAGCTCCTGTAACCAGTCAGGACACATCTATACAAAGAGATTGAAGACCAGCCCCGTAACAGGTCAGGTAATCATCTTCTCTTTTGCAGGTACGCAGGTTCTCACTAAGGAATCTCTTACGCAATCAACATCCAGATGGCATCTATAAGCCCATCATCCTATTCATCAATCTCTAAATGGCATCTATAAGCCCATTTCCATCACACTGCTGCTATGTGAGCGCAAATTTCTGGGTACTCTAGTGTTCAATCATCTTCTACCCTCGTATTACGAAAGGCACGTCAGCCAATCTGCATCCTCAGGTATAAGAAGATTGAACAGGGGCAACTGTTGTACCCCAAAATTTGCCCTCCCATATTCTTCAAGAATTGCAAAGTCAAGCTTCAAAATCTCCCCAAGGGTTGCACAGTGCAAGGGTCTCCTAAACAGTCAAAATTAGGGTTTTTATTCTGATCAAGAAAATGAAGTTTCCAAGGGTCCAATCAAGTCCCACATGCCTATAAACATGGTCAAGCATCCTCATACAAAGTTTCAAGACTTTCAGCACAAAATTGCACAGTCAAAACCCTAATTGCACTACAGTTAACTGTAGGGGTAAAATGGTCATTTGGCAGTCAAAAGTTCAAATTTTTGGTCAACATCTCATTTTGAAGCCACAAACATCATTTGATCAATGCTTGATCATGATTCTCAAAGCTTGGCTCAAAAATCATCAAGATGCAAGAGTTTCCTTATTTGGACAGTTGAAAAAGTCAACTGTAAATTGACCAGGGCATAACGTTCACATGGATTATCAGAAAAATTCCATCCAAAGCTCATTTTGAAGATAAAGACATTTCCTACAACTCCTCTTCACACTTCAAGTCCAAGAAATGCTCTCACAAAAAGTTATCAATTTCAACATTATAGGTCATTTTCAAAAGTCAACAAAAAGGGACTTTAAGTCAAAGGCCATAACTTGAGATTGGTAAATCAAAATGACATGGGACCAAAGGCATTGGTTAGAGGACTCAAAGACCTTTTGAAAATGTCCAAGAACATGAGCAAAGCTTAAAAATTGAGCAAGTTATGCCTTGTGGAAGTTGGGAAATTTTTGGATATTTTGAAAAGTCAACATTGCTTCAAATGACCTAAAATTGCTAATGGGCCTATTTTTCTTCCACAATTCATCATCCAAGGCATGTGCATGACCACTTGGCCCAAAGGGAAGTTTTTCTTCATTTTTTATTTATTTATTTGAATTTTTATTAATAATAATTCATTTAAATCAATTAAATACATGAAAAATACTTAACCTAAGTTTTTCAATCTTTTTGTGCATAATATATACTCAATAATTCGTGCATGATCAGATATGGAAGGAATTGAATTGATTGGATATGATTAGGATCAAAATAGCATGGAAAATATTGAAAAAAGATCTTGAAAAATCAAATCTTAAAAACCATGAATGCAAAGGATTTTGATCAAGTTTTTTTACCCTAATCATTCACAGGTACATATATATGCCAAACCTAATCCTAAAAAGGACTCAGCTGCGCAAGAACATAGAAAAGAAAACTTGACTTTTTACTTAAAAATCTCAAATCTGAAAACCAGGCTAGAAGAGGATTCAAGGCAAAAGACTTGTGCCATCACCTTCCTGAAGCTTCAAGGAAGGATTCCCAATCGAAAACACCAGCTCTAACGCCCTAAATCATTGTACAGAATCGAATTTTTTCTCATAAAAATGCATACTCGTGTTTTAACTTTGAGACAGTTTCATGGCATTTTATTTGTGTATTCATACTGAGTATTGTATTCTGAAGCTAACCATATGGATTAATTGCATTTTTATACGCTATATGCAAATATACCATTGTCATATTTTAGGGTTTCAGGCTTGGCAAATTGGGGCTTTCCATCCAAAGAAAAATTGAGACTTGGGACCTGGACCATTAAAACGAGCGTGCCTGGACGAAAAGAATCCATATGTTGCGCCTAATTTCTAATGCAAGGATTCTTAATCGCTGTTTTCTGGAATGGTACATTCTGGAACGGTTCAAAAACCGTTGCTTATGATTTTATGTTTCAGGGAACAAAGAAGAAGACGCTTAGGTGGCGAGGCATGGATGGTTGGTTCAAATTTTCGCGCGCGGAGGCCCCACTAACCATTGTTTATTTTATATTCATTGTTTATGGTTTAATGTACAAAGTGCGCGTTTGGCTTGATTGGTAAAGCATGAGACTGGTAAACCATAGGACCTGGGTTCGATCCCAGGTCCCCACCCCCTTTCATATTTTTCTTCATTTAATGTTCACATGCAGTTTCAATGCTGAAGACGCACCATACATTCCTTCATCAAGCCGTCCACGTGTTCAATTTCATCAATTCAAGGGCACAGATTTGAGGAGCATGGTACACGTGAGTCAATGCTTGGATACGTGAGTGGACAAGTCAACCAAGCCTGAAACTCATTGGGCCCAGATTGCTAAAAGAAACACCTCCAAATTAGGGGCAGACCCCCTAGGTTTGCAAAGTTTTTTTACTTTCTTTATTTTTCTTTATTTTTATTTTCTTTTAATTATTGTTTTGTTTAATTAATTTATCATTTTCATAATAATATAAAAAACACACAACAAAATCAGAAAAGATGAAAAAATAATAAATATTTTATTTTAGTATTTTTTTTAATAAATTACATTAATTAATTTTAGTTATTTAATTAGGTTTAATTGTAATATTTTCTTAATTAATTTAAAATTGGTAGAACTAGGGTTTAATTAATTTTTTATCCCTTTTTCTTTTCTTCCATAATAATTAAATATTAAATATTTATTTTCGTAATTAAATTGCATGTAAATTAATTAGGGTTAATTTTAGGTTAAACTTTGATATATTTTCTTAATAAAATAAAAAATTGTAGAATTAGGTTTAATTGCATTTAATTCTTTTTTCCCATTAAAATCATAAAACACCAAAAATACCAAAAAACAATTTCTTTTCTTTTCTTAATTAATTAATTTCATCATTTAATTTAATTTTGCAAAGAGGGTCCAACGCCCTCGTTTTTAATTCTTATTTAATTCGCGTATTTATTTTATTTCTTTTAATATTTATGTACCTCTCCCAAGGCCTTGTAAATTAATTTCTTGCATTTTACTTTTCTTTCAATTCTTTATTTTTCTGTCAAATCGGGTTCAAGAAATTTTGGCGATGTGGACCCGCGCCTTTTGTAATAGCTTTAGAATTTTTACTTTCTCGCAATTTTTTTTAATTGTTAATCAAGGCATGCAAGAATGAATGGACAAAATAAAAACAAACGCTAGATCACCAATGACATGACAAAAGACAAAATATCTGAAAACGACACACAAATCACACACCACCCCTAGGGTACGCCTCACTGTTGCCTTGCCTCGAAAGGTGATCGTCGAGTAGAGGATGTCTTAGTAAGTCCTCATGATCCGGGAACCTGGCATGAGGGTAGCTTCTAAGGTGTCTTCCCATTGCTCTGGTGATCACCATGTCCCGAACCTCGAATTGACCCGAACACCTCCAACGGTGGTGCTACCTACCTCTCAATGGTGGGATGGCACTACTTTAAAGGACATTTACACAGACGAATTCCTTAGGGTAGGTAGGTTCTCATAGATACTTGCTCTAATTTCAAAAACAAAATACTTTTCACACCAACACATTTTCAAAAAGCTTTCGAAAGCATTTTTCAAACACTCTTCAGGACCGATACAAGAGTCGAACTGAAATTTTCAAAGAAACTTTTTTAAAACCCACAGTTGAAAAGCAAACAAACACATTTTGAAAACACAATGAGCAAGTATCTAAGAGCCCATGGATAACCATGGATAGAAAGGGTGCTAACACCTTCCCTTTCTATAATCTACCTCCCGAACCGAGAGCAATCTCTTTAAGGAATTTTTCTGTGCTTTTGTCCTTTCCATTTGGAGAAAATAAAAGACGGTGGCGACTCTTGCTTCCGCGACATTTCGCGAACCAGCGTTAAACAGTCAGTTCCAGATCCACCGATCATACAACCCATATGTAAGGTGTGCTTATCATTCCGGTAGCCCGGGGCACGATACTAACGATTGTTGGGCACTGAAATACAAGATTCAGAATATGATTGACGCTAAGGAGATCGAATTCGAACCTCCTGAGACTCCCAATGTGATCACTGCTCCCTTGCCAAAATATGGCTAGGATTGAAAGCACTTTTGTTCATTTGAATTCTGAAGTTGTATTTTTCTTTTCTTATTCAAACAATTATTGTCATGTCAAACTTTTTTATTTCATTAATGCATTACACGTGTCTGTTTTGAATTAATTTTTTTCACTATGCTTAAATTTCTTCATATTTCCTTTTTGTGATGTTCAACTCTCGATTAAAAAATTCTAAGCCTTTAGAGGGAGGATGACGAAAATGATACCACAATCTCTATAGTATGCTTTTGAACAGACCCCGCTGACGATGTACAAGCATTGTTTCAAATCCTAAACAGTGGAGTTATAAGGAAGATAATCCCTAGTCAACCCCTTTGAGCCAAAGAAGTTGGAGTTTTTTCTTTTCACACAAATTAAAACCCTTAATCACAACCTGGGGCAGGGTAGTTTTCTCAGTTAATCCAGGTGCACAATGAATGGCATGAAAGACATTCTCCAAAACTAAAAGATGGTGATGGTTCCCTATAATCGTCAGGACAGGCAGTCGTTATCCCTCCAAATAAAAATTAAGTCAAAACCTATGAAAGGGACTTAAGAAAAAAACTGGGGCATCCCGCTGACTGTAATCACAAGAAAGAAACAGTTCAGGAAAAAAGACAGGGATAACGAAATCAAAAAGAAAGAGGTCCTACAAACTCTCAATAAAATGACTGTTTGTTCAAAATAATCTGTCAATATCCTAACCATCACTGGAATATCGGAGCAAAGACTCAAAACAGGGTCTAAATGCACAATTAGCTGAGTTTAGGATCAAAGAACATCACGAAGAACAGGTGGGTACAAATAAAATCTGAGCCTTTATCCTTTATTTCTTGAACCGTGAACCAAACCACGTTATAACCCTTAAAAGTCCTGGCTGAGGCATGGGTTAGTTTGAAAGCATATTGTTACAAAAGGTATCCTGACTCCTGTAGGGCTTGCTGTAAATCCTGAGTTGACATCACATTTTACAAAAAATCACTTGTTTTATTGAAAACTACATTTTCAAAGAACTTCAAAACATACATAAGCTTTGCATTCTTAAAGTAACATTGTTTGCATATGACTATTTGTTCAACAGCAGAGAAATTCGCACGACAAATATCTAGTGAACAAAAACCTTTTCAATAAAAAGGGTCACCTCAAGTGGAAAAAACACTTCCAACCAAGGGGCACGACATGAGCATTGTCTATCATCTGGGGCAGTCAAGTCAAGATTCAAGGAGTCTCTCAAAGATGCCAATAGCCAGGGGCAGATCTCCATCTGAATCACTTAGGACATTGGACATGAATTTCAGCAACGAATCTTGTATGATCAAACGAACATCTTCTGGTAGTATGGCAACACAATACTACTGACAATGACAACTCCCTACACCCTGAGAGCGTGGACATAGTCAGAAAATATTGCGCATGAACAAAGACCCGCTAGGTTGACAGGCCTAGACAAAAATAAGGGCATCCCGACGAACCAAAAGGGTTCGGGAAAAATTAGGGATAAAAATAAAAAAACATTTGTACACCCGACAAGTCAAAAACCTGAAAAGGCGGCTTGGGAAAGAAAGGGTATCCCGGTTGATTGAAAATATGAAAAGACAGTCCATGTGTTGTACCCCAAAATTTTCCCTCCCGTATTCCTCAAAACATTGCAAGAAAAATCTACAAGTTGCTCAAGTTTGCTCAAGAGTTGGACAGACAAGCTATCTTCTAAGGCAGTCAACCCCAAATTATGGTTTTTTGTTGCATCAAGATCTTTGAATCCAAATGACCTCAAGTGCTCCCCAATTTCCTAATATGTTCTCAAGATCATCCATGTCAAATTTCAAGCCTTGCAGAGGAATTTTGCTCAGTCAATTACTCAAAGGTCCAAAAATCGACTATGCTAGGGCAAAAGTCAACTGTGACCTACAAACAGTCAAACTTCAAGATTTTGTTTCAATATTCTCATTTTGAAGTATATTTCATCATTTGATCAAGGGTTGATCATGATTCATCAAGGATTGCTCAAAATTCATCAAGATTCAAAATTTGCTAAATTAGGGTTTTGTAGGAAAAGTCAACTCAACTTTGACCAAGCATAACTTTCTCATACTTTATGAGAAATGAACCATCTAAAGCTCATTTTTAATAGGATGCAATTTCCTAAAATCCATCTTCATAACCCAAGATCAAAAAATGCACTCACAAGAAGTTATAAATTTGGACATTATAGGTCATTTTTGAAAGTCAACAAAAACACCTTTTTTTCCAAAGCTTATAACTTGAGCATGAAGAATCAAAAATGAGTTGAGACCAAAATGGTTGGTTAGAGGACATCTCAAGCTTTCTAAAAAGTCCAAGAACACCTCAAAAAGTTCAAAATTGAAGAAGTTATGCATTATTGAAGTTGGACTTTTTTTGCAAAATTGCCAAAAGTCAACTATCCCCAAAACTTCAAATTTTGTCAAATGGGCCCATTCTTTTCCACTTGATTTGAGTTTGCATCATTTCCCACATGTCCTAGCTTCAGCCATGAGCCCATATTTCATTTTTATTATTTAATTTGATTTTTAATTGAATTTATTCATTTTAAATCAAATAAAATCATATAAAATCCAAAACTTTGATAACATAAGATTTTTTGGCTGTTTCAGGTTTTGATTACCATCATTATCATCATCAAATTCGAATCAAACCAAATCATGTGCAAAAAGATTGAAATTGGACAAATTTGGAAGGTTTAATAATGGAGAATCAAATCAAATTGGCAATCATTATTGGAGCAAGATTTGAATCAAATTTGTTACCCTAATACACTACACAATACATAAGCAAGCCAAAGGGGACGAGATCAGGGTTGGCAAGTGCAGAGAGAGGCAGAACAAAAATTGAAAAAAACACAAAAAAGCTTGAGATCGAAATCAAGGTTAGAGACATTTGCAGGGCTTGGCAAGCATCACAATCGCTTCCTGGAAACTCTCATAAGCGAAACCAATCAGAATCACACATTTTCCAGCTTCCTAGGGCGCTGTAAGTGATTCACGAGTCCGCTCTGTTGTACCCCAAAATTTGCCCTCCCATATTCATCAAGAAATTACCAAGTCAAGGTCACAAAATTCCCCCAGGGTAGTGCAGCTCAACTGGCTCCTATACAGTCAAAACTAGGGTTTGAGTTCTGGTCAAGCAAATGAACTTTTCAAAGGCCCAATCAAGTCCCATATGCCTACAAAGATGGTCAAGTATCCTCATGTCAAGTTTCAAGGCATTCAGCTCAAGATTGCACAGTCAAAACCCTAGATTGCACTACAGTCAACTGTAGGGGCAAAATGGTCATTTGACAGTCAAAAGTTCAAATTTTTGGTCAATATATCATTTTGAAGCCACAAACATCATTTGATCAATGCTTGATCATGATTCTCAAGATTTGGCTCAGAAATCATCAAAGATGCAAAAGTTGCTATATTTGGACAGTTGAAAAAGTCAACTGAAATTGACCAGGGCATAACTTTCACATGGATTATCAGAAAAATTCCATCCAAAGCTCATTTTGAAGAGAAAGACATTTCCTACAATTCATCTTCATGTTCCAAGTCCAAGAAATGCTCTCACAAAAAGTTATCAATTTCAACATTATAGGTCATTTTCAAAAGTCAACAAAAAGTGACTTTAAGTCAAAGGCCATAACTTGAGATTGGTAAATCAAAATGACATGGGACCAAAGGCATTGGTTAAAGGACTCAAAGACCTTTCCAAAATGTCCAAGAACATGTGAAAAGCTTAAAAATTGACCAAGTTATGCCTTGTGGAAGTTGGGAAATTTTTGGAAATTTTTGAAAGTCAACATTGATGCAAAAGGCCTAAAAATGCAAATGGGCCCATTTTTCTTCCAAGTTTCTTCATGCCAAGCCTATGCACGACCACTAGGCCCAAAGGGAAGTATTTTCATATTTTTTAATTATTTATTTGAATTAATATTAATTTATATTCATTTAAATCATTTTAATACATGAAAAATATCAAACTTAACCAAAAAAATCTTTTCATGCATGTTTAACCTCAATATTTCGTGCTTGATTGATTATGGCAAGTTTTGATAAGATTTGAGCATGATTGAACCAAAAGCCATGAGAAAAAGATTTGAAAAAGATCTTGTAAAATCAAATATTGAAATTCATCAATGCATAAGATTTTGTCCAATTTTTCTTAACCTAATCACTCCCTATATGATCAGAATCAAGACCTAATGCCAAGAAGACTGCAAGTTGCGCCCAAAACAAGCATTGCATATTGAAAATTTCTCATAAAAACTCAAACACTGAAAATTAGCTTTAAGGTCGATTCAAGCTCCAATTTTTATTCCATAAGCATCCTGAGGCATCCTGGAACGTATCTCAATCCTTAACATCAACAAAAACCCCTTGAATCGGTACCTCCAAGTCAAACTGCACCAAGAAAATTCTGAAAACGCATAGCATAAATCAAGCATTCTTTTGCATTTTTCTTCATGGATTCTTGTTTATAATGATGTTTTTATGCTAACCAATAGGTTGAATTGCTTTTTTATGTCATATACACGAATCCACCATATGCGTTTTTTAGGGTTACAGGTTGCTTGAATTGGGGATTTTGTGTAGAAGAAAAATTAGGATTTCTGGATACCATGGTTGAGTTCAGCGCACCAAGACGAAGAAGAATGCATACTCGCGAACAATTTATGATGCCCGTGGTTCTATTCGCTATTTTCTTGAATCACCTCTAAAACAACGCTATAAAAACCGTGGCCATACACTTGTGTTCCAGAAAGAACGAAGAAGACAACCTCGTTGTCACTACATGATTGGCTAGTTTGAAAATTCGCGCCAGATCGTCCACTAACTTTATTTTTCTTTTATATTATTTGTGTTATGTTATATATTAAATGGAATTGAACAGCTCAGTTGGCAAGGGGATGCGCTTGTAACCTTCAAGACCTGGGTTCAAGTCCCAGGTCTGGCAAAAGTTTCATATTATTTTTCATGAATAATTCTTATGCAGCGCTATTATGGGGGTACCACCATACGTCCTCCTCATCCATTAGCCACGCGTCCACAATGATCAGATCAATGACCAAGCTTCAGGGTGCAGCGTACACCTGGTCAAACGCGCCATACATGATTCCCAAAGTCAACAGATTCAAGCTTAATGGGCCAATGTCTAAGGCCTGAACCTCCTTATTTGGGGCAACACCCCACTCTGGTTTGCTTTTCTTTTCTTTTATTATTTTAATTATTGTATTATTTATTTTTATTGCTTTAATTAATTAATTTTCTCTTTTTTACAAAATATAAAATCAAAAACATCATAAAAATCCAGAAAATACAAAAAAATATGATATTTAATTTTAATTATTTTCATTAATAAATTGATATATGTATATAATTTAGGTTAATTAGGTTATAGTTTTAATCTTTTTAACAAAAAACACCAAAAATAGAATTTAGGTTTAAATGACTTTTCTTTTTTTAATTTTTCCTTTTTTTCAGAATAACAATATTATTTATTTATTATTTTATTTTCATAAATTAAAAATTGTACAAATTAATTTAGAGTTTAATTTAGGTTATAATTTAAATCTTTCATAATAAACTTAAAAAATAATAGAATTAGGATTTCCCTTTTAATTTAATTTCAATTAACTTCTTTTCCTTATTAAATCTAAAAAATATAAAAAACAACAAAAACATTTAATCATTTAAGTTTTAATTCTTATTAAACTGTTAATATTTTGCAAAAGGGTCCAACGCCCGTCGTTAATCATTTAATTTCGCATGATTTATTTTTATCGTGTATTATAATTATGTAATTATCCCTAAGCCATGTAACTTTACTTTTCGCACCTTTATTTAATCGCTTTATTTAATTTTCCGCTAAATCGGGTCCGGTTAATTTTGGCGATGTGGACCCGCGCCTTTGTAATAGCCTTAGATTTATTTTCCCGCAAATACTTTATAACTGTTAAATATGCATGCAAGAATGAATGGACAAATTAAAATCAAGCGTAGAACACGACAAACATGACAAGACAAATAACTGAAACATGACACACGAATCGCACACACCACCCCTAGGGTACGCCTCACTGTTGCCTTGCCTCGAAAGGTGATCGTCGAGTAGAGGATGTCTTAGTAAGTCCTCATGATCCGGGAACCTGGCATGAGGGTAGCTTCTAAGGTGTCTTCCCATTGCTCTGGTGATCACCACGTCCCTAAAATCGAATTGACCCGAACACCTCCAACGGTGGTGCTACCTACCTCTCAATGGTGGGATGGCATTACTTTAAAGGACATTTACACAGACGAATTCCTTAGGGTAGGTAGGTTCTCAAGGATACTTGCTCTAATCTCAAAACAAACTCAAAAAGACTTTTCACACTGACACTTTTCAAAAGCTTTCAAAGCAAACTTTTCAAACACTCTGACGTATGAGTCGATCTGAAATTTTTCAAAGAAACTTTTAAACCCACATTGAAAAGCAAACAAACAATTTTGAAAACACATTGAGCAAGTATCTAAGAGCCCATGGATAACCATGGATAGAAAGGGTGCTAACACCTTCCCTTTCTATAACCTACCTCCCGAACCGAGAGCAATCTCTTTAAGGAATTTTTCTGTGCTTTTGTCCTTTCCATTTGGAGAAAATAAAAGACGGTGGCGACTCTTGCTTCTGCGACATTTCGCGAACCAGCGTTAAACAGTCAGTTCCAGATCCACCGATCACAGAACTGGCGACTCTGCTGGGGAGATACTATAAAGTGGGGTGTACCTTAGGGCTAGGTCATAACTGTGTTTTCACTTGTACTGTTTTGCTTGCTTTACTATTGTGGGTTGCATCGGAGATACATAGATCCTAACCCGGATCTGGGGATACCCTGTTTAGGTAGCATAAGCTGTGAGGGACCTGTCCGGCGTAGACCGACACAGGTGAAGCAGTGGCTACGTTGGTGTGGCACCTTAGTCTGTACCGATATCCCTTGTGTTGCAACGAGGAGAATATGGGTCTTCTAAGGAGTCATTAAGCACCAACAACCTTAGAACCTTAATTGACACAACTTGGCCTTTAGAACAGTAGCAATATGCTACGCCCATTGAGGCTAAACTCTCGTGATGGTTCTGGCCGCAAGAAAAGATTGCGATGCTGGAGTTATGACCGATTGAGGGTAGTCAATGATATTGGGATCCTCTAAGAACCCGGTTACTTTTGATTAGGACAGGTATGAACCAACAAACTGAAAGAGGGTAGTACCTAGACCTCATGCTGGCCTAAACCTAAGGCCTCTCTCTCTCTTGTGTGACTTGTGTGCCTTAGTACTTGACTATCTGCATGCTTGTGACCTAACATTTGTTTCTGGCAGGTTTTGATTCAGTCCTTAATTAGGACCCATAACAGGGTTACTGACATCATCCCATGCATACCATAACATCATACCATTGCATACATCCTAACCCATTTCAAGGATCTCAAGGGCTTGTGATGCAGGTCATGATGAATCAAACATTCAGCAAGGGGCAAAGAGGATTTATTTTCCTCTAGCCAAAGTTGTCAGGGGCTATGACCCACTGGATATGGTGAGCCTTTGACCCTTGAAGAAGGACTCTCCACAACATGAAGTTCCTTCAATCAAGTTACTGGTTCTCAACTCTAACAATTTCTCTGTTTATCCCGCGAGGTCCTTGAAAACATTACATGCATGTCATACATCTCATTGCATTGCAGGTATCCCTTTGACAGGTTACTTACCTTCTTCGCTGTTTATTTCAGCCGATCGTCATGAATCCTGGATCATCAGCTGAACAGTCCATCAAGGATCTCCAGGCTCAGAACGCCCAGTTCCAAGAGCTGATCCTGAATTTGACCCAGGGGCAACAAGACCTGAAGGCTCTGCTTTTGAAGAAGGACAAGAAAAAGAAGAGGACGGTTCTGTTCAGCCCTAGACGCAAATTTGGGAATACACCACAAGTTGAAGCTGAGAGGACAACCCCATCTGTGGGAAAAAGCAGTCATCATGAGAGAGAGGTTCCTAGTCCAGTGGTCTCCGACAACGAGACAGATTTTGATGAAGAGCAGTACCCTCCCGCTGATGACAGATATAAGCAACTGGAGGACAGAATGAAAGCTATGGAGGTTCAACAGGTACCTGGGCTGGATTTCGGAGATCTGGGTTTGTCGACTGGTGTGATTATCCCACATAAATTCAAAGCACCAACTTTCTCGAAGTATGACGGGGCATCTTGTCCCAAGCTGCACTTAAGGTCCTATGTTCGGAAGATTCAGCCGTACTCTGCGGATAAGAATCTATGGATCCACTTCTTCCAGGAGAGTCTTTCAGGGACTCATCTCGAATGGTTCTATCAGTTGGATGGGACCAAGGTTCGTAACTGGGAGGAGTTGGCTACTGCTTTCTACAAGCAGTATCAGTATAATGCCGACCTTGCTCCTACGCGTACCCAACTCCAGGGTATGTCGTTAGGATCAAGTGAAGGTTTCAAAGAATATGCACAGAAATGGAGGGATCTCGCTGGAAGGGTACAACCACCTCTAACTGACCGTGAACTTGTGGACATGTTCTTGGGGACCCTGTCTGGTCCATTCTTCAACCACCTCATTGGTAACTCATCTGCTGGATTCACCGACCTCATCCTGACCGGCGAAAGAATTGAAGCTGGTATCAAGAGCGGGAAAATTCAAGAGGCCATACCTTCTGATATTCATAAAAAGCCTTACACGGGAAAGAAGGAATCTAATGCCGCATACAGTCAAAAGAGTCGCCGTGATCAACATGCAGGGGCAGTCATGATCTCTGGTTCTGCACCACGCCGCCAACCACAAAGGGGAAACCAGCAAAGGTCGGACGGGCCTAAAAGGCAGTTCACCAACATTAACATGCCATGGTCGCAAGCACTGCAACATATGTTGAAGATGAACCTGATTGCGGTGATCAACCCTCCTGCCAATCCTAAGACCTCCTCTCCCAGCTACAATCCAGACGCCAGGTGCGCTTATCATTCTGATAGCCCGGGGCACGATACTGAAGACTGTTGGGCACTAAAGTACAAAATTCAGAACATGATCGATGCCAAAGAGATCGAGTTCGAGCCTGCTGAGACTCCCAATGTGATCAATGCTCCCTTGCCAAAACATGGCTAGGATTGAGAATTTTTTTGTTCATTTGAATTCAAGTTGTATTTTTCCTTTCTTGTTCAGATAAACAATTATTATGTTAAACTTTTTTATTTCATGAATGCATTACACATGTCTGTCTTGATTTAATTATGTTTATTACGCTTAAAACTGTTTTCATATTTTTGCAATGGTCAACTCTTAATTGAAAATTCTAAACCTCTTGAGGGAGGATGACGAAAACGATACTACAATCTACAGTATGCTTTTGAACAAACCCCGCTGATGAGGTACATGCATTGTTTCAACCTCTAAACACTGGAGTTATAAGGATGATAATCCCTCGTCAACCCATCAGAGCCAAAGAAGTAGGAGTTTTTATTTTCGAAAATCAAAACCCTTAATCATAACCTGGGGCAGGGTAGTCTCTCAGTTGATCCAAGTGCATAACAAATGGCACCAAAGGAGTCCTTACAAAACAAAAGACAGTGATGGTTCCGAACAATCATAAGGACATGCAGTCATTATCAAAAAAAAATCATAAATGAAAAGCCCAAAAAGTCAAAACCAATAAAGAAGACTTATGAAACTGAGGCATCCCGCTGACTGTAATTCCAAAAAAGGGAGACAGTTCAGGCAAAAAAAGAAAGGGATAACAAAAATCAAGTAAGAAGTCTTACAACCAAAGCAAAAATGACTGCCTATTCAGAATAAATCATCAATATCTGAACCATTAGTGGTATATCAAAGCAAAGATTCAAACAAGGTCTAACGCACGATCAACTGAGTTTAGGTTTGGAGAACATCACGAAGAGCGGGTGGGTACAAATAATTCGAGCCTTTATCCTTTGTTTCTTAAACCGTGAACCCGGCCACGATATAACCCTTAAAAATCCTAGCTGAAGCATGGGTTAGTTCGAAAGCATACTGTTACGAAGGTATCCTGACTCCTGAAGGTTTGCTGTAAAATATTGAGTTGACATCGCACTGTATTACAAAAAATGCACTTCCAAAATTCAAGACAGACATAGACTCTTGCATTCTTAAAATAACCTTGTTTGCATATGACTATTTGTTTGAACAGCAGGGAAATTCGCACGATGAACACCTTGTGAACAGAAGTGCCTCCAATCAAGGGGCACAGTAGGAGCATTGCTCATTATCTGGGGCATGGCAAAACACTTCCAACAGGGGCAACTCCCTACGTTCTGAGAGCGTGGACATAGTCGAAAAATACTGCGCATAATCAAAGACCCGCTGGGTTGATACACCTAGGCAAAAATAAGGGCTTCCTGTCGAACCAAAAGGGTTCGGGCAAAATGAAGGGATGAAATGGAAAAAAACATGTACACCCGGCAAGTCGAAAACCTGAAAAGGCGGCTTGGGCAAAAATGGGTATCCCGGTGGACTGAAAACCCGAAAGGGCGGTCCAGGCAAAAGTTAGGGATCAAAGCGTACGACTATGTTCCGGTATCTCATCACTTGTCTACCCGAAGATTTGTCAATCACCCACACAGGTATCCTCTTCCCTCATCTCCGAAGCAGGGGCAATAATGAGTTATCCAGGCGATCCAATTGCTCTGTCAACCAAAGTACAAAGGACAGATCAACATAAGAATGATTACCATCTACCCTTACAAATTCCAGATCGTGGGTTAACGTCCGAGACCAAACAGGACAATCATCCACTTAATCAAAATCATGCAACCCAACGCCGGTTTCTTCTCAACCTTCAGACAAAGTCATACACAGACTCCTCCTCCACAATATGACCTAACCCCGGTTCATCAAAGTTTTTACACAAACTTATCCAAGTAACCTAACCCCGGTTCCTCCTGAAGTCTTACATGGACCTATCTCCAGATGACCTAACCCCGGTTCATCAAAGTTCTACACAAACTTATCCCGAAGCAACCTTACCCCGGTTCGTCAAGAAACCTCACACGGATCTACCTCAAGGTAACCTAACCCCGGTTCCCCCAGAAGTCTCACATGGACTCCAGTAACCTTACCCCGGTTCGTCAAGAAATCTCACATGGATTTACCCCAAGGTAACCTAACCCCGGTTCCTCCAGAGTCTCACATGGACCTATCTCAAGATGACCTAACCCCGGTCCATCAAGAAGTTTTTACACAAACTTATCCAGGTAACCTAACCCCGGTTCCTCCAGAAGTCTTACATGGATTTAACCCAAGATGACCTAACCCCGGTTCATCAAAAAGTTTTTACACAAGCTCATAAGATGACCTAACCCCGGTTCATCAAAAAGTTTTTACACAAGCTCATAAGGCAACCTAACCCCGGTCCCTCCAGAAGTCTTACATGGATTTAGTTCGAGATAACCTCACCCCGGTTCATCAAGAAGTTTTACATGAACTTACCTCATCAAGCAACCCTACACCGGTTCTCTCTCTTCCAGATGCAGTTTACATGGACTCGTCACCCGGACACCCTACACAGGTTTTCCCTTTCCAAGAACGCAGTTTTACACGAACTCATCATCAAAATAACCCTACATAGGTTCCCTCTTTCAACCTACAGCATTACAGTTCAAAACTTCCCCAGAGAATCCAACCCAGTTCCCCAGGAAAGTTGGAATCCATATCTCCCCAAGCAGTAAGCTCATCCCCAGTAGATTCTGGAAGCGTACCCCCCCCCCCCCCCCCCGCAGAACACGAACGTGTCGTCCGGCTTTATTTAAAGAGTTATTTCCTTAATGGAATATAACTGGGTTATCCTCAGCCAAAAGCCACGGAAAGAGCGTCCTCGGCAAGGTATCTTCCTATCCCCAGCGGAATTCATCAAATCTCCCAGCATAACTCATCAACGGTATCCCCAGCGGAGTTATCTTCATCAACTCAGCAAAGCATCGCTATCCCCACAGAGTAGCACTCCCCAGCATGATCGCTAGAGTATCTTTTCTCCCGCAGATTTGTTTCATTCCTCAACGGAGTTATCTCCTCCTACCGGTATTCTTGCAACGAAGCATCCACAGCGGGAGCAAAATCTCTTCCTCAACATCAGCCCAGGATATGACTTCCCGGCACCCGTCAAAGATTTATTTTCCTAGACGAAAACATACATGAGTCATCACATACATCATTATAGCTTGCATGTACACATCATATCCTATAAATCGCATCCATGTTGAGAACATCATTGCTGGATCCATATCAGGCATTGCATATAACTGACCTTTACCTTTCAGGAAAATATGCAGTTGAAATTCTCAAACATATTTCAAGGACTTCTCCAGTCCAGTTAAATCGACTCCAAACAGATTTTTCTGATAAAGACTCAGTAGAAGTTCTCTTATGGTCCCCTCTCCAACGGCGTGTGAGGTGGTAATTCCTTCTTCAGATGTTTCCCTCTCCGGCATGAGCGTGAGGTGATATTCTCTTATGGTCCCCTCTCCAACGGCGTGTGAGGTGGTAATTCCTTCTTCAGATGTTTCCCTCTCCGGCATGAGCGTGAGGTGATATTCTCTTATGGTCCCCTCTCCAACGGCGTGTGAGGTGGTAATTCCTTCTTCAGATGTTTCCCTCTCCGGCATGAGCGTGAGGTGATATTCTCTTATGGTCCCCTCTCCAACGGCGTGTGAGGTGGTAATTCCTTCTTCAGATGTTTCCCTCTCCGGCATGAGCGTGAGGTGATATTCTCTTATGGTCCCCTCTCCAACGGCGCGTGAGGTGGTAATTCCTTTTTCAGATGTTTCCCTCTCCGGCATGAGCGTGAGGTGATATTTCCTTTCAGATTATAATTTCCTATAGTTCCCTCTCCAACGATGAGTGAGGTGACTCCCTTTGAGATTATAATGTCCTTTGGTTCTCTTCCTGACACTACGAAGATGGTAATTCTCACCAAGATTTTCTCAACGAGCGTTGTTGAGGTTGAAATCATTCAGGATTCTATTACCATTCATGCTAAGGCAGTAACCATCCCTGGTTCATTCATCAGCGTTTGAAGCTCCAGACTCAGCTCCTGTAACCAATCAGGACATATCCATATCAAGCATCTAAAATCAGCTCCTGCGATGTGTCAGGTACTCATTTTTCTGTTTTGCAGGTATGCAGGTTCTCGCTAAGGAATCTCCTACGCGATCAACGTCCAGATGGCATCTATAAGCCCATCACCCTATCCAGCAATCTCTAAATGGCATCTATAAGCCCATTCCCTCATCATCATTGCTACCATGTGAGCGCAAATTTCTGGGCACTCTAGTGTCCAATCATCTTCTACCCTCGGATTACGAAAGGCACGTCAGCCAATCTGCATCCTCAGGTCTAAGAAGATTGAACAGGGGCAACTGTTGTACCCCAAAATTTGCCCTCCCATATTCATCAAGAAATTACCAAGTCAAGGTCACAAAATTCCCCCAGGGTAGTGCAGCTCAACTGGCTCCTATACAGTCAAAACTAGGGTTTGAGTTCTGGTCAAGAAAATGAACTTTTCAAAGGCCCAATCAAGTCCCATATGCCTACAAAGATGGTCAAGTATCCTCATGTCAAGTTTCAAGGCATTCAGCTCAAGATTGCACAGTCAAAACCCTAGATTGCACTACAGTCAACTGTAGGGGCAAAATGGTCATTTGACAGTCAAAAGTTCAAATTTTTGGTCAATATATCATTTTGAAGCCACAAACATCATTTGATCAATGCTTGACCATGATTCTCAAGATTTGGCTCAGAAATCATCAAAGATGCAAAAGTTGCTATATTTGGACAGCTGAAAAAGTCAACTGAAATTGACCAGGGCATAACTTTCACATGGATTATCAGAAAAATTCCATCCAAAGCTCATTTTTAAGAGAAAGACATTTCCTACAATTCATCTTCATGTTCCAAGTCCAAGAAATGCTCTCACAAAAAGTTATCAATTTCAACATTATAGGTCATTTTCAAAAGTCAACAAAAAGTGACTTTAAGTCAAAGGCCATAACTTGAGATTGGTAAATCAAAATGACATGGGACCAAAGGCATTGGTTAAAGGACTCAAAGACCTTTCCAAAATGTCCAAGAACATGTGAAAAGCTTAAAAATTGACCAAGTTATGCCTTGTGGAAGTTGGGAAATTTTTGGAAATTTTTGAAAGTCAACATTGATGCAAAAGGCCTAAAAATGCAAATGGGCCCATTTTTCTTCCAAGTTTCTTCATGCCAAGCCTATGCACGACCACTAGGCCCAAAGGGAAGTATTTTCATATTTTTTAATTATTTATTTGAATTAATATTAATTTATATTCATTTAAATCATTTTAATACATGAAAAATATCAAACTTAACCAAAAAAATCTTTTCATGCATGTTTAACCTCAATATTTCGTGCTTGATTGATTATGGCAAGTTTTGATAAGATTTGAGCATGATTGAACCAAAAGCCATGAGAAAAAGATTTGAAAAAGATCTTGTAAAATCAAATATTGAAATTCATCAATGCATAAGATTTTGTCCAATTTTTCTTAACCTAATCACTCCCTATATGATCAGAATCAAGACCTAATGCCAAGAAGACTGCAAGCTGCGCCCAAAACAAGCATTGCATATTGAAAATTTCTCATAAAAACTCAAACACTGAAAATTAGCTTTAAGGTCGATTCAAGCTCCAATTTTTATTCCATAAGCATCCTGAGGCATCCTGGAACGTATCTCAATCCTTAACATCAACAAAAACCCCTTGAATCGGTACCTCCAAGTCAAACTGCACCAAGAAAATTCTGAAAACGCATAGCATAAATCAAGCATTCTTTTGCATTTTTCTTCATGGATTCTTGTTTATAATGATGTTTTTATGCTAACCAATAGGTTGAATTGCTTTTTTATGTCATATACACGAATCCACCATATGCGTTTTTTAGGGTTACAGGTTGCTTGAATTGGGGATTTTGTGTAGAAGAAAAATTAGGATTTCTGGATACCATGGTTGAGTTCAGCGCACCAAGACGAAGAAGAATGCATACTCGCGAACAATTTATGATGCCCGTGGTTCTATTCGCTATTTTCTTGAATCACCTCTAAAACAACGCTATAAAAACCGTGGCCATACACTTGTGTTCCAGAAAGAACGAAGAAGACAACCTCGTTGTCACTACATGATTGGCTAGTTTGAAAATTCGCGCCAGATCGTCCACTAACTTTATTTTTCTTTTATATTATTTGTGTTATGTTATATATTAAATGGAATTGAACAGCTCAGTTGGCAAGGGGATGCGCTTGTAACCTTCAAGACCTGGGTTCAAGTCCCAGGTCTGGCAAAAGTTTCATATTATTTTTCATGAATAATTCTTATGCAGCGCTATTATGGGGGTACCACCATACGTCCTCCTCATCCATTAGCCACGCGTCCACAATGATCAGATCAATGACCAAGCTTCAGGGTGCAGCGTACACCTGGTCAAACGCGCCATACATGATTCCCAAAGTCAACAGATTCAAGCTTAATGGGCCAATGTCTAAGGCCTGAACCTCCTTATTTGGGGCAACACCCCACTCTGGTTTGCTTTTCTTTTCTTTTATTATTTTAATTATTGTATTATTTATTTTTATTGCTTTAATTAATTAATTTTCTCTTTTTTACAAAATATAAAATCAAAAACATCATAAAAATCCAGAAAATACAAAAAAATATGATATTTAATTTTAATTATTTTCATTAATAAATTGATATATGTATATAATTTAGGTTAATTAGGTTATAGTTTTAATCTTTTTAACAAAAAACACCAAAAATAGAATTTAGGTTTAAATGACTTTTCTTTTTTTAATTTTTCCTTTTTTTCAGAATAACAATATTATTTATTTATTATTTTATTTTCATAAATTAAAAATTGTACAAATTAATTTAGAGTTTAATTTAGGTTATAATTTAAATCTTTCATAATAAACTTAAAAAATAATAGAATTAGGATTTCCCTTTTAATTTAATTTCAATTAACTTCTTTTCCTTATTAAATCTAAAAAATATAAAAAACAACAAAAACATTTAATCATTTAAGTTTTAATTCTTATTAAACTGTTAATATTTTGCAAAAGGGTCCAACGCCCGTCGTTAATCATTTAATTTCGCATGATTTATTTTTATCGTGTATTATAATTATGTAATTATCCCTAAGCCATGTAACTTTACTTTTCGCACCTTTATTTAATCGCTTTATTTAATTTTCCGCTAAATCGGGTCCGGTTAATTTTGGCGATGTGGACCCGCGCCTTTGTAATAGCCTTAGATTTATTTTCCCGCAAATACTTTATAACTGTTAAATATGCATGCAAGAATGAATGGACAAATTAAAATCAAGCGTAGAACACGACAAACATGACAAGACAAATAACTGAAACATGACACACGAATCGCACACACCACCCCTAGGGTACGCCTCACTGTTGCCTTGCCTCGAAAGGTGATCGTCGAGTAGAGGATGTCTTAGTAAGTCCTCATGATCCGGGAACCTGGCATGAGGGTAGCTTCTAAGGTGTCTTCCCATTGCTCTGGTGATCACCACGTCCCTAAAATCGAATTGACCCGAACACCTCCAACGGTGGTGCTACCTACCTCTCAATGGTGGGATGGCATTACTTTAAAGGACATTTACACAGACGAATTCCTTAGGGTAGGTAGGTTCTCAAGGATACTTGCTCTAATCTCAAAACAAACTCAAAAAGACTTTTCACACTGACACTTTTCAAAAGCTTTCAAAGCAAACTTTTCAAACACTCTGACGTATGAGTCGATCTGAAATTTTTCAAAGAAACTTTTAAACCCACATTGAAAAGCAAACAAACAATTTTGAAAACACATTGAGCAAGTATCTAAGAGCCCATGGATAACCATGGATAGAAAGGGTGCTAACACCTTCCCTTTCTATAACCTACCTCCCGAACCGAGAGCAATCTCTTTAAGGAATTTTTCTGTGCTTTTGTCCTTTCCATTTGGAGAAAATAAAAGACGGTGGCGACTCTTGCTTCCGCGACATTTCGCGAACCAGCGTTAAACAGTCAGTTCCAGATCCACCGATCACACGCTCCATTCTTGAAATCAATTTGTGTTATTCTTGCATCTACAACAAAAACTAATTGCATATTTTGATTCACCATGCCATTTGCAATCTTTTGATATTTTTTAATTTCATTCATCTAACCTGTATTTTGATCCACCATAGCTAGGGTTTCAAGGTTTGGTTTAGGGGTTTTCGTTTCAGGTAAAATCAGCCTTATGATGGCTATAGGTATGACCGGAAGAGGAAGGCGAGTTTAACCATGGCATCAGAAGGCATTTCTATGGCCTATAGCGGATTTTGGAATGTGCACGACTTGTAGTGACGGCCTGTGTCCGTAGCTATATGTATTACAGGGTTTTAACAACGGACGGGGGAAGGGGACGAAGATCTGTCACCTATCCATTGGCTGGTTCAAACACTGCGCGTGTTTTTTTTCTATTTTTTGGTCATTGACTTTATTTTATATATTATTTCATGTTTGCATTATTATAACAAAGACAACAAAGCGTCCCAGTGGTGGCCACTTAAGCACTTAGAGACCCAAAGGCTGGAGGTCAGGGGTTCGATCCCTGCCTCCAGCAATTTGCATTTTTCCAATTTCTTGCAGGCAATCAGGTGCACGCTTGGGTTTGAGAACTACCATACTCCTTCCCTATCAAGGCGCCAGATGGCCAGATGGCCAGATCTGGTGGCCAAGCCTTGAGGGTACATGATGGAATCAGCCAACGCGCCTACACTGGATCCCAAAAGGTCAAATGGACTTGCATTATTGGGCCAATATCTTTGCTTCCAGCACCTCCCAAAAACAGGCCCACTCTCTCCTTTTTTCTATATTTTGTTTATTTATTTATTTTATTTCATTTTAATCAATTACTAACCAATAACAATTTTTCTCTTTATTAATAAAATCACAAAAAATGTTTTATTGTTTCAAATCAAATTTTAAACTTTATTTTTTTAATAAAATTATAAATTAATTAGGTTTTAATTAGAAAAACTCTAATTCCTTTCATAAATAATTAAAATTAATTAGACTTAATTAGTTTTTAACCATTAATTTAATTATTATTATTTCTTTCCTAAATAATCAAAAACTCCAAAAAAATTAATTTATTAATTAATTTATTAATTTAATTTAGTTCTTTAATTTAGGTTTAATTTCTTTCTTAATTTAAAAACAACAAAATACCAAAAGACATGTTTTTTAACCAAAAGGGTCAAAACCCTAAAAATTCGCACTCGATCTAATTTCCCGCGCGCTTTATTTATTTTTATCATATTAATGTATTTGCTTCCGGATTGTAATAGTTAAATAGGACTCTTAATTATTTTTATTGCTTTATTTTATTTTTCAAAGGGTTTGTCTTTGGCGATGTAAATACCCGACGCCTTGTAATTTAATTTCCGCACTTTTAAATTCCGCAAATTATAACTGCTAGATGTTTGATAATAGGGTTTGCATGATAAGACTGAATATGTTAACCTAAAATCAAATTAGATCACCCTTAACATGTACAAAGATAAAAATAACTGAAAACGACACACTCGCACATGCGCACTCTTAGGGTACACCCCACTTGGTTGCCTTCGTACACGGTCATTGAGTATAAGTCGTTTTAGAGGTCGTCCTTTTGTCTAAAAGATCATAGTTGCCTCAAAACAGTTGCCTCGAATATTGTTGCCTCAAACAAATGATCTAAGACATTAGGGTTACCGCTAAAGTGTCCTAACATTGCTTTGGTGACCGTAAGTCCCTCATTCGAATTGACCCTAAAACTCCAACGACGATGCTACCTACTCATCAATAGTGGGATAGCATTGTCTAAAGGAAATTATCATAGAACGATTCCTTTTTTGAGTAGGTAGATAGCTCTTAGATACTTGCTCATCCAAAAAATAAAACAAATTTTTCACACTTACACTCCTTTTCAAACAAAGTTTTCAAAAACACTTCATTACACTCTTGAGGATAGAAGCAAGAGTTAAATCGAAGTTAAAAAAAACTTTTCAAACCCACAAGCACAAAGAAAACAATTTTGAAAACAATTGAGCAAGTACCTAAGATCCCGTGGATAACCACAGATAGAAAGGGTGCTAACACCTTCCCTTTCTATAATCTACCCCCCGAACCCGAGAAATATCTCGAAAAAAGAATTTTTCTGTGCTTTTTCCTTTCCTTGTTGGATAAAATAAAAGTTGGTGGCGACTCTTTCTTACCGCGACATTTTGCGAATACAAAACGCAAAACGCAAACTAGCATTCCAAAAACAGTCAGTTCTTCCCACCGTATCACAGAACTGGCGACTCTGCTGGGGACGCTTATAAGTGGGGTGTACCTTAGGAATAGTTCATCATAATGTTTTCAATAGCTTGATTTGTATGCTTTATCTTTGTGGGTTTGGATCGTAGTTACTATAGATCCTAACCCGGATCTGGGGGATACCCTTTAGGTAAGTAGCAATAAACTGTGAGGGAACTGTACGACGTAGACCGATACGGTTGAAGCAGTAGCTACGTTGGTGTGGCACTTTAGTATGTACCGATATCCCTTGTGGCGCAACGAGGAGAATATGGGTCTGCTAAGGGGTCATTAAGCACCAACTGACCTTAAAACCTTTAAATTAACCAACTTGGCCATAGAACAGTAGTAGTATGCCACACTCATTGAGACCAAACTCTCGCGATAATTCTGGCCGCAAGAAAAGGTTGCTAAACTGGAATTATGACCGATCGAGGGTGGTCAGTGATATTGAGATCCTCTAGAACCCGGTTACTATTTCTAGGACAGGTTTAAACCAATTAAACTGAAAGAGGGTAATACCTAAACTCCTTGCCAGCCTGAAATCTAAGGGCTATCTGTGTGACTTGTGTGCCTTTACCATGTTTGCTATTTGTGGTAACTTGTGGTGTGTTGTTATCATAACATCATGACATCATGACATTGCATGCATATTGCATTGGACTAACCTATTTCAAAGGCAGAGGGGATTCATCTTTGTTCTGTTTTGTAGGTCATGGCACCCATGCGTAGAAACACTATTCGGATCAACTTTGTCCAGGTTCCCACTCTGCTTAATGAATTGGTTGCAAAGATTCCAGATACTACCTCCTTCATCAGAAGCATGGGCACCTTATTGGTTTGGTCACCTCCAAGATGAATGAACAGATGATGAGTGTCTTAGTCCAGTTCTTTGATCCACTGTACCATTGCTTTACTTTTCCGGACTACCAGTTGGTCCCTACCTTGGAAGAGTTCTCTGATCTACTGGGTATCTCCATTCTAGAGCAGACCCCGTTTACAGGTTGGGAGACGATCCTTAGGCCGGAAGAGATTGCTTCAGCCCTTCATCTGACAAAGGCTGAGGTAATGTCAAACTGGGAGACTAGAAGTGGAACAAAGGGCTTCTTGACTAAATTTTTGGTTGGTAAGGCTAATCATTTCTGGGACAGTCTAGACTTCCAGGCATTTGAAGACATTCTGGCTCTCCTCGTATATGGTTTGGTGTTGTTTCCTAACTCAGATGCTTTCATCGACGTGAATGCAGTGAAGAGTTTCATATCCGGTAATCCTGTACCCACTCTCTTGGGTGACATTTTGCACTCTCTTTATGCCCGTATCGCCCGGAAACGGGGAACCCTTATGTGTTGTGCACCATTGCTGGCGAGGTGGTTTATTTCTCACCTCCCCAAGTCAGTTTTGAAGAACAAGGAAGGCATGGGATGGGCCTATAGGATTATGTATCTCTCTCATAATGACATCACTTGGACTATCAAGGGCATGGAAGATGTGGCTATTATTGATCACTGTGGGGAATACCCTAATGTCCCACTTATAGGAACCAATGGAGGGATCACTTATAATCCGTGCTTGGACTTACGTCAGTTTGGGTGAGCTAGAAGGGAAGGACCTCATGAGTTGCTAATGCCGAGTATTGTCTTTGATTTCTAGGGGGATAGTGACGAGCAACGCCGTAGATTCATAAGAGCTTGGGATAGGGTACACAGGTCTGATCCACACGAGCTGGGTGCGAAGACTTCTCTACCAATGGAACCATATCTCCGATGGGTTTGCATACGTTCCCAAAAGTTGGGAATGTCGTACGAAGCCGTCTTACCTATAACTCTTGAAGTTGCTGATGAATAAGGGGTTCCTCCTACCATCCTCCATCCATACATGCCTACTGACATTGGGGCATTGAAGAGGTCCTGGATGCAGCTGAGGGAAGAACGGGATGCTTATAGAGAAAAGTATCACGAGCAAGAGCAGAAGATTCAGAAGTTGACAAGAGAGCTGGAGAACAAGCGGATCCTCAATGACTATGTCCACACCGATAAGAAACGACCATGGGAACACTGATTGTCTTTTGATTATTTCTAGTTTTGATTTACTTTTCAGTTTTTCTTTCTTGTAACGCCTTAAAGGCATCTGTTGAACAATTAAATTCAAAGTTTATCTAATAAAAGTGTGTTTCATTTTTTGTTTACGAATTTGAATCCCTAAAGTCTTTGAAATCATATCATGCGGATATCATTCCCATGCACCTCATAACAGGTACCCTTATAAGTTTTTCTCATCTTCTTTGCTGTTTATTTCAGCATCATGTCTTCTAAACCATCAACTGAACAAGCAATCAAGGCTCTGCAAGCTCAAAACGCCCAGTTCCAGGAATTGTTCATGAGTTTGGCTAAGGGTCAGCAAGATCTGAAGACCCTTATCTTGAAAGAGAAGAAGAAGAAGAAGACGGTCCTATTTAATATGGGTCGCAGATTCGGAAACGATTTGCGAGAAGAGGTTGATTTGACCCACTCATCTGGAGAGGGAGATAATCAGGAAGAAAGGAGGGCTCCTAGCCCTGTGGTTTTAGACAACGAGACTGACTTTGACGAAGACCAGTATCCTCCGGCTGATGATAGATATAAACAACTGGAAGACCGGTTGAGCGCGATGGAAGTTCAGAAAGTGCCTGGTCTGGACTTTGGAGACTTGGGTCTATCATATGGGGTGGTGATTCCCCACAAGTTTAAAGCACCAGTCTTTTCTAAATACGATGGGGTCTCCTGCCCAAAGTTACACCTCCGTTCATATGTTAGAAAGATCCAGCCATACACTGCTGATAAGAACCTCTGGATCCACTTCTTTCAAGACAGTCTCTCGGGGACTCAGCTTGAATGGTTTTACCAGCTGGAAGGAGCTAGTATCTGTAATTGGGAAGATTTGGCTGCTGCTTTCTACAAGCAGTACCAATACAACGCCGACCTCGCTCCTACGCGTACCCAACTCCAGGGTATGTCTATGGGTGCGGGTGAAGATTTCAAAGATTGTGCTCAGAAGTGGAGGGACAGTGCAACCACCCTTGGCTGATAGGGAACTAGTGGATATGTTTCTGGGGACCTTGTTTGGTCCATATTTCAACCATCTGATTGGAAGTTCGTCGTCCGGGTTTACAGAGCTGATTATGACCGGGGAAAGAATTGAGGCCGGTATCAAATCCGGTAAGATACAGAAGGGTGCTTCATCAGGCACCGAGAAGAAGCCTTTTAAGAAGGAGTCCAGTGCTGTTTACAGTTCAAAAAGCCAGGATAGACCTGAACGCTGCCAAGCAGTCAATGCGGTGGTTATATCAAGACCTACTGGTGCTCCTCAGTGCAACAATCAGCCAAGGGCCGAGAGACCGCGAAGACAGTTCACTCAGCTCAATATGACTTTGTCCCAAATTATGCCGCAGTTATTAAAGACCAATTTAGTGATTCTGAAGGAGGCCCCGAAGATCCCTATCACAACATCACCGATGTATGATCCGAATGCCTGATGTGCTTTTCACTCTGATAGCCCGGGGCATGACACGGATAACTGCTGGGTTTTGAAGAATAAGGTGCAAGACCTGATTGATGCTAAGGAGATCGAGTTTGGAGCACCAGAAAAGCCTAAACATGATGCGTGACTGAATGCTATCAGGGATGACGATGATGAAGAGTTTGATATTGACAGCTGGATATACCCGACTGCTGATGGTGGACTAAGCAATTGGACAATGAAGGATTCTGTGCCCGTTTCTGTTATTTCCCAGTAATGAGACTTTTGTTTTAAAATTTGTGATAGACAATTTTTAAACTTTACGGCCCGGTGTCTTACCCGGGGCATTGTGGCTTCATTTGTGAGGGATTTATGTGTGTCATCTACATATATCATTAATAAAAGCATTGGACGTTTTCTTGCATTTCAAATTTTGCGCTCCTAGTTTTTCTTTTGTTATATATTATAAAACAACTATTTTACACACACTCACATATACAGGTCTACATCCACTCTGGATCCCCCTAATAACGACTCTGCTACTGCCGGTTATGACTTCAAAAGTCCAATCAACTTAGCCGAAGACGAAGGTGAAGATGATTGCGAAGTGCCTGGTGAACTTGCTAGACTCTTAATTCAGGAAGAGAGGGCCATACAGCCGCACAAAGAGCCAGTGGAAACGATAAATCTGGGTACAGAGGAAGACAAGAAAGAGGTCAAGGTCGGTGCAAATCTGGAAGCTAGTGTTAAGCAACAGTTGATTCAGATGCTGCGAGACTATGTTGAGATCTTTGTCTGGTCTTATAAAGATATGCCTGGGTTGGATACTGATATTGTGGTTCACCGATTGCCTACGAAGGAAGATTGTCCTCCAGTGAAGCAGAAAGTCCGCCGAATGCGCCCAGAGATGTCCGAGAAAATCAAGGCTGAAGTGATGAAACAATTTGACGCCGGTTTTCTAGCAGTTACTTCTTACCCGCAGTGGGTTGCCAATGTGGTTCCTGTGCCGAAAAAGGATGGTAAAGTTCGGATGTGTGTTGACTATAGGGATCTGAACAGGGCAAGTCCCAAGGATGATTTCCCTCTGCCTCATATGGACGTTCTGGTTGACAACACCGCACAACATAAGGTCTTCTCCTTTATGGATGGTTTCTCCGGTTATAATCAGATTAAGATGGCTCCTGAAGACATGGAGAAGACAACCTTTGTTACTCAATGGGGAACCTTTTGCTACAAGGTCATGCCTTTTGGATTGAAGAATGCTGGGGAAACGTATCAGCGCGCCATTGTCGCTTTGTTCCATGACATGATCCATCATGAGATTGAGGTATACGTCGACGACATGATTGCAAGATCCTAAACTGAGGAAGAGCATCTTGACCACCTTCAGAAGTTATTTGACAGGTTGAGGTTGTACAAGCTGAGGTTAAACCCGAACAAGTGCACCTTCGGAGTGAGATCTGGTAAGCTGCTGGGTTTCGTTGTAAGTGACAAAGGTATTCAAGTGGATCCTGCAAAGGTGAAGGCTATACAGGAGATGCCAGCTCCCCGAACAGAAAAATAAGTTAGAGGCTTTTTGGGACGTCTGAACTATATTGCCTGATTCATCTCACACCTGACTGCTACTTGTGAGCCAATCTTTAAGTTACTGAAGAAAGATCAAGTGGTAAGATGGAACGATGAATGTCAGGCCTCTTTCGAAAGGATCAAAGAGTATCTCCAAGAGCCTCTTATTCTGATACCTCCAATTGAAGGGAGACCTCTGATCTTATACTTGACAGTACTCGATAATTCAATGGGGTGTGTGCTGGGTCAGCATGACGAGTCTGGCCGAAAAGAGCATGCAATTTATTACCTTAGCAAAAAGTTTACCGACTGCGAGACCCGATACTCGTTGCTCGAGAAAAATTGTTACGCTTTGGCATGGGTTGCTCGCCGGCTGAGATAGTATATGTTGACTCACACTACTCTATTGATATCAAAGATGGATCCAATCAAGTATATCTTCGAAAAGCCTGCTTTATCCAGAAGAATAACAAGATGGCATATGATCTTGACTGAGTATGACATCCAATATATGACCTAGAAGGCAATCAAGGGAAGTGTATTGGCAGATCATTTGGCACGTCAAGCAGTGGATGATTACCAGTCTATGAACTTTGAATTCCCGGATGAGAATATCATGATAGTAACCGACTGTGAAGAACCTGGACCGGATGAAGGACCTGAGGAAGGGTCCCGATGTTTTATGTACTTTGATGGAGCTTCAAATGCTTTGGGTAATGGCATTGGCATCGTGATCATATCTCCTAAAGGCCCTCATACTCCGTTTACCGCCCGACTATGTTTCAACTGCACCAACAACATGGCGGAGTATGAAGCGTGCATCATGGATCTTCGAGCAGCAATTTACCTAAGGATTAAGTTTCTAAGTATCTTCGGAGATTCCGCTCTCGTGATCAGTCAGATCAAAGGCGAGTGGGATACGAAACACCCAAATCTTATTCCTTACAAGGAGTATGTGTTGACATTGCTTCCGCACTTCGAAGAGATAACCTTTGAACACTTCCCTAGAGAGGAGAATCAGTTGGCAGACGCGTTAGCTACGATGTCTTCTATGTTCAAAGTCAATTGGGACAACGAAGCTCCCCGGATTACCATTGAAAGGTTGGACGAACCTGTACATTGTTGCGACATTGAAACTGAAGAGGCAATGGATAAACCCTGGTTTCATGAGGTGAAGAGGTATCTTGAAGCTGAAGAATACCCCGAGGGTGCATCTGTTAATGACAAGAAGTTTCTGAGAAGGTTCACGGTGAAGTTCTTCATCAGCAATGACATTCTTTACAAGCGTAGCCATGATTTGACCTTACTGCGTTGTGTGGATAAGAACGAAGAAAAAAGGATCATGGCAGAGTTACATGAAGTTACATTCGGAACTCATTCCAGTGGACACACCATGGCAAAGAAAATCCTCCGGGCAGGATATTTTTGGTCCACGGTGAAAGCCGACTGTTATCAGCATTCTCGGACCTGTCACAAGTGCCAAGTCTATGCAGATAAGGTGCACATACCTCCAGTTCCTATGAACATCTTGACGGCACCTTGGCCTTTTGTGATGTGGGGCATTGATATGATCAGAGAGATCAGACCTACGGCATCTAACGGGTATCGTTTCATCCTGGTAGCTATTGATTACTTTACGAAGTGGGTTGAAGCAGCTTCCTTTGCTACAGTGACCAAGAACGTCGTGGCACGGTTCATTCGGAACAACCTAATCTATCGATATGGTATACCAGAAAGGATAATTACGGACAATGGTACAAATCTCAATAATAAGATGATCACTGAGCTCTGCAAGCAGTTCAAGATACAACATCACAACTCTTCTCCTTACCGGCCAAAGATGAATGGGGCTGTAGAAGCGACTAATAAGAACATTAAGAAGATTGTGCAGAAGATGATGTTGACATACAAAGATTGGCACGAGATGTTACCATTTGCTCTTCATGGGTACCGTACCTCAGCACGGACGTCAACAGGGGCAACACCATATTCCTTGGTTTATAGCATGGAGGCAATCTTTCCCATTGAAGTTCAGATACCCTCTCTTCGGATTATGAAAGATGCAAGTTTGAGCAGAGATGACTGGATTCAGACCCGGCTTGATAAACTAAACTTAATAAACGAAAAGAGACTTACTGCTATTTGTCATGGCCAAACATATCAAAAGCGGATGATCAAGGCATTTAACAAGAAAGTTAGACGACAAGAGTATCAAGTTGGAGACCTGGTCATCAAACGCATCATATTACCTCAAGGTGATCCCAGGGGAAAATGGACCCCTACTTACGAAGGGCCATTTGTGGTTAAGAACATTTTCTCAGGAGGAGCTATGATTCTAACCACCATGGATGGTGACGACCTTCCTCACCCCGTCAATGCAGACATAATGAAAAAATATTATGCATGATCAAAGACCCGCTAGGTCGACTGGCCTAGGCAAAAATAAGGGCTTCCCGGCGAACCAAAAGGGTTCGGGCAAAAATAAGGGATGAAAATAAATAAAAAACTATACACCCGACAAGTCGAAAACTTGAAAAGGACGCTTGGGCAAAAAAGGGTATCCCGGTGGACTGAAAACCCGAAAGGGCGGTCCAGGAAAAAAATAGGGATCAAAGCGTAACACTATGTCTCATTAGATCACCTTACAACCAGACTTCGGTATCGACTATCAAGCTCAGACGTCACTAATCAATCTGATCTACCTCCAACCGAGTAGCAAAGTGATGAGATGCTCGAGGACATAAGGGCAATAACAGCGTTGGAACCCAGCGGGATTATTCACATAGCTGTTTTTATTTGTTTAATACAAATTGTATAGATTCTATTTGTTCGACGGCGTTCTCTTACTAGGACGCAACCTCTTGTACAAAAACGCCTATTTACAGGCCAAACTTCAAAAATCAATACAATTCATTTTTCAGAGAAATTTCAAACTGTTTTTTCCTTTTTCTGTTTTGTTTTGCAAAGAACGTCTGTTCTACCCCAAAATTTTCCCTCTCATATTTCTCAAAACATTGCAAGAAGAATCTCCAAATGGCTCAAGATTGCTCAAGAGTTGGACAGTCAAATCATCTCCTAAGGCAGTCAACCTCAAATTAGGGTTTTGTGTTGCATCAAGGTCCTTGCATCCAAATGAACTCAAGTTCTCCCCAATGTCCTAATATGTTCTCAAGTTCATCCATGTCAAATTTCAAGCCTTGCAGAGAAAGTTTGGTCAGTCAATTGCTCAAAAGGTCCAAAAATTGACTGTGCTAGGGCAAAAGTCAACTGTGACCTATAAACAGTCAAACTTCAATATTTTTTGTCAACATTCTCATTTTGAAGGATATTTCATCATTTTATCAAGGGTTGATCATGATTCATCAAGGATTGCTCAAAATTCATCAAGACTCAAAAGTTGCTAAATTAGGGTTTTGTAAGAAAAGTCAACTCAACTTTGACCAAGCATAACTTTCTCATACTTTATCATAAATGACCCATACAAATCTCATTTTGAAGAGGATGAAATTTACTACAATCCATATTCACACCCCAAGATCAATAAATGCACTCACAAAAAGTTACAAATTTGGACATTATAGGTCATTTTTGAAAGTCAACAAAAACACCTTTTTTTGCTAAAGCTTATAACTTGAGCATGGAATATCAAAATGTGATGAAAAAAGAAGGGTTGGTTAGAGGACATCTCAATATTTCCAAAAAATCCAAGAACACTTCCAAAAGTTCAAAATTGAAGAAGTTATGCATTGTTGAAGTTGGGCATTTTTGCAAAATTGCCAAAAGTCAACTATCCCCAAAACATCAAATTTTGTCAAATGGGCCCATTCTTTTCCACTTGATTTGATCTTGTCACACTACACACGTGTCCTATCTTCAGCCTCATGACCATTTATCAATTTTATTATTTAATTTGATTTTTTAATGAATTATTGCATTTTAAATTAATTTAAATCATATAAAATCCAAACATTGATTATTGGATCTCCTTTTGGCTATTTCAGGACCTAATCATCATCATAAAGTTGATCAAATTCGTATCTCACCATATCATGAACAAAAAGATAGATTTTGGACAAAATTGGAAGCTTTTTAATGGAGGATCAAATCTCCAAGCCATAATGCACAAAGATTCAGTCCACAAAACTTGACCTAATGCATTGCTTTATACATATACAAGTGAAAGGCACGAGTTTTAGAGGTTAGAAGCTGCAAGAACACAAAAACCAAACTTGAAAAAACTTGGAAAAAGCTTGAAACTGAAATCACTCTTAGAGGCCAATTCAGAACCAAATCTCAACTTGAATCAATTGCTGGACCTCCACTGAGTGAGAAGCAACCAAAAGCAAGCCATCATGCCCTCTCAATCGCGCTGTAAGTCCTTCAAAAAACCGCTCTGCACTTGAAATCGTATCCTCATATTCTTGCACTTTCTTGGCAAAATCTTTACATATTCATGCTTATCGTTCCATTTAGAAGCTTTCTGCATTATTTGATTATGTTTATATGACCTGTAGTGCCATACCCGAATCTAGGGTTCTTGGTTCTTGTTTTTGGGCGTTTTAGTTTCAGGAAAAATCAATACAAGTAATGGACATAGGCGTGTTCAGGAGGGAGAGACGATCATGACCATGGTCTTGGAACTAATTTCCATGACCTGAAATTGATTTTAGGAGACACCTACGCATTTAGCTACGGATGTAAATCCGCAGGTAAAAAAACCAGGTCCAACGAAGAAGATGAATACGTGCCCCCTCCCCATTGGGCGATTTGAATTTGGCGCATTTTGTTTTTTATATTTCTGGAATTTACGTGTTTTCTAATATTATATTTGATTCTTATTCCACTAACAAATAAAAGGCGCTGGATGAGTGGTAGTGGAGCATATGCATTGGCTAACAGGACCTGGGTTTGAATCTCAGGTCCCCAACATATTTGTTGTATTTTTCTTCCAGGTATTCCAATGCAAAGTCAGGCGTGTGGTTTACCATGCATCATCATCCAATCATCTGCCAGATGGCCCCATGCCAGATTTGGTGGTCCAGAATGAAAGGCCACCATACAACTCAAGTCAATGTGCGCATGGAGAATCAGAAAAGTCCACTAGGCCTGCGTGTAAATGGGCCATCAAATTGCCAGTCTCACCTCCATTCAGGCCCAAACCCCCCTTGAGTATTTCTATTTCTTTTTTTAATTTCATTTATTTATTTGTTTTGATTAATTATTTTTATTTTCTAACTAACCAATTAAAATCTTTTTCTTAATAAAATCAAAAACCAAAAATATCTTTTATTTATTAAAATTAAATTCAGCACTTTATTTTTGTAAATAAATATTAATTGAATTAACTTAGTTTTAATTAGGTATAATTTTTAATATCTTTTGCAAATAATTAAAATTAATTTAGATAATTAGGTTTCATTAACTTTGATTAATTTATTTTTATTTCTTTAAATACTCAAAAATCCAAAAATATCTTTTTTAATTAATTTATTTATTTATTTAATTATTGACTTAATTTAATTTCTTTTAATTCAAAAAATAACAAAAAATCACTTTCTTTCAAAAAAGGGTCAAAACCCTAAAAAATGTGCCCGATTTAATTTTCCGCACGCGATCCATTTTACCATATTATTGTATCTGTTTCCTGGAATGTAATAGTTTAATAGGGCTTTAAATTATTTTACCGCTTTATTTATTTTCCGCATTTTAAATTCCAGGGTTGCTTTTGGCGATGTAAATACCCGACGCCTTGTAATAGTTAGATTTAATTTCCGCAATTTAATTTCCGCAATATATAAACTGGTAGATGTTTGTTAATAGGGAATGCATGACAAGATCGAATGTATGAACTTAAAATCAACATAGCTCACCATTGACATGTACAAAGAGAAAATTAACTGAAACAACACACTCGCACATGCGCACTCCTAGGGTACACCTCACTTGGTTGCCTTCGAACGTGGTCATTGAGTATAGGAAGTTTTAGAGGTCGCCCTCTTGTCCAAAGATCATAGTTGCCTCGAAACGGTTGCCTCAGAAAAATGGTCTAAGACATTAGGGTTACCGCTAAGGCGTCCTAACATTGCTTTAGTGACCACACGTCCTTTTAATCGAATTGACCCTTAAACTCCAACGACGATGCTACCTACTCATCAATAGTGGGATAGCATTGTCTAAAGGATATTAGCACAAATTAATTCCTTTTTCGAGTAGGTAGATGGTTCTTAAGTACTTGCTCTCTCAAAACAAAATAAAACTTTTCGCACTTACACCTTTCAAACAAAAACTTCTTTCAAACCCACAAACACAAAGAAAAGAAAATTTTTGTAAACACTTTAAGCAAGTACCTAAGAGCCCGTGGATAACCACGGATAGAAAGGGTGCTAACACCTTCCCTTTCTATAATCAACCCCCCGGACCCGAGAAACATCTCGAAAAAGGAATTTTTCTGTGCTTTTTTCCTTTCCTTGTTGGATAAAATAAAAGACGGTGGCGACTCTTGCTTACCGCGACATTTTGTGAAAACAAACGCAAAACATGAACCAGCATATCCAAAATAGTCAGTTCTCTCCCACCGTATCATAGAACTGGCGACTCTGCTGGGGACTGTATAAGTGGGGTGTACCTTAGGAATAGTTCATATTGTTTTCAATTGCTTGACTTGTATGCTTTATATTTGTGGGTTTGTATCGGAGTTACTATAGATCCTAACCCGGATTTGGGGATACCCTTTAGGTAAGTAGCAATAAACTGTGAGGGAACTGTACGACATAGACCGATATGGTTGAAGCAGTAGCTACATTGGTGTGGCACTTTAGATTGTACCGATATCCCTTATGTTGGAACGAGGAGAATATGGGTCATCTAAGGGGTCATTAAGAACCAAGTGACCTTAGAACCTTTAAATTGACCAACTTGGCCATAGAACAGTAGCAGTATGCTACACTCATTGAGACTAAACTCTCGCGATGATTCCGGCCGCAAGAAAAGGTTGCTAAATTGGAATTATGACCGATTGAGGGTAGTCAATGATATTGAGATCCTCTAGAACCCGGTTACTATTTTTAGGACAGGTTTAAACCAACTGAACTGAAAGAGGGTAGTACCTAAGCTCCTTGCCAGCCTGAAATCTAAGGGCTCTCTGTGTGACTTGTGTGCCTTTACCATGTTTGCTATTTGTGGATACTTATGGTGTGCTATCTATCATGACATCATGACATCATAAACATTGCATACATCTTACATTGGACTAACCTATTTCAAAGACATGAGGGATTCATCTTTGTTCTGTTTTGTAGGTCATGATGCCCATGCGTAGGAATACCATCCGGATCAACTTTGTCCAGGTTCCCACTGTGCTTAAGGATCTGATTGCAAATATGTATGATACTACCTCCTTCCTCAGAAGACATGGGTATCTTCTCAGTTTGGTCACCTCCAAATTGGACGAGCAGATGATGAGTGTTTTGGTCCAATTCTATGATTCGTTGTACCATTGCTTTACTTTTCAAGACTACCAGTTGGTTCCCACCTTAGAAGAGTTCTCTGATCTGCTCGGTATCTCTATTCTGGAGCAGACCCTGTTTACTAGTTGGGAGAAGATCCTTAGGCCCGAAGAGATTGCTGCAGCCTTTCATATGACCAAAGATGAGGCAATGGCTAATTGGGAGACTAGAAGTGGAGAAAAGGGCTTTCTGACTAAGTTCTTGGTTGGTAAGTGTTGTACCCCAAAATTTTCCCTCCCATATTCTTCAAGATTTGCTAAGATCATGCTTCAAAATCTCCCAAGGGTTGCACAGTCCAATTGCCTCCCAACAGTCAAAAATTAGGGTTTTGGTGCTGGCAAAGAAATTGAAGTTTCCAAGGGTCCAATCAAGTCTCATATGCCCATAAACATTGTCAAGCATCCATATGCCAAGTTTCAAGACTCACAGCATCAAATTGCACAGTCAAAAACCCTAAATGCTTCACAGTCAACTGCAGGGGCAAAATGGTCATTTGATAGTCAAAAGTCCAAATTTTTGGTCAACATCTTATTTTGAAGCCACAAACATCATTTGATCAATTCTTGATCATGATTCTCAAAGCATGGCTCAAAAAGTCTCAAGATGCAAAAGTTTCTATTTTTGGACAGTTGAAAAAGTCAACTGCAAATTGACCAGGGCATAACTTCCACATGGTTTATCAAAAAAATCCCATCCAAAGCTCATTGTGAAGAGAATGACATTTCCTACAACTCATCTTCACACTTCAAGTCCAAGAAATGCTCTCACAAAAAGTTATCAATCTCAACATTATAGGTCATTTTCAAAAGTCAACAAAAAGGAACTTTAAGTCAAAGACCATAACTTGAGATTGGTAAATCAAAATGACATAGGACCAAAGACATTGGTTAGAGGACTTCAAGACCTTTCCAAAATGTCCAAGAACATGATCAAAACTTAAAAATTGAGCAATATATGCCTTGTAGAAGTTGGGAAATTTTTGGGAATTTTGAAAAGTCAACTTTGCATAAAAGGGTTCAAAAATGCTAATGGGCCTCAATTTCTTCCATGAATCATTACCCAAAGGCTATGCACGACCCATTAAGCTAAAAGGGATTTATTTTCTTATTTTTAATTAATTAATTGAATTTTTAATCTTATTAATTCATTTAATTAAAATTAATTATGAGAAAAATACTAAATCATGTTTTCTAAATCCTTTTATGCAGCAAATATGTCCATTATGAGCTCAATATTTCGTGTGCCTTCTCAAGAGACAAAATCTTCCAAAATTGGCAAGTTTCCATGGCAAAAAGATTTGAAAAAAGATGTAACAAAATCAAATCTCCAAATCATCAATGCATGGATTATAGGCTGGTTTTTTTTAACCTAATTCATTCACATACATAAGCACAATCGAAACCTAAAGCATTGGAGACAGAAGCTGCACAGGAATCAAAGAACAACATTTCACTTTTTCACAAAAATATTGAAAACTGTTTTCATACATAGAGGCCGAGTCAAGGCTTGAAAGGCATTCCAAAAGCTTGCCAAGACATCCAGGAAACGATTCCAATCAAAACCGGCCCTCCATACTCAAGGAATTGGTAGAATGAAGTCTCACTTTTCATAAAAATTTTCATAATCGTGTTTGAACTTTCATGCATTATTCATGCCTTTTAACCATTGATTTATACTAATATGAATGTGCTGAAGCTAATGGTACCCTTGAATTGAACTAATACTGCCTGTACAAGAATTCACCATGAACGGATTTTAGGGTTTCAGGAGCTTTGAATTAGGGATTCCTTCATCTGGCAAAATTGGTCGTTCAAACTGGCACCATTGAAATCAGGACATCAAGACGAACTGAACAACCACCTCGCGCCCTTTTTATGTTTACTCATATGCTAATCGCTATTTTTATGCATTGCAGTTAGTGGGGGTTTAAAACCCCCGCTATTTGGTATTATTTGCAGGAACAAAAGGAAGACGATACTGGCGTGGCTTGATCTTACTGGGTAGTTTGAATACTGGCGCGCGTTTTTGTTAAATACCACTAATGCTTGCTTTCTCTCTCATAATAATCATTATCCATTAAGTATACAAAGTAACGCGTTGGTTCAGTTGGTTGATGCGCTGGCTTGCAGGTACTGGGACCTGGGTTCGATTCCCAGGTCCCCTTATATATTCCATAATTTTTACATTAACATGTTCCAGCGTAGCGCTCATTCAAAGGAACATGCATCCCAATGCCTGTGCCTGCCAAGTGTCCCAGAGGATCCATCCAAAGGTCAGAATGTGGAGGTCCACCATGCACGCTGGTCAATCATCACACAAACGCGCTAGAAAGTCAAAAGGGGCCTCATTCTGATGGGCCAAAATGCTTCAATAGACCTCCCAAACTGGGCCAGATACCCCCTTTTTGTTTGTATTCTCCTTTCTAACTTTCTCCTTTCTTTTCAATTCTTTTTTTAATTTGCTTTATTTATTTTAGTTAATTCACAAAAATAATTTTCATAACAAAACCAGGAAAATCAAAAATTAAAAAATATGTTTTATTTAATATTTAAGTCATTAATATTTTTGTAAATAAATCTTTTAATAATCAATTTAGTAAAATTAGGTTTTATTTTAATTTTTTCTTAAATAACTAAAATATGTAGAAATTAGGTTTTTAGCATTTTTATTCTTTTCTTAATAAATAATTTCCTCTTCTTATTATTATTATTAACTATTAATTATTTTGTAAATAAACATGTCATTAATTAATTAGGGTTAAATTAGGTTAAAACTTAAATATTTTTCTTTAACAATTAAAAACAACTTAGAACTAGGGTTTTATTTAAACTTCTAATATTTTAATTAATTTTCTTTATTTCATAAATACCAAAAACCAAAAAAATAACTTCTTTTCTTTATTAAATAATTAATTAATTTTTACTTTCATTTAATTTCTTTAAAGGGTCCAACGCCCTCGAACATTCGATTCTAATTTCTTTTCGCGCGTTTGTCCTTATTTTCCGTTTTAAATATTATGTAATTGCCTAAACCTTGTAATAGTAATTAGGAAATTTATTTACTTTCTGCATTTTATTAAAAAAATGGGTCTTTGTTAATTTGACGATGTATAGACCCGCGCCTTGTAATAGCGTAGGACTTTATTTTCTGTACTTTAATTTCCGCACCCCTTAACTGCTAAATTTTGCATGAAAGAATGAATGGCCAAAAATAAAAACAACGCGTAGCTCACCAAGTGCATGACAAGATAAAACATAACTGAAAACAATACACAAATTCACACACCACTCTTAGGGTACGCCTCACTGTTGCCTTGCCCCTCGAAACGTGGTCGTCAAGTATAGGACGTTTTAGTAAGTCCTTATGTCCATGCCCCATGGCATAAGGGTAGCTTCTAAGGTGTCCTACTGTTGCTCTGGTGACCACATTGTCCCTACAAACAAATTGACCCGAGCACCTCCAACGGTGGTGCTACCTATCTCTCAATGGTGGGATGGCACTACCTTAAGGACATTTACACAGCCTAATTCCTTAGGGTAGGTGGATGACTCATAGATACTTGCTCTAATTCAAAACAAATCAAAACTCTTTTCACACTGACACCTTTCAAAAAGCTTTCAAAACGATTTTTCAAACACTCTTGAGGACTGATACAAGAGTCGATCTGAAACTTTTAAACGAAACTTTTTCAAACGCACTCACAATTGAAAAGCAAACACTTTTGAAAACACAAATGAGCGAGTATCTAAGAGCCCGTGGATAACCACAGATAGAAAGGGTGCTAACACCTTCCCTTTCTATAAATCTACCTCCCGAACCGAGAGATAATCTCATAAGGAATTTTGTTGTGCTTTTGTCCTGTCCATGTTGGAGAAAATAAAAGACAGTGGCGACTCTTGCTTCCGCGACATTTCGCGAACCAGCGTTAAACAGTCAGTTCCAGATCCACCGATCACAGAACTGGCGACTCTGCTGGGGACTCTTATAAAGTGAGGTGTACCTTAGGACCAAGATCACTTGTGTTTTCAATTATCTGAGTTGTTTGCTTTATTATTGTGGGTATTGTCTTTGAAGTTCTATAGATCCTAACCCGGATCTGGGGATACCTTCTTAGAAAGTAGCAACAAGGCTGTGAGGGAACTGTGCGGGGTATACCGACATGGTTGAAGCAGTCTGCTACGTTGATGTGGCACTTTGGTGTGTACCGGTAACCCTTGAGTTCAGTCAAGGAGAGTACGGGGCCGCCGCGTGGTGTCGTGAAGCATCAACTGACCTTAGGAACCTTAATTGAACCATCTTGGCCTCTTTAGAGTAGTGAGATAACTGACTTTGGTGCAGTCCGAGGTTGGTTGATACTCGATACTACACTCAATTGAGGGTTGTTTTCTTGGAATATTTCAGTCGCCAGTTCAGTGGCTAAATCGAAACGATGAACAATGAAAGCAATCCAATGATATTGGGACCCTTAGAACCCGGTTACTTCTGATAGGACAGGTTGAGCCCACCAACTTCAAGAGGGTAATACCTAGACCCCATGCTGGCCTAAACTCTAAGGGCTCTTTGTGTGACTTGTGTGCTTTCAAACTTGACTATTTGCATGCTTGTTATCTGACACTCGAAATTCTTGCAGGTTTTGTTTACAGTCCTTAATCTGGACTCATAACAGGGTTTACCTATGTTACGCCACGCATAGCATAACATCATAACATCATACCATTGCATGCATCCTACATAAGGACTAATCCATTTCAAGGATCTCAAGGGTCTGTGGTGCAGGTCATGATGAGCCAGTTATCTAGCAAGGGGCAAAGGGGATTTATTTTCCTCTAACCAAGGGAGTCAGAGGCTATGACCCACTTGATATGGCGAGCTTTGACTCTTGAAGAAGGTTTCCTCTAGCCAAGGTTGTCAGGGGCTATGACCCACTCGATATGGTGAGCCTTGACTCTTGAAGAAGGACTCTCAACAATATGAAGTGCCTTCAATCAAGTTACTGGATTCCAATTCTAACAATTTTCTTGTCTACCCCGCGAGATCCTTGAAGACATTGCATGCATACATACATATCATTGCATCGCAGGTACCCTTGTTACATGTCACTTACCATCTTCGCTGTTTATTTCAGCAATGGCTTCCCAACAATACAACAGGACCTTCATGCTCAAGAGACTCGGTTCGGGGAAATCCTCCTGAATCTATCCAAGGGGCAGGAAGAGCTGAGAACACTTCTCATGGGGACTTTGGTCAGGAATAGTGCTGAGGATGATAAGGACGAACGACTGAAACATCTGCAAGCTGAGGTGGATGCAATGAGAGCCCAGATGCTGGAGTAGGTGACTATCATTCAAGACTTAGCTCAAAGACAAGAGGAGCTCGGGGTTCTCGTCAACCAACTGCTTCGGAGTAACCAACTGGGGAAAACATCTAAGGGTGAAGAGCCAGTCATCATCCAACCACCTTTGAGACAAGAAGATAAGGGGAGAGCTCCTCAAATGGCTTCAGTGTCACAAATTCAACATCAACCTCACCAGCTTCAGCCAGACAAGCCCAGAAGGCAATTCACCAAGCTCAACGTGTCGCTGCCTCAAGCTTTACAACAACTGTTGAGGTTGAATTTGGTAACTCTAAGGGATCCTCCTAGGAATCCCAACAGGACACCTTCAAGGTATAACCCCAACGCCCATTGCGCTTATCATTCTGACAGCCTGGGGCATGCTACAGATGATTGTTGGACCTTGAAGAACAAGATCCAGGACCTGATTGATGAAGGAGCTGTGGAATTCACCCAAGATGGCCAGGCTGAGTGCTTCTACCATCCCTACAGGGTTCACCATTTGAAGTAACAAGCCCCGAGATGAGAAGACTTTTGTTTATTAGAAATTTCAAGTTGTAATTTTCTTTTGATTGTTCAAACATTTATTCATATCAAACGTTGTTATTTCATTAATGCATTGCACATGTCTATTTTGAAGTAATTATTTCGTATTTACTATATGCAAACTGTTTTCATATTTTTGTGAGGATCAACTCTTGATTGAAAATTCTAAGCCTCTTGAGGGAGGATGACGAAAACGATACCACGATCTTTACAGTATGCTTTTGAACAGACCCCGCTGATGAGGTACAGGCATTGTTTCAATTCCTAAACACTGGAGTTATAAGGAAGATAATCCCTCGTCAACCCCTTTGAGCCAAAGAAGTTGGAGTTTTTCTTTTCGAAAATTAAAACCCTTAATCATAACCTGGGGCAGGGTAGTTCTCTCAGTTGATCCAAGTGCATAACAAATGGCACCAAAGAGGTCCTTACAAAAAAAAATAAGACAGTGATGATTCCGAATAATCATGAGGATAGGCAGTCATTATATCTCAAAAAATAAAAACCCAATAAGTCAAAACCTATGAAGGAGACTTACAAAACTGGGGAATCCCGCTGACTGTAATCACAAAAGAAACAGTTCAGGAAAAATTTAGGGATAGCGAAATCAAAAAGAAAGAGGTCATACAAACCCTCAACAAAAACAAAAAAATGACTGCCTATTCAGAATAAATCATCAATATCTGAACCATCATTGGAACATCAGGACAAAAACTCAAATAAGGTCTAACGCACAATCAGCTGAGTTTAGGATTGAAGAACATCACGAAGAGCGGGTGGGTACAAATAATTTGAGCCTTTATCCTTTGCTTCTTAAACCGTGAACCAGGCCACGTTATAACCCTTAAAAAGTCCTAGCTGAAGCATGGGTTAGTTCGAAAGCATACTGTTACAAAAGGTATCCTGACTCCTTAAAGCTTGTGGTAATATAACGAGTTGACATCGCAGTTTACCAAATTCACTTGTTTTTACTAAAAAATGCATTTTCAAAAAACTTCAAGACAGACATAAGCTTTGCATTTCTAATATAACATTGCTTGCATATGACTAGTTGTTTGAACAGCAGAGAAATTCGCATGACGAAAGTCTAATGAACAAGAGTATCTCCAATCAAGGGGCACGGCATGATCATGGTCTACCATCTGGGGCAGTTAAGTCAAGATCTAGAGAATCTCTCAACGATGCCAAGCAGCTAGGGGCAACTCTCCATCTGAGACACTTGGGACATTGGACAGGAATTCCAGCAACAAATCTTGCACGATCAGACATCTTCTGGTAACATGGCAACACAAGCAGCCAGGGGCACCTCCCTACATTCTAAGAGCGTGGACATAGTCGAAAAAAATACTACGCACGATAAAAGACCCGCTAGGTTGACATACCTAGGCAAAAATTAGGGCTTCCCGGCGAACCAAAAGGGTTCGGGCAAAATAAGGGATGAAAATGAAAATTTGTACACCCGGCAAGTCGAAAACCTGAAAGGGCGGCTTGGGCAAAAATGGGTATCCCGGTGGACTGAAAACCCGGAAGGGCGGTCCAGGCAAAAGTTAGGGATCAAAGCGTACGACTATGTCCCGTCATCTCGTCACTCGCCTACCAGAAGAAGATTTGTCAACCGGCAGTCATCAGGCGCCTCCACAGGTATCCTCTAACATCAGAAACAGGGGCAATAATGAGTTGTCTAAGCAATCTAATTGCTCTGTCCACCAAGGTACCAAGGTAAGTTCGGCTGAAGAATGTAACCAAGATGCCTTAATTCCCCAGAGAGTGAGCCAAGGTTCAGCCATACTCCCCCCGAGCAGAGAAGGCACAATATCTCCTAGCAAGTCAACGACACTCTCCCCAAGCAGAGTTATACGGTCAGCCTTAAGGAAGTTGGGTATCCCCTGCAGATCTCAACATTCCCCAGGAATATACAAACATTCTTAACAAGCATCCCCGGCAGTCTTGATCTAAGATTATTCCCCGGCGGTATATCAGACATTCAGTGGAGCCACTTCCAATACCTCTCAAAATTTTCCCCAGGAAAGTCCAGTCCAATCTGAAAAGATTTCCCCAGGAAAGTTTGAATCCATCTCCCCAGCAGGAAGCTTATCCCCAGTAGATTCTGGAAGCTTATCCCCTGCATAGCACGAACGCGTATCCCGACTCTATTCAAAGGTTATTTCCCTACCAGGATATAACTGGGTTATCCTCAGCCAAAATCCACGGAAAGATCGTCCTCAGCGAAGTCTTCCTACCCCCAGCGGAGTTCATCTTCCAACACAATACAACAACGGTATCCCCAACGAAGTTATCATCAACATCTCAACAGAGTACCTCTCCTCCCACAGAGTATTGTTCCCCAGCAAGATCGCTAGAATAATTTTCCCCCGCAGAGTAATCTCCAAGTTTATTCCCCAACGAAGTCATCTTCTCCTACCAGTATTCTGGCAACCATCACTCCCCAGTGGAAACAAAGAATACTATTCACATCAGCCCAGGATTTAACTTCCCGGCATCCGTCAAGGATTCATTTTCCTAGACAAAAAAACATACATTCATAAACATCGCATTTCCATACATTATAGCATGCATATACGCATCACGAACATATAATCTCATCACGCATGTCATACATCATGACATCGCATACAACTAACGTTTTGTCTTTTCAGGATAAAAGTTAATACAAAGATGATTGCTATCAATGGTCGTCATTCCAGATCCGATTCCTGTATCTTGCCAGGGTGTATCTGTTGAAGACTAACATTTCCAGACCCGATTCCTGTATCTTGCCAGGGTGCGTCTGAAGAGTTTGAGGATCCAATTCATGTATCTTGCCAGGGTGTATCTGTTGACGACTAGCATTACCAGACCCGATTCCTGTATCTTGCCAGGGTGTGTCTGAAGAGTTTGAGGATCCGATTCCTGTATCTTGCCAGGGTGTATCTGTTGACGACTAACATTACCAGACCCGATTCCTGTATCTTGCCAGGGTGTGTCTGAAGAGTTTGAGGATCCGATTCCTGTATCTTGCCAGGGTGTATCTGTTGACGACTAGCATTACCAGACCCGATTCCTATATCTTTCCAGGGTGCATCTGAAGAGTTTGAGGATCCGATTCCTGTATCTTGCCAGGGTGTATCTGTTGACGACTAACATTACCAGACCCGATTCCTGTATCTTGCCAGGGTGTGTCTGAAGAGTTTGAGGATCCGATTCTTGTATCTTGCCAGGATGTATCTGTTGACGACTAGCATTACCAGACCTGATTCCTGTATCTTGCCAGGGTGCGTCTGAAGAGTTTGAGGATCCGATTCCTGTATCTTGCCAGGGTGTATCTGTTGACGACTAACATTACCAGACCTGATTCCTGTATCTTGCCAGGGTGCGTCTGAAGAGTTTGAGGATCCGATTCCTGTATCTTGCCAGGGTGTATCTGTTGACGACTAACATTACCAGACCCGATTCCTGTATCTTGCCAGGGTGCGTCTGAAGAGTTTGAAGATCCGATTCCTGTATCTTTCCAGGGTGTATCTGTTGACGACTATATTCTCCGGACTCGATTCCTGTATCTTGCCAGGGTGCGTCTGAAGAGTTTAAAGACCCGATTCCTGTATCTTGCCAGGGTGCGTCTGAAGGGTTTGAAGATCCGATTCCTGTATCTCGCCAGGGTGTATCTGTTGACGACCAACATTACAAGATTCGATTCCTGTATCCAGCCAGGGCACATCTACATAAAGGGTTTGAAGATCAACTCCTGTAACAGGCCAGGTAATTATTTTCTTTTTCTCAGGTACGCACATTCTCGCTAAGGAATCTCTTACGCGATCGACAACCTCCCGATGGAATCTATAAGCCTGTCCCCCTATCCATCAGTCTCCAAATGGCATCTATAAGCCCATTCCCACCATCACACTGCTAACATGTGAGCGCAAATTTCTGGGCACTCTAGTGTTCAATCATCTTCCACCTTCGGATTACGAAAGGCACGACATCCAATCTACATCCTCAGGTTTAAGAAGATTGAACAGGGGCAACTGTTGTACCCCAAAATTTACCCTCCCATATTCTTCAAGATTTTCTAAGATCATGCTTCAAAATCTCCCAAGGGTTGCATAGTCCAATTGCCTCCCAACAGTCAAAAATTAGGGTTTTGGTGCTGGCAAAGAAATTGAAGTTTCCAAAGGTCCAATCAAGTCTCATATGCCCATAAACATTGTCAAGCATCCATATGCCAAGTTTCAAGACTCACAGCATCAAATTACACAGTCAAAAACCCTAAATGCTTCACAGTCAACTACAGGGGCAAAATGGTCATTTGATAGTCAAAAGTCCAAATTTTTGGTCAACATCTTATTTTGAAGCCACAAACATCATTTGATCAATTCTTGATCATGATTCTCAAAGCATGGCTCAAAAAGTCTCAAGATGCAAAAGTTTCTATTTTTGGACAGTTGAAAAAGTCAACTGCAAATTGACCAGGGCATAACTTCCACATGGTTTATCAGAAAAATCCCATCCAAAGCTCTTTGTGAAGAGAATGACATTTCCTACAACTCATCTTCACACTTCAAGTCCAAGAAATGCTCTCACAAAAAGTTATCAATCTCAACATTATAGGTCATTTTCAAAAGTCAACAAAAAGGCACTTTAAGTCAAAGACCATAACTTGATATTGGTAAATCAAAATGACATGGGACCAAAGACATTGGTTATAGGACTTCAAGACCTTTCCAAAATGTCCAAGAACATGATCAAAGCTTAAAAATTGAGCAAGATATGCCTTGTAGAAGTTGAGAAATTTTTGGGAATTTTGAAAAGTCAACTTTGCATAAAAGGGTTCAAAATGCTAATGGGCCTCAATTTCTTCCATGAATCATTACCCAAAGGCTATGCACGACCCATTAAACTAAAAGGGAGTTATTTTATTATTTTTAATTAATTAATTGAATTTTTAATCTTATTAATTCATTTAATTAAAATTAATTATGAGAAAAATACTAAATCATGTTTTCTAAATCCTTTTATGCAGCAAATATGTCCATTATGAGCTCAATATTTCGTGTGCCTTCTCAAGAGACAAAATCTTCCAAAATTGGCAAGTTTCCATGGCAAAAAGATTTGAAAAAAGATGTAACAAAATCAAATCTCCAAATCATCAATGCATGGATTATAGGCTAGTTTTTTTTAACCTAATTCATTCACATACATAAGCACAATCGAAACCTAAAGCATTGGAGACAGAAGATGCGCAGGAATCAAAGAACAACATTGCACTTTTTCACAAAAATATTGAAAACTGTTTTCATACATAGAGGCCGAGTCAAGGCTTGAAAGGCATTCCAAAAGCTTGCCAAGACATCCAGGAAACGATTCCAATCAAAACCGGCCCTCCATACTCAAGGAATTGGTAGAATGAAGTCTCACTTTTCATAAAAATTTTCATAATCGTGTTTGAACTTTCATGCATTATTCATGCCTTTTAACCATTGATTTATACTAATATGAATGTGTTGAAGCTAATGGTACCCTTGAATTGAACTAATACTGCCTGTACAAGAATTCACCATGAACAGATTTTAGGGTTTCAGGAGCTTTGAATTAGGGATTCCTTCATCTGGCAAAATTGGCCGTTCAAACTGGCACCATTGAAATCAGGACATCAAGACGAACTGAACAACCACCTCGCGCCCTTTTTATGTTTACTCATATGCTAATCGCTATTTTTATGCATTGCAGTTAGTGGGGGTTTAAAACCCCCGCTATTTGGTATTATTTGCAGGAACAAAAGGAAGACGATGCTGGCGTGGCTTGATCTTACTGGGTAGTTTGAATACTGGCGCGCGTTTTTGTTAAATACCACTAATGCTTGATTTCTCTCTCATAATAATCATTATCCATTAAATATACAAAGTAACACGTTGGTTCAGTTGGTTGATGCGCTGGCTTGCAGGTACTGGGACCTGGGTTCGATTCCCAGGTCCCCTTATATATTCCATAATTTTTACATTAACATGTTCCAGCGTAGCACTCATTCAAAGGAACACCATGCATCCCAATGCCTGTGCCTGCCAAGTGTCCCAGAGGATCCATCCAAATGTCAGAATGTGGAGGTCCACCATGCACGCTGGTCAATCATCCCACACACGCGCTAGAAAGTCAAAAGGGGCCTCATTCTGATGGGCCAAAATGCTTCAATAGGCCTCCCAAACTGGGCCAGATACCCCCCTTTTGTTTGTATTCTCCTTTCTAACTTTCTCCTTTCTTTTCAATTCTTTTTTTAATTTGCTTTATTTATTTTAGTTAATTCACAAAAATAATTTTCATAACAAAACCAGAAAAATCAAAAATTAAAAAATATGTTTTATTTAATATTTAAGTCATTAATATTTTTGTAAATAAATCTTTTAATAATCAATTTAGTAAAATTAGGTTTTATTTTAATTTTTTCTTAAATAACTAAAATATGTAGAAATTAGGTTTTTAGCATTTTTATTCTTTTCTTAATAAATAATTTCCTCTTCTTATTATTATTATTAACTATTAATTATTTTGTAAATAAACATGTCATTAATTAATTAGGGTTAAATTAGGTTAAAACTTAAATATTTTTCTTTAACAATTAAAAACAACTTAGAACTAGGGTTTTATTTAAACTTCTAATATTTTAATTAATTTTCTTTATTTCATAAATACCAAAAACCAAAAAAATAACTTCTTTTCTTTATTAAATAATTAATTAATTTTTACTTTCATTTAATTTCTTTAAAGGGTCCAACGCCCTCGAACATTCGATTCTAATTTCTTTTCGCGCGTTTGTCCTTATTTTCCGTTTTAAATATTATGTAATTGCCTAAGCCTTGTAATAGTAATTAGGAAATTTATTTACTTTCTGCATTTTATTAAAAAAACGGGTCTTTGTTAATTTGGCGATGTATAGACCCGCGCCTTGTAATAGCGTAGGACTTTATTTTCTGTACTTTAATTTCCGCACCCCTTAACTGCTAAATTTTGCATGAAAGAATGAATGGCCAAAAATAAAAACAACGCGTATCTCACCAAGTGCATGACAAGATAAAACATAACTGAAAACAATACACAAATTCACACACCACTCTTAGGGTACGCCTCACTGTTGCCTTGCCCCTCGAAACGTGGTCGTCAAGTATAGGACGTTTTAGTAAGTCCTTATGTCCATGCCCCATGGCATAAGGGTAGCTTCTAAGGTGTCCTACTGTTGCTCTGGTGACCACACTGTCCCTACAAACGAATTGACCCGAACACCTCCAACGGTGGTGCTACCTATCTCTCAATGGTGGGATGGCACTACCTTAAGGACATTTACACAGCCTAATTCCTTAGGGTAGGTGGATGACTCATAGATACTTGATCTAATTCAAAACAAATCAAAACTCTTTTCACACCGACACCTTTCAAAAAGCTTTCAAAACGATTTTTCAAACACTCTTGAGGACTGATACAAGAGTCGATCTGAAACTTTTAAACGAAACTTTTTCAAACTCACTCACAATTGAAAAGCAAACACTTTTGAAAACACAAATGAGCAAGTATCTAAGAGCCCGTGGATAACCACGGATAGAAATGGTGCTAACACCTTCCCTTTCTATAAATCTACCTCCTGAACCGAGAGATAATCTCATAAGGAATTTTGTTGTGCTTTTGTCCTGTCCATGTTGGAGAAAATAAAAGATGGTGGCGACTCTTGCTTCCGTGACATTTCGCGAACCAGCGTTAAACAATCAGTTCCAGATCCACCGATCACAGTAAGGCTAATTATTTCTAGGATAGTCTAGACTTCAAGGCATTCGAGGATATTTTGGCTCTTTTGATATATGGCTTGGTATTGTTTCCGAACTCTGACTCCTTTGTTGATGTAAATGCGGTGAAAATATTCATCTCTCGTAATCCTGTACCCACTCTCTTGGGTGACATCCTTCATCAGCTTTATGCCCGTACTGCCCGAAAGCGGGGAACCTTGATGTGCTGTGCTCCATTATTAGCGAGGTGGTTTATTTCGCACCTCCCCAAATCAGTGCTGAAGAACAAAGAAGGCATGGGCTGGGCCTATAGAGTTATGTCTCTCTCTCATAATGACATCATCTGGACTTTCAAGGGTATGGACGAGGTGGCTATCATTGACCGCTGTGGGGAGTACCCCAATGTGCAATTGATAGGAACCCATGGAGGAATTTCTTACAACTCGTGCTTGGCCTTACGTCAGTTTGGGAGAGCTAGAAGAGAAGGACCTCATGAGATGCTAATGCCTAGTATCATCTTTGACTTTCTAGGAGATAGCGACGAGCAACGCCGCAGATTCATAAGAGCTTGGGATAGAGTTCACAGATCTGATCCGCACGAGTTGGGTCCAAAGACTTCTCTTCTGATGGAGCCATATCTCAGATGGGTCCGTACCCGTGCCCAAAAGCTGGGTATGCCATATGAAGCCGTCCGGCCTATCATTGTTGAAGTTGCTAATGAAGAAGGGGTTCTTCCGACCATCCTCCATCCTTACATGCCCACTGACATTGGGGCACTGAAGAGATCTTGGATGCAACTGAGAGAGGAACGGGATGCTTACCGAGAGAAGTTCAATGAGAAAGAGCAGAAGATCAAGAGGTTGACTAGGCTGTTGGAGAATGAGCGGATTCTCAATGACTATGTCCGCACCGACAAGAAGAGACCACGAGAGCACTGATTGTCCTTTGATTATTTCCTTTCCAGTTTTTATTTCCTTTTCAGTATTTCCATTCTTGTAACGCCTTAAGGGCAAGTTGTTGAACAATTTGAATTCCAAAGTTTATATAATAAAGTGTGTTTCATTTCTTGTTTACAAATTTGAATCTCCCGATTGTCTTCGAAATCATGTCATACGCATTTCATCCCATGCACTTCATAACAGGTACCCGTTACAGGTCTCTTATCTTCTTTGCTGTTTATTTCAGCACTCATCATGTCTGCTGAACCATCAACCGAGCAAGCAATCAAGGCCCTACAGGCCCAGAACGCCCAATTCCAAGAGTTGTTCATGAATCTAGCTAAGGGTCAGCAAGATCTGAAGATCCTGATTCTGAAAGAGAAGAAGAAGAAGAAGAAGAGGACAATCCTGTTTAACACAGGTCACAGGTTTGGAAACAGGCTACGAGATGAAGTTGATTTGACCACATCATATGAAGGGAAAGATAGTCAAGAGGAAAGGAGGGCCCCTAGCCCTGTGGTCTCCGACAACGAGACGGACTTCGACGAAGACCAGTATCCTCCTACTGAGGATAGATACAAACAACTGGAAGACCGGTTGAGTGATATGGAAGTTCATAAAGTGCCTGGTCTGGACTTTGGTGATCTAGGTCTATCATCTGGGATAGTGATTCCCCACAAGTTCAAGGCACCAGCCTTTGCTAAGTATGACGGAGTTTCTTGTCCGAAGCTGCACCTACGGTCATACGTAAGGAAGATTCAGCCATACACCGCTGATAAGAACCTATGGATCCACTTCTTTCAAGACAGTCTCTCAGGGACTCAGCTTGAGTGGTTCTACCAGTTGGACGGAACCAGTATCCGCAGTTGGGAAGATTTGGCTACTGCTTTCTATAGGCAATACCAGTACAATTCCGACCTCGCTCCTCCGCGTACCCAGCTTCAGGGTATGTCAATGGGAACGAGTGAAGGATTCAAAGATTATGCTCAAAAGTAGAGAGACCTCGCCGGAAGAGTACAACCACCCTTGGCTGATCGGGAGCTAGTTTATATGTTTCTGGGGACCCTGTCTGGTCCATTTTTCAACCACTTAATTGGAAGCTCTTCGTCTGGGTTTACAGAGATAATTATGACCGGTGAGAGGATTGAAGCTGGTATTAAGGCTGGTAAGATACAAAAGGGTGCCTCATCAAGCACCGAGAAGAAGCCCTTTAAGAAAGAGTCCAGTGCTGTCTACAGTTTAAAAAGACAGAATAGACCTTGTTGTACCCCAAAATTTGCCCTCCCATATTCTTCAAGATTTGCAAAGAGCATGCTTCAAAATTTCTCAAGGGTTGCACAGTTCAAGGGCCTCCTAACAGTCAAAAACTAAGGTTTTGGGTCTGGCAAAGAAATTGAAGTTTTCAAGGGTCCAATCAAGTCCCACATGCCTATAAACATTGTCAAGCATCCTTATACCAAGTTTCAAGACTTACAGCACAAAATTTACAGTCAAAAACCCTAATTGCTCAACAGTAAACTGCAGGGGCAAAATGGTCATTTGACAGTCAAAAGTTCAAATTTTTGGTCAACATTTTATTTTGAAGCCACAAACATCATTTGATCAATTCTTGATCATGATTCTCAAAGCATGGCTCAAAAAGTCTCAAGATGCAAAAGTTTCCATATTTGGACAGTTGAAAAAGTCAACTGTAACTTGACCAAGGCATAACTTCCACATGGTTTATCAGAAAAATTCCATTCAAAGCTCATTTTGAAGAGAAAGACATTTCCTACAACTCCTCTTCACACTTCAAGTCCAATAAATGCTCTCACAAAAGGTTATCAATCTCAACATTATAGGTCATTTTCAAAAGTCAACAAAAAGGCACTTTAAGTCAAAGACCATAACTTGAGATTGGTAAATCATAATTACATGGGACAAAAGGCATTGGTTAGAGGACTTCAATACCTTTCCAAAATGTCCAAGAACATGATCAAAGCTTAAAAATTGAGCAAGATATGCCTTGTGGAAGTTGGGAAATATTTGGGAATTTTGAAAAGTCAACTTTACTTCAAATGCCTCAAAATTGCTAATGGGCCACATTTTCTTCCAAGAATCATCATCCAAAGGTTATGCACGACCATTTGACCCAAAGGGGATTTATTTCATCATTTTTTATTATTTATTTGAATTTTTATCACTATTAATTCATTTAATGAAATAAAATATGACAAAAATAGAAAACCATGTTTTTTAATCCCTTTTTGCAGCATATTCTCTCCATAAAACCTCAAGATTTCGTGCACACTCAATTTGGAAAGATTTGGCCATGATTGGTATCAAAAGCACATGGAAAAGATTTGAAAGGATTTCATTAAAAATCAAATATTTGATTCATCAAAACATTGATTTCTTGACTCAAATTTCTACCCTAATCCATTGGCATACATAAGCAGATGACAACCCTAATGCTCAGAACCAAGAGGCTGCGCTCAGAAGAACAAACCAACTTTGCATTTTTCATCAAAATTTTCAAAACTGAAAACGATATTGCAGGGAGTTTCAAGGCGAAAGAACTATTCCAAAAGCTTTCCAAGGTTACCAGGAATCGTTTCCAATCAGAATCACACTTCCATACTCAAAGAATTGGTAGATGGGAGCTTGACTTTCTTCTAAAAATTGCATATTCGTGTTTGAATTTATACATACTTTTCATGCATTTTAATGTTTGAACTATACTAATGTGATGATTCTAAAGCTAATGACGTGATTCAATTGGAGAATGGTGGTCTGAATAGGAAGTTGCCATGGAAGCTCTTTAGGGTTTCAGAGGTCAAAAATTAGGGCTTCTTTCATAGGGAAAAATTGGACAACGAGACCAGGACCATTGGACTCAGAAACTCCAGACGAATCCAATCATCATATCGCGCCCAATTTATCTTTCACTATGGCCTAATCGCTATTATTTGCTATGCTGTTTAGTGGGGGTTTAAAACCCCCGCTAACTTGTGTGTTATTTTCAGGTAGAATGAAGACGAAGCCTGGCGTGTCACTATGGGATTGGACAATTTGAAATTTGGCGCGTTGGGTAACCCTCAGCGTTGTGTTGCCTTATGTTATTCGCTTTCCAACTTCTATACAAAGCGCGCACGCAGCTCACTTGGCAAAGGATGTATCTGGTAAACATTGGGACCTGGGTTCGATTCCCAGGTCCCCTTGCATATTTCACATTTTTTTCTCTAATACGTTCCTACGCAGCGTGCCATTCAGTGCTCCATCATAGGCTCTCATTAATGGCTTGCCAAGTGGCCATGATCGTCCATCCAGTGGCCAGGATCCAAAATCTATGGAATGCCACAGTCAACGCATACGCACATGATCATTGAGAAGTCAGAAAGGGCCAAGCTTCTTGGGCCTAATTGCTCACAACATAACCTCCAGATTGGGGCAGAACCCCCCTAGTGTTTGTATTTCTTTCTCTTTTCTTTTTTCTATTTTTTTATTATTTGTTTTAATTTAATTATTTTCTTTTAATTCATCAAAATAAATTTTATAAAAATACCAAAAATAGCAAAAAAATCAGAAACTATAAAAATAAAAAAATATGTTTTAATGTTTAATTCACTAGCATTTTTTGTAAATAAATTCAACAATTAATTTAGTTTTAATTCTAGGTTTAATTTTAATGTTTTCTTTAATAAACTAAAAAATGTAGAATTAGGGTTTGAAATACTTTTATCCTTTTTTTTTCTTTTCTTACCATTATTAATAATTAATTATTTATTTTGTAAATAAATTTGCCATTAAATAATTAGGTTAAAACTAGGTTAAATTTAAACATTTTTTAATAAATTAAAAATAGTTTAGAATTAGGGTTTTAATTTCATTTAATTTTCTTACTAAATTCTATAAATACAAAAAACTCAAAAATAATTTCCTTTTCTCATTTAACTTAATTAATTTATTAATTGTAATTTAATTTCCTTAAAAGGGTCCAACGCCCTCGCTTTCGATTATCATTTCGTTTCGCGCGTTTATTTTATTTCTTTTCTTATAAATTGCATGTAATTACCCCAAAGCCGTGTAATAGATTAATTAGACATTTATCTTTCCACATTTTATTTTATTTCAAATCGGGTCTTGGATTAATTTGGCGATGTAGACCCGCGCCTTTGTAATAGCGTAGGACTTTTACCTTCTCGCATCTTTTAACTGTTAATTAATTTGCATGAAAGAATGAATGCCAAAATAAAAACAAAGCGTAGATCACCAATGTATGACAAGATAAACATAATTGAAAATGGCACCCAAATCACACACCACCCCTAGGGTACGTCTCACTGTTGCCTTGCCCCTCGAAAAGTGGTCGTCAAGTAGAGGATGTTTTAGTAAGTCCTCATGTCCATGAACATGGCATGACGGTAGCTTCTAAGGTGTCTTCCCATTGCTCTGGTGACTACAATGTCCCGAACCCTCGAATTGACCCGAACACCTCCAACGGTGGTGCTACCTACCTCTTAATGGTGGGATGTCACTACTTTAAGGACATTTACACAGACGAATTCCTTAGGGTAGGTAGACAACTCGTAGATACTTGCTCTAATTCAAAACAAATCAAAAACTCTTTTCACACCGACACTTTCAAAAAGCTTTCAAAAACAACTTTTCAAACACTCTTGAGGACCGATACAAGAGTCGAACTGAAATTTTCAAAGAAACTTTTTTTTAAATTCACAGTTGAAAAGCAAACAAACAATTTTGAAAACACAAATGAGCAAGTATTTAAGAGCCCATGGATAACCATGGATAGAAAGGGTGCTAACACCTTCCCTTTCTATAAATCTACCTCCCGAACCGAGAGCAATCTCTATAAGGAATTTTTCTATGCTTTTGTCCTTTCCATTTGGAGAAAATAAAAGACGGTGGCGACTCTTGCTTCCACGACATTTCGCGAACCAGCGTTAAACAGTCAGTTCCAGATCCACCGATCACAGAACTGGCGACTCTGCTGGGGAACATACTTTATAAAGTGAGGTGTACCTTAGGATAGTTCATAACTGTGTTTTCAATTGTATTGACTTGTTTGCTTTAAAATTGTGGGTTGCATCGGAGTTACATAGATCCTAACCCGGATCTGGGGGATACCCTATTTAGGTAGCATAAGCTGTGAGGGACATGTCCGGCGTAGACCGGCATGGGTGAAGCAGTGGCTACATTGGTGTGGCACCTTGGTCTGTACCGATATCCCTTGTGTTGCAACAAGGAGAATATGGGTCTTCTGAGGAGTCATTAACTTGGCCATTAGAACAGTAGCAGTATGCTACGCCCATTGAGGCTAAACTCTCGTGATGGTTCTGGCTGCAAGAAAAGATTGCGATGCTGGAGTTATGACCGATTGAGGGTAGTCAATGATATTGGGATCCTCTAAGAACCCGGTTACTTTTGATAGGACAGGTATGAACCAACAAACTGAAAGAGGGTAATACCTAGACCCCATGCTGGCCTAAACTCTAAGGGTTTCTCTTGTGTGACTTGTGTGCCTTCCAACTTGGCTATTTGCATGCTTGTTACCTGACACTTGAGTTTTCTTGCAGGTTTTGTTTATAGTCCTTAATTGGGACCCATAACAGGGTTTACTGGTTTTCTTATAGGTTTTGTTTGCAGTCCTTAATTGGGACTCATAACAGGGTTATTCACATTACCCCATGCATAGCATAACATCATACCATTGCATACATCCTACATAAGAACTAATCCATTTCAAGGATCTCAAGGGTTTGTGACGCAGGTCATGATTGAATCAAACTGTCTAGCAAGGGGCAAAGGGGATTGATTTTCCTCTAGCCAAGGTCGTCAGGGGCTATGACCCACTTGATATGGTGAGCTCTGACTCTTGAAGAAGGTTCCCCTAACCAGGGTTGTTTGGAAACCAAAACCAGACATGATGACTAAAGTTAGGGGCTATGACCCACTGGATATGGTGAGCCTTTGACCCTTGAAGAAGGACTCTCCACAATATGAAGTTCCTTCAATCAAGCCACCGGATTCAAATTCTAACAATTTTTCCTGTTTATCCCGCGAGGTCCTTGAAAACATTACATGCATGTCATACACATCATTGCATTACAGGTACCCTTTTGGTAGGCCACTTACCTTCTCCGCTGTTTATTTCAGCAATGGCTTCCCAACAAGATAACCAGGACCTTCTTGCTCAAGAGACTCGGTTCGGGGAAATCCTCCTGAATCTATCCAAGGGGCAGGAGGAGCTAAGGACACTTCTCATGGAGACTTTGGTCAGGAACAATGCTGAGGACGAACGGCTGAAACATCTGCAAGCTGAAGTGGATGCAATGAGAGCCCAGATGCTGGGGCAGGTGACTATCATCCAAGACTTAGCTCAAAGACAAGATGAGCTCGGGGTTCTCATCAACCAACTGCTTCGGGGTAACCAACTGGGGCAAACATCTAAGGTTGAAGGGCCAGTCATCATTCAACCATCTTTGAGACGAGGAGATAAGGGGAGAGCTCCTCAAATGGCTCCAGTGTCACAAATTCAGCATCAACCTCACCAGCTTCAGCCAGACAAGCCCAGGAGGCAATTCACCCAGCTCAACATGTCGCTGTTTCAAGCTTTACAACGTCTGTTGAGGTTGAATCTGATCACATTAAGGGCTCATCCCCGGAACCCCAACACAGAATCTCCTATCTATGATCCCAATAAAAGGTGTGCCTACCACTCTGCCAGTCCAGGACATGATACAAATGAGTGTTGGGCTCTGAAGAACAAGATCCAGGACCTGATTGATGAAGGAGCATTGGAGTTCACACAAGATGGTCAGGCTGAGTTTTTCTACCATCCCTCCAAGGCTCACCATTTGAAGTAACAAGCCCTGAAGATGAAAAGACTTTTGTTCATTAGGATTTTCAAGTTGTAACTTTCTCTTGTTCAAACATTTACTCATGTTAAACGTTGTTATTCCATTAATGCATCGCACACGTCTGTTTTGAAGCAATATATCCGTATTCACTATATGCAAATTATTTTCATATTTTTTTCTGATGATCAACGCTCGATTAATAATGCTAAGCCTCTTGAGGGAGGATGACGAAAATGATACCACGATCTTTACAGTATGCTTTTGAACAAACCCCGCTGATGAAGTACAGGCATTGTTTCAATTCCTAAACACTGGAGTTATAAGGAAGATAATCCCTCGGAAACCCCTTTGAGCCAAAGAAGTAGGAGTTTTTCTTTTCGAAAATTAAAACCCTTAATCATAACCTGGGGCAGGGTAGTTCTCTCAGTTGATCCAAGTGCACAGCGAATAGCATCAAAGGAGTCCTTCCCAAAACAAAAGACGACGATGGTTCCGAACAATCATACAAATAGGCAGTTATTATATCTCAAAAATAAAAAACCCTTAAGTCAAAACCTATGAAGGAGACTTACAAAACTGGGGCATCCCGCTGACTGTAATCACAAAAGAAACAGTTCAGGCAAAAAAAATAGGGATAATAAAATCAAAAAAGAGGTCACACAAACCCTCAACAAAAAGAAATGACTGCCCATTCAGAATAAATCATCATTATCTGAACCATTATTGGTATATCAAAGCAAAGACTCAAACAAGGTCTAACGCACAATCAGCTGAGTTTAGGTTTGAAGAACATCACGAAGAGCGGGTGGGTACAAATAAATTTGAGCCTTTATCCTTTGTTTCTTGAACCGTGAACCAGGCCACGTTATACCCCTTAAAAGTCCTAGCTGAAGCATGGGTTAGTTCGAAAGCATACTGTTACGAAAGGTATCCTGACTCCTTAAGGCCTACGGTAAATACAGAGTTGACATCACGTTTTACAAACATTCACTTGTTTTATGAAAAAATTGCATTTTCAAAATCTTCAAGACAGACATAAGCTTTGCATTTTGATATAACATTGTTTGCGCATGACTATTTGTTTGAACAGCAGGGAAATTCGCACGATGAAAGCCTAGTGAACAAAGGCACTTCCAACCAAGGGGCAGACATGATCATAGTCTATTATCTGGGGCAGTCCAATCAAGATTCGGAGAATCTCTCAAAGGCCAAATAACCTGGGGAAAGTCTCCGCCTGAGTCACTTGGGGGCATTCCAACAACGAATCTTGCCTCATCAAACATCTTCTGGTGGCATGGCAAAACACCCATAACAGGGGCATCTCCCTACATCCTGAGAGCATGGACATAGTCGAAAAAAATACTGCGCATAATCAAAGACCCGCTAGGTTGACATACCTAGGCAAAAATAAGGGCTTCCCGGCGAACCAAAAGGGTTCGGGCAAAATGAGGGATGAAATGAAAAAATCTGTACACCCGGCAAGTCGAAAACCTGAAAAGGCGACTTGGGCAAAAATGGGTATCCCGATGGACCGAAAACCCGAAAGAGTGGTCCAGGCAAAAGTTAGGGATTAAAGGGTGCGACTATGTCCTGTCATCCTGTCACCTGTCTACCAGAAGAAGGTTTGTCCATCAACAACTATCAGCACCTCACAGGTCTTCCTCTCCCACTTCAGAAACAGGGGCAGTAATGAGTCATCCAAACGGTCTAATTTCTATGTCCATCAAGGTATCAAGGTAGCTTCAGCTGAAGAACACAACCAGTATATCTTAACCCCCCAGAGAGTGAGCCAGCAAGTCAGTGCACTCCCCCCAAGCAAAGCTATTATCAGCCTTAAGGAAGTTGGGTATCCTCCAGCAGATCTCAACATTCCCCAGCAATATACAGGCATTCTTAACAAGCATCTCCGGCAGTCTTAACCTGAAGATTGTTCCCCGGTGATATACCAGACATTCAATAGAGTCACTTCCCCGATACAGTTCAAAATTTCCCCCAGGAGAGTCCAATCCAGTTTCCCCAGGAAAGTTGGAACCCATCTCCCCAAGCAATAAGCTTATCCCCAGTAGATTCTGGAAGCTTATCCCCGTAGAGCACGAACGCGTCCCCCTGCTTTATGCAAAGGTCATTTCCCTACCAGGATATAACTGGGTTATCCTCAGCCAAAAGCCATGGAAAGATCATCCTCGGCGAAGTCTTCTTATCCCCAGCGAAGTCTATTAACACTTCCAACACAACAATGGTATCCCCAGCAAAGTTACCAGCAACATCCCCGCAAGTACCTCTCTCCCCATAGAGTATTGTTCCCCAGCAAGATCACTAGAGTACTTTTCTCCCCACAGAGTAATCCATTCGCCAAGTTTATTTCCCAACGGAGTTATCTTCTCCTACCGGTGTTCTTGCAACTATCATCCCTAGCGAAGACAACAAAGCATTATTCTCCAACATCAGCCCAGGGAGTGACTTCCCGGCACCCGTCAAGGATTTATTTTCCTAGGACAAAAATATACATTCATAAACATCACATTTTCATACATTATAGCATGCATATACGCATCATATCTTACAAATCTCATTTATGTTGAGAACATCATCGCTTGATTCATATCATGCCTTGCATATGACTGACCTTTACCTTTCAGGAAAGATCCAGTTAAGTTCTCAGCTATATTTCAAGACTTTAGTCTGGTTCAGTTAAATCGACCCTAAGATTTTCCTGATTCTTATCCAGTCAAAGGCCTTCTCTGGTTCAGTCAGATCGACCCTAAGATCTCCCTGATTCTTATCCAGTTGAAGATTTCAAGACCTTGTCTGGTTCAGTTAAATCGACCCTAAGATTTTCCTGATTCTTATCCAGTCAAAGGCCTTCTCTGGTTCAGTCAGATCGACCCTAAGATCTCCCTGATTCTTATCCAGTTGAAGATTTCAAGACCTTGTCCGGTTCAGTTAAATCGACCCTAAGATTTTCCTGTTTCTTATCCAGTCAAAGGCCTTCTCTGGTTCAGTCAGATCGACCCTAAGATCTCCCTGTTTCTTATCCAGTTTAAGATTTCAAGACCTTGCCTGGTTCAGTTAAATCGACCCTAAGATTTTCCTGTTTCTTATCCAATCAAAGGCCTTCTCTGGTTCAGTCAGATCGACCCTAAGATCTCCCTGTTTCTTATCCAGTTGAAGATTCCAAGACCTTGCCTGGTTCAGTTAAATCGACCCTAAGATTTTCCTTTTTCTTATCCAGTCAAAGGCCTTCTCTGGTTCAGTCAGATCGACCCTAAGATCTCCCTGATTCTTGCCCAGTTGAAGTTATTCCAAGACCTTGCTTGGTTCAGTTAAGTCGACCCTAAGATTTTTCTTGATTCTTATCCAATCAAAGGCCTTCTCTAGTCCAGTTAAATCGATCCCTAAAAGATTTTCCTGATGAAGACTCAGTAGAAGACATCCAAGATTCTCTCAGCGTTACTGTTAAGGTTGAAGTCGCCTATGATTCTCTCATCGTTACTGTTGAGGTTGAAGTCGCCCAAGATTCTCTCAGCGTTACTGTTGAGGTTGAAGTCGCCCAAGATTCTCTCAGCATTACTGTTGAGGTTGAAGTCGCCCAAGATTCTCTCACCGTTACTGTTGAGGTTGAAGTCGCCCAAGATTCTCTCAGCGTTACTGTTGAGGTAGTAATCGCCCCAAGATTCTCTCAGCGTTCCTGTTGAGGTAGTAATCGTCCAAGTTTCTCTCAGCGTTCCTGTTTAGGTAGTAATCTTCCAAGTTTCTCTCAGCGTTCCTGTTGAGGTAGTAATCGTCCAAGATTCTCTCAGCGTTACTGTTGAGGTTGAAGTCGCCCAAGATTCTCTCAGCGTTACTGTTGAGGTTGAAGTCTCCCAAGATTCTCTCAGCGTTACTGTTGAGGTTGAAGTCGCCTATGGTTCTCTCCCCGTTACTGTGGAGGTAGTAATCGCCCCAAGATTCTCTCAGCGTTCCTGTTGAGGTAGTAATCGTCCAAGTTTCTCTCAGCGTTCCTGTTGAGGTAGTAATCGTCCAAGGTTCTCTCACCGTCCCGTTGAGGTAGTAACCATCCCTGGTTCATTCATCGCCGTTTGAAGCTCCAGATTCAATTCCTGTAACCAGTCAGGGCACATCTACAAAAAGAGTTTGAAGACCAGCTCCTGTAACAGGCTAGGTACTCATTTTTCTTTTTCAGGTACGTAAGTTCTCGCTAAGGAATCTCTTACGCGATCGACATCCAGATGGAATCTATAAGCCCATCCACTCATCCATCATCTCTTAGCATGGCATCTATAAGCCCATCTTCCTATCCATCAATCTCCAAATGGCATCTATAAGCCCATTCCCATCATCACACTGCTAACATGTGAGCGCAAATTTCTTGGCACTCTAGTGTTCAATCATCTTCCACCTTCGGATTACGAAAGGCACGTCAGCCAATCTACATCCTCAGATTTAAGAAGATTGAACAGGGGCAACTGTTGTACCCCAAAATTTTCCCTCCCATATTCTTCAAGATTTGCAAAGAGCATGCTTCAAAATCTCTCAAGGGTTGCACAGTTCAAGGGCCTCCTAACAGTCAAAAACTAGGGTTTTGGGTCTGGCAAAGAAATTGAAGTTTTCAAGGGTCCAATCAAGTCCCACATGCCTATAAACATTGTCAAGCATCCTTATACCAAGTTTCAAGACTTACAGCACAAAATTGCACAGTCAAAAACCCTAATTGCTCAGCAGTCAACTGTAGGGGCAAAATGGTCATTTGACAGTCAAAAGTTCAAATTTTTGGTCAACATTTTATTTTGAAGCCACAAACATCATTTGATCAATTCTTGATCATGATTCTCAAAGCATGGCTCAAAAAGTCTCAAGATGCAAAAGTTTCCATATTTGGACAGTTGAAAAAGTCAACTGTAACTTGACCAAGGCATAACTTCCACATGGTTTATCAGAAAAATTCCATCCAAAGCTCATTTTGAAGAGAAATACATTTCCTACAACTCCTCTTCACACTTCAAGTCCAAGAAATGCTCTCACAAAAGGTTATCAATCTCAACATTATAGGTCATTTTCAAAAGTCAACAAAAAGGCACTTTAAGTCAAAGACCATAACTTGAGATTGGTAAATCAAAATGACATGGGACCAAAGGCATTGGTTAGAGGACTTCAAGACCTTTCCAAAATGTCCAAGAACATGATCAAAGCTTAAAAATTGAGCAAGATATGCTTTGTGGAAGTTGGGAAATGTTTGGGAATTTTGAAAAGTCAACTTTACTTCAAATGCCTCAAAATTGCTAATGGGCCACATTTTCTTCCAAGAATCATCATCCAAAGGTTATGCACGACCATTTGACCCAAAGGGGATTTATTTCATCATTTTTTATTATTTATTTGAATTTTTATCACTATTAATTCATTTAATGAAATAAAATATGACAAAAATAGAAAACCATGTTTTTTAATCCCTTTTTGCAGCATATTCTCTCCATAAAACCTCAAGATTTCGTGCACACTCAATTTGGAAAGATTTGGCCATGATTGGTATCAAAAGCACATGGAAAAGATTTGAAAGGATTTCATTAAAAATCAAATATTTGATTCATCAAAATATTGATTTCTTGACTCAAATTTCTACCCTAATCCATTGGCATACATAAGCAGATGACAACCCTAATGCTCAGAACCAAGAGGCTTCGCTCAGAAGAACAACCAACTTTGCATTTTTCATCAAATTTTTCAAAACTGAAAACGATATTGCAGGGAGTTTCAAGGCGAAAGAACTATTCCAAAAGCTTTCCAAGGTTACCAGGAATCATTTCCAATCAGAATCACACTTCCATACTCAAAGAATTGGTAGATGGGAGCTTGACTTTCTTCTAAAAATTGCATATTCGTGTTTGAATTTATACATACTTTTCATGCATTTTAATGTTTGAACTATACTAATGTGATGATTCTAAAGCTAATGACGTGATTCAATTGGAGAATGGTGGTCTGAATAGGAAGTTGCCATGAAAGCTCTTTAGGGTTTCAGAGGTCAAAAATTAGGGCTTCTTTCATAGGGAAAAATTGGACAACGAGACCAGGACCATTGGACTCAGAAACTCCAGACGAATCCAATCATCATATCACGCCCAATTTATCTTTCACTATGGCCTAATCGCTATTATTTGCTATGCTGTTTAGTGGGGGTTTAAAACCCCCGCTACTTGTGTGTTATTTTCAGGTAGAATGAAGACGAAGCCTGGCGTGTCACTATGGGATTGGACAATTTGAAATTTGGCGCGTTGGGTAACCCTCAGCGTTGTGTTGCCTTATGTTATTCGCTTGCCAACTTCTATACAAAGCGCGCACGCAACTCACTTGGCAAAGGATGTATCTGGTAAACGTTGGGACCTGGGTTAGATTCCCAGGTCCCCTTGCATATTTCACATTTTTTCTCTAATACGTTCCTACGCAGCGTGCCATTCAGTGCTCCATCATAGGCTCTCATCAATGGCTTGCCAAGTGGCCATGATCGTCCATCCAGTGGCCAGGATCCAAAATCTATGGAATGCCTCAGTCAACGCATACGCACATGATCATTGAGAAGTCAGAAAGCGCCAAGCTTCTTGGGCCTAATTGCTCACAACATAACCTCCAGATTGGGGCAGAACCCCCTAGTGTTTGTATTTCTTTCTCTTTTCTTTTTTCTATTTTTTTTATTATTTGTTTTAATTTAATTATTTTCTTTTAATTCATCAAAATAAATTTTATAAAAATACCAAAAATAGCAAAAAAATCAGAAACTATAAAAATAAAAAAAATATGTTTTAATGTTTAATTCACTAACATTTTTTGTAAATAAATTCAACAATTAATTTAGTTTTAATTCTAGGTTTAATTTTAATGTTTTCTTTAATAAACTAAAAAATGTAGAATTAGGGTTTGAAATACTTTTATCCTTTTTTTTCCTTTTCTTTTACCATTATTAATAATTAATTATTTATTTTGTAAATAAATTTGTCATTAAATAATTAGGTTAAAACTAGGTTAAATTTAAACATTTTTAATAAATTAAAAATAGTTTAGAATTAGGGTTTTAATTTCATTTAATTTTCTTACTAAATTCTATAAATACAAAAAACTCAAAAATAATTTCCTTTTCTCATTTAACTTAATTAATTTATTAATTGTAATTTAATTTCCTTAAAAGGGTCCAACGCCCTCGCTTTCGATTATCATTTCGTTTCGCGCGTTTATTTTATTTCTTTTCTTATAAATTGCATGTAATTACCCCAAAGCCGTGTAATAGATTAATTAGACATTTATCTTTCAGCATTTTATTTTATTTCAAATCGGGTCTTGGATTAATTTGGCGATGTAGACCCGCGCCTTTGTAATAGCGTAGGACTTTTACCTTCTCGCATCTTTTAACTGTTAATTAATTTGCATGAAAGAATGAATGCCAAAATAAAAACAAAGCATAGATCACCAATGTATGACAAGATAAACATAATTGAAAATGGCACCCAAATCACACACCACCCCTAGGGTACGTCTCACTGTTGCCTTGCCCCTCGAAAAGTGGTCGTCGAGTAGAGGACGTTTTAGTAAGTCCTCATGTCCATGAACATGGCATGAGGGTAGCTTCTAAGGTGTCTTCCCATTGCTCTGGTGACTACAATGTCCCGAACCCTCAAATTGACCCGAACACCTCCAACGGTGGTGCTACCTACCTCTCAATGGTGGGATGGCACTACTTTAAGGACATTTACACAGACGAAATCCTTAGGGTAGGTAGACAACTCGTAGATACTTGCTCTAATTCAAAACAAATCAAAAACTCTTTTCACACCGACACTTTCAAAAAGCTTTCAAAAACAACTTTTCAAACACTCTTGAGGACCGATACAAGAGTCGAACTGAAATTTTCAAAGAAACTTTTTTTAAATTCACAGTTGAAAAGCAAACAAACAATTTTGAAAACACAAATGAGCAAGTATCTAAGAGCCCATGGATAACCATGGATAGAAAGGGTGCTAACACCTTCCCTTTCTATAAATCTACCTCCCGAACCGAGAGCAATCTCTATAAGGAATTTTTCTGTGCTTTTGTCATTTCCATTTGGAGAAAATAAAAGACGGTGGCGACTCTTGCTTCCGCGACATTTCGCGAACCAGCGTTAAATTGTCAGTTCCAGATCCACCGATCACAGATCTGAACACCTCCAAGCTGTTAATGCGGTTGTTATTTCAAAACCTGCTGGTGCTCCTCAGCACAACAATCAACAAAAGGACGAGAGACCTCAAAGGCAATTCACCCGTCTCAACATGACTTTATCTCAGATTCTGCCACAGTTGCTGGATACCAATCTGGTGATTCCAAGGGAAGCCCCGAAGAATCCAAATACAACATCACCGAAGTATAACCCTAATGTCCGTTGTGCTTATCATTCTGATAGCTCGGGGCATAATACAGATGATTGTTGGGCTTTGAAGAATAAGATACAAGACTTAATTGATTCTAAGGAGATTGAGTTCGAGGCGTCCGAAAGACCTAATGTTGTGACTGCTCCTATGCCCAAGCATGGAGTAAATGCTATAGATGAAGACTCGTTTGTGGTTTCTGTGAATGATATTGTTACCCCTTTGATGACTGTGAAGAAGAACCTTTTGCTAGCCAGTTTATTTCTAGGCTGTGACGAAGATTGTCGTATGTGTGCTGTTCTACCTACCGGTTGCCACCTTTTGAAATCAGGTGTCCAACGCCTGATGGATAGTAAAGAAATTTTGTTTGAAAAGACTGTTGTTCCTATAGTTCATACTGAAGAAGTTGTCATTATTACCATTTTCGAAAATTCTTCCAAGGCTCCCTCGAGGAAGCCTGTTAGAATTACATCCGTTCCAAGAATCACACCTGTGATCATCACTGTTTCGGGGCCCATCCCCTATACCTCTGATAAAGCTATCCCTTGGCACTATGGGGCTGATGTTTATTTTCATGGAGTTAAACAAGAGTTGGATGCTGATACTGACGTCAGCAATATTGTTGGACCTGCTAAAGTCACCCGCAGCGGTAGACTTTTCTCACCAGATATCTCTCCACCAACTGCCCGAAGACCCGTTGTTATCACACATGCCAGTGTACCTACTACTATTCCTGTTCAAGTTCCTATTCTTACCCCTGTCGCCGAGTCATCTGACACTCGGGGCAAAGGGACCACCAGTGAGCCTGCCCAGACGGAGGCACCAAAGACGATTACTGTTGAAGCTTCTAAACAAGAGATGGAAGAGATTATCAAAATCATTAAAAAGAGTGAGTACAATGTAGTTGAACAGCTGGGGAAAACCCCGTCCAAGATTTCTATGTTGTCACTATTGCTATGCTCAGAGGCCCATGCCAAGGCTATGATTACATTCCTGAAGACCGCACACGTACCACAAGAGACGTCAGCTGATCAGTTTACAGATTGCATGGCCAATCTGACTACTGATAATGGGTTGGGTTTCTCTGACGCCGACTTGACTGTTAAAGGGAAGAATCAAAATGATGCCCTGCATGTCTCCATTGAATGCAGGGGCACTACTCTTTCTCATGTATTAGTGGATACTGGTTCCTCATTGAACATCTTGCCTAAGAAAGCTCTAGACCGGTTGGACTGTGAAGAGTTGGAGCTGAAACCAAGCAACATTGTCGTCAGGGCCTTTGATGGGTCTAAAAGAATGGTGCACAGAGAAGTTGATATCCCGATTAAGGTTGGTTCTCAGGTCTTCAACTCTGCGTTCTATGTGATGGACATTTGGCCATCTTATTCTTGTTTGCTGGTCGTCCATGGATCCACAAAGCTGGGGCCGTAACCTCAATGCTCCACCAGAAGCTGAAGTCAAAGGGAATATTGTGACAATACAATGAGAGGAGGAGTACATGGTGAGCCACCTCAACTCTTTCCGATATGTAGAGATGGATGGGGAGTTCATTGAGACCCCATTTCAGCACTTTGAAGAGGTTCCCCAGACACTGGCGTCAGTTGAGACTGTTGTTGAAGATTCTCCTATGAAGATGGCTTCCCTCAAGGATGCCCGGGCTGTTATTGAGAAAGGTGGGTGTGCAAATTGGGGCCAACTCCCTGATTTTACATAGAAGACTAACAAGTTTGGTTTGGGTTTCACTGCAGAAGCTCAAAGGGCTGTTCGGAATGCACGGATCGGAAGACCTCCTGTGTTCATCAGCAACTCGGGGGTGAATGCCATTGAAGATGATATAGAAGAGTTTGAATTCGACAACTGGATCTATCCTACGACCGACGGTGGACCAAGCAACTGGACAGCAAAGGACTTCATCCCTATTTCTTTCGTTACCCAGTAATGAAACTTTTGTTTTGAATTTGTAACAGACAATGTTTTAAACTTTATGGCCCGGTGTCTTACCCGGGGCACTGTGGCTTCATTTGTGAGGGCTTTATGTGTGTCGTTTTCATATATCATTAATAAAAGCATTGGACGTTTCTTGCATTTCAAATCTTGCGCTCCTTGTTTTTCTTTTTTTATATATTGCAAAACAGCTATTTTACACACACTCACATATACAGGTCTACATCCACTCTGGATCTCACTGGTAACGACTCTGCTACTGCCAGTTATGACTTCGAAAATCCGATCAACTTAGCCGAAGACGAAGGTGAAGATGATTGCGAAGTGCCGGGTGAACTTGCAAGACTGCTACTCCAAGAAGAGAGGGCCATTCAGCCGCACGAAGAGCCGGTGGAATCAGTGAATCTGGGTACAGAGGTAGACAAGAAAGAGGTCAAGATCGGTGCAAATATAAAAGCTAGTGTGAAGCAACGGTTGATTCAAATGCTGCGTGATTACGTTGAGATCTTCGCTTGGTCTTATGAAGATATGCCTGGGTTGGATACTGATATTGTGGTTCACCGCCTGCCTACCAAGGAAGACTGTCCTCCAATGAAACAGAAAGTTCGCCGAATGCGCCCAGAGATGTATGAGAAAATCAAGGCTGAAGTGATGAAACAGTTTGACGCTGGTTTTCTAGCAGTGACTTCTTATCCGCAGTGGGTGGCCAATATGGTTCTTGTGCCGAAGAAGGATGGTAAGGTTCGAATGTGCGTCGACTATAGGGATTTAAACAGGGCAAGCCCCAAGGATGACTTCCCTCTACATCATATTGACGTTCTGGTTGACAACACCGCTCAGCACAAGGTCTTCTCCTTCATGGATGGCTTCTCCGGTTATAATCAGATTAAGATGGCTCCCGAAGACATGGAGAATACAACTTTTGTTACTCAGTGGGGTACCTTTTGCTACAAAGTCATGCCTTTTGGACTGAAGAATGCTGGGGCAACGTATCAGAGTGCCATGGTTACTTTGTTTCATGACATGACCCATCATGAGATTGAAGTATACGTTGATGACATGATTGCAAGGTCCCAGACTGAGGAAGAACACCTTGACCATCTGCAGAAGCTGTTTGACAGGCTGAAGTTGTACAAGCTGAGGTTAAACCCGAACAAGTGCACCTTTGGGGTAAGATCCGGTAAATTACTGGGTTTCGTCGTAAGCGAAAAAGGTATTCAAGTGGATCCTGCAAAGGTGAAGGCTATACAGGAAATGCCAACTCCCAGAACAGAGAAAGAAGTCATAGGCTTTCTGGGACGTCTGAACTACATTGCCCGATTCATCTCGCACCTTACTGCTACTTATGAGCCAATCTTCAAGCTGTTGAAGAAAGATCAAGTAGTACATTGGAACGATGAATGCCAGGCCGCTTTCGAAAGAATCAAAGAGTATCTCCAAGAGCAACCTATTCTGATGCCACCAGTTGAAGGGAGACCTTTGATCTTATACTTGACAGTGCTCGACAACTCAATGGGGTGTGTGATGGGTCAACATGACGAGTCTGGCCGAAAAGAGCATGCTATTTATTACCTTAGAAAAAAGTTTACCGACTGTGAGACCCGATACTCACTGCTTGAGAAAACTTGTTGCGCTTTGGCATGGGCTGCTCGCCGGCTGAGACAGTATATGCTGACTCACACTACTCTGTTGATATCAAAGATGGATCCCATCAAGTATATCTTCGAAAAGCCTGCCTTGTCCGGAAGAATAGCAAGATGGCAGATGATCTTGACTGAGTATGACATCCAATATACGACCCAAAAAGCAATTAAGGGAAGTGTGTTGGCAGACCATTTGGCACATCAGGCAGTGGATGATTACCAGTCTATGAACTTTGAATTCTCAGACGAGAATACCATGATAGTGACTGATTGTGAGACACCTGGACCAGATGAAGGACCTGAGGAGGGATCCCGATGGTCTATGTACTTTGATGGAGCTTCGTATGCTTTGGGTAATGGCATTGGCGCCATGATTATATCTCCTAAAGGCTCTCATGCTCCGTTCACCGCCCGACTATGTTTCAACTGCACCAACAATATGGCCGAGTATGAAGCGTGCATCATGGGTCTTCGAGCTGCAATTGACCTAAGGATTAAGTTTCTAAGTGTCTTCGGAGATTCTTCTCTCGTGATCAGTCAGATCAAAGGCGAGTGGGATACGAAACACCCAAATCTTATTCCTTACAAGGAGTATGTATTGACGTTGCTTCTCCATTTCGAGGAGATAACCTTTGAACACTTCCCTAGAGAGGAGAATCAATTGGCGGACGCGTTATCTACGATGTCTTCTATGTTCAAAGTCAATTGGGACAGTGAGGCTCCCCGGATTATCATTGAAAAATTGGACGAACCTGCACATTGCTGTGATATTGAGACTGAAGAGGTAGCGGATAAACCCTGGCATCATGAGGTGAAGATGTATCTTGAAGCTCAGGAATACCCAAAGGGTGCATCTGCTAATGATAAGAAGTTTCTGAGGAGGTTCGCAGCAAAGTTCTTCATCAGCAATGGTATGCTTTACAAGTGTAACCATGATTCGACCTTACTGCGTTGTGTGGATAAGAATGAAGCAGAAAGGATCATGGAGGAGTTACATGAAGGTACTTTCGGAACTCATTCCAGTGGACATACCATGGCAAAGAAGATCCTACGGGCAGGATATTATTGGTCCACAATGGAAGCCGACTGTTATCAGCATTCTCGGGCATGTCACAAATGTCAAGTCTATGCTGATAAGGTGCATATACCTCCAGTCCCTCTGAACGTCTTAACAGCTCCTTGGCCTTTTGCAATGTGGGGCATTGATATGATCAGCGAGATCAGACCTACGGCATCCAACGGGCATCGTTTCATCCTGGTAGCAATTGATTATTTTACGAAGTAGGTTGAAGCAGCTTCCTTTGCTACCGTAACCAAGAACGTCGTAGCACGTTTTGTTCGGCACAACCTGATCTGTCGGTACGGTGTACCAGAGAGGATCATTATGGACAATGGTACCAATCTCAACAACAAGATGATCACCGAGCTCTGTGATTAGTTCAAGATACAACATCACAATTCTTCTCCCTACCGGCCGAAGATGAATGGGGATGTAGAAGAGGCTAATAACAACATTAAGAAGATTGTGCAGAAGATGATAGTGACATACAAAGACTGGCACAAGATGCTACCATTTGCTCTCCATGGGTACCGTACCTCAGCGCGGACGTCAACAGGGGAAACACCCTATTCCTTGGTATATGGTATGGAGGCAGTCTTGCCCATTGAAGTTCAAATACCCTCTCTTTGAATCATGAAGGATGCAGGTTTGAGAGAAGATGACTGGATTCAGACCCGGCTTGATCAGCTGAACTTAATCGATGAAAAAAGACTTACTGCTATTTGTCATGGTCAGACGTATCAAAAACGAATGATCAAGGCATTTAATAAGAAGGTTAAACGACAAGAGTATCAAGTTGGGGATCTGGTTATCAAGCGCATTATTCTACCTCAAGGTGATCCCAGGGGCAAATGGACTCCTACTTACGAAGGGCCATTTATGGTTAAGAATATTTTCTCAGTAGGAGCTATGATTCTAACCACCATGGATGGTGACGACCTTCCTCACCCCGTCAATGCAGACATAGTGAAAAGATACTACGCATAGTCAAAGACCCGCTAGGTTGATTGGCCTAGGAAAAAATAAGGGCTTCCCGGCGAACCAAAAGGGTTCGGGTAAAAATAAGGGATGAAAATAAAAAAAATATGTACACCCGGCAAGTCGAAAACCTGAAAAGGCGGCTTGGGCAAAAAAGGGTATCCCGGTGGACTGAAAACCCGAAAGGGCGGTCCAGGGAAAAATTAGAGATCAAAGCGTAACACTATGTCTCATTGGATCACCTTGCATCCAGACTTCAGTATCGACTATCAAGCTCGGACGGCACTAATCAATTTGATCTACCTTCAACCAAGTAGCAAAGTGATGAGATGCTCGAAGACATAAAGGCAATAGAGGATTTGGAACCCAGTGGGATCATTCACATAGCTGTTTTGTTTAGTTTTTCACAAATTGTGTAAATTCTATTATTTGGCGGCGTTCTCTTACTAGGACGTCAGCCTCTTGTACAAAAACGCCTATGTACAGGCCAAACTTCAAAATCAATACAAATCATTTTCAAACAAATTTCAAACTGTTTTTCCTTTATCTGTTTTGTCTTGCAAAGAACGTCCAATGTTCATTTTTGATATATGCATTTGACATTAATTGCTGCTCATAAATATTTACATGCGAGAAAAAAAACGAATTACTGGTAATATCAGAAACAGGGGGCAATAGAATTGTCCAAGCTGTATAGTTGCTATATCCACCAGGTACAAAGGTAGATTCAGCTGAAGAATATGGCTAAGATACCTTCACTCCCCCGCAGAGTAAGACAATAATGGTAACTCTCCCCCAGCTGAGACTCGCAACTGTGAATGAATGAATCGGTAAAATTCTCCCCAAGCAGAGTTTATCTACCATCAGCACTAAGAAGGCTTGATATCCCCAGCAGTCTTAATATTCCCCAACGGAGTATAAGAATGTTCCCCGGCAGAATACAAGATACCCCCAATGGAGTTAAAATTTTCCCAGCACAGCCTGAAAAAGCTTCCCCAACGGAGTTGAAGCATCATTCCCAGTAGACTCTGGAAGTCTATCCCCAGCGGAGTACAAAATAAAACTCCCCAGCTGAGTTCAAAGGATCATTCCCAGCAGAATTCAGAGGAGTATCCCCACAAGAGTCTAACAGGGTTTATCCCCTGCAAGTTGCAACTGAAAGATCATCCCCCAGCGAAGTTTCCTTCCTTTCACAAACAGGAGTTCAATCCTCAACAGATTCAGTATCACCAACAACGGTAATCCATCCCTAGCGGAGTTTATCAATGGAATTCGCAGCAGAACATCTCTTCCCCACAAAGTAATCTCCTCATTAGTTTATTCCCCAACGGAGTTCTCTTCTCCTGCAGGTTTATTACCTTCGTTCATCATCCCCATCAGAAACGAAGAATTCAACTCTACTCTCCAGCAACTATCCGGGATTTATTTTCCTCAGCTAAAACATTACATTTCCATACATCATGATACATTCATAAACGCATCATACCATACAATCTCATTTATGTTGAGAACATCATTGCTTGACCCATGTCATGCATTGCATATGACTGACCTTTACCTTTCAGGAAAGATCCAGTTAAATTCTCAACTATGTGGAAGACCTTGTCTGGTCCAGTTAAATCGATTCCTAAAGATTTTTTCTGATGCCGATCAAGTCAAAGTTAATCCAAGACCTTCTCTGGTCCAGTTAAATCGATTCCTAAAGATTTTTCTGATGCCGATCCAGTTGAAGTTAATCCAAGACCTTCTCTGGTCCAGTTAAATCGATTCCTAAAGATTTTACTGATGCCGATCCAGTTGAAGTTATTCCAAGACATTGTCTGGTCCATTTAAATCGATTCCTAAAGATTTTTCTGATGCCGATCCAGTCAAAGTTAATCTAATACCTTCTCTGGTCCAGTTAAATCGATTCCTAAAGATTTTCCTGATGTCGATCCAGTTGAAGTTATTCCAAGACCTTGTCTGGTCCAGTTAAATCGATTCCTAAAGATTTTTCTGATGCCGATCTAGTCAAAGTTAATCCAAGACCTTCTCTGGTCCAGTTAAATCGATTCCTAAAGATTTTTCTGATGTTGATCCAGTTGAAGTTAATCCAAGACCTTCTCTGGTCCAGTTAAATTGATTCCTAAAGATTTTCCTGATGTCGATCCAGTTGAAGTTATTCCAAGACCTTGTCTGGTCCATTTAAATCGATTCCTAAAGATTTTTCTAATGCCGATCCAGTCAAAGTTAATCCAAGACCTTCTCTGGTCCAGTTAAATTGATTCCTAAAGATTTTCCTGATGCCGATCCAGTTGAAGTTATTCCAAGACCTTGTCTGGTCCAGTTAAATCGATTCCTAAAGATTTTTCTGATGCCGATCTAGTCAAAGTTAATCCAAGACCTTCTCTGGTCCAGTTAAATCGATTCCTAAAGATTTTCCTGATGCCGGTTGTGATCGGTGGATCTGGAACTGACTGTTTAAAGCTGGTTCGCGAAATGTCGCGGAAGCAAGAGTCGCCACCGTCTTTTATTTTCTCCAAATGGAAAGGACAAAAGCACAGAAAAATTCCTTAAAGAGATTGCTCTCGGTTCGGGAGGTAGGTTATAGAAAGGGAAGGTGTTAGCACCCTTTCTATCCATGGTTATCCATGGGCTCTTAGATACTTGCTCATTTGTGTTTTCAAAAATGGTTTGTTTGCTTTTCAACTGTGGGTTTTTTTAAAAAGTTTCTTTGAAAATTCCAGTTCGACTCTTGTATCGGTCCTCAAGAGTGTTTGAAAAAATGCTTTCGAAAGCTTTTTGAAAATGTGTTGGTGTGAAAAGTATTTTTTTTGAATTTGTTTTGAATTTAGAGCAAGTATCTACGAGAACCTACCTACCCTAAGGAATTCGTCTGTGTAAATGTCCTTTAAAGTAGTGCCATCCCACCATTGAGAGGTAGGTAGCACCACCGTTGGAGGTGTTCGGGTCAATTCGAGGTTCGGGACATGGTGATCACCAGAGCAATGGGAAGACACCTTAGAAGCTACCCTCATGACAGGTTCCCGGATCATGAGAACTTACTAAGACATCCTCTACTCGACGATCACCTTTCGAGGCAAGGCAACAGTGAGGCGTACCCTAGGGGTGGTGTGTGATTTGTGTGTCATGTTCATTTGCATTTATCTTGTTCATGTCAAAGTGATCTATGCGTTTGTTTTTATTTTTTGTCATTCATTCTTGCATGCGATTGTTAACAGTTAAAAAAGTTGCGGAAATATAAAGTTCTAAACTATTACAAAGGCGCGGGTCCACATCGCCAAAATTAATCCAGGACCCGATTTGACAGAAAGTAAATAAAGTGCGAGAAATAAAATGTCCGAGTTTACAAGGCTTTGGGAGAGTTACATTAATATTTAAAAGAAGGAATAAATAAAATGCGCGAATTGAATTAAAATTGAAAACGAGGGCGTTGGACCCTTTTGAAGTTAAATTGAAATTAAAAATTAATTAATTATTTATTGAAATAAAAGAAGTGTTTTTTAGGTTTTTTTGTATTTATGAAATAAGAAAATTAAAATTAAAATTAAAAGAAACCCTAATTCTAAGTTATTTTTAATTATTTGAGAAAAATGTTAAAGTTTAACTTAATTTACTAAAGAATTTATGTACATGTTTATTTACAAAATAAATTAGTAATTAATAATAATAATAATGATGAGAAAATTATTTATTAAAAAAAATGATGAAAAAGTTAAAAACCCTAATTTCTACATATTTAATTTATTAAGAAAAATATTAAAGTTTTGAAACCTAAATTAATCTAATTAATTGTTTAAAGTTTATTTACAAAAATAATAATAGTGAAATTAATATTAATAAAATAAACATTTTTTTGATTTTTCTGTATTTTATATTTATTATGAAAATTATTTTATGGAATTAAAAGAAAACAATTAAAAAACAATTAAAATAATAAAAAGGAAAAACAAATAAAAATTAAAAATTGAGCAAACCATAGGGGGTGTCTGGCCCAAGGGGAGGTTTTTTGAAGTATTGACTCCTGAGTACCGTGGTCTGCATTCTTTGGCCATTGGATTGAGTTTCATGCATAAGTTGTTCTACTTTGGCCAATTGGCTTTTGGCTTTTGGCTTTTGGCCATTTGTGTTCTGGCTTCAACGTTCCCTTAATGTCTGGCTTAATGTCTGCCTCGCCATGTATTGGTGTCATGCATAAGTTTTTCTAGTCTGGCCATTTGGCTTTTGGCCTCAACGTTCCTTAATGAACCTGCCTGGGATCCTGTCTAAATCTGCAGTGTTGAATCTCACAAACACATCAAATAAAATCATAAAATGCAAATAAAGCCAATATATGAAGAAATTTAATGTTTAGGCACAATATGGCATGTATGAATGATTATACCCTTTTGATCATGGAGATCAAATCAACCTTACCCTTACTGGAAAAGTAGTGACATGAATGCTTTTATGCCCTTTGGATCATGGAGATCAAGCCAGCCTTACCCTTACTGAAGAAGTAATAAGATGTTGGTTTGTAACTGAGATGGCTTGTTTGTAGTGAGAGAGGGATTTGTAATAAGGATTTCAAGGTTTTTAGGGTTCTTGAGAGAATTTGATATTCTGACGGCGTTGTGGCAAGGGTTTTCTTTTTTTTCTCCTCTTTTTCTTTTTTCTGGTTTGTGTGACAAGAAGGTGATTATATAGTGGAAATTAGGGTAAAGAAAATGGGCTTTGAATGTGCGATTGGGCCTCCAATATTCACTTGAATTCGTCACTTTCCAGGCTAAATCGCAGGGACTTAAGTGCATTTTTTGAAGTTGAAATGTGAAAACAAAATGTAGCCGACATCGAGAACTAACTCCTGTCCGAAGATCGACTCAATCGGATAAACGGTGAATTAGTTATGAATTTTTTAAGTTTCAGCTCAGACAAACTTATTTTGGGCTCCAGTGTCGGCTCTGACACGTTCTTCAATAAAAAACTGGTATTGATCGGTGCATAATTTGGTCTCGACTTTTGAAGAAAAGTTGTAGACCTATGAGTCAGTGACCTTGTGTAAAAATATGAGTCCAATCCGATAAAAATTGACCGAGTTATGAATTTTCGAAGTTTCGGCTCAGATGAAATAATATTCAGCATTCAGGATTTTCAGCGTGTCACGCACTCTGAGCAAAAAACGAAGGCCTTTTGAATACCGTTTGAACTCAATACCTTCTGTGAAAATGTAGCCGACTCAATTTGTGAAATTTTGGCACCGGAACCAGCTCGATACGATGAAAATCGACCAAGTTATGATTTTTTGAACATGACACAAATAAACTTCTGTCACAAATTTTCTGCACGAAAATACTTGATAAATCCACATTTTTGAAGACCTTCTGATCGAAATTGGCTTCCAGCCGTGAGAGATGAAAACGTAGATAATGTCAAGACGGAATTTTGGCCACCGTAACGGGTTCAAAATGAGTCACGATCTTCAAGTTATGAATTTTTTTAGCGCGTAAAAACTGCACTTTCAGCACACTTTTTCACCATATTTCTTCAAGAAAACTCGCACATTCGGATACCTTCTTTAAAGAATTATCTCTTGAGCCGAACCTGAATTTGAGAATATGTTATCAGAGATATCTTGGTGAAAGAATACCTGAATATGACGCGCCGGGTTGGACTTGTGAATTTTTCTTGGAATATTTTGAGAAATATGGGAGGGCAAATTTTGGGGTACAACAGTTGCCCCTGTTCAATCTTCTTAGACCTGAGGATGCAGATTGGCTGACGTGCCTTTCGTAATCTGAGGGTGGAAGATGATTGAACACTAGAGTGCCCAGAAATTTGCGCTCACATAGTAGTGTGATGGTGGGAATGGGCTTATAGATGCCATTTAGAGGTTGCTGGATAGGATGATGGGCTTATAGATGCCATCTGGATGTTGATTGCGTAAGAGATTCCTTAGCGAGAACCTGCGTACCTGCAAAAGAAAAAATGGGTACCTGACATGTTGCAGGAGCTGGTTTTCAGATGCTTGGTATAGATGTGTCCTGACTGGTTACAGGAGCTGAGTCTGGAGCTTCAAACGGCGATGAATGAACCAGGGATGGTTACTGCCTTAGCATGAATGGTAAAAGAATCTTGGACGATTACTACCCCAACAGGAACGCTGAGAGAATCTTGGGTGTCTTCTACTAGGATAAGAATCAGGGAGATCTTAGGGTCGATCTGACTGAACCAGAGAAGGCCTTTGACTGGATAAGCATCAGGAAAATCTTAGGGTCGATTTAACTGAAACGGACAAGGTCTTGGAATATCTTCAACTGGATAAGCATCAGGGAGATCTTAGGGTCGATCTGACTGAACCAGAGAAGGCCTTTGACTGGATAAGCATCAGGAAAATCTTAGGGTCGACTTAACTGAACCGGACAAGGTCTTGAAATATCTTCAACTGGATAAGCATCAGGGAGATCTTGGGGTCGATCTGACTGAACCAGAGAAGGCCTTTGACTGGATAAGCATCAGGAAAATCTTAGAAGGCCTTTGACTGGATAAGCATCAGGAAAATCTTAGGGTCGATTTAACTGAACCGGTCTAGGTCTTGAAATATCTTCAACTGGATAAGCATCAGGGAGATCTTAGGGTCGATCTGACTGAACCAGAGAAGGCCTTTGACTGGATAAGCATCAGGAAAATCTTAGGGTCGATTTAACTGAACCGGTCTAGGTCTTGAAATATCTTCAACTGGATAAGCATCAGGGAGATCTTAGGGTCGATCTGACTGAACCAGAGAAGGCCTTTGACTGGATAAGCATCAGGAAAATCTTAGGGTCGATTTAACTGAACCGGTCTAGGTCTTGAAATATGATTGAGAATTTAACTGCATCTTTCCTGAAAGGTAAAAGTCAGTCATATGCAATGCATGATATGGATCAAGCAATGATGTTCTCAACATAAATGAGACTTGTATGATATGATGCGTCTATGCATGTTATAATGATGTATGTGATGTTTATGTATGTGTTTTTCGTCTAGGAAAATGAATCCTTGACGGGTGCCGGGAAGTCATATCTTGGGCTGATATTGAAGAATAGCTTTTGCTTCCGCTGGGGGATGATAGTTGCAAGAATACCGGTGGGAGAAGATGACTCCGTTGAGGAATGAACTTGGCGAATGGAAGATTCTGCGGGGAGAAAAAATACTCTAGCGACCATGCTGGGAAGCAATACTCTGTGGGGATAGAGATGCTTTGCTGAATGTTGATAGTAACTTGCTGAGGATGTCTTGTTGTTGGAAGTGTGAATAGACTTCGCTTGGGATAGGAAAGAACTACGTTGACGACGACCTTTCCGTGGCTTTTGGCTGAGGATAACCCAGTTATATCCGATTAAGGAAATAACTCTTTAAATAAAGCCGGACGACGCATTCGTGCTTTCGGGGATAAGCTTCCAGAATCTACTGGGGATAAGCTTATTGCTTGGGGTTATGAATTCCAACTTTCCTGGGGAAACTGGATTGGACTCTTCTGGGGAGTTTTGATATGCTGGGGAAGTGATCCCTTTGAATGTTGATGTACCGCCGGGGAACAATCTTTTAGACCAAGACTGCCGGGGATGCTTGTATTGCTGCAGGGGAAGTATTGAGATCTACGGGAGGATAATCAACTTCCTTGAGATTTGATACTTTTGCTTAGAGAAGAATGTATTGGCTCTCTGGGGAATTAAGATATCCTGGTTGTTCTTCAGCCGAACCTACCTTGGTACCTTGGAGGACAGAACCATTAGGTTGCTTAGACAACTCTTCATTGCCCCTGTTTCTGAGGTGGGAGAGGAAGACCTATGAGGTGCTGATAGTTGTTGACAGACAAACCTTCTTCTGGTAGGCAAGTGACGAGATTCCAGGACATAGTCGTACGCTTTGATCCCTAACTTTTGCCTGAACCGCCCTTTCGGGTTTTTGGTCCACCGAGATACCCATTTTTGCCCAAGCCGCCTTTTCAGGTTTTCGACCTGCCGGGTGTACAGATTTTCCATTTCATCCCTCATTTTGCCCGAACCCTTTTGGTTCGCCGGGAAGCCCTTATTTTTGCCTAGGTGTGTCAACCTAGCGGGTCTTTAATTGTGCGTGGTATTTTTTTTCGACTATGTCCCCGCTCTCAGAATGTAGGGAGTTGCCCCTGTTAGAAGTGTTATGTCATGCCACCAGAAGGTGTTTGATCAGGCAATATTTATTGTTGAAATGCCCCAAGTGACTCAGGCAGAGATTTGCCCCAGGCTGTTTGGCCTTTGAGAGATTCTCCGGATTTTGGCTTAACTGCCCCAGATGATAGACCACGGTCATGTCTGCCCCTTGATTGGAAGTACTCTTGTTCATTAGGCATTCGTCGTGCGAATTTCTATGTTGTTCAAGCAAAAGGTCATATGCAAACAAAGTTATGTTAAAATGCAAAGCTTATGTCTGTCTTGAAGATTTTGAAAATGCATTCTTTTTCATAAAACAAGTGAATGTTTGTAAAACGTGATGTCAACTCCGTATTTACCGTAGGCCTTAAGGAGTCAGGATACCTTTCGTAACAGTATGCTTTCGAACTAACCCATGCTTCAGCTAGGACTTTTAAGGGTTATAACGTGGCCTGGTTCACGGTTTAAGAAACAAAGGATAAAGGCTCAAATTATTTGTACCCACCCGTTCTTCGTGATGTTCTCCAAACCTAAACTCAATTGATCATACGTTAGACCTTGTTTGAGTCTTTGCTCTGATTTTCCGGTGATGATTCGGATGTTGATAACTTATTTTGAATAGGCAGTCATTCCTTTCTTGTTGAGGGTTGGTAAGACCTCTTTCTTGTCGGATTTTTTTGTTATCCCTTTCTTTTTTGCCTGAACTGTTTCCTTTTTTGGAATTACAGTCAGCAGGATGCCCCAGTTTCGTAAGTCTCCTTTATAGGTTTTGACTTTTTGGGCTTTTCATTTATGAACTCTTTTTTTTTTTTGATAATGACTGCCTGTCTTTATTGATTATTCGGAACCATCACTGTCTTTCTTTGTTTTGTAAGGATCTTTTTGGTGCCATTCGTTGTGCACTTGGATCAACTGAGAGAACTACCCTGCCCCAGGTTATGATTAAGGGTTTTAAATTTCGAAAAGAAAAACTCCTACTTCTTTGGCTCAGAGGGGTTGACGAGGGATTATCTTCCTTATAACTCCAGTGTTTAGGGATTGAAACAATGCATGTACCTCATCAGCGGGGTCTGTTCAAAAGCATACTGTAAAGATCGTGGTATTGTTTTCGTCATCCTCCCTCAAGAGGCTTGGAATTTTAGATCAAGAGTTGATATTAGAAAAAAAAAAAAAGAAAAAAAAAATGAAAATAATTTGCATTTAGTGAATACGAATATATTGCTTCAAAACAGACATATGCGATGCATTAATGAAATAACAATGTTTAACAATGAACAAATGTTTGATCAAAAGAAAATCGCAACTTGAACATTCGAATGAACAAAAGTTTTCTAGATCTCAGAGCTTGTCACTTCAAATGGTGAGCCTTGGCGGGATGGTAGAAAAATTCAGCCTGACCATCTTGGGTGAATTCCACAGCTCCTTCCTCAATCAGATCCTGGATTTTATTTTTCAGAGTCCAACAATCCTCTGTAGCATGCCCCGGGCTGTCAGAATGATAAGCGCAGTGAGCGTTGGGGTTATACTTTGGTGACGTTGTATTTTGAAACTTCGGAGCCTCTTTTAGAGTTACCAGCTTGGTCTCCAGCAACTGTGGCAATATCTGGGATAAGGTCATGCTGAGCCGAGTGAACTGCCTCCTCTCGCTCTTTTGTTGGTTGTGATGTTGAATTTGTGACATTTGAGCCATTTGGGGAGCTCTCTCCTTGCTTCTTTGTCTCAAAGGTGGTCGAACGATGACTGGCTTTTTACCCTTAAACTTTTGCCCCAGCTGGTTACCCTGAAGTAGTTGGTTGACGAGAAACCAGAGCTCGTCTTGTCTTTGAGCTAACCCTTGAATAGCAGTCACCTGCCTCAGCATCTGGGCTTTCAATGCATCCACCTCAGCTTGTAGGTGTTTCAGCCTTTCACCCTCAGCACTGTTTCTAACAAAGGTCTCCATGAGAAGTGTCCTTAGCTCCTCCTGCCCCTTGGATAGATTCAGGAGGATTTCCCCGAACCGAGTCTCTTGAGCGAGAAGGTCCTGGTTATCTGGTTGGAAGGCCATTGCTGAAATAAACAGCGAGAAAGGTAAGTGACCTGCCAGAGGGATACCTGTTATGCAATGATATGTATGATATGCATGCAATGTTTTCAAGGACCTCGCGGGGTAAACAAGAAAATTGGTTAGCATTTGGATCCGACAGTTTGATCGAAAGAACTTCATATTTGTTGAGAGTCTTTTTTCCAAGGGTCAAAGGCTCACCATATCCAGTGGGTCATAGCCCCTGACTTTAATCATCAACCTTATTTTGCTTTCTAAACAACCTTGGCTAGGGGAACCTTCTTCAGGAGTCAAAGCTCACCATATCAAGTGGGTCATAGCCCCTGACAACCTTGGCTCGGGGAACTTTCTTCAAGTGTCAAAGCTCACCATATCAAGTGGGTCATAGCCCCTGACAACTTTGGCTAGAGGAAAATAAATCCTCTTTGCCCCTTGCTAGATGTTTGATTCATCATGACCTGCATCACAAGCCCTTGAGATCCTTGAAATGGGTTAGGATGTATGCAATGGTATGATGTCATGATGCATGGGGTAATACGAATAAACCCTGTTATGAGCCCTTATTAAGGACTATAAACAGAAACCTACAAGAAACTCAAGTACAACCTGTCATGAGTCCCAGTTAAGGACTAAAAAACAAAACCTGCAAGAAACTCGGTAAACCCTGTTATGAGTCCTAATTAAGGACTACAAAACCTGCAAGAAGCTCAAGTGTCAGACAACAAGCATGCAAGTAGTCAAGTTGGAAGGCACACAAGTCACACAAGAGAAACCCTTAGAGTTCATGCCAGCATGAGGTCTAGGTATTACCCTCTTTCAGTTTGTTGGTTCATACCTGTCCTATCAAAGTAATCGGGTTCTTAGAGGATCCCAATATCATTGACTACCCTCAATCGGTCATAACTCCAGCATCGCAATCTTTTCTTGCAGCCAGAACCATCACGAGAGTTTAGCCTCAATGGGCGTAGCATACTGCTACTGTTCTATTGGCCAAGTTGGGTCATTTAAGGTTCTAAGGTCTGTTGGTGCTTAATGACTCATTGGAAGACCCATATTCTCCCCGTTTCAACACGAGGGATATCGGTACAGACCAAGGCGCCACACCAACGTAGCCACTGCTTCACCCATGTCGGTATACGCCGGACAGGTCCCTCACAGCTTATGCTACCTAAACAGGGTATCCCAGATCCGGGTTAGGATCTACGTAACTCCGATGCAACCCACAATAATAAAGCAAGCAAAGCAATACAATTGAAAACACAGTTATGAACTAATCCTAAGGTACACCTCACTTTATAAGAGTCCCCAGCAGAGTCGCCAGTTCTGTGATCGGTGGATCTGGAACTGACTGTTTAAAGCTGGTTCGCGAAATGTCGCGGAAGCAAGAGTCGCCACCGTCTTTTATTTTCTCCAAATGGAAAGGACAAAAGCACAGAAAAATTCCTTAAAGAGATTGCTCTCGGTTCGGGAGGTAGGTTATAGAAAGGGAAGGTGTTAGCACCCTTTCTATCCATGGTTATCCATGGGCTCTTAGATACTTGCTCATTTGTGTTTTCAAAAATGGTTTGTTTGCTTTTCAACTGTGGGTTTTTTTAAAAAGTTTCTTTGAAAATTCCAGTTCGACTCTTGTATCGGTCCTCAAGAGTGTTTGAAAAAATGCTTTCGAAAGCTTTTTGAAAATGTGTTGGTGTGAAAAGTATTTTTTTTGAATTTGTTTTGAATTTAGAGCAAGTATCTACGAGAACCTACCTACCCTAAGGAATTCGTCTGTGTAAATGTCCTTTAAAGTAGTGCCATCCCACCATTGAGAGGTAGGTAGCACCACCGTTGGAGGTGTTCGGGTCAATTCGAGGTTCGGGACATGGTGATCACCAGAGCAATGGGAAGACACCTTAGAAGCTACCCTCATGCCAGGTTCCCGGATCATGAGGACTTACTAAGACATCCTCTACTCGACGATCACCTTTCGAGGCAAGGCAACAGTGAGGCGTACCTTAGGGGTGGTGTGTGATTTGTGTGTCATGTTCATTTGCATTTATCTTGTTCATGTCAAAGTGATCTATGCGTTTGTTTTTATTTTTTGTCATTCATTCTTGCATGCGATTGTTAACAGTTAAAAAAGTTGCGGAAATATAAAGTTCTAAACTATTACAAAGGCGCGGGTCCACATCGCCAAAATTAATCCAGGACCCGATTTGACAGAAAGTAAATAAAGTGCGAGAAATAAAATGTCCGAGTTTACAAGGCTTTGGGAGAGTTACATTAATATTTAAAAGAAGGAATAAATAAAATGCGCGAATTGAATTAAAATTGAAAACGAGGGCGTTGGACCCTTTTGAAGTTAAATTGAAATTAAAAATTAATTAATTATTTATTGAAATAAAAGAAGTGTTTTTTAGGTTTTTTTGTATTTATGAAATAAGAAAATTAAAATTAAAATTAAAAGAAACCCTAATTCTAAGTTATTTTTAATTATTTGAGAAAAATGTTAAAGTTTAACTTAATTTACTAAAGAATTTATGTACATGTTTATTTACAAAATAAATTAGTAATTAATAATAATAATAATGATGAGAAAATTATTTATTAAAAAAAATGATGAAAAAGTTAAAAACCCTAATTTCTACATATTTAATTTATTAAGAAAAATATTAAAGTTTTGAAACCTAAATTAATCTAATTAATTGTTTAAAGTTTATTTACAAAAATAATAATAGTGAAATTAATATTAATAAAATAAACATTTTTTTGATTTTTCTGTATTTTATATTTATTATGAAAATTATTTTATGGAATTAAAAGAAAACAATTAAAAAACAATTAAAATAATAAAAAGGAAAAACAAATAAAAATTAAAAATTGAGCAAACCATAGGGGGTGTATGGCCCAAGGGGAGGTTTTTTGAAGTATTGACTCCTGAGTACCGTGGTCTGCATTCTTTGGCCATTGGATTGAGTTTCATGCATAAGTTGTTCTACTTTGGCCAATTGGCTTTTGGCTTTTGGCTTTTGGCCATTTGTGTTCTGGCTTCAACGTTCCCTTAATCTCTGGCTTAATGTCTGCCTCGCCATGTATTGGTGTCATGCATAAGTTTTTCTAGTCTGGCCATTTGGCTTTTGGCTTTTGGCCATTTGGCTTTTGGGCTCAACGTTCCTTAATGAACCTGCCTGGGATCCTGTCTAAATCTGCAGTGTTGAATCTCACAAACACATCAAATAAAATCATAAAATGCAAATAAAGCCAATATATGAAGAAATTTAATGTTTAGGCACAATATGGCATGTATGAATGATTATACCCTTTTGATCATGGAGATCAAAACAACCTTACCCTTACTGGAAAAGTAGTGACATGAATGCTTTTATGCCCTTTGGATCATGGAGATCAAGCCAGCCTTACCCTTACTGAAGAAGTAATAAGATGTTAGTTTGTTACTGAGATGGCTTGTTTGTAGTGAGAGAGGGATTTGTAATAAGGATTTCAAGGTTTTTAGGGTTCTTGAGAGAATTTGATATTCTGACGGCGTTGTGGCAAGGGTTTTCTTTTTTTTCTCCTCTTTTTCTTTTTTCTGGTTTGTGTGACAAGAAGGTGATTATATAGTGGAAATTAGGGTAAAGAAAATGGGCTTTGAATGTGCGATTGGGCCTCCAATATTCACTTGAATTCGTCACTTTCCAGGCTAAATCGCAGGGACTTAAGTGCATTTTTTGAAGTTGAAATGTGAAAACAAAATGTAGCCGACATCGAGAACTAACTCCTGTCCGAAGATCGACTCAATCGGATAAACGGTGAATTAGTTATGAATTTTTTAAGTTTCAGCTCAGACAAACTTATTTTGGGCTCCAGTGTCGGCTCTGACACGTTCTTCAATAAAAAACTGGTATTGATCGGTGCATAATTTGGTCTCGACTTTTGAAGAAAAGTTGTAGACCTATGAGTCAGTGACCTTGTGTAAAAATATGAGTCCAATCCGATAAAAATTGACCGAGTTATGAATTTTCGAAGTTTCGGCTCAGATGAAATAATATTCAGCATTCAGGATTTTCAGCGTGTCACGCACTCTGAGCAAAAAACGAAGGCCTTTTGAATACCGTTTGAACTCAATACCTTCTGTGAAAATGTAGCCGACTCAATTTGTGAAATTTTGGCACCGGAACCAGCTCGATACGATGAAAATCGACCAAGTTATGATTTTTTGAACATGACACAAATAAACTTCTGTCACAAATTTTCTGCACGAAAATACTTGATAAATCCACATTTTTGAAGACCTTCTGATCGAAATTGGCTTCCAGCCGTGAGAGATGAAAACGTAGATAATGTCAAGACGGAATTTTGGCCACCGTAACGGGTTCAAAATGAGTCACGATCTTCAAGTTATGAATTTTTTTAGCGCGTAAAAACTGCACTTTCAGCACACTTTTTCACCATATTTCTTCAAGAAAACTCGCACATTCGGATACCTTCTTTAAAGAATTATCTCTTGAGCCGAACCTGAATTTGAGAATATGTTATCAGAGATATCTTGGTGAAAGAATACCTGAATATGACGCGCCGGGTTGGACTTGTGAATTTTTCTTGGAATATTTTGAGAAATATGGGAGGGCAAATTTTGGGGTACAACAGTTGCCCCTGTTCAATCTTCTTAGACCTGAGGATGCAGATTGGCTGACGTGCCTTTCGTAATCTGAGGGTGGAAGATGATTGAACACTAGAGTGCCCAGAAATTTGCGCTCACATAGTAGTGTGATGGTGGGAATGGGCTTATAGATGCCATTTAGAGGTTGCTGGATAGGATGATGGGCTTATAGATGCCATCTGGATGTTGATTGCGTAAGAGATTCCTTAGCGAGAACCTGCGTACCTGCAAAAGAAAAAATGGGTACCTGACATGTTGCAGGAGCTGGTTTTCAGATGCTTGGTATAGATGTGTCCTGACTGGTTACAGGAGCTGAGTCTGGAGCTTCAAACGGCGATGAATGAACCAGGGATGGTTACTGCCTTAGCATGAATGGTAAAAGAATCTTGGACGATTACTACCCCAACAGGAACGCTGAGAGAATCTTGGGTGTCTTCTACTAGGATAAGAATCAGGGAGATCTTAGGGTCGATCTGACTGAACCAGAGAAGGCCTTTGACTGGATAAGCATCAGGAAAATCTTAGGGTCGATTTAACTGAAACGGACAAGGTCTTGGAATATCTTCAACTGGATAAGCATCAGGGAGATCTTAGGGTCGATCTGACTGAACCAGAGAAGGCCTTTGACTGGATAAGCATCAGGAAAATCTTAGGGTCGACTTAACTGAACCGGACAAGGTCTTGAAATATCTTCAACTGGATAAGCATCAGGGAGATCTTGGGGTCGATCTGACTGAACCAGAGAAGGCCTTTGACTGGATAAGCATCAGGAAAATCTTAGAAGGCCTTTGACTGGATAAGCATCAGGAAAATCTTAGGGTCGATTTAACTGAACCGGTCTAGGTCTTGAAATATCTTCAACTGGATAAGCATCAGGGAGATCTTAGGGTCGATCTGACTGAACCAGAGAAGGCCTTTGACTGGATAAGCATCAGGAAAATCTTAGGGTCGATTTAACTGAACCGGTCTAGGTCTTGAAATATCTTCAACTGGATAAGCATCAGGGAGATCTTAAGGTCGATCTGACTGAACCAGAGAAGGCCTTTGACTGGATAAGCATCAGGAAAATCTTAGGGTCGATTTAACTGAACCGGTCTAGGTCTTGAAATATGATTGAGAATTTAACTGCATCTTTCCTGAAAGGTAAAAGTCAGTCATATGCAATGCATGATATGGATCAAGCAATGATGTTCTCAACATAAATGAGACTTGTATGATATGATGCGTCTATGCATGTTATAATGATGTATGTGATGTTTATGTATGTGTTTTTCGTCTAGGAAAATGAATCCTTGACGGGTGCCGGGAAGTCATATCTTGGGCTGATATTGAAGAATAGCTTTTGCTTCCGCTGGGGGATGATAGTTGCAAGAATACCGGTGGGAGAAGATGACTCCGTTGAGGAATGAACTTGGCGAATGGAAGATTCTGCGGGGAGAAAAAATACTCTAGCGACCATGCTGGGAAGCAATACTCTGTGGGGATAGAGATGCTTTGCTGAATGTTGATAGTAACTTGCTGAGGATGTCTTGTTGTTGGAAGTGTGAATAGACTTCGCTTGGGATAGGAAAGAACTACGTTGACGACGACCTTTCCGTGGCTTTTGGCTGAGGATAACCCAGTTATATCCGATTAAGGAAATAACTCTTTAAATAAAGCCGGACGACGCATTCGTGCTTTCGGGGATAAGCTTCCAGAATCTACTGGGGATAAGCTTATTGCTTGGGGTTATGAATTCCAACTTTCCTGGGGAAACTGGATTGGACTCTTCTGGGGAGTTTTGATATGTTGGGGAAGTGATCCCTTTGAATGTTGATGTACCGCCGGGGAACAATCTTTTAGACCAAGACTGCCGGGGATGCTTGTATTGCTGCAGGGGAAGTATTGAGATCTACGGGAGGATAATCAACTTCCTTGAGATTTGATACTTTTGCTTAGAGAAGAATGTACTGGCTCTCTGGGGAATTAAGATATCCTGGTTGTTCTTCAGCCGAACCTACCTTGGTACCTTGGAGGACATAACCATTAGGTTGCTTAGACAACTCTTCATTGCCCCTGTTTCTGAGGTGGGAGAGGAAGACCTATGAGGTGCTGATAGTTGTTGACAGACAAACCTTCTTCTGGTAGGCAAGTGACGAGATTCCAGGACATAGTCGTACGCTTTGATCCCTAACTTTTGCCTGAACCGCCCTTTCGGGTTTTTGGTCCACCGAGATACCCATTTTTGCCCAAGCCGCCTTTTCAGGTTTTCGACCTGCCGGGTGTACAGATTTTCCATTTCATCCCTCATTTTGCCCGAACCCTTTTGGTTCGCCGGGAAGCCCTTATTTTTGCCTAGGTGTGTCAACCTAGCGGGTCTTTAATTGTGCGTGGTATTTTTTTTCGACTATGTCCCCGCTCTCAGAATGTAGGGAGTTGCCCCTGTTAGAAGTGTTATGTCATGCCACCAGAAGGTGTTTGATCAGGCAATATTTATTGTTGAAATGCCCCAAGTGACTCAGGCAGAGATTTGCCCCAGGCTGTTTGGCCTTTGAGAGATTCTCCGGATTTTGGCTTAACTGCCCCAGATGATAGACCACGGTCATGTCTGCCCCTTGATTGGAAGTACTCTTGTTCATTAGGCATTCGTCGTGCGAATTTCTATGTTGTTCAAGCAAAAGGTCATATGCAAACAAAGTTATGTTAAAATGCAAAGCTTATGTCTGTATTGAAGATTTTGAAAATGCATTCTTTTTCATAAAACAAGTGAATGTTTGTAAAACGTGATGTCAACTCCGTATTTACCGTAGGCCTTAAGGAGTCAGGATACCTTTCGTAACAGTATGCTTTCGAACTAACCCATGCTTCAGCTAGGACTTTTAAGGGTTATAACGTGGCCTGGTTCACGGTTTAAGAAACAAAGGATAAAGGCTCAAATTATTTGTACCCACCCGTTCTTCGTGATGTTCTCCAAACCTAAACTCAATTGATCATACGTTAGACCTTGTTTGAGTCTTTGCTCTGATTTTCCGGTGATGATTCGGATGTTGATAACTTATTTTGAATAGGCAGTCATTCCTTTCTTGTTGAGGGTTGGTAAGACCTCTTTCTTGTCGGATTTTTTTGTTATCCCTTTCTTTTTTGCCTGAACTGTTTCCTTTTTTGGAATTACAGTCAGCAGGATGCCCCAGTTTCGTAAGTCTCCTTTATAGGTTTTGACTTTTTGGGCTTTTCATTTATGAACTCTTTTTTTTTTTTGATAATGACTGCCTGTCTTTATTGATTATTCGGAACCATCACTGTCTTTCTTTGTTTTGTAAGGATCTTTTTGGTGCCATTCGTTGTACACTTGGATCAACTGAGAGAACTACCCTGCCCCAGGTTATGATTAAGGGTTTTAAATTTCGAAAAGAAAAACTCCTACTTCTTTGGCTCAGAGGGGTTGACGAGGGATTATCTTCCTTATAACTCCAGTGTTTAGGGATTGAAACAATGCATGTACCTCATCAGCGGGGTCTGTTCAAAAGCATACTGTAAAGATCGTGGTATTGTTTTCGTCATCCTCCCTCAAGAGGCTTGGAATTTTAGATCAAGAGTTGATATCAGAAAAAAAAAAAAAAAGAAAAAAAAAAAGAAAATAATTTGCATTTAGTGAATACGAATATATTGCTTCAAAACAGACATATGCGATGCATTAATGAAATAACAATGTTTAACAATGAACAAATGTTTGATCAAAAGAAAATCGCAACTTGAACATTCGAATGAACAAAAGTTTTCTAGATCTCAGAGCTTGTCACTTCAAATGGTGAGCCTTGGCGGGATGGTAGAAAAATTCAGCCTGACCATCTTGGGTGAATTCCACAGCTCCTTCCTCAATCAGATCCTGGATTTTATTTTTCAGAGTCCAACAATCCTCTGTAGCATGCCCCGGGCTGTCAGAATGATAAGCGCAGTGAGCGTTGGGGTTATACTTTGGTGACGTTGTATTTTGAAACTTCGGAGCCTCTTTTAGAGTTACCAGCTTGGTCTCCAGCAACTGTGGCAATATCTGGGATAAGGTCATGCTGAGCCGAGTGAACTGCCTCCTCTCGCTCTTTTGTTGGTTGTGATGTTGAATTTGTGACATTTGAGCCATTTGGGGAGCTCTCTCCTTGCTTCTTTGTCTCAAAGGTGGTCGAACGATGACTGGCTTTTTACCCTTAGACTTTTGCCCCAGCTGGTTACCCTGAAGTAGTTGGTTGACGAGAAACCAGAGCTCGTCTTGTCTTTGAGCTAACCCTTGAATAGCAGTCACCTGCCTCAGCATCTGGGCTTTCAATGCATCCACCTCAGCTTGTAGGTGTTTCAGCCTTTCACCCTCAGCACTGTTTCTAACAAAGGTCTCCATGAGAAGTGTCCTTAGCTCCTCCTGCCCCTTGGATAGATTCAGGAGGATTTCCCCGAACCGAGTCTCTTGAGCGAGAAGGTCCTGGTTATCTGGTTGGAAGGCCATTGCTGAAATAAACAGCGAGAAAGGTAAGTGACCTGCCAGAGGGATACCTGTTATGCAATGATATGTATGATATGCATGCAATGTTTTCAAGGACCTCGCGGGGTAAACAAGAAAATTGGTTAGCATTTGGATCCGACAGTTTGATCGAAAGAACTTCATATTTGTTGAGAGTCTTTTTTCCAAGGGTCAAAGGCTCACCATATCCAGTGGGTCATAGCCCCTGACTTTAATCATCAACCTTATTTTGCTTTCTAAATAACCTTGGCTAGGGGAACCTTCTTCAGGAGTCAAAGCTCACCATATCAAGTGGGTCATAGCCCCTGACAACCTTGGCTCGGGGAACTTTCTTCAAGTGTCAAAGCTCACCATATCAAGTGGGTCATAGCCCCTGACAACTTTGGCTAGAGGAAAATAAATCCTCTTTGCCCCTTGCTAGATGTTTGATTCATCATGACCTGCATCACAAGCCCTTGAGATCCTTGAAATGGGTTAGGATGTATGCAATGGTATGATGTCATGATGCATGGGGTAATACGAATAAACCCTGTTATGAGCCCTTATTAAGGACTATAAACAGAAACCTACAAGAAACTCAAGTACAACCTGTCATGAGTCCCAGTTAAGGACTAAAAAACAAAACCTGCAAGAAACTCGGTAAACCCTGTTATGAGTCCTAATTAAGGACTACAAAACCTGCAAGAAGCTCAAGTGTCAGACAACAAGCATGCAAGTAGTCAAGTTGGAAGGCACACAAGTCACACAAGAGAAACCCTTAGAGTTCATGCCAGCATGAGGTCTAGGTATTACCCTCTTTCAGTTTGTTGGTTCATACCTGTCCTATCAAAGTAATTGGGTTCTTAGAGGATCCCAATATCATTGACTACCCTCAATCGGTCATAACTCCAGCATCGCAATCTTTTCTTGCAGCCAGAACCATCACGAGAGTTTAGCCTCAATGGGCGTAGCATACTGCTACTGTTCTATTGGCCAAGTTGGGTCATTTAAGGTTCTAAGGTCTGTTGGTGCTTAATGACTCATTGGAAGACCCATATTCTCCCCGTTTCAACACGAGGGATATCGGTACAGACCAAGGCGCCACACCAACGTAGCCACTGCTTCACCCATGTCGGTATACGCCGGACAGGTCCCTCACAGCTTATGCTACCTAAACAGGGTATCCCAGATCCGGGTTAGGATCTACGTAACTCCGATGCAACCCACAATAATAAAGCAAGCAAAGCAATACAATTGAAAACACAGTTATGAACTAATCCTAAGGTACACCTCACTTTATAAGAGTCCCCAGCAGAGTCGCCAGTTCTGTGATCGGTGGATCTGGAACTGACTGTTTAAAGCTGGTTCGCGAAATGTCGCGGAAGCAAGAGTCGCCACCGTCTTTTATTTTCTCCAAATGGAAAGGACAAAAGCACAGAAAAATTCCTTAAAGAGATTGCTCTCGGTTCGGGAGGTAGGTTATAGAAAGGGAAGGTGTTAGCACCCTTTCTATCCATGGTTATCCATGGGCTCTTAGATACTTGCTCATTTGTGTTTTCAAAAATGGTTTGTTTGCTTTTCAACTGTGGGTTTTTTTAAAAAGTTTCTTTGAAAATTCCAGTTCGACTCTTGTATCGGTCCTCAAGAGTGTTTGAAAAAATGCTTTCGAAAGCTTTTTGAAAATGTGTTGGTGTGAAAAGTATTTTTTTTGAATTTGTTTTGAATTTAGAGCAAGTATCTACGAGAACCTACCTACCCTAAGGAATTCGTCTGTGTAAATGTCCTTTAAAGTAGTGCCATCCCACCATTGAGAGGTAGGTAGCACCACCGTTGGAGGTGTTCGGGTCAATTCGAGGTTCGGGACATGGTGATCACCAGAGCAATGGGAAGACACCTTAGAAGCTACCCTCATGCCAGGTTCCCGGATCATGAGGACTTACTAAGACATCCTCTACTCGACGATCACCTTTCGAGGCAAGGCAACAGTGAGGCGTACCCTAGGGGTGGTGTGTGATTTGTGTGTCATGTTCATTTGCATTTATCTTGTTCATGTCAAAGTGATCTATGCGTTTGTTTTTATTTTTTGTCATTCATTCTTGCATGCGATTGTTAACAGTTAAAAAAGTTGCGGAAATATAAAGTTCTAAACTATTACAAAGGCGCGGGTCCACATCGCCAAAATTAATCCAGGACCCGATTTGACAGAAAGTAAATAAAGTGCGAGAAATAAAATGTCCGAGTTTACAAGGCTTTGGGAGAGTTACATTAATATTTAAAAGAAGGAATAAATAAAATGCGCGAATTGAATTAAAATTGAAAACGAGGGCGTTGGACCCTTTTGAAGTTAAATTGAAATTAAAAATTAATTAATTATTTATTGAAATAAAAGAAGTGTTTTTTAGGTTTTTTTGTATTTATGAAATAAGAAAATTAAAATTAAAATTAAAAGAAACCCTAATTCTAAGTTATTTTTAATTATTTGAGAAAAATGTTAAAGTTTAACTTAATTTACTAAAGAATTTATGTACATGTTTATTTACAAAATAAATTAGTAATTAATAATAATAATAATGATGAGAAAATTATTTATTAAAAAAAATGATGAAAAAGTTAAAAACCCTAATTTCTACATATTTAATTTATTAAGAAAAATATTAAAGTTTTGAAACCTAAATTAATCTAATTAATTGTTTAAAGTTTATTTACAAAAATAATAATAGTGAAATTAATATTAATAAAATAAACATTTTTTTGATTTTTCTGTATTTTATATTTATTATGAAAATTATTTTATGGAATTAAAAGAAACCAATTAAAAAACAATTAAAATAATAAAAAGGAAAAACAAATAAAAATTAAAAATTGAGCAAACCATAGGGGGTGTCTGGCCCAAGGGGAGGTTTTTTGAAGTATTGACTCCTGAGTACCGTGGTCTGCATTCTTTGGCCATTGGATTGAGTTTCATGCATAATTGTTCTACTTTGGCCAATTGGCTTTTGGCTTTTGGCTTTTGGCCATTTGTGTTCTGGCTTCAACGTTCCCTTAATCTCTGGCTTAATGTCTGTCTCGCCATGTATTGGTGTCATGCATAAGTTTTTCTAGTCTGGCCATTTGGCTTTTGGCTTTTGGCCATTTGGCTTTTGGGCTCAACGTTCCTTAATGAACCTGCCTGGGATCCTGTCTAAATCTGCAGTGTTGAATCTCACAAACACATCAAATAAAATCATAAAATGCAAATAAAGCCAATATATGAAGAAATTTAATGTTTAGGCACAATATGGCATGTATGAATGATTATACCCTTTTGATCATGGAGATCAAATCAACCTTACCCTTACTGGAAAAGTAGTGACATGAATGCTTTTATGCCCTTTGGATCATGGAGATCAAGCCAGCCTTACCCTTACTGAAGAAGTAATAAGATGTTGGTTTGTAACTGAGATGGCTTGTTTGTAGTGAGAGAGGGATTTGTAATAAGGATTTCAAGGTTTTTAGGGTTCTTGAGAGAATTTGATATTCTGACGGCGTTGTGGCAAGGGTTTTCTTTTTTTTCTCCTCTTTTTCTTTTTTCTGGTTTGTGTGACAAGAAGGTGATTATATAGTGGAAATTAGGGTAAAGAAAATGGGCTTTGAATGTGCGATTGGGCCTCCAATATTCACTTGAATTCGTCACTTTCCAGGCTAAATCGCAGGGACTTAAGTGCATTTTTTGAAGTTGAAATGTGAAAACAAAATGTAGCCGACATCGAGAACTAACTCCTGTCCGAAGATCGACTCAATCGGATAAACGGTGAATTAGTTATGAATTTTTTAAGTTTCAGCTCAGACAAACTTATTTTGGGCTCCAGTGTCGGCTCTGACACGTTCTTCAATAAAAAACTGGTATTGATCGGTGCATAATTTGGTCTCGACTTTTGAAGAAAAGTTGTAGACCTATGAGTCAGTGACCTTGTGTAAAAATATGAGTCCAATCCGATAAAAATTGACCGAGTTATGAATTTTCGAAGTTTCGGCTCAGATGAAATAATATTCAGCATTCAGGATTTTCAGCGTGTCACGCACTCTGAGCAAAAAACGAAGGCCTTTTGAATACCGTTTGAACTCAATACCTTCTGTGAAAATGTAGCCGACTCAATTTGTGAAATTTTGGCACCGGAACCAGCTCGATACGATGAAAATCGACCAAGTTATGATTTTTTGAACATGACACAAATAAACTTCTGTCACAAATTTTCTGCACGAAAATACTTGATAAATCCACATTTTTGAAGACCTTCTGATCGAAATTGGCTTCCAGCCGTGAGAGATGAAAACGTAGATAATGTCAAGACGGAATTTTGGCCACCGTAACGGGTTCAAAATGAGTCACGATCTTCAAGTTATGAATTTTTTTAGCGCGTAAAAACTGCACTTTCAGCACACTTTTTCACCATATTTCTTCAAGAAAACTCGCACATTCGGATACCTTCTTTAAAGAATTATCTCTTGAGCCGAACCTGAATTTGAGAATATGTTATCAGAGATATCTTGGTGAAAGAATACCTGAATATGACGCGCCGGGTTGGACTTGTGAATTTTTCTTGGAATATTTTGAGAAATATGGGAGGGCAAATTTTGGGGTACAACACCGGTCCAGTTGAAGTTATTCCAAGACCTTGTCTGGTCCAGTTAAATCGACTCCTAAAGATTTTTCTGATGCCGATCCAGTCAAAGTTATCCCAAGACCTTCTCTGGTCCAGTTAAATCGATTCCTAAAGATTTTTCTAATGCCGATCCAGTTGAAGTTATTCCAAGACCTTTTCTGGTCCAGTTAAATCGACTCCTAAAGATTTTTCTGATGCCGATCCAGTCAAAGTTATCCCAAGACCTTCTCTGGTCCAGTTAAATCAATTCCTAAAGATTTTTCTGATGTCGATCCAGTCAAAGTTAATCCAAGACCTTGTCTGGTCCAGTTAAATCGATTCCTAAAGATTTTTCTGATGCCGATCCAGTCAAAGTTCATCCAAGACCTTCTCTAGTCCAGTTAAATCGATTCCTAAAGATTTTTCTGATGTCGATCCAGTTGAAGTTATTCCAAGACCTTGTTTGGTCCAGCTAAATCGATTCCTAAAGATTTTTCTGATGTCGATCCAGTCAAAGTTAATCCAAGACCTCCTCTGGTTCAGTCAGATCTCCGATAAGATCTCCCTGATTCGTATTCCAGTTGAAGTTTAGACCATCTATCAACAACCTCCAAATGGCATCTGTAAGCCCATTCCCGACATCACAATGTTGATACCACTTCATGCGAGTGCAAATTTCTGGGCACTCTAGTGTTCAATCATCTTCCACCTTCGGATCACTAAAGGACCGAAAGCCAATCTATATCCCCAGGTTTAAGAAAATTGAAAAGGGGCAGATGTTGTACCCCAAAATTTTCCCTCTCATATTTCTCAAGACATTGAAAGAAGAATCTCCAAATGGCTCAAGATTGCTCAAGAGTTGGACAGCCAAATCATCTCCTAAGGCAGTCAACCTCAAATTAGGGTTTTGTGTTGCATCAAGGTCCTTGCATCCAAATGACCTCAAGTGCTCCCCAATGTCCTAATATGTTCTCAAGTTCATCCATGTCAAATTTTAAGCCTTGCAGAGGAAGTTTGGTCAGTCAATTGCTTAAAAGGTCCAAAAATTGACTGTGCTAGGGCAAAAGTCAACTGTGACCTATAAACAGTCAAACTTCAATATTTTTTGTCAACATTCTCATTTTGAAGGATATTTCATCATTTGATCAAGGGTTGATCATGATTCATCAAGGATTTCTCAAAATTCATCAAGACTCAAAAGTTGCTAAATTAGGGTTTTGTAGGAAAAGTCAACTCAACTTTGACCAAGCATAAGTTTATCATAATTTATGAGAAATGACCCATCCAAATCTCATTTTGAATAGGATGCAATTTCATACAATCCATCTTCACACCCCAAGATCAAGAAATGCACTCACAAAAAGTTACAAATTTGGACATTATAGGTCATTTTTGAAAGTCAACAAGAACACCTTTTTTTCCAAAGCTTATAACTTGAGCATGGAATATCAAAATGATATGAGAGCAAAAGGGTGGGTTAGAGGACATCTCGAGCTTTCCAAAAAATCCAAGAACACTTCCAAAGGTTCAAAATTGAAGAAGTTATGCATTGTTGAAGTTGGGTATTTTTGCAAAATTGCCAAAAGTCAACTATCCCCAAAACTTAAAATTTTGTCAAATGTGCCCATTCTTTTCCACTTGATTTGATCTTGGTACACTACACGCGTGTCCTAGCTTCAGCCTCATGACCATTTATCAATTTTATTATTTTATTTTATTTTTTAATGAATTATTGCATTTTAAATCAATTTAAATCATATAAAATCCAAACATTGATTCTTGGATCTCCTTTTGGCTATTTCAGGACCTAATCATAATCATAAAGTTGATCAAATTCGTATCTCACCATATCATGAACAAAAAGATAGATTTTGGACAAAATTGGAAGCTTTTTAATGGAGGATCAAATCAAATCTCCAAGCCATAATGCACAAAGATTCAGTCCACAAAACTTGACCTAATGCATTGCTTTATACATATACAAGTGAAAGGCACGAGTTTTAGAGGTTAGAAGCTGCAAGAACACAAAAACCAATCTTGAAAAAACTTGGAAAAAGCTTGAAACTGAAATCACTCTTAGAGGCCAATTCAGAACCAAATCTCAACGTGAATCAATTGTTGGACCTCCACTGAGTGAGAAGCAACCAAAAGCAAGCCATCACGCCCTCTCAATCGTGCTGTAATTCCTTCAAAAAACCGCTCTGCACTTGAAATCGTATCCTCATATTCTTGCATTTTCTGGGCAAAATCTTTACATATTCATGCTTATCGTTCCATTTAGAAGCTTTCTACATTATTTGATTGTGTTTATATGACCTGTAGTGCCATACCCGAATCTAGGGTTCTTGGTTCTTATTTTTGGGCGTTTTAGTTTCAGGCAAAATCAATGCAAGTAATGGAAATAGGCGTGTTCAGGAGGGAGAGACGATCATGACCATGGTCTTGGAACTAATTTCCATGGCCTGAAATTGATTTTAGGAGACACCTATGCATTTAGCTACGAATGTAAATCTGCAGGTAAAAAAACCAGGTCCAACGAAGAAGATGAATACGTGCCCCCTCCCCATTGGACGATTTGAATTTGGCACGTTTTGTTTTTTATATTTCTGGAATTTACGTGTTTTCCAATATTATATTTGATTCTTATTGCACTAACAAATAAAAGGCGCTAGCTGAGTGGTAGTGGAGCATATGCATTGGCTAACAGGACCTGGGTTCGAATCCCAGGTCCCCAACATATTTGTTGTATTTTTCTTCTAGGTATTCCAATGCAAAGCCAGGCGTGTGGTTTACCATGCATCATCATCCAATCATCTGCCAGATGGCCCCGAGCCAGATCTGGTGGTCCAGAATGAAAGACCATCATACAACTCAAGTCAATGAGCGCATGGAGAATCAGAAAAGTCCAATAGGCCTGCGTGTAAATGGGCCATCAAATTTCCAGTCTCACCTCCATTCAGGCCCAACCCCCCCCCCCCCCTTGAGTATTTCCATTTCTTTTTTTTATTTCATTTATTTATTTGTTTTGATTAATTATTTTTATTTTCTAACTAACCAATTAAAATCTTTTTCTTAATAAAATCAAAAACCAAAAATATATTTTATTTATTAAAATTAAATTCAGAACTTTATTTTTGTAAATAAATATTAATTGAATTAACTTAGTTTTAATTAGGTATAATTTTTTATATCTTTTGCAAATAATTAAAATTAATTTAGATAATTAGGTTTCATTAACTTTGATTAATTTATTTTTATTTCTTTAAATACTCAAAAATCCAAAAATATCTTTTTTTAATTAATTAATTAATTTATTTAATTGTTGACTTAATTTAATTTCTTTTAATTCAAAAAATCACTTTCTTTCAAAAAAGGGTCAAAACCCTAAAAAATGCTCTCGATTTAATTTTCCGCACGCGATCCATTTTACCATATTATTGTATCTGTTTCCCGGAATGTATAGTTTAATAGGGCTTTAAATTATTTTACCGCTTTATTTATTTTCCGCATTTTAAATTCAAGGGTTGCTTTTGGCGATGTAAATACCCAACGCCTTGTAATAGTTAGATTTAATTTCCGCAATCTATAAACTGTTAGATGTTTGGTAATAGGGAATGCATGACAAGATCGAATGTATGAACTTAAAATCAACATAGCTCACCATTGACATGTACAAAGACAAAATTAACCGAAACAACACACTCGCACATGTGCACTCCTAGGGTACACCTCACTTGGTTGCCTTCGAACGTGGTCATTGAGTATAGGAAGTTTTAGAGGTCGCCCTCTTGTTCAAAGATCATAGTTGCCTCGAAACGGTTGCCTCGGAAAAATGGTCTAAGACATTAGGGTTACCGCTAAGGCGTCCTAACATTGCTTTAGTGACCACACGTCCCTTTAATCGAATTGACCCTTAAACTCCAACGACGATGCTACCTACTCATCAATAGTGGGATAGCATTGTCTAAAGGACATTAGCACAAATTAATTCCTTTTTCGAGTAGGTAGATGGTTCTTAAGTACTTGCTCTCTCAAAACAAAATAAAACTTTTCGCACTTACACCTTTCAAACAAAAACTTCTTTCAAACCCACAAACACAAAGAAAAGCAAATTTTTGTAAACACTTTGAGCAAGTACCTAAGAGCCTGTGGATAACCACGGATAGAAAGGGTGCTAACACCTTCCCTTTCTATAATCTACCCCCCGGACCCGAGAAACATCTCGAAAAAGGAATTTTTCTGTGCTTTTTTCCTTTCCTTGTTGGATAAAATAAAAGACGGTGCGACTCTTGCTTACCGCGATATTTTGTGAAAACAAACGCAAAACATGAACCAGCATATCCAAAACAGTTAGTTCTCTCCCACCGTATCACAACGTCCAATGTTCATTTTTGATATATGCATTTGACATTAATTGCTGCTCATAAATATTTAGATGCGAAACAAAAGACCATTACTTGTAATATCAGAAACAGGGGCATATGAGAATTGTCCAAACTGTACAGTTGCTCTGTCCACCAGGTACAAGGTAAATTCAGCTGAAGAACATGGTTGAGATGCATTCACTCCCCGCAGAGTAAGACAGTAATGATAGCTCTCCCCAACTGAGACTCGTAACTGTGAAAGAATCGATAATATTCTCCCCAAGCAGAGTTTATTTACCATCATCACTGAAAGGTCTTAATATTCCCTAGTGGAGTATAAGAATATTCCCTGGAAGAATACAAAATATCCCCAGTGGAGTTTGAAATTTTTTCCAGCGCAGTTTGAAAAAGCTTCCCGAGTGGAATTTGGAGAATCATCCCCAGTAGACTTTGGAAGATTGTCCCCTGCAGAACTCAAAGGATTATCCCCATAAGAGTCTAAAAGGTTATCCCCGGTGAAGTCGCAACTGAAAAAATCATCCCCAGCAGAGTTCTTTCCTTTCACAAACAGGAATTCAATCCCCAACAAGACTCAGTATCACCAGTAACGGTAATTCATCCCCAGCGGAATTTATCGGCAGAATCCTCAGCAGAGCATCTCTTTCCCATAGAGTAATCTCCTCATTAGTTTATTCCCCAACGGAGTTATCCTCTCTTGTAGGTTTATTCTCGCAATCATCTTCGTTCGCCATCCCCAGCGGAAACGAAGAATTCAATTCTTCTCTCTAGCAGCTATACGGGATTTACTTTCCCCAGCCAAAACATTACATTTCCATACATCATGATACATGCATATACGCATCATACAACACAATCTCATTTATTTTGAGAATATGATTGCTTGATATATATCATGCATTGCATACGACTGACCTTTACCTTTCAAGAAGGATGCAATTAAGTTCTCAGCTATGAAGTTTTTTACCCAAGTCAAAGTACTGACTGATTCTTAAATCTCAACTGAATTATTGTCAGTTGAATTATAAATAAGGTTCTAAATCTCGACAATTTTCCTCCTTCGAAGTGTGGACGAGTTCTTAAATCTCAACAGAATTATCCTCGGTTAAATTACAGACAAGTCCTAGATCTTGATGAAGATGTTTCCCTCAGTTGAAGTACTGACCGGTTCTTAAATCTCAACTGAATTATTCTCGGTTGAATTATAGATAAGGTTCTAAATCTCGACAATTTTCCTCCGTCGAAGTGTGGACGAGTTCTTAAATCTCAACAAAATTATCCTCGGTTGAATTACAGACAAGTCCTAGATCTCAATGAATATGTTTCCCACAGTCGAAGTACTGACCGGTTCTTAAATCTCAACTGAATTATTCTCGGTTGAATTACAGATAAGGTTCTAAATCTCGATAATTTTCCTCCGCCGAAGTGTGGACGAGTTCTTAAATCTCAATAGAATTATCCTCGGTTGAATTACAGACAAGTCCTAGATCTCGATGAAGATGTTTCCCTCAGTCGAAGTACTGACCGGTTCTTAAATCTCAACTGAATTATTCTCGGTTGAATTACAGATAAGGTTCTAAATCTCGACAATTTTCCTCCGTCGAAGTGTGGACGAGTTCTTAAATATCAACAGAATTATCCTCAGTTGAATTACAGACAAGTCCTAGATCTCGATGAAGATGTTTCCCTCAGTCAAAGTACTGACCGACTCTTAAATCTCAACTGAATTATTCTCGGTTGAATTACAAATAAGGTTCTAAATCTCGATAATTTTCCTCCGTCGAAGTGTGGACGAGTTCTTGAATCTCAACAGAATTATCCTTCATTGAAGTGCAGATAAGTCCTAGATCTCGATGAAGATGTTTCCCTCAGTCGAAGTACTGACCGGTTCTTAAATCTCAATTGAATTAGTCTCGTTTGAATTACAAATAAGGTTCTAAATCTCGGCAATTCTCCTCAGTCGAAGTACTGACTGGTTCTTAAATCTCAACTGAATTAGTCTCGGTTGAATTACAGATAAGGTTCTAAATCTCAACAATTTTCCTCCGTCGAAGTGTGGACGAGTCCTTAAATCTCAACGGAATTATCCTCGGTTGAATTACAGACAGTTCCTAGGTCTCGATGAAGATGTTTCCCTCAATCGAAGTACTGACCGGTTCTTAAATCTCAACTGAATTATCCTCGGTCGAATTACAGATAAGGTTCTAAAATCTCAACTAAATTATCCTCGGTTGAATTACAGATAAGGTTCTAAATCTCGACAAGTTCCTCCGACGAAGTGTGAACAAGTTCTTAAATCTCAACAGAATTATCCTCCGTTGAAGTACAGACAGTCTTAGATCTCGATGAAGATGTTTCCCTCAGTCGAAATACTGACCGGTTCTTAAATCTCAACTGAATTATTCTCGGTTGAATTACAGATAAGGTTCTAAATGTCGACGATTTTCCTCCGTCGAAGTGTGGATGAGTTCTTAAATCTCAACAGAATTATCCTCCGTTGAAGTGCAGACAGTCCTAGATCTCGATGAAGATGTTTCCCTCAGTCGAAATACTGACTGATTCTTAAATCTCAACTGAATTATTCTCGATTTAATTACAGATAAGGTTCTAAATCTCGGCAACTCTCCTCCGTCGAAGTACTGACAGTTCTTAAATCTCAACAGAATTATCCTCCGTTGAATTACAGACAAGTCCTAAATCTCGATGAAGATGTTTCTCCCCAGTTGAATTACGGACACGTTCTTAAAACTCAGCGGAGATGTTCTCTCAGCTGAAGTACAGGCAAGTTCTTAAATCTCAACAAAGATCAGACTTCCCCAGCGGAATCCTCCACAATAACAGGTACGCGAGCTCTCGCTAAGGAATCTCTTATACGATCGACACTCCTACAGATGGCATCTTTAAGCCCATCCTCCCGCCAACAATCTCTAAATGGCATCTGTAAGCCCATTCCTGGCATCACAAGGCTGATACCACTTCACGCGAGTGCAAATTTCTGGGCACTCTAGTGTTCAATCATCTTCCACCTTCGGATCACGAAAGGCATGAAAGCCAATCTACATCCTCAGGTTTAAGAAGATTCAACAGGGGCAGATGTTGTACCCAAAAATTTGCCCTTCCATATTCCTCAAAACATTGCAAGAAAAATCTCCAAGTTGCTCAAGTTTGCTCAAGAGTTGGACATACAAGCTATCTCCTAAGGCAGTCAACCCCAAATTAGGGTTTTTTGTTGCATCAAGATCTTTGAATCCAAATGACATCAAGTGATCCCCAATGTACTAATATGTTCTCAAGATCATCCATGTCAAATTTTAAGCCTTGCAGAGGAAGTTTGGTCAGTCAATTGCTCAAAAGGTCCAAAAATCGACTATGCTAGGGCAAAAGTCAACTGTGACCTATAAACAGTCAAACTTCAAGATTTTTTGTCAACATTCTCATTTTGAAGGATATTTCATCATTAGATCAAGGGTTGATCATGATTCATCAAGGATTGCTCAAAATTCATCAAGACTCAAAAGTTGCTAAATTAGGGTTTTGTAGGAAAAGTCAACTCAACTTTGACCAAGCATAACTTTATCATACTTTATTAGAAATGACCCATCCAAAGTTCATTTTGAAGAGGATGAAATTTACTACAATCCATATTCATACCCCAAGATCAAAAAATGCACTCACAAGAAGTTATAAATTTGGACATTATAGGTCATTTTAGAAAGTCAACAAAAACACCTTTTTTTCCAAAGCTTATAACTTGAGCATGATATATCAAAATGAGATGAGACCAAACGGGTTGGTTAGAGGACATCTCAATCTTTCTAAAAAGTTCAAGAACACCTCCAAAAGTTCAAAATTGAAGAAGTTATGCATTGTTGAAGTTGGACTTTTTTGCAAAATTGCCAAAAGTCAATTATCCCCAAAACTTCAAATTTTGTCAAATGGGCCCATTTTTTCCACTTGATTTGAGTTTGCATCATTTACCACGTGTCCTAGCTTCAGCCATGAGCCCATATTTCATTTTTATTATTTAATTTGATTTTTAATTGAATTTATTCATTTTAAATCAAATAAAATCATATAAAATCCAAAACTTTGATAACATAAGATTTTTTGGCTGTTTCAGGTTTTGATTACCATCATTATCATCATCAAATTCGAATCAAACCAAATCATGTGCAAAAAGATTGAAATTGGACAAATTTGGAATTTTTAATAATGGAGAATCAAATCAAATTGGCAATCATTATTGGAGCAAGATTTGAATCAAATTTGTTACCCTAATACACTACACAATACATAAGCAAGCCAAAGGGGACAAGATCAGGGTTGGCAAGTGCAGAGAGAGGCAGAACAGAAATTGAAAAAAACACAAAAAAGCTTGAGATCGAAATCCAGGTTAGAGACATTTGCAGGGCTTGGCAAGCATCACAATCGCCTCCTGGCAACTCTCAGAAGCGAAACCAATCAGAATCACACGTTTTCCAGCTTCCTACGGCGCTGTAAGTGGTTCACGAGTCCGCTCCATTCTTGAAATCAATTTATGTTATTCTTGCATCTACAATGAAAACTAATTGCATATTTTGATTCACCATGCCATTTGCAATCTTTTGATATTATTTAATTTCATTCATCTAACCTGTATTGTGATCCACCATAGCTAGGGTTTCAAGGTTTGGTTTAGGGGTTTTTGTTTCAGGTAAAATCAGCCTTAGTGGTAGCTATAGGTTTGACCGGAAGAGGAAGGCGAGTTTAACCATGGCATCAGAAGGCATTTCTATGGCCTATAGCAGATTTTGGAATATGCATGACTTTTAGTGACGGCCTGTGTCTGTAGCTATAGGTATTACAGGGTTTTAGCAACAGACGGGGGAAGGGGACGAAGAGCTGTCACCTATCCATTGGCTGCTTCAAACATTGCGCGCGTTTTTTTTTCTATTTTTTGGTCATTGACTTTATTTTATATATTATTTCATGTTTGCATTATTATAACAAAGACAACAAAGCGTCCCAGTGGTGGCCACTTAAGCACTTAGAGACCCAAAGGTTGGAGGTCAGGGGTTTGATCCCTGCCTCCAGCAATTTGCATTTTTCCAATTTCTTGCAGGAAATCAGGAGCACGTTTGGGTTTGAGAACTACCATACTCCCTCACTGTCAAGGCGCCAGGTGGCCAGATGGCCAGATCTGGTGGCCAAGCCTTGAGGGTACATGATGGAATCAGTCAACGCGCCTACACTAGAAACCAAAAGATCAAATGGACTTGCATTATTGGGCCAATATCTTTGCTTCCAGCACCTCCCAAAAACAGGCCCACTCTCTCCTTTTTTCTATATTTTGTTTGTTTATTTATTTTATTTCATTTTAATCAATTACTAACCAATAACAATTTTTATCTTTATTAATAAAATCAGAAAAAATGTTTTATTGTTTCAAATCAAATTTTAAACTTTATTAGTTTTTAACCATTAATTTAATTATTATTATTTCTTTCCTAAATAATCAAAAACTCCAAAAAAAATAATTTATTAATTAATTTATTAATTTAATTTAGTTCTTTAATTTAGGTTTAATTTCTTTCTTAATTTAAAAACAACAAAAAACCAAAAGACACGTTTTTTAACCAAAAGGGTCAAAACCCTAAAAATTCACACTCGATCTAATTTCCCGTGCGCTTTATTTATTTTTATCATATTAATGTACCTGTTTCCGGATTGTAATAGTTAAATAGGACTTTTAATTATTTTTATTGCTTTATTTTATTTTTCAAAGGGTTTGTCTTTGGCGATGTAAATACCCGACGCCTTGTAATTTAATTTCCGCACTTTTAAATTCCGCAAATTATAACTGCTAGATGTTTGATAATAGGAGTTGCATGACAAGACTGAATATGTTAACCTAAAATCAAATTAGATCACCCTTAACATGTACAAAGATAAAAATAACTGAAAACGACACACTCGCACATGTGCACTCTTAGGGTACACCCCACTTGGTTGCCTTCGTACACTGTCATTGAGTATAGGTCATTTTAGAGGTCGTCCTTTTGTCTAAAAGATCATAGTTGCCTCGAAACGGTTGCCTCGGATATTGTTGCCTCAAACAAATGATCTAAGACATTAGGGTTACCGCTAAAGTGTCCTAACATTGCTTTGGTGACCGTAAGTCCCTCATTCGAATTGACCCTAAAACTCCAACGACGATGCTACCTACTCATCAATAGTAGGATAACATTGTCTAAAGGAAATTAGCATAGAACGATTCCTTTTTCGAGTTGGTAGATAGCTCTTAGATACTTGCTCATCCAAAAAACAAAACAAATTTTTCACACTTACACTCCTTTTCAAACAAAGTTTTCAAAAACACTTCATTACACTCTTGAGGATAGAAGAAAGAGTTAAATCAAAGTTAAAAACAAAAACTTTTCAAACCCACAAGCACAAAGAAAATTTTTTTGAAAACAATTGAGCAAGTACCTAAGAGCCCGTGGATAACCACGGATAGAAAGGGTGCTAACACCTTCCCTTTCTATAATCTACCTCCCGAACCCGAGAAATATCTCGAAAAAGGAATTTTTCTGTGCTTTTTTCCTTTTCTTGTTAGATAAAATAAAAGTCGGTGGCGACTCTTGCTTACCGTGACATTTTGCGAATACAAAACGCAAAATGCAAACCAGCATTCCAAAAATAGTCAGTTCTTCCCACCATATCACACCATGCAAAAGTTAGGGATTAAAGCGTACGACTATGTCCCGTCATCTCGTCATTTTCCTACCATAAGAAGATTTATCATTTCAATCGGAAATTACCAAGCACCTCATAGGTTGGAATAATACTCGATCCACAAGGCCTCCGCATGCACCTTCTCCCGCAGATACAGGGGCAGAAAAGTCTCGATGCAAAGTCATTGTCGTATCCTCAGCCTACGTCCCAGTAACATCTACACTCCCCGCAGAGTAAGAAAAGGACAGTGGTGTTAATTCTCCCCAGCTGAGGCTCGCAACCACGAATGGGTCGGTAAGATTCTCCCCAAGCATAGTTTATCTATCACCAACACTGGAAGATTATCCCCAGTGGAGTCTGGAAGATCATCCCTAGTAGAGTCTAAAAGATTATCCCCAGTAAAGTCGCTATTGGAAAATCATCCCCAGCTCGAAACATCACATTTCCATACATCATGACATGCATACACATCATACGACACAATCTCATTTATTTTGAGTACACCATTGCTTGATACATATCATGCATTACATACAACTAACCTTTATCTTTCAGGAAGGATACGGTTAAATTATCACAAAGTTCAAGCTATGAAGCTTCTACCTCAGTCGAATTATGGGCGAGCTCCTAAATCTCGACAAAGACATTTTCTCAGTTGAATTACAGACAAGTTCCAAAATCTTGACAGAGTTGTTTTTTCAATTGAATTATGGACAAGCTCCTAAATCTCGACAAAGAAATTACCTCAGTCGAATTACAGACGAGTTCCTAAATCTCGACAGATATGTGCCTCAGTTGAATTACAGACGAGTTCCTAAATCTCAGAAAAGTAGTTAAATTACGGACGGGTTCCTAAATCTCAGCAAAGTAGTTGAATTACGGACGAGCTCCTAAATCTCAGCGAAGTTATTTCCTCAGCTGAATTACGGACGAATTCCTAAATCTAGACAGAGACATTTTCTCAGTTGAATTACGGACGAGCTCATAAATCTCAGCGAAGTTATTTCCTCAGTTGAATTATGGACGAATTCCTAAATCTCGACAGAGACGTTTTCTCAGTTGAATTACGGACAAGTTCCTAAATCTCAGCAAAGTAGTTGAATTATGGACAAGTTCCTAAATCTCAGCAAAGTAGTTGAATTACAAACGAGTTCCTAAATCTCAGCAGATGTTTCCTCAGTTGAATTACTGACGAGTTCCTAAATCTCAGCAGAGATGTTTCCCCAGTTGAATTACGGACAAGCTCCTAAATCTCAGCAAAGATATTACCTCAGTTGAATTATGGACGAGTTCCTAAATCTCAGCAGATGTTTCCTTGGTTGAATTATGGACGAGTTCCTAAATCTCAGCAGAGATGTTTCTTCAGTTGAATTATGGACGAGCTCCTAAATCTCAGCGAAGATGTTTCCTCAGTTGAATTACGGACGAGTTCCTAAATCTCAGCAGAGATGTTTCATTAGTTGAATTACGGACGAGTTCCTAAATCTCAGCAAAGATGTTTTCTTAGTTGAATTACGAACGAGCTCTTAAATCTCAGCAAAGTTGTTTCCTCAGTTGAGTACGGACGATTGAAGTTCCTAAATATCAACAGAGATGATTCCTCAGTTGAGTACGGATGACCAAAGTTCCTAAATATCAATAGAGACGACTCACCAGCAGAATAACGGACGACGAAGCTCCTAAAATTCTACTTCTCTCAACAGAGATCAGCATTCCCTAGCGGAATCTTCCCCAATAACAAGTATGCAAGCTCTCGCTAAGGAATCTCTTATGATATCGACACTCCTTCAGATGGAATCTTTAAGCCCATCCCCTCATCAGCAATTTCCAAATGGCATCTGTAATCCCATTCCTGATACCGCAAGGCGGACACCACTTCATGCGAGTGCAAATTTCTGGGCACTCTAGTGTTCAATCCTCTTCCACCTTCGGATCATGAAAGGCACGAAAGCCAATCTATATCCTCAGGTTTAAGAAGATTGAACAGGGGCAGATGTTGTACCCCAAAATTTTCCCTCCCATATTTCTCAAAATATTTCATGAAAGATCCCCAAGTTGCTCAAGGTAGTCCAAGGGTTGGCCAGACAAGCTCTCTCCTAAGGCAGTCTACCCCAAATTAGGATTTCATGTTGCATCAAGATCCTTGAGTCCACGTGACCCCAAGTGCTCACTAATGTCCTAATATGTTCTCAAGATCATCTATGTCAAGTTTCAAGCCTTGCAGAGAAAGTTTGCTCAGTCAATTGCTCAAAGGTCCAAAAATCGAATATGCTAGGGCAAAAGCCAACTATGACCCACATACAGTCAAACTTCAATATTTTTTGGTCAACATACTCATTTTGAAGTATATTTCATCATTTTATCAAGGGTTGATCATGATTCATCAAGGGTTGCTCACAATTCATCAAGATTCAAAAGTTGCTAAATTAGGGTTTTGCAGGAAAAGTCAACCTAACTTTGACCAAGAATAACATTCTCATACTTTATGACAAATGACCAATTCAAAGATCATTTTGAAGAGGATGCAATTCCCTACAATCCATCTTCATCTCCCAAGATCAAAATATGCACTCACAAAAAGTTATGAATTTGGACATTATAGGTCATTTTGAAAAGTCAACAAAAACACCTTTTTTGTTAAAGATTCATACATGAGAATGGAATATCAAAATGAGATTGGACCAAAAGGGTTTCTTATAGGACATCTCAAGCTTTCTAAAAAGTCTAATAACACCTCAAAAGAGTCAAAATTGAGGAATTTATGCATTGTTGAAGTTGACCTTTTTTGCAAAATTGCCAAAAGTCAACTATCCCCAAAACATCAAATTTTGGCAAATGGGCCCATTCTTTTTCACTTGTTTTGAGTTTGCATCATATCCCACGTGATCTAGCCTTTTCCAATTGTCCATATTATATTTTTATTAATTATTTTGATTTTTATTTGAATTAATTTGATTTAAATCAAAATTAATCAAATAAAAGTCCAAAACATTAATAACCAAGGATTTTGTGTTGTTTCAGGCTTCATTATACAGCTATCATCATTCCAATTTGTGCCAAGCCTTAGAGTGCATAAAAAGATTGAAAAAAAATCCAAATTTGGAAGGTTGTTAAAGAAGAATCAAATCAAATCCAAAATCATTGAAAGAAGAAGATTTGGACAGAATAAACAACCCTAATGCATTGTGTGATACATAAGGAGGCGAGGCAGATCAAAAATAAGGTTGGAGATCAGGCATAGGGCAAGAATAGAATTTGCAAAAAAACAAGCAAAAAGTGTGAGATCGAAACAGAGGTTAGAGGCATCCTCAAGGCCTGCTACTTATCTTAATCGCTTCCTGGCATTCTCTAGAAGCTAAAGCAACCCAGAACCGGTCCATTCCAATCCCAGAATACGCTGTAAGTCACTCACAAACTCGCCCTGTTCTTGAATTCGAATATCATATTTTAGGCATTGTTAGATGGAATTGATCATACAATTTTAATCTACAGATGTTTGATACCCGACGCCTTGTAATAGTTAGTTTAAATTCCGCACTTTAATTTCTGCAATTATTCAACTGCTAGATGTTTGATAATAGGGTTTGCATGACAAGAATGAATGTCTAATTTAAAACAGTTAGATCACCCTAAACATGTGTAAATATAAAAATAACTGAAATCAACACACCCGCACATGCACACTCCTAGGGTACACCCCACTTGGTTGCCTTCGTAAACGGTCATTGAGTATAGGTTGTTTTAGAGGTCGCCCTCTTGTCTAAAAGATCGTAAGTTACCTCGGAAAGGTTGCCTTGGATATCATTGCCTCAGATAAATGATCTAAGATATTAGGGTTACCGCTAAAATGTCCTAACATTGCTTTAGTGATCGTATGTCCCTCTTTCGAATTGACCCTCAAACTCCAACGACGGTGCTATCTTCTCACTAATAGTGGGATAGAATTGTCTAAAGGAAATTAGCATATAACGATTCTTTTTTCGAGTAGGTAGATTTGTTCTTAGATACTTGCTCATCCAAAACAAAACAAATTTTTCACACTTACACTCTTTTACGAACAAGTTTTCAAAAACACTTCATTACACCATTGAAGACAGAAGCAAGGGTAAAATCGAGGTTAAAACAAAAACTTTTCAAAACCCACAAGCACAAAGAAAACAATTTTGAAAATGATGAGCAAGTACCTAAGAGCCCGTAGATAACTACGGATAGAAAGGGTGCTAATACCTTCTCTTTCTATAATCTACCCCCGTACTCAGAAATATATCGAAAAAGGAATTTTTCTGTGCTTTTTTCCTTTCCTTGTTGGATAAAATAAAAGTCGGTGGCGACTCTTGCTTACCGCGACATTTTGCGAAAACAAATGCAAAACGCAAACCAGCATTCCAAAAACAGTCAGTTCTTCCCACCGTATCACATGGTCAATTAAACCAAACCAGAGAAAGTGTCTACCGGAAAAGAATCATAATAAATCATTGGTCAAATTAAACTGAACCAGCAGAGGTCTTGAATTATCTTTCTGAGGAAAATGCTGAAATAACCCTTCGTCAGATGTAGCCTTTGAGAATATTGTCAGGCTATGTAAGTAGTTAATGATGTTTGTTGATTGATCTTTCCTAAAAAGGTAAAGAATTAGTTGTATGCAATGTCATGATGTATGAAATTCATTGTGTAATGATGTTCTCAAAATAAATGAGATTGTGTTGTATGTAATATGTATGTGCATGCCATGATGTATGAACATGGAATGTTGTTGCAGCATTTCCTAGTCTAGGAAAATAAATCCCTGACTGCTACTGGAGAGTACTAGGAAGCTGAATCCTGGACCGCTGTTTGGTAGATGAGGAAAGTGGTTCTTTCATTTCTGTTGGGAAGATGATTTTCCGAGGATTTCCTCTTTCCGTTTGAAGATACTCTGCGGGGATCTTTGACTTCTGCTTGAGAATGCTCCGCTGGGAGAAGATGCTCGGTTGGAAGATTTTACCAAATGTAGATAAATAAACTCTGTTGGGGGATGAACTTCCGCAGCTAGAGAAATAAACTATACCGGGGATGAGGATTTATAAACTATTTGAGATTATAAAAACTCTATTGGGGAAGAAGAGGTCAAAGCTTCGGCGGTTTTCACTCTGCAGGGATATAGGCACAACTAGGACGTGTGCTGCGGGCGTAACAGTGACTTTGCATAAGGATGTCTCTGCCCCTGTACCTGTTGGAGAAAGTAACCATAGGGGCTACAGATGGCTTTATAGGCATTGTCCCATTTCTTAAAGTCATTAGCAACTGTCTTTCTATTTTTTATGCAAGTATTTGTAAATAGTAATCATATTAAAATGCACATGTCAAAAATAATCACTGGACATTTTTGCAAAACAAAATAGAAAGATAGAGAACAAATAGTTTTGTACTTTCAAAGAAATGATTTGTATTGATTTTGAAGTTTACCTATAATTGGAATTTTTGTACAAAAAGAAACTGACATTCTAGTAAGAGAATGTCATCATAAAAGTGGAAACTATAGTATAAAGAGAAAACAACTATGTGTAATAATCCCATCGAGTTTCAACTCTGCTACTGCCCTTATGTCCTTGAGCGTCTAATCACTTTGCTACTTGTCCGAAGCTGACTGGATTGATTGGTACCGTTTGAGATTGATAGTTGATACTGAAGTCTGGATGCAAGGTGATCTAACGGGACATAGTTATACGCTTTAAATCCCTAACTTTTTATTGGACCGCCCTTTCGGGTTTTTAGTCCACCGGGATACCCTTTTTTTCCTAAGGCGTCTTTTCAGTTTTTTGACTTGCCGGGTGTACAATTTTTTTTGTATTTATCCCTAATTTTTTCCTGAACCCTTTTGGTTCGCCGGATGCCCTTATTTTTGCCTAGGCCAGTCAACCTAGAAGGTCTTTATTCATGCGTAGTATCTTTTAACTATCTCCACATTCACAGGGTGAGGAAGGTCGTCACCGTCCATAGTTGTTAAGATCATGGCTCCACTAGAAAATATGTTCTTGATCACAAATGGCCCTTCGTATGTGGGAGTCCATTTTCCCCTGGGATCACCTTGTAGCAGTATGGTGTGCTTGATTACTAGATCACCAACTTGAAATACCTTACGTCTGACCTTCTTGTTAAAAGCCTTAATCATACGCTTCTGGTACATCTGACCATGACAGACAGCCGGAAGCCTTGTCTCATCAATCAAGTCCAGTTGGTCAAGTCGAGTCTGAACCCATTCGTCTTCATTCAACCCTACATCCTTCATGATTCTCAAAGAAGGGATCTGGACCTCAATAGGCAGGACAACTTCCATACCTTATACCAAATTGAAAGGAGTTGCCCCTGTTGATGTGTGTATTATGGTGCGGTAACCATGGAGAGCAAATGGTAACATATCATGCCAGTCTTTGTATGTCACCATCATCTTCTGGATGATCTTCTTAATGTTCTTTTTAGCAGCCTCTACAACGCTGTGATCGGTGGATCTGGAACTGACTGTTTAACGCTGGTTCGCGAAATGTCGCGGAAGCAAGAGTCGCCACCGTCTTTTATTTTATCCAACATGGAAAGGACAAAAGCACAGAAAAATTCCTTATGAGATTAGTTCTCGGTTCGGGAGGTAGATTTATAGAAAGGGAAGGTGTTAGCACCCTTTCTATCCGTGGTTATCCACGGGCTCTTAGATACTTGCTCATTTGTGTTTTCAAAATGTTTGTTTGCTTTTCAAAGTATGAGTGGGTTTGAAAAAAGTTTCGTTTAAAGTTTCAGATCGACTCTTGTATCAGTCCTCAAGAGTGTTTGAAAAATCGTTTTGAAAGCTTTTTGAAAAGTGTCGGTGTGAAAAGAAGTTTTTGATTTGTTTTGAATTAGAGCAAGTATCTACGAGTCATCTACCTACCCTAAGGAATTAGGCTGTGTAGAAGTCCTTAAGGTAGTGCCATCCCACCATTGAGAGGTAGGTAGCACCACCGTTGGAGGTGTTCGGGTCAATTCGTGTGTAGGGACAGTGTGGTCACCAGAGCAACAGTAGGACACCTTAGAAGCTACCCTTATGCCATGTTCATGGACATAAGGACTTACTAAAACGTCCTATACTCGACGACCACGTTTCGAGGGGCAAGGCAACAGTGAGGCATACCCTAAGAGAGGTGTGTGAATTTGTGTATTGTTTTCAGTTATATTTTATCTTGATCATGCATTGGGGTGAGATACGCTTTGATTTTATTTGGGTCATTCATTCTTTCATGTGATTAGCAGTTTCAAGGTGCGGAAATTAAAATGCGGAAAATAAAGGTCCTACGCTATTACAAGGCGCGGGTCTATACATCGCCAAATTAACAAAGACCCGATTTGAATAAAAAATGCGGAAAATAAAGGTCCTAATTACTATTACAAGGCTTTGGGGCAATTACATAAGATTTAAAAGACATATAAGAATACGCGTGCGCAAAGAAAATGGAATCGAGTGTTCGAGGGCGTTGGACCCTTTAAAGATGAAATTGAAATTAAAAATTGATTAATGATTAAATAAAGAAAAGAAATTATTTTTATGTTTTTTGGTATTTATGAAATAAAGAAAATTAATTGAAATTAGAAATTAAATAAAACCCTAATTCTAAGTTTGTTTTTAATTATTAAAAAATGTTTAAGTTTTGACCTAATTTACCCTAATTAATTAATGACATATTTATTTACAAAATAATTAATAGTTAATAATAATAATAAGAAGAGGAAATTATTTTATTAAGAAAAGAATAAAAATGCTAAAACCTAATTTCTACATTTTTTAATTATTAAGAAAACATTAAAATTGAAGACCTAAATTAACCTAAATTGATTATTAAAAATTTATTTACAAAAATATTAATGACTTAAATATTAAATAAAACATATTTTTATTTTTATGATTTCTGATTTTTTTGGTTTTATTATGAAAATTATTTTTGGAATTTAAAGGAAATAATTAAAATGATTATAATAAAAAAAAAGAATATACAAACAATGGGGGGTTTCTGCCCAATTTGGAGGTGTTATTGAAGCAGTTTGGCCCACTCAAATCTAGGCCTTGTTTGACTTTTTGTAGTTACGTGCAGATCCATTGACTGGCGTGCATGGTGGACTTCATGTGATAGTCCTCAGATTGATCCCTGGAGACATGTGGCATGCACAAGCGTTGGGTGTTTGGTGGACCACTGGGAGTACACTGCACAGAAGCATTTTAAGAAAAATATTATGAAGAAGTGGGGGACCTGGGAATCGAACCCAGGTCCCAATGCATGTAGGACAACGCACAAGCCAACTGAGCCAACGCGTTAGTTTGTATGGATAATGGAGAATGATCAATATAATGGAAAAAGTAAGATTATGCTGAACCAAAAATAAAAACGCGCTAAATTTGAATCAGCCAACCATGTCAAGCTACGCCAGCGTCTTCTTCTCCATTTGCCTGTAACTAATATCAAATAGCGGGGGTTTTAAACCCCCACTAACCCAAACCTGCAATAATAGCGATTAGAGCATGGTTGAAAAGAAAAAGGGCGCGAGGTGTGGATTCAATTCGTCAGAATGTCACGAGTTTAATGGTATCGGTTTGATTGGCCAATTTTGCCTTATGCGTAAAACCCCAAAATTGGAGCTCTGAAACCCTAAGAAATGACCATGGCAACTTTCTATACAGGCAGCCATTCTTCAATTGAATTGTGCCATTAGCTTCAGAATCATCATGTTAGTATAAATCAATCATTAAAAATCACAAATGATGCATGAAATTTGAAACACGATTATGAATGATTTTATGAAAAGTGAGACTTCAATCTACCAATTCCTTGAGTATGGAGGCGTGGTTTTGATTGGAAAAGCTTCCTGGTAGTGTCAGGAGTGGATTGGAATCCTTTTGCAGTCTTGAATTATGCTCTAGCTAGGTTTTCAGTTTTGAGATTTTTGTGAAAAAAGTGCAAGTTTGTTCTATACCTTCTGCGCAGCTTCTTGTGTCCTTAGCATTAGGTTTCACTTATGCTTATGTATGTGAATGAATTAGGTCAAAAAGCCAGCCCAAAAATCCTTGAATCAATGCTTTTGAATATTTGATCTTCCATGATCTTTTTCCAATCTTTTTCAATCCTTTTTTATGCCAATCCTTGCCAATCATATTGAATCTTTCCTTATTGAATGGTGCACGAAATATTGAGTGAATTCTATGCACAAAAAGATTTGAAAAACATGGTTTAGTATTTTTCTCATAATTGATTTTAATTAAATGAATAAATAGGATTAAAAATTCAATTAATTAATTAAAAATAAGAAATTAACTCCCTTTTGGCTTAATGGGTCGTGCATAGCTTTTGGGTGATGATTCTTGGAAGAAATTGAGGCCCATTAGCAATTTTGAGGCATTTGAAGCAAAGTTGACTTTTCAAAATTCCCAAAAATTTCTCAACTTCCACAAGGCATATCTTGCTCAATTTTTAAGCTTTGATCATGTTCTTGGACATTTTGGAAAGGTCTTGAAGTCCTCTAACCAATGCGTTTGGTCCCATGTCATTTTGTTTTACCAATATCAAGTTATGGTCTTTGACTTAAAGTGCCTTTTTGTTGACTTTTGAAAATGACTTATAATGTTGAGATTGATAACTTTTTGTGAGAGCATTTCTTGGACTTGAAGTGTGAAGATGAGTTTTAGGAAATGTCATTCTCTTAAAATGAGCTTTGGATGGAATTTTTCTGATAAACCATGTGGAAGTTATGTCCTGGTCAATTTGCAGTTGACTTTTCTAACTGTCCAAAAATAGAAACTTTTGCATCTTGAGACTTTTTGAGCCATGCCTTGAGAATCATGATCAAGAATTGATCAAATGATGTTTGTGGCTTCAAAATAAGATGTTGACCAAAAATTTTGACTTTTGACTGTCAAATGACCATTTTGCCCCTGCAGTTGACTGTTGAGCAATTAGGGTTTTTGACTGTGCAATTTTGTGCTGTGAGTCTTGAAATTTGGCATGTGGATGCTTGAAAATGTTTATAGGCATGTGGGACTTGTTTGGACCCTTGGAAGCTTCAATTTCTTTGCCAGAACCAAAACCCTAATTTTTGACTGTTAGGAGGCAATTGGACTGTGCAACCTTTGGGAGATTTTGAAGCATGCTCTTAGCAAATCTTGAAGAAAATGGGAGGGCAAATTTTGGGGTACAACAGTTGCCCCTGTTCAATCTTCTTAGACCTGTGGATGTAGATTGGCTGACGTGCCTTTTGTAATCCGAAGGTGGAAGATGATTGAACACTAGAGTGCCCAGAAATTTACGCTCACATAGTAGAGTGTTAGCAGTATGATGGTGAGAATGGGATTATAGATGCCATTTGGAGACTGATCGATAGGAGGATGGGCTTATAGATGCCATGTTGAGAGGTGATGGATAGGTGGATGGGCTTATAGATGCCATCTGGGTGTCGATCGCGTAAGAGTTTCCTTAGCGAGAATTTGCGTACCTGAAAAAGAAAGTAAATACCTGGCCTGTTACAGGAGTTGGCCTTCAAACTCTTTGTGTAGATGCGCCCTGGCTGGATACAGGAATCGGATCTTTAAACTCTTCAAATGTGCCCTGACGAGATACAGGAATCGAGTCTGGAGAATATTAGTCGTCAACAGATACACCCTGGCAAGATACAGGAATCAGATCCTCAAACTCTTCAGACGCACCCTGGCAAGATATAGGAATCGGGTCCGGTAATGCTAGTCGTCAACAGATACACCCTGGCAAGATACAGGAATCAGATCCTCGAACTCTTCAGACGCACCCTGGCAATATACAAGAATCGAGTCTGGTAATGCTAGTCGTCAACAGATACACCCTGGCAAGATACAGGAATCGGATCCTCAAACTCTTCAGACGCACCCTGGCAAGATACAGGAATCGGGTCTGGTAATGCTAGTCGTCAACAGATACACCCTGGCAAGATACAGGAATCGGATCTTCGAACTCTTCAGACGTGCCCCGACAAGATACAGGAATCGAGTATGGTAATGTTAGTCGTCAACAGATACGCCCTAGCAAGATACAGGAATCGGATCTTCGAACTCTTCAGACGCACCCTGGCAAGATACAGGAGTCGGGTCTGGTAATGCTAGTCGTCAACAGATACACCCTGGCAAGATACAGGAATCAGATCTTCAAACTCTTCAGACGCACCCTGGCAAGATACAGGAGTCGGGTCTGGTAATGCTAGTCGTCAACAGATACATCCTGGCAAGATACAGGAATCGGATCCTCAAACTCTTCAGACGCACCCTGGCAAGATACAGGAATTGGGTCTGGTAATACTAGTCGTCAACAGATACACCCTGGCAAGATACAGGTATCGGATCCTCAAACTCTTCAGACGCACCCTGGCAAGATACAGGAATCGGGTCTGGTAATGCTAGTCGTCAACAGATACGCCCTGGAAAGATACAGGTATCGGATCCTCAAACTCTTCAGACGCACCCTGGCAAGATACAGGAATCGGGTCTTGTAATGCTAGTCGTCAACAGATACACCCTGGCAAGATACAGGTATCGGATCCTCAAACTCTTCAGACGCACCCTGGCAAGATACAGGAATCGGGTCTGGTAATGCTAGTCGTCAACAGATACACCCTGGCAAGATACAGGTATCAGATCCTCAAACTCTTCAGACGCACCCTGGCAAGATACAGGAATCGGGTCTGGTAATGCTAGTCGTCAACAGATACACCCTGGCAAGATACAGGTATCGGATCCTTAAACTCTTCAGACACACCCTGGCAAGATACAGGAATCGGGTCTGGTAATGCTAGTCGTCAACAGATACACCCTGGCAAGATACATGTATCGGATCCTCAAACTCTTCAGACGCACCCTGGCAAGATACAGGAATCGGGTCTGGTAATGCTAGTCATCAACAGATACACCCTGGCAAGATACATGTATCGGATCCTCAAACTCTTCAGACGCACCCTGGCAAGATACAGGAATCGGGTCTGGTAATGCTAGTCGTCAACAGATACACCCTGGCAAGATACAGGTATCGGATCCTCAAACTCTTCAGACGCACCCTGGCAAGATACAGGAATCGGGTCTGGAATCGATCGTCAACAGATACACCCTGGCGAGATACAGGAATCGAATCTTTAGTTGCGACCGTTGATGGTAATCATCTTGGTATTAACCTTTGTCCTGAAAAGACAAAATGTTAGTTGTGCGTAATGTCATGATGTATGACATGCGAGATATTCTCAGAATAAGTGAGATTGTATGTTCATGATGCGTATATGCATGCTATAATGTATGAAGATATGATGTTTATGAATGTATGTTTTCGTCTAGGAACGTAAATCCTTGACGGATGTCGGGAAGTCACATCCTGGGCTGATGTTGAATAATAGTGCTTTATTGTTTCCGCTGGGGATGCTGGTTGCAAGAATACCGGTAGGAGAAGATAACTCCGTTGGGGAATAAACTTGGAGATTACTTTGCGGGGGAAAATTATTCTAGCGACCTTGCTGGGGAACAATACTCTGTGGGAAGAGAGATACTCTATTGAGATGTTGGTGGTAACTTCGCTGGGGATACCGTTGTTATGTTGGAAGTTTTAATAGACTCCGCTGGGGATAAGAAGACTGCGCCGAGGACGATCTTTCTGTGGCTTTTGGCTGAGGATAACCCAGTTATATCCTGGTAGGGAAATAACCTTTGAATAAAGCCGGGGGACGCGTTCGTGCTCTGTAGGGGGGAAGCTTCCAGAATCTACTGGGGATAAGCTTCCTGCTGGGGAGATTGATTCAAACTTTCCTGGGGAAATCTGGATTCTCCTGGGGAAAATTTTGAGATATATTGGGGAAGTGGCTCCGCTGAATGTCTGGTGTACCGCCGGGGAACAATCTTAGATCAAGACTACCGGGGATGCTTGTTAAGAATGTCTGTATAATTTACTGAGGAATGTTGAGATCTGCTGGAGGATACCCAACTTCCTTAAGGCTGCCAGGATAATTCTGCTTGGGGAGAGTGCATTGACTTGCTGGCTCACTCTCTGGGGAGTTAAGATATCTTGGTTATGTTCTTCAGCTGAACCTACCTTGGTACCTTGGTGGACAGAGCAATTAGATCGCTTAGACAACTCGTTATTGCCCCTGTTTCTAATGTTACCTGTAATTAATCCTTTGTTTCATATGCAAACATTTATGAGTTAGCAATTATTGTCAAATGCATATATCATAAATTGAACCTTGGACGTTCTTCGCAAAACAAAACAGAAAAAAGAAAAAACAATTGGCAATTGATCTGAAAAGTGAATTTATATTGATTTTTTTGAATTTGCCTGTAAATAGGCGTTTTATGTACAAGAGGTTGACGTCCTAGTAGGAGAACGCCGCCGAACAAAAGAGTTTATACAGTTTGTGAAAAGGGAAAACAAAACAGCTATGTGAAAAGAATAATCCCACTGGGTTCCAACTCTGCTATCGCCTTTATATCTTCGAGCGTCTAATCACTTTGCTGCTCAATTGACGATGAAACTGATTGATCGATGCCGTTTGAACTTGATGTTGATACCGGATTCTGGATGCAAGGTGATCCAATGAGACATAGTATTACGCCTTAATCCCTAATTTTTGCTTGGACCGTCCTTTCGGGTTTTCAGTCCACCGGGATACCCATTTTTGCCCAAGCCGCCTTTTCAGGTTTTCGACTTGCCGGGTGTACAGATTTTTTTCATTTCATCCCTCATTTTGCCCGAACCCTTTTGGTTCGCCGGGAAGCCCTAATTTTTGCCTAGGTATGTCAACCTAGCGGGTCTTTTATCACGCGTAGTATCTTTTTACTATGTCTGTATTGGCGGGGTGAGGAAGGTCGTCACCATCCATGGTGGTTAGGATTATGGCTCCTCCTGAGAACACATGTTTAACCACAAATGGCCCTTCGTACGTAGGGGTCCATTTTCCCCTGGGATCACCTTGAGGAAGGATGATACGTTTGATTACCAGATCCCCAACTTGATATTCTTGTGGTCTGAACTTTTTGTTAAATGCCCTGATCATCCGTTTTTGGTACGTCTGACCATGACAAATAGCAGTGAGTCTCTTTTCGTCAATTAGATTTAGTTGATCAAGTCAAGTCTGGATCCAATCATCTTCGCTTAGATCTGCATCCTTCATTATCCGGAGAGAGGGTATCTGCACTTCAATTGGCAAGACTGCCTCCAAGCCGTAGACCAAGGAAAAAGGTGTTGCCCCGGTTGACGTCCTTGCTGAGGTACGGTACCCATGCAGAGCGAACGGTAACATCCCGTGCCAATCTTTATAGGTCACTGTCATCTTCTGCACAATCTTCTTGATGTTCTTATTCGCTGCTTCTACAGCCCCATTCATCTTCGGCCGATAGGGAGAAGAGTTGTGGTGCTGTATCTTGAACTGCTCGCAGAGCTCAGTGATCATCTTGTTATTGAGATTGGTACCGTTGTCTGTAATAATCCTTTCTGGGACGCCGTATCGACATATCAGGTTGTGCCGAATGAACCGTGCCACAACGTTCTTGGTTACAGTGGCGTAAGAAGCTGCTTCAACCCACTTTGTAAAGTAATCAATCGCCACCAGAATGAAGCGATGCCCATTGGATGCCGTAGGTTTAATCTCGCTGATCATATCTATGCCTCACATTGCAAAAGGCCAAGGTGCAGTCAGGACATTCAGGGGGACTGGAGGAACATGCACCTTATCTGCATAAATCTGGCATTTGTGACATGTCCGAGAATGTTGGTAACAATCAGCTTCCATAGTGGACCAGAAATACCCTGCCCGAAGGATTTTCTTTGCCATGGTATGTCCACTGGAATGCGTTCCGAAGGTACCTTCGTGTAGCTCCGCCATGATCCTTTCTGCTTCAGCTTTATCCACACAACGCAGTAAAGTCGAATCATGGTTTCGCTTGTACAGAATGTCGTTGCTAAGGAAGAATTTCGCGGCGAATCTTCTCAGAAACTTCTTATCATTGACAGATGCCCCATCAGGGTATTCCTGAGCTTCCAAGTATCTCTTCACCTCATGGTACCAAGGTTTTTCAGTCACCACCTCAGCCTCAAGATCACAACAGTACGCCGGTTCGTCTAGTTTCCAGATGATGACCCGGGGAGCCTCATTATCCCATTTGACCTTGAACATAGAAGACATCGTAGCTAACGCGTCCGCCAGATGATTCTCCTCTCTTGGGAAATGTTCAAAAGTTATCTCTGTGAAATGGGGGATCAATGTCAACACACATTCTCTGTAAGGAATAAGATTCGAATGTTTCGTATCCCACTCGCCTTTGATCTGATTGATCACGAGAGCGGAATCTCCGAAGACACTCAAAACTTGATCCTTAAGTCAATTGCAGCTTGAAGTCCCATGATGCATGCCTCATACTCCGCCATGTTGTTGGTGCAGTTGAAACATAGCCGGGCAGTGAGGGGAGTATGAGTGCCTTGAGGGGATATGATCACAGCGCCGATACCGTTACCCAAAGCGTTGGAGGCTCCGTCAAAGTGCATAGACCATCGGGATCCTTCCTCAGGTCCTTCATCCGGTCCAGGTACTTCACAATCAGTCACAATCATGATGCTCTCGTCCGGAAACTCGAAGTTCATTGACTGATAGTCGTCTACTGCTTGGTGTGCCAAGTGGTTTGCCAATACACTTCCTTTGATATCTTTCTGAGTCGTGTACTGGATGTCGTATTCTGTCAAGATCATTTGCCATCTTGCTATTCTCCCAGACAGAGGGGCTTTTCAAATATGTATTTTATTGGATCCATCTTTGAGATCAACAAGGTAGTGTGAGTCAGCATATACTGTCTCAGCCGGCGAGCAACCCATACCAAAGCGCAGCAAGTTTTCTCGAGCAGTGAGTATCGGGTCTCACAGTCGGTAAACTTTTTGCTAAGGTAATAAATGGCATGCTCTTTTCGACCAGACTCGTCATGCTGCCCCAGCACACACCCCATTGAGTTGTCAAGTACTGTCAGGTATAGTATCAAAGTTCTCCCTTCAACCGGTGGCATAAGGATGGGTGGCTCTTGGAGATACTCTTTGATTCTGTCAAAAGCGGCCTGACATTCATCGTTCCAACATACTACCTGATTTTTCTTCAGCAGCTTGAAGATTGGTTCACAAGTAACAGTTAGATGCGAGATGAACCGGGCAATGTAATTCAGACATCCTAGAAAGCCTCTGACTTCTTTCTCTGTCTTAGGAACTGGCATCTCTTGAATGGCTTTAACCTTGGCAGGGTCCACTTGAATACCCTTATCACTTACAACGAAGCCTAGCAACTTTCAAGATCTTACCCCGAAGGTGCACTTGTTCGGGTTCAATCTCAGCTTGTATAACTTCAGACGGTCAAACAGCTTCTGCAGATGGTCAAGGTGTTCCTCCTCAGTTTGGGACCTTGCGATCATATCATCAACATACACTTCAATCTCATGATGGATCATTTCATGAAATAAGGCAACCATGGCACGTTGGTAGGTTGCCCCAACATTTTTCAGTCCAAAAGGCATGACCTTGTAGCAGAAGGTGCCCCACTGAGTAACAAAGGTAGTCTTCTCCATGTCTTTCGGAGCCATCTTGATCTGATTATACCCTGAAAAGCCATCCATGAAGGAGAACACCTTGTGCTGAGCAGTATTGTCAACCAGAACGTCAATGTGAGGTAGGGGAAGTCATCCTTGGGGCTGGCCCTGTTCAGATCCCTGTAGTCAACACACATTATGACCTTACCATCCTTCTTCGGTACCGGTACCACATTGGCAACCCACTGAGGGTAAGAAGTCACTGCAAGAAACCCGGCATCGAATTGCTTCATAACCTCAGCTTTGATCTTCTCAGACATCTCTGGACGCATACGGCGGACCTTTTGCTTAACCGGAGGGCAGTCTTCCTTGGTAGGCAAATGATGGACCACAATGTCGGTATCCAACCCAGGCATGTCTTCGTAGGACCAGGCGAAGATCTCCACATAATCATGTAACATCTGAGTCAACCGTTGTTTTACGCTTAGCTCCAGATTGGCACCAATCTTAACCTCCTTTCTGTCCGTCTCAGTACCCAGATTTATTGTTTCCACTGGCTCTTCATGTGGTTGAATTGCCCTCTCTTCCTGGAGTAACAGTCTTGCAAGCTCACCAGGCACTTCGCAATCATCTTCACCTTCGTCTTCGGCTAAGTTGGTCGGATTTTTGAAGTCATAACTGGCAGTAGCAGAGTCGTTACCAGTGAGATCCAGAGTGGATTGAAACCTGTGTAGGTGAGTGTGTGTAAATACAGCTGTTTTGCAATATAAAGAAAGAAAGAAAGAAAGGGAGCACAAGATTTGAAATGCGAAAAAAACGTCCAAGATCTTTATTCATGATATATGTAAATGACAGTTATAAGCCCTCACAAATGAAGCCAACGGTGCCCCGGGTAAGACATCGGGCCATAAAGTTTTAATTCATTGTTTATTACAAATAACAAAAACAAAAGAATTCATTACTGCGTAACAAAAGTAACAGGTGCATGATCTTTTGTGGTCCAATTGTTCAATCCATCGTCAGTCGTCGGGTAGATCCAGCTATCGAACTCTGATTCTTCCACTTCGTCTTCATCCCCAATAGCATTCACTCCTGGATTGGTGATGAGAACAGGAGGTCTTCTGATCCTAGCTTTGTGCACAGCCCTCTGAGCCTCTGCAGTAAAACCCAGTCCAAACTTGTCAGTTTTAGGAGTGAAATCAGGGAGCCTGCCCCAGTTAGCACATTCACCTTTCTCGATTACAGCCCGGGCGTCCTACAAGGAGGCCATCTTCAAAGGAAAGTCCTCTTCAACCACCGTTTCCGCTGCTGCCAATGTTGGAGGTACCTCTTCAAAATGCTGAAAGGGGGTTTCAATAAACTCCCCGTCCATCTCGATATACCGGAAGGAATTCAGATGACTCACCATATATTCTTCCTCCCCCTGCACAGTGACAATCTTCCCTCTGACAGGGTACTTGAGCTTCTGGTGTAGGGTAGAGGTCACTGCCCCAGCTTTGTGAATCCAAGGTCGACCCAGTAAACAGGAATAAGATGGACGAATATCCATCACATAGAAAGTTGAGTCGAAGACTTGGGAACCAACACGAATAGGAATGTCTACTTCTCCATGAACCATCCTCTTCGATCCGTCAAAGGCTCAAACAATGATGTTACTAGGTTTCAATTCCAGGCCCTCACAATCCAACCGGTCTAAGGCCTTTTTGGGCAACACATTCAGGGAAGAACCGGTGTCCACCAACACGTGCGCGAGAGTAGTGCCCCTGCATTCTATGGAGACATGCAGGGCATCATTGTGGTTCTTTCCCTTGGCGGTAAGGTCAACATCCGAGAAACCCAAACCATTGTCGGCTGTCAAATTGGCTACGCAATCAGTAAACTGGTCTGCAGATGTCTCCTGTGGCACATGGGTCGTCTTTAGAAATGAAATCAGGGCCTTAGCATGGGCCTCTGAGCACAGCAGCAATGAGAGCATAGAGATCTTTGAGGGTGTATGCCCCAGCTGTTCAACGACATTGAAGTCGCTCTTCTTGATTATCTTAAGAATTTCCTCCATCTCTTGCTGGGAGGCTTCAACATTCAGACTTTGGTGCCTCCATCTGGGCAGGCTCATCATCAATCCCTTTGCCCCGAGCATTAGATGACTCGGCAGCAGGGGAAGCAACTTGATCAGAAGTGGAAACAGGCGCACTTGCAGATGTAATTATGAGAGGTCTTCGAATAGCTGGTGGTGCAATGTCAGGCGAGAAGAGCCTGCCACTGCGGGTAACTTTAGCTGGACCGGTGATATTGCTGATGCTGGTACCGGTGTTGAACTCTTGCTTTATTCCAAGTACATATACATCTGCCCCATAGTGCCATGGGACAGCCTTATCAGATTCATAGGGGAGGGGCCCCGGAACAGTAATAACAATGGGTGCGACAATCATGATTTTAACTGGCTTCCTTGGGGGAGCCTTGATTGGATTGTTGAAAATTGTAACGACAGATACTTCTTCCACAGGAACAAAAGGAACAGCGGTTTTCTTGAACAGAATTTCCTTGCTGTCCATCAGGCTTTGGATGCCTAACTTCAGCAACGGACAACCAGTAGGGGTAACAGCACACAAAAGGCAACCCTTGCTACAACCCGGAAATAAACCGGCCAGCAGCAAGTTCCTCTTAACAGTCAACAGAGGGGTAGCTACATCATTCACAGAAACGGCATACAAGTCTTCATCAATGGCATTTACTCCATGCTGGGGCATAGGAGCAGTCACAACATTCGGTCTCTCAGGCGCCTCAAATTGTATCTCCTTCGCATTAATGAGGTCCTGCACCTTATTCCTCATGGCCCAGCAGTCATCAGTAGAATTCCCCAGGCTATCGGAGTGATAAGCACAGCGGGCATTTGGATTATACTTGGGGGATGCAGTATTCACAACCTTTGGAGCCTCTCTGACAGTCACCAAGTTGGTCGATAGCAATTGCGGCAGGATTTGTGACAAGGTCATACTTAGCCGAGTAAATTCTCTTCTGGGTCTTTCAGCCCTTGTTTGATTAGCTTGCCGAGGAGCGGCAACAGGCTTAGCAATCACCACCGCGTTGACAGTTTGGCGGCGCTATGGTTTGTCTTGTCTCCTAGGTCCATACACAACACTGGCCTCCTTCTTAAAAGGTTTCTTCTCAGAATTTGAAGACGCACCTTTCTGAATTTTACCGGACTTCATGCCAGCCTCTATCCTTTCCCCAGTCATAATGAGGTCAGTAAACCCTGCAGATGAATTGCCAATAAGATGATTGAAGAATGGCCCGGAGAGGGTCCCCAAGAACATATCCACCAATTCACGGTCAGTTAATGGTGGCTGCACCCTGCCAGCCAGGTCCCTCCACTTCTGCGCATACTCTTTAAAACCTTCGCCTGATCCTAGCGACATACCCTGGAGTTGGGTACGTGTAGGAGCAAGGTCGGCATTAATTGATACTGCTTGTAAAAAGCAGTAGCCAACTCCTCCCAATTACGAACCTTGGTTCCATCCAACTGATAGAACCATTCGAGATGAGTCCTTGAAAGACTCTCCTGGAAGAAGTGGATCCACAAGTTTTTGTCCACTGTATATGGCTGGATCTTCCGCACATAAGATCTGAGGTGTAGCTTAGGGCAGGACGTCCCGTCATACTTGGTGAAAGATGGTGCTTTAAACTTGTGCGGGATGATCACACCAGAAGATAAACCCAAGTCTCCGAAATCCAAACCAGGCACTTGTTAAATTTCCATGGCGTTCAGACGGTCTTCCAACTGCTTGTATCTGTCTTCAGCCGGAGGATACTGTTCCTCATTAAAATCAGTCTCATTGTCAGAGACCACCGGACTTGGAGCCCTTCCCCCCTAGGGACTGTCCTTGCCTACAGAAGAACCAGCTTCCTCATTCTGCAGATTGTTACCAAACCTCCGGCCCGAGTTGAATAGAACAATTCTCTTCTTCTTCTTCTCCTTCTTCAGGAGAAAAGCCTTCAGCTCTTCTTGACCTTGAGCCAAACCCATGATCAGCTCCTGAAATTGTGCGTTATGCGCCTGAAGGGCCTTGATAGACAGCTCGGTAGATGATTCAGGGTTCATGATGCTGAAATAAACAGCAAAGAACAGTAAGCAACCTGAAAAGAAGAGTACCTGTGATGTACATGATGAATGATATGTGTTTATGCAATGCATTCAAGGGTTCAAAAGTTCAAATTTGTTGTAGACAAAAAGGAACACACGTTATCATTAAGAAAATAATTGTTTGGTACATCAGGGCCTCATGGGCAAAATATTACAAAAGTGAATCAATCCCAGAAGACACTACGCATCCTCTTTGGAGCTATGTAAGTGTTGAGATTCCTCTCCTCGTGCAATAGGCGGGTGAGCTCCAAGACCTTCTTCTCACTGGCATGTAGACTGGTCTCAAGAGAATTCCGTTCTTCCTTGAGCTGGATCCAGCTCTTCTGCATCTCTTCCCAGGATGTGGGCATGTCAGGATGTTGAATGATGTAGGACACCTCTCCTTCCAAGACTGGCTCTTTGATCACAGGGAGAACATGAGGATAAGGCATTACTAACTTCTGGGAGCGAGCTCGTACCCATTTGAGATAAGGCTCCAATGGGATGGAATTCCTGTGCCCCAGGGTCTTGCTGTCTATCCTACTTGGCATCCTCCAAGCTCTGATAAATCTCTGGCGAAGTCCTTGTGCATCGTTGTCAAAGTCAAAAACTATGTCAGGAATTAACATGTCATGAGGGTCGTCCCTCCGAGCATAACCAAACTGTCTCCAAGCCAGGCACGAGTTGTAAGTAATACCTCCTCTGATTCCAAGTAAAGGAACATTAGGGTACTCCCCGCAACGATCAATGATAGTGACATCCTCTCTGGACCGAGAGCACCAATGTATATCAGCATGTGTAAGAGTCATCAATCGCTGTGACCATCTCAAACCCCGCTCGTTCTTCAAAACTGATTGTGGAAGGTGCGAAATAAACCACCTTCCCAGGAGAGGAGTACAACACATAAGAACACCTCTTTTTCTCATGGTTCGAGTGTAACATGAGTGAAGGATGTCCCCAAGAAACATAGGTATAGGATTCCTGGACATGAAGATCTGGACAACACTGATATCTATAAGCTGATCCGGATTAGGGAACAACACCAAACCATAGACATGGAGGGTCACCACTTCTTCAAAAGCTTGTAGGTCAAGGGAGTTCCAACATTCTTGGGCCTTCTCAAACAGAAACCTGGCTAAGAACCCTTTGATACCACTTCTAACTTCCCAATGTCCCTTAGGGTCAGATGGTTGTAGGTGTAAGGCTTTAGCAATCTCTTCAAGTTTGGGTTCCTTTTCCGTACCGTTGTAGGATAGTTGATCAAGGATAGGGATCTTCAGAAGCCGGGAGAACTCTTCCAATGTAGGCACCAATTGATAATCCAGGAAAGTGAAACAGTGATGCAGAGGGTCAAAGAACTGGAACAGGACCTTTATCATATCTTCCTCAATGTTGGTGTTGACCAAGCTGATGAGTCTTCCATGCCTCTCACTGAATGAAGAGCTTTCGAGAATCCTGGATATAAGCTCCTTAAGCTGAGGAGGGATCCTTACAAGGCTGGTCTGAATTGTCTTTCTGCGAACAGTTTCCATGTCCTACAAAACAAGAACAAAGATGAAGATTCGAACCCCTGAAATGGTTAGCCAATGCATATGATGCTGTATGATGTCATGATGCTATGATTAAACACACCACAAATATTTACAAAGGCAAACATGATAAGGCACACAAGTCACACCACAGCCCTTAGAGTTTAGGTCAGCATGGGGTCTGGGTATTACCCTCTTGAAGTTGGTGGGCTCAAACCTGTCCTATCAGAAGTAACCGGGTTCTAAGGGTCCCAATATCACTGGATTGCTTTCATTGTTCATCGTTTCGATTTAGCCACTGAACTGGCGACCGAAATATTCCAGGAAAGCAACCCTCAATTGAGTGTAGTATCGAGTATCAACCAACCTCGGACTGCACCAAAGTCAGTTATCTCACTACCCTAAAGAGGCCAAGATAGTTCAATTAAGGTTCCTAAGGTCAGTTGATGCTTCACGACACCACGCGGAGGCCCCGTACTCTCCTTGACTGAACTCAAGGGTTACCGGTACACACCAAAGTGCCACATCAATGTAGCAGACTGTTTCAACCATGTCGGTATACCCCGCACAGTTCCCTCACAGCCTTGTTGCTACTTTCTAAGAAGGTATCCCCAGATCTGGGTTAGGATCTATAGAACTCCCAAGACAGTCCCACAATAATAAAGCAAACAAGTCAAAGCAATTGAAAACACAAGTGATCCTAGTCCTAAGGTACACCTCACTTTAAGTAGTATCCCCAGCAGATTCGCCAGTTCTGTGATCGGTGGATCTGGAACTTTAACGCTGGTTCGCGAAATGTCGCGGAAGCAAGAGTCGCCACCGTCTTTTATTTTCTCCAACATGGAAAGGACAAAAGCACAGAAAAATTCCTTATGAGATTAGTTCTCGGTTCGGGAGGTAGATTTATAGAAAGGGAATGTGTTAGCACCCTTTCTATCCGTGGTTATCCACGGGCTCTTAGATACTTGCTCATTTGTGTTTTCAAAATGTTTGTTTGCTTTTCAAAGTATGAGTGGGTTTGAAAAAATTTCCGTTTAAAGTTTCAGATCGACTCTTGTATCAGTCCTCAAGAGTGTTTGAAAAATCGTTTTGAAAGCTTTTTGAAAAGTGTCGGTGTGAAAAGAAGTTTTTGATTTGTTTTGAATTAGAGCAAGTATCTACGAGTCATCTACCTACCCTAAGGAATTAGGCTGTGTAGAAGTCCTTAAGGTAGTGCCATCCCACCATTGAGAGGTAGGTAGCACCACCGTTGGAGGTGTTCGGGTCAATTCGTTGTAGGGACAGTGTGGTCACCAGAGCAACAGTAGGACACCTTAGAAGCTACCCTTATGCCACGTTCATGGACATAAGGACTTACTAAAACGTCCTATACTCGACGACCACGTTTCGAGGGGCAAGGCAATAGTGAGGCGTACCCTAAGAGTGGTGTGTGAATTTGTGTATTGTTTTCAGTTATATTTTATCTTGATCATGCATTGGGGTGAGCTACGCTTTGATTTTATTTGGGTCATTCATTCTTTCATGTGATTAGCAGTTTCAAGGTGCGGAAATTAAAATGCGGAAAATAAAGGTCCTACGCTATTACAAGGCGCGGGTATATACATCGCCAAATTAACAAAGACCCGATTTGAATAAAAAATGCGGAAAATAAAGGTCCTAATTACTATTACAAGGCTTTGGGGAAATTACATAAGATTTAAAAGACATATAAGAATACGCGTGCGCAAAGAAAATGGAATCGAGTGTTCGAGGGCGTTGGACCCTTTAAAGATGAAATTGAAATTAAAAATTGATTAATGATTAAATAAAGAAAAGAAATTATTTTTATGTTTTATTTAATATTTAAGTCATTAATATTTTTGTAAATAAATATTATGACGGGGCGTCCTGCCCTAAGCTACACCTCAGATCTTATGTGCGGAAGATTCAGCCGTATACAGTGGACAAGAACTTGTGGATCCACTTCTTCCAGGAGAGTCTTTCAGGGACTCATCTCGAATGGTTCTATCAGCTGGATGGAATCAAGGTTCGTAACTGGGAGGAGTTGGCTACTGCTTTTTACAAGCAGTATCAATATAATGCCGACCTTGCTCCTACACGTACCCAACTCCAGGGTATGTCGCTAGGATCAGGCGAAGGTTTTAAAGAGTATGCGCAGAAGTGGAGGGACCTGGCTGGCAGGGTGCAGCCTCCGTTAACAGACCGTGAGCTAGTGGATATGTTCTTGGGGACCCTCTCCAGACCATTCTTCAATCATCTTATCGGTAATTCGTCTGCAGGGTTTACTGACCTCATTCTGACAGGGGAAAGGATAGAGGCTGGTATGAAGTCAGGAAAGATTCAGAAAGGTGCGTCTTCAAGTTTTTAGAAGAAACCTTTTAAGAAGGAGGCCAGTGCTGTGTATGGGCCTAGGAGGCAAGACAAACCAGAGCGCTGCCAATCTGTCAACGCGATGATGATTGCAAAGCCTGGTGCCGCTCCTCGGCAAACTAATCAACCCAGGGCTGAGAGACCCAGAAGAGAATTTACCCGGCTGAGTATGACCTTGTCACAAATCTTGCCGCAGATGCTATCCACCAACTTGGTGACCGTCAGAGAGGCTCCAAAGGTTGTGAATACTGCATCCCCCAAGTATAATCTAAATGCCCGCTGTGCTTATCACTCCGACAGCCCGGGACATTCTACTGATGATTGCTGGGCCCTAAGGAACAAGGTGCAGGACCTTATTGATGCAAATGAGGTACAGTTTGAGGCACATGAGAAGCCCAATGTGGTGACAGCTCCCATGCCTGACCATAGAGTGAATTCTATCAGGGATGATGACGAGGTGGAAGAATCTAAGTTCGACAGCTGGATTTATCCGACGACCGACAGTGGACCTAGCAATTGGACTGCAAAGGACAACCTACCTGTTACTTTTGTTACGCAGTAATGAATTCCTTTGTTTTTGTTATTTGTAATAAACAATAGATTGAAACTCTATGGCCCGGTGTCTTACCCGGGGCACCGTTGGCTTCATTTGTGAGGGCTTATAACTGTCATTTCCATATATCATGAATAAAGATCTTGGACGTTTTTTCGCATTTCAAATCTTGTGCTCCCTTTTCTTTCTTTCTTTCTTTATATATTGCAAAACAGCTATATTTACACACACTCACCTATACAGGTTTCAATCCACTCTGGATCTCACTGGTAACGACTCTGCTACTGCCAGTTATGACTTCGAAAATCCGATCAACTTAGCCGAAGACGAAGGTGAAGATGATTGCGAAGTGCCTGGTGAACTTGCAAGACTGTTACTCCAGGAAGAGAGGGAAATTCAACCACATGAAGAGCCAGTGGAAACGATCAATCTGGGTACTGAGACAGATAGGAAGGAAGTTAAGATTGGTGCCAATCTGGAGCTCAGCGTAAAACAACGGTTGACTCAGACGTTACATGATTATGTGGAGATCTTCGCCTGGTCCTACGAAGACATGCTTGGGTTGGATACCGACATTGTGGTCCATCATTTGCCTACTAAGGAAGACTGCCCTCCGGTTAAGCAAAAGGTCCGCCGTATGCGCCCAGAGATGTCTGAGAAGATCAAAGCTGAGGTTATGAAGCAATTCGATGTCGGGTTTCTTGCAGTAACTTCTTACCCTCAGTGGGTTGCTAATGTGGTTCTGGTACCAAAGAAAGATGGTAAGGTCAGAATGTGTGTTGACTACAGGGATCTGAACAGGTCCAGCCCCAAGGATGACTTCCCTCTACCTCACATTGATGTTCTGGTTGATAATACTGCTCAGCACAAGGTGTTATCCTTCATGGATGGCTTTTCAGGGTATAATCAGATCAAGATGGCTCCTGAAGATATGGAAAAGAATATCTTTGTTACTCAGTGGGGCACCTTCTGCTACAAGGTCATGCCATTCGGGTTGAAAAATGTTGGGGCAACCTACCAACGTGCCATGGTTGCTTTATTTCATGACATGATCCATCATGAGATTGAAGTGTATGTTGATGATATGATTGCAAGGTACCAAACTGAGGAGGAACACCTTGACCATCTGCAGAAACTGTTTGACCGTCTGAAGTTGTACAAGCTGAGGTTGAACCCGAACAAGTGCACCTTCGGGGTTAGATCTGGAAAGTTGCTAGGCTTCGTTGTAAGTGACAAGGGTATTCAAGTGGACCCTGCCAAGGTTAAAGCTATTCAAGAGATGCCAGTCCCTAAGACAGAGAAAGAGGTCAGAGGCTTTCTGGGACGCTTGAATTACATTGCCTGGTTCATCTCACATCTAACTGCTACCTGTGAGCCAATCTTCAAGCTGCTGAAGAAAGATCAGGTAGTACGTTGGAACGATGAATGTTAGGCCGCCTTCGACAGAATTAAAGAGTATCTCCAAGAACCACCCATTCTTATGCCACCGATTGAAGGGAGACCTCTGATACTATACCTGACAGTACTTGACAACTCAATGGGGTGTGTGCTGGGACAGCATGACGAGTCTGGCCGAAAAGAGCATGCCATTTATTACCTTAGCAAAAAGTTTACCGACTGTGAGACCCGATACTCACTGCTCGAGAAAACTTGCTGTGCTTTGGTATGGGCTGCTCGCCGGCTGAGACAGTATATGCTGACTCACACTACCTTGTTGATCTCAAAGATGGATCCAATAAAGTACATATTTGAAAAGCCTGCTCTGTCTGGGAGAATAGCAAGATGGCAAATGATCTTGACAGAATACGACATCCAGTACACGACTCAGAAAGCTATCAAAGGAAGTGTATTGGCAGACCACTTGGCACACCAGGCAGTGGACGACTATCAGTCAATGAACTTCGAGTTTCCGGACGAGAGCATCATGATAGTGACTGATTGTGAAGTACCTGGACCAGATGAAGGACCTGAGGAAGGATCCCGATGGTCTATGCACTTCGACAGAGCCTCCAACGCTTTGGGTAACGGCATTGGCGCTGTGATCATATCCCCTCAAGGCACTCATACTCCACTCACTGCCCGGCTATGTTTCAACTGCACCAACAACATGGCGGAGTATGAGGCATGCATCATGGGTCTTCAAGCTGCGATTGACTTAAGGATCAAGTTTCTGAGTGTCTTCGGAGATTCCGCTCTCGTGATCAATCAGATCAAAGGCGAGTGGGATACGAAACATCCGAATCTTATTCCTTACAAGGAATGTGTGTTGACATTGATCCCCCATTTCACAGAGATAACTTTTGAACACTTTCCGAGGGAGGAGAATCAGCTAGCAGACGCGTTAGCTACAATGTCTTCCATGTTCAAAGTCAAGTGGGACAATGAGGCTCCCCGAGTCATTATCTGGAAATTGGACGAACCGGCATACTGTTGTGATCTTGAGGCTGAGGTAGTGACTGAGAAACCTTGGTACCATGAGGTGAAGAGATACTTGGAAGCTCAAGAATACCCTGAGGGTGCATCTGTCAACGATAAAAAGTTTCTGAGAAGGTTCGCAGCGAAGTTCTTCCTCAGCAACGGCATCCTGTACAAGCGAAACCATGATTCGACCTTACTGCGTTGTGTGGATAAAACTGAAGCAGAAAGGATCATGGCAGAGCTACATGAAGGTACCTTCGGAACACATTCCAGTGGACATACCATGGCAAAGAAGATCCTTCGGGCAGGATATTTCTGGTCCACAATGGAAGCCGACTGTTACCAACATTCTCGGACATGTCACAAATGCCAGATTTATGCTGATAAGGTGCACTATCCTCCAGTTCCTCTGAATGTCCTGACTGCACCTTGGCCTTTTGCAATGTGGGGCATATATATGATCGGCGAGATTAAACCTACGGCATCCAACGGGCATCGCTTCATCCTGGTAGCGATCGATTACTTTACAAAGTGGGTTGAAGCAGCTTCTTACGCCACTGTAACCAAGAATGTTGTGGCACGGTTCATTCGGCACAACCTGATCTGTCGATACGGCGTCCCTGAAAGAATCATTACAGACAATGGTACCAATCTCAATAACAAGATGATCACTGAGCTCTGCGAGCAATTCAAGATACAGCACCACAACTCTTCTCCTTACCGGCCGAAGATGAATGGGGCTGTAGAAGCAGCGAATAAGAACATCAAAAAGATTGTGCAGAAGATGACAGTGACCTATAAAGATTGGCATGAGATGTTACCGTTTGCTCTACACGGGTACCGTACCTCAGCAAGGACGTCAACCGGGGCAACTCCCTTCTCCTTGGTCTACGGTATAGAGGCAGTCTTACCGATCGAAGTGCAAATACCCTCTCTCCGGATAATGAAGGATGCAGATCTGAGCGAAGATGATTGGATCCAGACACGACTTGATTAATTAAACCTGATTGACGAAAAGAGACTTGCTGCTATTTGTCATGGTCAGACGTACCAAAAACGGATGATCAGGGCATTTAACAAAAAGGTCAGACCACAAGAGTATCAAGTTGGGGATCTGGTAATCAAACATATCATCCTTCCTCAGAGTGATCCAAGGGGCAAATGGACCCCCACGTACGAAGGGCCATTTGTGGTTAAACACGTATTCTCAGGAGGAGCCATGATTCTAACCACCATGGACGGTGACGACCTTCCTCACCCCGCCAATGCAGACATAGTAAAAAGATACTACGCATGATAAAAAGACCCGCTAGGTTGACATACCTAGGCAAAAATTAGGGCTTCCCGACGAACCAAAAGGGTTCGGGCAAAATGAGGGATGAAATAAAAAAAAAATCTGTACACCCAGCAAGTCGAAAACCTGAAAAGGCGGCTTGGGCAAAAATGGGTATCCCGGTGGACTGAAAACCCGAAAGGGCGGTCCAGGCAAAAGTTAGGGATAAAGCGTAATACTATGTCTCATTGGATCGCCTTACATCCGGAATCCGGTATCAGACATCAAGTTCAAACGGCATCGATCAATCAGCTTCATCATCAACTGAGCAGCAAAGTGATGAGACGCTCGAAGATATAAAGGCGATAGCGGAGTTGGAACCCAGTGGGATTATTCTTTTCACATAGCTGTTTTGTTTTCCCTTTTCACAAATTTTATAAACTCTTCTATTCGGCGGCATTCTCTTACTAGGACGTCAGCCTCTTGTACATAAACGCCTATTTACAGGCAATTCAAAAATCAATATAAATTCACTTTTCAGATCAATTGCCAATTGTTTTTTCTTTTTCTGTTTTGTTTTGCGAAGAACGTCCAAGGTTCAATTTGTGATATATGCATTTGACAATAATTGCTAACTCATAAATATTGGCATACAAAACAAAGGATTAATTACAGGTAATATTAGAAACAGGGGCAATAATGAGTTGTCTAAGCGATCTAATTGCTCTGTCCATCAAGGTACCAAGGCAGGTTCAGCTGAAAAACGCAACCAAGATATCTTAAATACCCAGAGAGTGAGTCAGCAAGTCAATACACTCTCCCCAAGCAAAGCTAAAGTTATTAGCCTTAAGGAAGTTGGGTATCCTCCAGCAGATCTCAACATTCCCCAGCAGAGTCGCCAGTTCTGTGATCGGTGGATCTGGAACTGACTGTTTAACGCTGGTTCGCGAAATGTCGCGGAAGCAAGAGTCGCCACCGTCTTTTATTTTCTCCAACATGGAAAGGACAAAAGCACAAAAAAATTCCTTATGAGATTAGTTCTCAGTTCAGGAGGTAGATTTATAGAAAGGGAAGGTGTTAGCACCCTTTCTATCTGTGGTTATCCACGGGCTCTTAGATACTTGCTCATTTGTGTTTTCAAAATGTTTGTTTGCTTTTCAAAGTATGAGTGGGTTTGAAAAAAGTTTCGTTTAAAGTTTCAGATCGTCTCTTGTATCAGTCCTCAAGAGTGTTTGAAAAATCGTTTTGAAAGCTTTTTGAAAAGTGTCGGTGTGAAAAGAAGTTTTTGATTTGTTTTGAATTAGAGCAAGTATCTACGAGTCATCTACCTACCCTAAGGAATTAGGCTGTGTAGAAGTCCTTAAGGTAGTGCCATCCCACCATTGAGAGGTAGGTAGCACCACCGTTGGAGGTGTTCGGGTCAATTCGTTTGTAGGGACAGTGTGGTCACCAGAGCAACAGTAGGGCACCTTAGAAGCTACCCTTATGCCATGTTCATGGACATAAGGACTTACTAAAATGTCCTATACTCGACGACCACGTTTCGAGGGGCAAGGCAACAGTGAGGCGTACCCTAAGAGTGGTGTGTGAATTTGTGTATTGTTTTCAGTTATATTTTATCTTGATCATGCATTGGGGTGAGCTACACTTTGATTTTATTTGGGTCATTCATTCTTTCATGTGATTAGCAGTTTCAAGGTGCGGAAATTAAAATGCGGAAAATAAAGGTCCTACGCTATTACAAGGCGCGGGTCTATACATCGCCAAATTAACAAAGACCCGATTTGAATAAAAAATGCGGAAAATAAAGGTCCTAATTACTATTACAAGGCTTTGGGGCAATTACATAAGATTTAAAAGACATATAAGAATACGCGTGCGCAAAGAAAATGGAATCGAGTGTTCGAGGGCGTTGGACCCTTTAAAGATGAAATTGAAATTAAAAATTGATTAATGATTAAATAAAGAAAAGAAATTATTTTTATGTTTTTTGGTATTTATGAAATAAAGAAAATTAATTGAAATTAGAAATTAAATAAAACCCTAATTCTAAGTTTTTTTTTTAATTATTAAAAAATGTTTAAGTTTTAACCTAATTTACCCTAATTAATTAATGACATATTTATTTACAAAATAATTAATAGTTAATAATAATAATAAGAAGAGGAAATTATTTTATTAAGAAAAGAATAAAAATGCTAAAACCTAATTTCTACATTTTTTAATTATTAAGAAAACATTAAAATTGAAGACCTAAATTAACCTAAATTGATTATTAAAAATTTATTTACAAAAATATTAATGACTTAAATATTAAATAAAACATATTTTTATTTTTATGATTTCTGATTTTTTTAGTTACGTGCAGATCCATTGACTGGCGTGCATGGTGGACTTCATGTGATAGTCCTCAGATTGATCCCTGGAGACATGTGGCATGCACAAGCGTTGGGTGTTTGGTGGACCACTGGGAGTACACTGCACAGAAGCATTTTAAGAAAAATATTATGAAGAAGTGGGGGACCTGGGAATCGAACCCAGGTCCCAATGCCTGTAGGACAACGCACAAGCCAACTGAGCCAACGCGTTAGTTTGTATGGATAATGGACAATGATCAATATAATGGAAAAAGTAAGATTATGCTGAACCAAAAATAAACGCACTAAATTTGAATCAGCCAACCATGTCAAGCCACGCCAGCGTCTTCTTCTCCATTTGCCTGTAACTAATATCAAATAGCGGGGGTTTTAAACCCCCACTAACCCAAACCTGCAATAATAGCGATTAGAGCATGGTTGAAAAGAAAAAGGGCGCGAGGTGTGGATTGAATTCGTCAGAATGTCACGAGTTTAATGGTATCGGTTTGATTGGCCAATTTTGCCTTATGCGTAAAACCCCAAAATTGGAGCTCTGAAACCCTAAGAAATGTCTATGGCAACTTTGTATACAGGAAACCATTCTTCAATTGAATTGTGCCATTAGCTTCAGAATCATCATGTTAGTATAAATCAATCATTAAAAATCACAAATGATGCATGAAATTTGAAACACGATTATGAATTATTTTATGAAAAGTGAGACTTCAATCTACCAATTCCTTGAGTATGGAGGCGTGGTTTTTATTGGAAAAGCTTCGTGGTAGTGTCAGGAGTGGATTGGAATCCTTTTGCATTCTTGAATTATGCTCTAGCTAGGTTTTCAGTTTTAAGATTTTTGTGAAAAAAGTGCAAGTTTGTTCTATGCCTTCTGCGCAGCTTCTTGTGTCCTTAGCATTAGGTTTCACTTATGCTTATGTATGTGAATGAATTAGGTCAAAAAGCCAGCCCAAAAATCCTTGAATCAATGCTTTTGAATATTTGATCTTCCATGATCTTTTTCCAATCTTTTTCAATCCTTTTTTATGCCAATCATTGCCAATCATATTGAATCTTTCCTTATTGAATGGTGCACGAAATATTGAGTGAATTCTATGCACAAAAAGATTTGAAAAACATGGTTTAGTATTTTTCTCATAATTGATTTTAATTAAATGAATAAATAGGATTAAAAATTCAATTAATTAATTAAAAATAAGAAAATAACTCCCTTTTGACTTAATGGGTCGTGCATAGCTTTTGGGTGATGAGTCATGGAAGAAATTGAGGCCCATTAGCAATTTTGAGGCATTTGAAGCAAAGTTGACTTTTCAAAATTCCCAAAAATTTCCCAACTTCCACAAGGCATATCTTGCTCAATTTTTAAGCTTTGATCATGTGCTTGGACATTTTGGAAAGGTCTTGAAGTCCTCTAACCAATGCCTTTGGTCCCATGTCATTTTGATTTACCAATATCAAGTTATGGTCTTTGACTTAAAGTGCCTTTTTGTTGACTTTTGAAAATGACCTATAATGTTGAGATTGATAACTTTTTGTGAGTGCATTTCTTGGACTTGAAGTGTGAAGATGAGTTGTAGGAAATTTCATTCTCTTCAAAATGAGATTTGGATGGAATTTTTCTGATAAACCATGTGGAAGTTATGCCCTGGTCAATTTGCAGTTGACTTTTCCAACTGTCCAAAAATAGAAACTTTTGCATCTTGAGACTTTTTGAGCCATGCCTTGAGAATCATGATCAAGAATTGATCAAATGATGTTTGTAGCTTAAAAATAAGATGTTGACCAAAAATTTTGACTTTTGACTGTCAAATGACCATTTTGCCCCTGTAGTTGACTGTTGAGCAATTAGGGTTTTTGACTGTGCAATTTTGTGCTGTGAGTCTTGAAATTTGGCATGTGGATGCTTGACAATGTTTATAGGCATGTGGGACTTGTTTGGACCCTTGGAAGCTTCAATTTCTTTGCCAGAACCAAAACCCTAATTTTTGACTGTTAGGAGGCAATTGGACTGTGCAACCTTTGGGAGATTTTGAAGCATGCTCTTAGCAAATCTTGAAGAAAATGGGAGGGAAAATTTTGGGGTACAACAAACGCCATTCATCTTCGGCCGGTAAGAAGAAGAGTTATGATGTTGGATGTTGAATTGCTTACAGAGTTCGGTGATCATAGTGTTGTTGAGATTTGTACCATTATCTGTAATGATTCTTTTGGGGATACCATACCAACAAATAAGGTTATGCTTGATGAACCACGCAACAACTTTCTTGGTAACAGTAGAAAAAGTGGCATCCTCAACCCACTTCGTGAAGTAATCAATGGCAACAAGGATGAAGGGATGCCCGTTGGAAGCTATAGGTCTGATTTCTCCGATCATGTCAATGCCCCACATTGCAAACGACCAAGGAGCAGTCAATACGTTTAGAGGAACCAGAGGTATGTGCACCTTATCAGCATAAATTTGGAACTTGTGACAAGTCTTCGAATGTTGATAATAGTCTGCTTCCATAGTGGACCAATAGTATCCTTCCCGTAGGATTTTTTTTAGCCATAGTGTGTCCACTAGAATGGGTGCCAAAGGTACCTTCATGTAAATCAACCATAATCTTCTCCGCTTCATTCTTGTCTACACATCGAAGCAAAGTAGAGTCGTGCTTGCGCTTGTAGAGGATTCCATTAATGAGAAAGAACTTGGTAGAGAATCTTCTTAGGAATTTCTTATCATTGACTAAAGCTCCTTCAGGATACTCTTGGCCTTCGAGATATCTTTTGACTTCATGAAACCAAGGCTTGTCAATTAATTCTTCAGTACCAATCTCATGACAGTATGTCGGTTCGTCCATCCTTTCAATGGTGATCTGAAGAGCCTCGTTATCCCACCTGACCTTGAATATGGATGACATAGTAGCTAGCATGTTCGCTAGTTAATTTTCCTCTCGTGGAAAATGCTCAAAAGTAATTTCTTCAAAATGTGGAACTAGTGTCAACACATGATCTTTGTAATGGATGAGATTGGGATGCTTCGTGTCACATTCTCCTTTGATCTGGATGATTACCAAAGTCGAGTCTCCGAACAAACTTAATAACTTGATCCTTAAATCAATTGCAACTTTCAGACCCACGATACATGCTTCATACTCAGCCATATTGTTGGTACAATTGAAACATAGTTGGGTAGTGAAAGGAGTATGACAACCTTTAGGAGAGATGATCACGACACCGATGCCATGGCCAAGTGCATTTGAAGCTCCATCAAAAACCATAGTCCATCGAGATCCTTTTTCAGGTCCTTTATCTGGTCCAGGTTCTTCACAATCAATTAATAACATGATGTTCTCGTCCGGGAACTCAAAATTCATGGATTGGTAATCTTCCATAACCTGATGAGCCAAATGATCATCTAGTACACTTACAATGATTGCTTTCTGGGTTGTGTATTGAATGTCGTATTCGATCAGGATCATTTTCCATCTCATTATTCTCCCGGAGAGAGCGGGCTTCTCGAAGATGTACTTGGTAGTATCCATTTTAGAGATCAACAAGGTAGTGTGAGTCAACATATATTGTCTTAGCCGGTGTGATACGGTGGAAGAACCGACTGTTAAAACTGGTTTGCATTTTTTGTTCGCAAATGTCGCGGTAAGCAAGAGTCGCCACTGACTTTTATTTTATCCAATCAGGAAAAGGAAAAAGAACAGAAAAAACCTTTTTCGAGATGTTTATGAGTAAGGGGGTAGATTATAGAAAGGGAAGGTGTTAGCACCCTTTCTATCCGTGGTTTTCCACGGGCTCTTATGTACTTGCTCATTTTGAAATTGCTTGTGTGTGCTTGTTTTGAAATTTTTTGTTTTACTTTGTTTTAACCCTTGTTTCTGTCCTCAAGAGTGTTACGAAGTGTTTTGAAAACTTTAGTTTGAAAAGTTTGTTTGAAAGTGTATGGTGTAAAAGATTTGTTGTTTTGAGCAAGTACCTAACAGTTATCTATCTACTCGAAAAAAGACGTTCTTTTCCTCCTATCCTTTAGATCGTGTTATCCTACTATTAGTGAGTAGGTAACCTTAGTCGTTGGATGTTTGAGGGACTATCGAAAGGGACGTAATGGTCATTGAAGGCAACATGTAAGGATACCTTAGCATTTCGAAGGGACTGTCATCATATATTCGTAGGCAACATCGAGTGACAAGATCATTTCTCGTAGGCAACTCGAGGGACGTTAAGGGACTATGATATTTATGATGACTTTTAGATTGAGGGTCTTTTGCTAAGATATTCCTACGTTCAAGGGACATGACCATTGTTTTCCGAGGCAACCAAGTGGGGAGTACCCTAGGGGTGCAAGTGTGCAACAGTGTGTTTTTTCAGTTATATTTATCTTGCAATTAGGGTTTTTTATCGTTCATTTTTATCTTTCCATACAATCCTATTAATCTAAGCATTGCATAAAATATAGTAGTAGGAGATAAAGGAGGAAATGTAAACCTAAACTATTACAGAGCTTTGGGGCAGTTACATAATAGTGAAGAGGGCGGAAAAGAAATCCTAAAACTATTACATCCCGGAAGCAATTACATGATAATGATGAAAAAAAGCGGGAAAAATAAAGCTACGCTATTACAGTTGAATGCGCCCTATATACTTTAAGTAGGAAAATAAAAATAAGATGAAAATAGAAAAGAAAATGTTTTGGTGATTTTTTATGAAAAAAAATGATTTATGATAATTAATTAAATAAACCTAAAAAACCTAATTAATTTTAATTAATAAAAATGTTAATTTTGAAAAAAAAAGGTTAACTAAAAAATCTAAAAACCTAATTAATTCAAATTAAAAAAAAAAGTTAATTTTGAAAAAAAAAGGTTAATTAAAAAATCCTAAAAACCTAATTAAGTTTAATTAATAAAAAAAGGTTAATTTTGAAAAAAAAAGTTTAATTAAAAAAACCTAAAACCTAATTAATTTTAATTAAAAAAAAGTTAATTTTGAAAAAAAAGGTTTATGTGTAATGATTAATAAGAAATAATTAAGTTTGCCAAAAATAGATAGGGGAAGAAACATCAATGAAAAATATGGTTAGAAAATAAAAATAATGCAAATGTCAGGGGTGAGTGTTGACCCAAAAATTAATTTAAAACATAAAATTAAATTTAAAAAAAACTTAAAATTAATTATTCGAGTTTATTATAAAAAATTATGAAAAATCAAAGGTTTGTGAAAAATGTTAGGTTTTATGAAAAAAAATTTAAACACAAAGAATGAAAATAGGTAAAAGGATAAATAGAAAGGAAGAAAATCAAAACCAACAGGGGTGGTTGTTGAACCCACGCCCTTAACCTTTTCAGGATGTCTGCCTCGTCATGCATTGGTGTTTATTCTGTTTTGGCCTCAGTTTTTGTAATAATCCTGCATGGGACCCTGTCTAAATCTGCAGTGTTGAATCTCATGAACACATTAAATAAATTACTATATCATAAAATACAAATAAAGAAAATATATGAAATTTTGTAATGTTAAAACCGATATGGTATGTATGGATAATTCTATACACTTTTGATCATGGAGATCAAACCAGCCTTACCCTTACTGGAGAATTAGTGAGATGTGGGTTTGTAACAAGGATGGTTTGTTTGTAGTGAGATGGAGGTTTGTAATAAGGATTTCAAGGTTTTATGGTTTCTTGAAAGAATTTAATGTTTTGACAGGGTTGTGGCAAAGGTTTTTTTTCCTCCTGTTGTGTGTGAAAAGAATGAGATTATATAATGGAAATTAGAGAAAAAAAATAGACTTTGAATGTGCAATTGGGCCTCTAATAACCACAAGTAATAGTGCAGATTTTTATTCACTTAAGTCTGTCACATTCCAGGCTAAATCGCAGGGGCTTAAGTACAATTTTTGAAGTTGAAATATGAAGAAAAAAAATGTATCCTGCATCGAGAACAAACTCCTGTCCGAAAATGGGCTCAATCGGATAAACAGTGAATTAGTTATGAATTTTTGAAGTTTCGCCTCAGACAAACTTATTTTGGGCTCCAGTGTCAACTCTGACACGTTCTTCAATAAAAAACTGGTATTGATCGGAGCATAACCCAGTCTCGACTTTGGAAGAAAATTTGTAGATCTCTGAGTCAGTAACCTTGTGTAAAAAGATAAGCCCAATCCGATAAAAATTGACCGAGTTATGAATTTTCAAAGTTTCGACCCAGATGAAATAATATTCAGCATTCAGGATTTTCGGTGCATTACGCGCACTCTGAGCAAAAAACAGAGGCCTTTTGGATACCGTTCGAACTCAATACCTCCTATGAAAACTTAGCCAACTAAATTTGTGAAATTTTGGCGTCGGAACCAGCTCAATACGATGAAAATCGACCAAGTTATGATTTTCTGAATATGACACAAATAAACTTCAGTCACAAATTTTTTGTACGAAAATACTTGATAAATCTGCATTTTTGAATACCTTATGATCGAAATTGGCTTCCAGCCGTGAGAGATGAAAACGTAGATGACTTCAAGACGGAATTTTGGCCACCCGAACGAGTTCAAAACGAGCCACAATCTTCAAGTTATAAATTTTTTAGTGCGTAAAAACTGCACTTTCAGCACACTTTTTCACCATATTTCTTCTAGAAAACTCGCACATTCAGAGACCTTCTTTAAATAATTGGCTCTCAAGCATAACCTAAATTTAAGAATATGTAACCTGGGATATATTAGCAAAAGAGCACCTGAATATGATGCGCCGGGTTGGACTTGTGAATCTTTGAACCTCGAATCGTTGCGAAACGACGAACCGATCTTCAACACGGAAAATACTCTTAGAACATCTGTTGGCGAAATAAATGTCACTTGTATCCTGAAGAAGCTTGCTAAATATACTTTGATTCCATAACCATAAAACCAATGATATGCATGTATGTAATAATGAAATGTAAGTCAAAAAGGTCGAAATAAAGAGGGTAAATTTTGGAGTACAACAGCTGCCCTTGTTCTATCTTCTTAAACCTGAGGATGTAGATTGGCGGGTCTGCCTTTCGTGATCTGAAAGTGGAAGATGATTGAATACTAGAGTACCTATAAATTTTCACTCGTTTGAAATAGTACTTGATTTGTATAGGTAGTATCGGGAATGGGCTTACAGATGCCATTTGGAGAAGATGACTGAAAGTCGTCGGAGATGGGCTTAAAGATGCCATCTTGAGAATGTTGATTTCATGGGATATTCCTTTGTGGGAATTTCATCTCTTGCTGTTAGAGAGGATTCCGCTGAGGAATGTCGGTCTCTGTCTTGGAACATAGAGTTTTAGGAGCTTTAGTTGTCCGTTACTCTACCGGAGAGTCATCATTTGATTGAAGAGACAAAAGTGAACTGCTATCTGGTCAGGATCTAGGCTTTACAGTGTCTTGCTGAGGATAATAAGGCTAATTGTTATATGGTCGTGCTCCAGGCTTCACATCGACTTACTGGGGAAATGAGATTAAACTGTTATCTGGTCGTATTCAGGCTTTGCAGTTTGAAGAAATTAAGTTGTTATCTGGTCGGGTCCAGGCTTCAACTTGAATCTGAGGTGTACTACTATCCGGTCGAATTCAGGCTTCATAGTAACTGACAGAGTAAACTACTATTTGGTCAGATTCTAGGCTTCACAGTGCTTTATACTGTTATCTAGTCAAAATCCAGGCTTCACTGTGTCTTATACCACTATCTGGTCGTGTCCCAGGCTTCACAGTATGATGTATTGTTGGTTGACTATTATTCGGTCAGTTTCCGGGCTTCATAGCTTTTGAACTGGAATATAAATATTAGTATCGATTTGACTGAACCAGGGAAAGGTCTCCAGTTGTCTTCAACTGGGAGAGAAATCTTAGTATCGTTTTGACTGAACCTGGGGGAGGTCTTGGATTAACTTAGACTGGCATAGAAATCAGGGGAATCTTAGCGGCGATTCGGCTGACCCAGACGAAAGTCTTAGAACATCTTCAACTAGAATAGATACCTTGGTGTCGGTTTGACTGAACCATAGAAAATCTTGAAAAGTGTTGGAATATCTTCAACTGGAATAGAAACCTTGGTGTCGGTTTGACTGAACCAGAGAGAACTCGTGAGAACTTGATTGCATATTTCTCTGAAAGGTAAAGAGTTAGTCGTATGTAATGTCATGATGTATGAAATGTATTGAATGATGATTGTTGTACCACAAAATTTTCCCTCCCATATTCTTCAAGATTTGTCAAGAATCATCTTCAAATGGTTCAAGACTACTCAAGGATTGCATAGTCCAAATACTTCCTAAGCCAGTCAAAATTAGGGTTTTGTTTCTTTCAAGGAATTTGAGGTTTTCAATGGCTCAATCAAGTCTCATAGGCCTATATACATTGTCAAGCATCTACATATCAAGTCTCAAGACTCACAATGTCAATTTGCACAGTCAAAAGCCCTATTTGATCCACAATCAATTGTAGGGGCAAAATGGTCATTTTACAGTCAAAAGTCAGAATTTTGGTCAAAATCTTATTTTGAGTCCACAATCATCATTTGATCAAGTCTTCATCATTTATTTCTTTTCTTCACGCGATCTCATGCAGGCTTCAAAGAGTAGTCTATCATGCATCCCAGGCATCCAAGCGCCAAGTGGCCACAGCCACAAATCCAATGGCCATGAGATGTTGACCATGATACTCCTGGTCAACCCTGCGTGTGGACAATTCCCCAAGGTCAAAAAGGCTTGTAGATTAATGGGCTCCAAAATTGCTAGAATACCTCCTTGCTGGCCCAACACCCCCTGGTTTAATATTCCTTTTTATTTTCTTTTCCTTTTTATTTTCTTTTATTATTAATATTATTATTATTTAATTAACTTGACTATTATTTTCATAATAAATTCAGACAATTAAAAAATGTAAATATTTTTATTATTATTCTTATTTAGTAATTTCACTATTAATTATTTTTTGTAAATAAATTCTAACAAAGTAATTTAGTTTAATTAGGTTTAATTTTGACTTTTTTCACAATAAATAAAATCAATCTAGAATTAGGTTTTTCTTTTAACAATTTTAATCCTTTTTATTTTATTTTACTAAAGACCTAAAAAACTAAAAAATACTTTTTCTTGTAATTATTTAATTAATTAGTAAATTAGGTTTAATATTTAATTAAATGCAAAAAAAGATAAATTTCTTTCTTTTCTCAAAAAGGGTCACAACCCTAAGGACGTCCCCGATTCAATTTCTTTTCGCGCATATTTATTTTGATTATATTTATGTACTTGCTCCGAGAATGTAATAGATAATTAGGATTTTTATTGCTTTCTTTTATTTTCTCGCATTATCTTTTCGAGGGTTATGTTTTTGGCGATGTAAATACCCGACGCCTTGTAATAGCGTATATTTACTTTCCGCAATTTATTTTCCGCACAATTATTAACTGTTAATTATGTATGCAAGACTTGCCTGAAAAATAAAATTAACTCGTAGCTCACCATAACTTGTGCAAAGACAATTAACATTGAAACCTGACACACTCGCACATGCCACTCCTAGGGTACGCCTCACTTGGTTGCCTCGAGGTGGTCATTAAGTATAGGGTGTTTTAGAGGTCACCCTCCTGTCTAAAGATCCAGTTGCCTCGAAACGGTTGCCTCGGATAAAAAAGGATCTAGGACATTAGGGTTACCGCTAAGGCGTCTTACTATTGCTTTGGTGACCACATGTCCCTATAATCGAATTGACCCGAATAACTCCAACGACGGTGCTACCCACTTCTCAATAGTGGGATAGTACTGTCTAAAGGACCCTTATACAGCTTAATTCCTTAGAGTAGGTAGATTTCTCCTGGGTACTTGCTCTTTCAAAACAAAACAACTTTTCACACTTACACTTTCAAAAGTTTTCAAACAAACACTCCATACACTCTTGAGGACTGATACAAGAGTTACCTAGAAGTTTTCAAAACAAAATTTTTCAAAACCCACAAACACAAGAAAAGCAAACTCTTTTGAAAACATATTGAGCAAGTACCTAAGAGCCCGTGGATAACCACGGATAGAAAGGGTGCTAACACCTTCCCTTTCTATAATCTACCTCCCGAACCGAGAAACATCTCGAAAAGGAATTTTGCTGTGCTTTTGTCCTTTCCTTGTTGGAGAACATAAAAGACGGTGAAGACTCTTGCTTACCGCGACATTTCGCGAACCAGCATTTCAAAACAGTCAGTTCTATTTCCACCGATCATAGAACTGGCGACTCTGCTGGGGAGTATTAATAAGTGAGGTGTACCTTAGGATTAGATCATTCTATGTTTTCAATTGTATGCCTTGTTTGCTTTAATATTGTGGGCTTGCATCGGAGTTTCATAGATCCTAACCCGGATCTGGGGAATACCCTTTAGGTAGCAATAAACTGTGAGGGACCTGTCCGGCGTAGACCGACACGGGTGAAGCAGTAGCTACATTGGTGTGACACCTTGGTCTGTACCGATATCCCTTGTGTTGGAACGAGGAGAATATGGGTCTTCTGAGGAGTCATTAAGCACCAACCGACCTTAGAACCTTAAATTGACCCAACTTGGCCATAGAACAGTAGTAGTATGCTACACTCATTGAGGCTAAACTTTCGCGATGGTTCCGGCCGCAAGAAAAGATTGCGAAGCTGGAGTTATGACCGATGGAGGGTAGTCAGTGATATTGAGATCCTCTAGAACCCGGTTACTATTTTTAGGACAGGTCTTAACCAACTGAAACTGAAAGAGGGTAGTACCTAAACTTCATGCCGGCCTAAAATCTAAGGGCTCTTTGTGTGACTTGTGTGCCTTCAAACTTGAAATACTTGCACATTCTTGTTATCTGACAACATGAGTTCCCTGCAGGTTTTGTTTACAGCCTTAATCTGGGCTTATAACAGGGTTTACTTAGATCACTTCACGCATAGCATAACATCATACCATCATACCATTGCATACATCCTGCATAAGGACTAACCCATTTCAAGGATCTCAAGGGTTTGTGGTGCAGGTCATAATGAACCAAATGTCTAGCAAGGGGCAAAGGGGATTTATCTTCCTCTAGCCAAGGTTGTTTGGAGATCAAAACATGACAACTTAAGTCAGAGGCTATGACCCACTCGATATGGTGAGCCTTGACTCTTGAAGAAGGACTCTCAGCAACATGAAGTTCCTTCAATCAAGCAACCAAATTCAAATTCTAACAAGTTTCTCTGTTTACCCCACGAGATCCTTGAAAACATTGCATACATATAGCATACATATCATTCCATTACAGGTACCATTACAGGTCTCTTATCTTCTTCGCTGTTTATTTCAGCAATCATCATGTCTACCAAACCTTCCACTGAACAAGCTATCAAGGCCCTCCAGGCCCAGAACGCCCAGTTCCAAGAGTTGGTTATGAGCCTAGCCAAGGGTCAACAGGAGTTGAAGACTCTGATTCTGAAGAAGAAGAAGAAGAAGAGGATTGTCTTGTTCAACACTGGACGCAGGTTCAGGAATGGACTGCAGAACGAGGTTGATCTGACTACCTCATCTGTAGGAAAAGACAACCCACAAGAGAGAAGGTTTCCTAGCCCCGTGGTCTCTGACAACGAGACGGATTTTGATGAGGAACAATATCCTCCTGCTGAGGATAGGTATAAACAGTTGGAGGACCGCTTGAGCACCATGGAGATACAGAATGTGCCCGGGTTGGACTTTGGAGACCTAGGCTTATCCTCTGGGGTGGTGATTCCCCATAAGTTCAAGGCACCTGATTTTGCCAAATATGACAGAGCCTCTTGCCCAAAGCTGCACCTCCGATCGTATGTAAGGAAGATCCAACCTTACACAGCTGACAAGAATTTGTGGATCCATTTCTTCCAGGATAGTCTTTCAGGGACTCAGCTCGAGTGGTTCTATCAGATGGATGGAGCCAGTATACGCAACTGGGAGGACCTTGCTGCTGCCTTTTACAAGCAATACCAGTATAATTTCGACCTCGCTCCTACGCGTACCCAACTCCAAGGTATGTCACTAGGGACGGGTGAAGGATTTAAGGAGTATGCCCAAAAGTGGAGAGACATGGCTGGAAGGGTGCAGCCACCTTTGACTGACTGTGAGCTTGTTGACATGTTCTTGGGGACCCTGTCTGGTCCGTTCTTCAATCATTTGATCGAAAACTTTTCAGCCGGGTTTACAGACCTTATCTTGACCGGTGAAAGAATTGAAGCTGGCATCAAAAGCGGGAAGATGCAAGAAGCTACACCTTCTGATACTCATAAAAATCCTTACCATGGGAAAAAGGAGTCCAATGCTGTGCATGGTAAAAAGAGTCGTCATGATCAACATGTAGGGGCAACCCAGATCTCTAATCCTATGCCTGCTCAACAAGGACAGGGGCAGCAACGTAAGGAGGTCGCACCCAAAAGACAGTTCACTAAGATCAACATGTCACTGGATCAAGCGCTACAGCAAATGTTGAAGGCAGGGCTGATTACATTAAGGGCTCCTCTTCGAAATCCAAACACTTCCGCTCCTAACTATCATCCCAATGAAAGGTGTGCGTACCACTCTGACAGCCCGAGACATGACACAAACAACTGCTGGGCCCTGAAGAATAAGGTTCAAGACATGATTGATGCCAAAGAAATCAAGTTTGACCCTCCAGAGACTCCAAACATAATCACTGCTCCTATGCCAAATCATTGAAGGCTTTTGTTTTATTTGAATTTTCAAGTTGTATTTTTCTTTGCTTATTCAAACAATTATTGTCATGGCAAACCTTTTTATTTCATTAATGCATCCCATATGTCTGTTTTGAATCAATCCATTCGTATTCACTATATTCAAATTGCTTTCATTTTTTGTGTGATGTTCAACTCTTGATTGAAAAAAATTTCTAAACCTTTTGAGGGAGTATGACGAAAACAATACCACGATCTTTACAGTATGCTTTTGAACAAACCCCTCTGACGATGTACAAGCATTATTTAAAATCCTAAACAGTGGAGTTATAAGGAAGATAATCCCTAGTTAACCCCTTTGAGCCAAAGAAGTTGGAGTTTTTCTTTTCACAAAAATTAAAACCCTTAATTATAACCTGGGGCAGGGTAGTTTTCTCAGTTGATCCAGGTGCACAATGAATGGCATCAAAGGAGTCCTTCCAAAACAAAAGACAGTGATGGTTCCCTATAATCATAAAGACAGGCAGTCATTATCTCTCAGAAATAAAAGCCCATTAAGTCAAAACCTATGAAGGAGACTTACAAAACTGGGGCATCCCGCTGACTATAATCACAAAAGAAACAGTTTAGGCAAAAAAGACAGGGATAATAAAATCAAAAGGAAAGAGGTCCTACAAACCCTCAACAAAAAGAAATGACTGCCTGGTCAAAATAAACTATCAGTATCTGAACCATCACCGGAATATCAGAGCAAAGACTCAAACAAGATCTAATGCACGATTAGTTGAGTTTAGGATTGAAGAACATCACGAAGAACGGGTGGGTACAAATAAAATTTGAGCCTTTATCCTTTGTTTCTTAAACCATGAACCAGGCCACGTTATAACCCTTAAAAGTCCTAGCTGAAGTATGGGTTAGTTCGAAAGCATACTGTTACAAAAGGTATCCTGACTCCTGTAAGGCTTGTTGTAAAATCCTGAGTTGACATCACATTTTACAAAAAAAATTCACTTGTTTTATTGAAAAATGCATTTTCAAAAAATTTCAAGACAGACATAAGCTTTGCATTCTTAAAATAATATTGTTTGCATATGACTATTTGTTCAACAGCAGAGAAATTCGCACGACGAATATCTAGTGAACAAAAACCTTCTCAATAAAAGGATCACATCAAGTGGAAAAAACACTTCCAATCCAGGGGCATGACATGAGCATTGTCCATCATCTGGGGCAGTCAAGTCAAGATTCAAGGAATCTCTCAAAATGCCAAATAGCTAGGGGCAAATCTCCATCTGAGTCACTTGGGGCATTAGACATGAATTCCAGCAACGAATCTTGCACGATCAAGCATCTTCTGGTGGTATATGGCAACACAACACTACTGGCAGTGACAACTCCCTGCGCTCTGAGAACGTGGACATAGTCAAAAAAATACTACGCATAATCAAAGACCCGCTAGGTCGACTGGCCTAGGCAAAAATAAGGGCTTCCCGGCGAACCAAAAGGGTTCGGGAAAAAATAAGGGATGAAAATGAAAAAATATGTACACCCGGCAAGTCGAAAACCTGAAAAGGCGGCTTGGGCAAAAATGGGTATCCCGGTGGACTGAAAACCCGAAAGGGCGGTCCAGGCAAAAGTTAGGGATCAAAGCGTACGACTATGTCCCGTCATCTCGTCACTTGCCTACCAGAGGAAGAGTTGTCAATCGGCAGTTATCAAGCACCTCCACAGGTACCTTCTCTCACAGAAACAGGGGCAATAAGAATTGTCCGAACTCTACAGCTGCTCTGTCCTCCAGGTACAAGGTAGATTCAGTTGAAGAGTATGACCAAGATACCTTCACTCCCCGCAGAGTAAGACAGCAAGTCAGCAAATACTCTCCCCCAAGCAGAGTTGGTCTACCATCAGTCTTGAAACATTTGGGTATCCCCAGAAGATCTTAATATTCCCCAGCGGAGTATACAAATGTTCCCCAGCAAGCATCCCCGGCAGTCTTAATATTCCTCGAAAGAAATATAAGATTGTTCCCCGACGGAATACAGACACCCCAGTGGAGCCACTTCCCCAGTGCAGTCCAAAGTTTCCCCAGGAGAGTTGAGTCACCTCCCCAGTAGATTCTGGAAGCTTATCCCCAATAGATTCTGGAAGCTTATCCCCAGTAGATTCTGGAAGCTTATCCCCAGTAGATTCTGGAAGCTTATCCCCTGCAGAGCACAAATATTGCTCCCCGACCATGTTCAAAGGTTATTCTCCACCAGAGCCTAACTGGGTTATCCTCAGCTAATTACAACGGAAAGATCGTCCTCAGCGAAGTTCTTCCTATCCCCAGCAGAGTTCATCAAATTCCCCAACAGAGCTTATCAACAGAATCCCCAGCGGAGTTATCGTTAAATTCTCCACGAAGTATCTCTTCCCCACAGAGTAATTCCCCGCAGAGTAATCTCTCCATCAGGTTTATCCCCCAACGGAGTCATCTTCTCTTACCGGTGTATTCTTGCAATCCTATCCCCAACAGAAATAAAGAACTCTACTCTTCAACATCAGCCCAGGATTCAACGAACTTCTCAGCATTCGTCAAGGATTTATTTTCCCAGACGAAAATATATTCATAAACATTTCACATTTCATATCTCTTGCTTACATATATGATAAAGTGCATATGACACAATCTCATTTATTCCTAAGAACATCATGACACCATGCATTTCATACATCATGACATTGCATACGGCTAATGTTTTCCTTTTTCAGGGAAAAGTCAATCAAAAGATATTACCATCAACTTTTGAAGTTCTAGATTCGATACCTGTATCTAGCCAGGGCATATCTGTGAGTGATTGATTGTAGATCTATACCTGTATCTAGCCAGGAAAGTTATCTACATTGAAGAGATTGAAGAGATAACTTAGAAATGCTCCAGATCCGGATGCTATTCTTTTGCTTATTCAGATTTTCTTCCCAGAAATAGCTTAGAGATGCTCCAGATCCGGATGTTATTCTATTTCTTATTCAGAGTTTCTTCCCAGAAATAGCTTAGAAATGCTCCAGATCCGGATGTTATTCTATTGCTTATTCAGAGTTTCTTCCCAGAAATAGCTTAGAAATGCTCCAGATCCGGATGTTATTCTATTGCTTATTCAGATTTCCCTTCAGAGATAGCTTAGAGATGCTCCAAATCCGGATGCTATTCTTTTGCTTACTCAGAGTTTCTTTTCAGAGATAGCTTAGAAATGCTCCAGATCCGGATGCTATTCTTTTGCTTATTCAGAGTTTCTTTTCAGAGATAGCTTAGAGATGCTCCAGATCCGGATGCTATTCTATTGCTTATTCAGAGATTCCTTCTAGATATAGTTCAGTTGCGACCCAGGCATGGCGACATTCTGATACTTATTCAGAGATTCCTTCTAGAGATAGTTCAGTTGCGACCCAAGCATGGCGACATTCTGATACTTATTCCAGATTTCCTTTCAGAAATAGCTTAGAAATGCTCCAGATTCGGATGCTATTCTTTTGCTTATTCAGAGTTTCTTTTCAGAGATAGCATAGAGATGATCCAGATTCGGATGCTATTCTTTTGCTTATTCAGATTTCCTTTCAGAGATAGCTTAGAGATGCTCCTGACCCGGACGCTATTCTATTGCTTATTCAGATTCCAACTTCTAAAGACAACTTAGAGATGCTCCAGACCCGGATCTTATTCTATTGTTTAGTCCAGATTCATTCAAAAGACAGTCCAGATACGATCCAGATTCGGATGACATTCTGCCACTCATTCAGATGCAGTATGGATATACCCAGACACGACGGTCATTCTACTACTCGTTCAGACGTCAGTAATTAGACACGGACTAGATATGCTCCAGACATGGAAGCCATTCTATTTCGCATTCAGATTCAACTATCAACTTCAAGTGCGGATATACTCCAGATACGGAAGTCATTCTGTCACTTATCCAGATCCCAGATACAGTTCAGAGACGATCCAGATTCGGATATCATTATGTTGCTCTCTCAAACTACCTATCAACAATCTCCAGATGGCATCTATAAGCCCATCCCCCGACAAGATTCTGTCACATCTCCAGATGGCATCTATAAGCCCATCCTCCTATTCACCATATCTCCAAATAGCATCTGTAAGCCCATTCCCGACATCACATTGCTGGTATTCTACTATGCGAGTGCAAATTTCTAGGCACTCTAGTGTTCAATCACCTTCCAACTTCGGATCACGAAAGGCACGCAAGCCAATCTACATCCTCAGGTTTAAGAAGATTGAACAGGGGCAACTGTTGTACCCCAAAATTTGCCCTCCTATATTATTCAAGATTTGTCAAGAATCATCTTCAAATGGTTCAAGACTACTCAAGGATTGCACAGTCCAAATACTTCCTAAGCCAGTCAAAATTAGGGTTTTGTTTCTTTCAAGGAATTTGAGGTTTTCAATGGCTCAATCAAGTCTCATAGGCCTATATACATTGTCAAGCATCTACATATCAAGTCTCAAGACTCACAATGTCAATTTACACAGTCAAAAGCCCTATTTGATCCACAGTAAACTGTAGGGGCAAAATGGTCATTTTACAGTCAAAAGTCAGAATTTTGGTCAACATCTTATTTTGAGTCCACAATCATCATTTGATCAAGTCTTGATCATGATTCCACAAGGATAGCTCAAAAATCATCAAGATGCCAAAAGTTACTATTTTTGGACAGTAGAAAAGTCAACTGTATCTTGACCAAGGCATAACGTTTTCATGGTTCATCAGAAAAATCCCATCCAATGCTCATTTTGAAGGGGATGACATTTCCTCCAACTCATCTTCACATTCCAAGTCCAAGAAATGCTCTCACAAAAAGTTATCAATTTCTACATTATAGGTCAATTTCAAAAGTCAACAAAAATGCACTTTAAGTCAAAGACCATAACTTGATACTGGTAAATCCAAATGACATGGGACCAAAGGCATTTGTTAGAGGACTTCAAGACCTTTCCAAAATGTCTAAGAACATGTTCATATGATCAAAATTGAGCAAGATATGCATTGGAGAAGTTGGGAAATTTTTATGAATTTGCAAAAGTCAACTTTGCTCAAAACACTTTGTTTTTGCTAATGGGCCTCAAATTTCTTCTTGAATCTTTATCCAAGGCCTATGCACGACCCATCAAGCTTAAATTGATTTATTTTCTTATTTTTATTAATTAATTGGATTTTTAATTGATTTTAATTCATTTAATTAATTTAAAATGTAGGAAAATATCAAGATATGGTTTTTCAATCTTTTCATGAAGCAAATATGACCTACAAGAGCTGGAAAATTCGTGTATCAATCAAAGAGACAAAAATCTCCAAGTTTGGCAAGTTTCTTCAATCAAAAAGATTAAAAAAGATGTGATTGCAAATCAAATATTGAAACCATAATTCCATGGATCTTTGCTCAAGGATTTAACCTAAACTCAGTCTCCTATATATACACAACTCAACCCTAATGCATTGGACGTGAAAATTGCTGCAGAAAAGCCATAAGAACATTGAAAAAAATCAAAGAAAACTCAAAACTGTTTTCCAGGTTCCAGCACGATTCAAAGCAATTGTTGGTTTCTAATACATTGTTGGAACTCTCAGGGACATATTGCAATCAAAACCACACGCTAAAGCTTAAGAAATCGCCTCAAACAGTTTAACGGTTTGCATTTTATTTTCAGAATCGAATAGCCTCATTCATGCATCATTAACGTGATTTCTTATGTGTTTTGCATTGCTTGAATCCACATGAAGCTTTTGGCATAGGTTAATTGAATTATTATGCATTGAATCGGAAGATGCCATTGATGAATTCTAGGGTTTCCAAGCTTCCAAATTAGGGCTTTGCTGTACAGGAAAAATCAAACCTTGAGAGACCCATGGTTGAATTCGTTAAGACCAGAAGAATCTAAAACCACCCTCGCGAAATATTTATATGCATCAGGGACCTAATCGCTATTATTCGTGCTTGCAGGTTGTGGGGGTTAAAAACCCCCGCTATCTAATTTGTTTTGTTGCAGGCATAAGGAAGAAGACAATACGTGTTAGCATGTGATTATCCCATTCAAATAGCGCGCGTAATTTTTGCTTTGTCCAGCATAATTGTTGTTTCTATATATTAGTTTCATTATTCATTATACTAACAAATGTAGGCGCATGGCTCAGTGGATAGTGAGGTGGCTGGTAGTCATTGGGACCTGGGTTCGATTCCCAGGTCCACCCAAAACTCATTTATTTCTTTTCTTCACGTGATCTCATGCAGGCTTCAAAGAGTAGTCTATCATGCATCCCAGGCATCCAAGCGCCAAGTGGCCACAACCACAAATCCAATGGCCATGAGATGTTGACCTGATACTCCTGGTCAACCCTGCGCGTGGACAATTCCCCAAGGTCAAAAAGGCTTGTAGATTAATGGGCTCCAAAATTGCTAGAATACCTCCTTGCTGGCCCAACACCCCCTGGTTTAATATTCCTTTTTATTTTCTTTTCCTTTTTATTTTCTTTTATTATTAATATTATTATTATTTAATTAACTTAACTATTATTTTCATAATAAATTCTGACAATTAAAAAATGTAAATATTTTTATTATTATTATTCTTATTTAGTAATTTCACTATTAATTATTTTTTGTAAATAAGTTCTAACAAAGTAATTTAGTTTAATTAGGTTTAATTTTGACTTTTTTCACAATAAATAAAATCAATCTAGAATTAGGTTTTCTTTTAACAATTTTAATCCTTTTTATTTTATTTTATTAAAGACCTAAAAAACTAAAAAATACTTTTTCTTGTAATTACTTAATTAATTAGTAAATTAGGTTTAATATTTAATTAAATGCAAAAAAAGACAAATTTCTTTCTTTTCTCAAAAAGGGTCACAACCCTAAGGACGTCCCCGATTCAATTTCTTTTCGCGCATATTTATTTTGATTATATTTATGTACTTGCTCCGATAATGTAATAGATAATTAGGATTTTTATCGCTTTCTTTTATTTTCTCGCATTATCTTTTCGAGGGTTATGTTTTTGGCGATGTAAATACCCGACGCCTTGTAATAGCGTAGATTTACTTTCCGCAATTTATTTTCCGCACAATTATTAACTGTTAATTATGTATGCAAGACTTGCCTGAAAAATAAAATTAACTCGTAGCTCACCATAACTTGTGCAAAGACAATTAACATTGAAACCTGACACACTCGCACATGCCACTCCTAGGGTACGCCTCACATGGTTTCCTCGAGGTGGTCATTAAGTATAGGGTGTTTTAGAGGTCGCCCTCCTGTCTAAAGATCTAGTTGCCTCGAAACGGTTGCCTCGGATAAAAAAGGATCTAGGACATTAGGGTTACCGCTAAGGCGTCTTACTATTGCTTTGGTGACCACATGTCCCTATAATCGAATTGACCCGAATAACTTCAACGACGGTGCTACCTACTTCTCAATAGTGGGATAGTACTGTCTAAAGGACCCTTACACAGCTTAATTCCTTAGAGTAGGTAGATTTCTCCTGGGTACTTGCTCTTTCAAAACAAAACAACTTTTCACACTTACACTTTCAAAAAATTTCAAACAAACACTTCATACACTCTTGAGGACTGATACAAGAGTTACCTAGAAGTTTTCAAAACAAACTTTTTCAAAACCCACAAACACAAGAAAAGCAAACTCTTTTGAAAACATAGTGAGCAAGTACCTAAGAGCCCGTGGATAACCACGGATAGAAAGGGTGCTAACACCTTCCCTTTCTATAATCTACCTCCCGAACCGAGAAACATCTCGAAAAGGAATTTTGCTGTGCTTTTATCCTTTCCTTGTTGGAGAACATAAAAGATGGTGGCGACTCTTGCTTACCGCGACATTTCGCGAACCAGCATTTCAAAACAGTCAGTTCTATTTCCACCGATCACAATGATGTTCTCAAAATAAATGAGATTGTGATGTATAATATGTATGCACATGCCATGATGTATGAAATGTATTGAGTAATGATGTTCTCATAATAAATGAGATTGTGTTGTATGCGCATGCCATGATGTATGGATATGCAATGCTATTGTGATATTCTCTAGATGGGGAAAATAAATCCTGGACTGCTGCTGGAGAGTATAAGGAGTTGAGTTCGTTGTTTCCGTTGGGAATAGTGACTGAAGGTGATTAGATGGAGATTTACATCCATTCTGCTTGAGAATATTCTGCCGGGAGAGACTCTGTCTGAGAATAATCCTGCGGAGGGATGACTCTGTGGGGAAGGGAGATACTCTGTTGGAAGATCTATTGATTCGGAGAAATAAACTCAGCTGGGGATGAACTTCCATTGCTGGAGAGAAGAGATTTGTTAGAGATTGAGCTTCCGCTGTCAGAGAAATAAACTCTGCTCGGGAGATGGCTTTATAAACTGCTCAAGGTTATAAAACTTGACTGGGGAATGCAGATATCAGCTTTCTGAAGGAACCTGCCGGGGAAGGAATTCCTGCTTGGGGATACGAAGGTCAGACCTTGGTTGTCTCAGCTCTGTGGGGAATATAGGTATCACTGACTTGTATGTGATAGTGACTTCGCTTCCAACTGTCTCTTCCCCTTGTACCATGCTGGAAAAAGTACGTGCGGAGATTTTTTGGATGGATCTATGTCGTGATTGTACTTGAACATGTATTTAATGAGTGTCAGGATGACATTTGTCTCTGGATCGTATCTGAACTGTACTTGAAACATGTGTTGAATGAGTGTCAGAATCGCATCCGTCTCTGAACCGTATCTAAATTGTACTTAAAACATGCGTTGAATGAGTTTCATAATGACATCCATCTCTCGATCGTATCTGAACTGTATTTGAAACATGTGTTGGATAAGTGTTGTAATACGGTGGCAAAACCGGATGTTAATACTGGTTTGCGTTTTTTGTTCGCAAATGTCGCGGTAAGCAAGAGTCGCCACCGACTTTTATTTCATCCAATCATGGAAAAGGAAAAAGAACAAAAAAAACCTTTTTTCGAGATATTCTGAGTACGGGGGGTAGATTATAGAAAGGGAAGGTGTTATCACCCCTTCTATCCATGGTTTTCCATGGGCTCTTAGGTACTTGCTCTTCTTTTTAAAATTGCTTGTGTGTGCTTGTTTTGAAAATGTTTTACTTTGCGATAACCCTCATATCAGTCCTCAAGGGTGTGACGAAGTTTATTTTGAAAATTTGTTTTGACATGTGTTTGTGTGAAAAGTTTTGTTGAGCAAGTACTTAAGATTCTACCTACTCCAAAAAAGATTGTTTGTTCTCGTTTCCTTTAGACAACACTATCCCACTATTAAGGAGTAGGTAGCACTGTCGTTGGAGTTGTAAGGGACATTCGAAAGGGACAAGTACAATCACTAAAGCAACAGTTAGAAAACTTTAGTAGTAACCCTAGAGTCTTAAGATCTTTCCGAGGCAACATTTCTGAGGCAACATTCAAATGGGACATTTTGATCTTTTAGACTGGAGGGCAACCACTAAAATCTCCTATGCTAAATGACTTTTTACCGAAGGCAACCAAAGTGAGGCAAACCCTAGGGGTGAATATGTGCATGTGAATTGTTTCAGTTAATTAGTCTTTGCACTTTAGGTGATCTACCGTTTTAATTTCAAGTAATCTTCCCATACAATCATATTAACATACATCTAGACAATTAAATATTTGCAGGAATTTAAAGTGCGAGAAAATAAACCTAGCTATTACAAGGCTTTGGCAGTTACATAATTATCTTGACTGAAAATAAAAATGAGGAATTAAAACCTAGTTAAAACTATTACAAACTTGGAGCAGTTACAACAATAATAAAAAGACATAAAATGCGCGTGGCAACTTAAATGCGAGAAAAATTGAAAATCCTAAAAATCTAACTGAAAAAATATTTAAGTTATTTTTGAGAAAAGACTTAATTAGGTTATGTACAATTTAAACCCTAATTCTAATAATTTTTTAATTATAAAAAGAAATTGAAATTAGCCGAATTTAAACTAAATTAAATATTTCAAGAAAATAAAATATTTTATAAAAAATATTTTATGTATTTTTTTGTGGTTTTTATTTGAGAAAAAAACAATTTAATTACAAAATTTAAAACCTAGTTTCTAATTAATTTTAATTAAAACAAGTTATCAAATAAGACTAATTAACCTAATTTATTTTCAAAAAATATTAATTTGAATAAATAAGACCTAATTCTGTATTTTGTGAATTTTTAGTTTAATAAAAAAAAATTGTGTTAATTAATTAAAACAATTAAAGAAAATAATTAAAGAAATTAAAAATAATAATAGAAAAAAAAATAAACTGGGCCTGTATGTTGTTAGCAATTGGGGGGGGTGATTATGAATTTTCCACGCCCAATAGCCCTTCAAGCCCAGTCAGCGCCTGATTTTCTGTGGCGTTGACTTGAGAGCACACCATGGTCCTTCAGGCTGGAAGCGTTAGATCTGGGAAAACTGTGATCCATTGGTTGGAGGTGACGGCATATGGTGAGCGCGTGCAAGCTTGATGTACTAGATCTGTGAATAGAAATCGAGAAAATAAGAAAATGCTTGGACCTGGGATCGAACCCAGGTCCTCACACTTACCACTAGCACGCTTTTCCACTGTACTGTATGTGTTAGTTGTACAAATAATGGAAGTAAAATATAATATAGAAAACAAGTGGGTTAGTGGGAAACACGCGCGAGATTTCAAATGGTCCACTGATTGGCTGCAACCTAATCTTCTTCTACCTTTCTTCGTCGTCTTAGCTACATACCTTTTACCTACAGTCGTGTGCTTGTAGCTATAGCCATGCGAATTTCCAAAATGCACAAGACACATGATAAATTACTTCTAACTATGTGGATCAATTCGTCTTGATCTCGTGAACATCATGGTGTTCTTCTTTTGGCCCAATTTAACCTGTGTGACAAACCCCTAAAACGCACGCGAAAACCTTAATAATGGCAAAGGCACATATATGCATCAAAAACTCAATTAAATCATCCAGTCAGGTTGCAAACATATCAATGATCACAAATATATCACTTAAATATGCTAATGATACAGGAAATTCAATAATCGATTTGGAAAAAATAAGCAAATCGTGGGAGTGATTGCGTGCGTTTCTGGGTGCGATAAGACTTGAAAATGATCCAGTTGGCTTCAGGGATGCTCCAGGATATGATTGCTGGCCTTGAATTGCTTTGAAAGGCCCTATGGAGTGAAAACCGAGTCACACTTTTTTTCAACTTTTTTGAGTTTGTTATTTCTCTTCTACGACTGCAAAACCTTGTCTCATGCCTTGTACATGTTCCCTATATATCTTAGAACGAATTAGGGTTATAAACTTTGCTTGAATCTTTGCAATTATGGAAAATTTGATTTGATTTCCATGCCATATGTAAACTTGCTATTTTGAGCCAAATCATCCATTTCTTGTACCAATTATACTTGATTCGTTTTGGTTTTGATATCTCATCATATTTTGATTGCAAGCCTGTCAAAAAATCAAATCTAATCATATCTTTGCTATTATTCACCAATTATTTGATTTAATTCAATTTTTAATTAATAAAAAATCAAATTAAATTGAAAAATGAAGCAAATAATGCGTGGATGAATATTTGGGTCGTGAACCATATTATAAGTGAGGTGTAAGCATAAAAAGTTAGTCCCATTTGGTAAAAAATGCATTTTTGAGCACATTTGACTTTTGACAATTTTGCAAAAAAGGTCAACTTTGACAAGGCATATCTCCTCCAATTTTAACCCTAGAGAGGTGTTCTTGGACTTTTTAGAAATCTTAGGATGTCCCCTAAGAAACCCTTTTGGTCTAATTTAAATTGAGTCTTCCATGTTCATACAATAAGCTTTGACCCAAAAGGTGTTTTTGTTGACTTTTCAAAAGGACCTATAATGTAGAAATTCATATCTTTTTGTGAGTGCATATTTTGAACTTGTGGGCTGAATATTAGTTGTATGGAATTGCATCCTCTTCAAAATGAGCTTTGGATGGAAAATTTATGATGAAGCATGTGGAAGTTATGCTTGGTCAAAGTTTGGTTGACTTTTACTAAGAAACCCTAATTTAGCAACTTTTGGGTTTTGATGAATTTGGAGCATTCCTTGGGGAATCATGGTCAACCCTTGATAAAATGATGAAAGTCACTTCAAAATTTTAATGTTGACCAAAAATCTTGAAGTTTGACTGTATGTGGGTCACAATTGACTTTTGACCTAATACAGTCGATTCTCAAGCATTTGAGCAGTTGACTGAGCAAACTTCTTTTGCAAGGCATGAAACTTGACATAGAGGGTCTTGAGAACATATTAGGACAATGGAGAGCATATGGGACCTTTGGAGTCCACCTATCTTGATAAAAATGGAAACCCTAATTTGAGACACACTGCCTTAGGAAAGAGTTTGTCTGGTCAACTCTTAGGTAAACTTGAGCAAATTGAGGATCTCTAGGAGTATGTATTGAGTAAAATGAGAGGGAAAATTTTGGGGTACAACAACTTCCCCTGTTCAATCTTCTTAAACCTGAGGATGTAGATTGGCCCGTCTTCCTTTCGTGATTTGAAGGTGGAAGATGATTGAACACTAGAGTGCCTAGAAATTTGCACTCGCATGAAGTGGCACTTGATTTGTGATATCGGGAATGGGCTTATAGATTCCATTCGTAAGTTTTTAGAGAATTGTCGGAGATGGGCTTAAAGATGCCATCCTAGATGTGACGGAGAATCGGCGGAGATGGGCTTAAAGGTGTCATCTAGAGAATGTTGATTTCTTGAGATATTCCTTTGAATAGAGTCCCTGCTACTGTCGTTGAGGAGGAATATGTTGAGGATTGTTGGTATCTATGTTGGGAGAAATAAAATTTTAGGAGCTTTAGTTGTCCGTTACTCTACTGGGGAAATAACTTCGGCTTGAGGAAGCGGAAGTGAGCTGCATATCTGGTCGGTGTACAGGCTGTACCACGACTTCTTGGGGAAATACGAAACCAATCGTGTTTGATCAGGTCCAAGTCTTACAGTGTTGTGGACTGTTGTTTGAAGATAAGAGAGAAGGAACCAGGATAGTAAGTGAAACAACCGGCTGAAAATCATCAAACAATGAAGTCGCCATCGAACGTCTTTTATCCCATACGTAGGGAAAGGTAAACATCGAGAAAACCTGAGAAGGGAGAAATCACGGTCTTACAACTGAGAGATCGGGTAAGGGAGTCTGTTACGTGTGGGGAAGGTATTAGCACCCCACACGCCCGTAGTACTCTACGGTATCCACTCTTGTTGTCTATCTTATGGGTGTGTTTAATCTATGCTTACTGTTTACTATACTACTAAAGGGGGAATGCATGCAAAAGAAAATGAGAAAAGAATGTAGGGAAAATATAATTGTGCTCGCTTGGGCCCTACCCCAATGCCTACGTATCTGTTTTAAGGAATCAGAGCTACCGTAGTTTGGATCATATGTTTTTGTTTGTTTGTGTTTTTTATGGACGAAGTTAATCCCACCTTCTACCGCAACTCGACCTTTTGAGACTTATGCGTTGGCACAGAAGTAAATTAATCATGTCCTTACCTGAAAAGGGTTTTAGAGAAAGGTGCTCGAGCGCATGAAATGATTTGATTTGGTTTGTATTTTGTTGTAGATAATGACTGGTTGACCTCAAGGGAGGGATATTAGCCACTTTTCTACTTATCCATGAAAGGAGTCTTTGAGACTTGAACCATACCTAGGCCTGAGATGGGAGAACGATAAGATCGAGAAGAGACCCGCTTATCATCTCTCATACTCAACAAAGGCATGATTCTCATCAGTAATTTTAAAGTATTTTAAAGTTTGAAAGGAAAAGAGAAGTTTTAGTTTTAATGAAAATGCAAAAGGGGAAGAAAAGTCAAAGGGAGACTAGCCTATTTCTAAACCTAATTTTATTATGCACCCTGGCCCTAAAGTTGGAATTTTAAGGGAATTCTACCTAATGTTAGCATGCATAGTTTGCAGTAAAGCCCTACTTCTCATGGTATCTAGAAAAAGCAGTAAAGAAATGTAGTAAAGTGTGAAGAATTATGAAGGTAGTAGCGGCGACTACCAAAGTGAGCAAATCGTCAAGAGCAGACCAAAGCAATGGAGAAGCAGGGAGTACGCGTCGAGCAAGCTTCACCAAGAAACAAACAAATTCAGAAAAAATATCCCACTAAGATAAAGGAAAACGCGTGTTGCGAATGCAATGCGTAATCAGAAGTTCCTGCATAAATCTCATAAAGTATCGCATGTATCAGGACAACATATAATAAGATATGAATTCTTCAGGATGATGATAAATAAGGCGTGTCGCATCAGAAGCGAGCATAAGTCGTATGCTTCGATCATATAACTACCTGTTATGTTACATAATCGAAAGCAAAAAGAACGTACCTTGCACAATGAACAAACACATCAAAATAACGAGACACGACGGTATGGAAATATGGATAAAAACTAAAAGAAAAAAATATTTTTTAATTAGTTTTTTATGTGCGAAAAATTCTATCGAAAACTAAAGAATTAATTCCTAAAATTAATTAAGAAAAACTAACAAATTTTATTGATTTTATTACAATTTTATCATAGAAAAATTAAAAGGAAAAAATCTAAATCTAATAAAGGAAATAGAAAGAAACAGGGGGTGTACTGCCCAGATCCAGAGGTATGCAGTAGCAGGGAACTAGGCCCATCACAGAATCCATAAAGCCCCCTTTTTTGTATGTACTTCAATATAAAAAAGGCAAGGAATGGGCCTAATCAAAGCAAATCCGGCCCAAACCCTTACTTCTCATTCAGCCTTCAAAATCTCTTCATTCAATATTTGTTTATTGGTTTATTGATTAAAAAAAAATGAAATAAAAAATAAAAAAAAGAAATAAGAAATTCATAAACGGTGCATTTAGGAAGGAAATAGGGTTCTGGGTCTTCGTGAAACATGACTTCTTCTCCTCTTCTCTTTCGCGACTCAGCAGCGGCGCCCAACTCGATCTTCCTCTTTGTTTTCCATGATGATTTCTCCACCAGCGATCAACACAGTGTCTCTGTGTCATCTCGGTTGTCGCTTCTTCTCTAAACTTTGTTTTGGTTCCAAACCCTAGCATACGATAAACGGAATCGCAACACCGACTGAATCGGTCATCATCTTCATCGCCCTCAGTGACTGTGAAGCTCTTGAAAGCATAAAAAACGAAAACTAGAGAACATATTCCTTCGCTTGATCAGGTATTAATTCCTTATACTTTCATCTTCTTATCCGCTTAGATCACTTCTTCTTCATCTGTGATTTAAACTGTTGTTGATGCACTATTGTCTTTGCAGATTTGTTGATGAATACTTGTAGGGGAACAAGGGCCGTTGAAGATGGAAATTGGAGATTGGCTCCACGATGAAGGTGATGATTGAAGAATCAGTGAAGGTTGGATGATGATGATTAAGATCCAGAGGTGAGAGAGTTTTTTCTCTGAGTTTTTTCTTGTTGATGATTCTCCATTTTCCTTTTCCGCTTTTCTATTATTCTGTTACCTATTGGAAGTTTGTTGAATGAGCTACAGAGAGGGGAGGTTGCGGATGATGATGATGGTGCCAAGGTGTTTTTGGTGTCTGATCAGAGAATGATGAATGAATATGAAGGTGAGTTTTTTTTTTGTTATCTGTTATCTCTTTTGTTGTGAATCTATGAAGTTTGTTAGTTGTGTAGAAAGTTGGTTAAAGGTTTTGTTATGAAGTTCTGTTAGAAGTTGGTTATGTAATTGGTTAGGAGTAGTTGGAAATCTGTGAGATGGTTGTTAGAAAGTTAGGGAAGGTTAGTTGAAGGACTTGTTAATACAGTTAGGGAATTAATTCTGTTATGACAGTTGGTTATAGGATTTATGTTAGAAGTTTGCAGGGCTGTTTTTTCTTAGAGAGGAGGTTTTTTATAAGTTGGTTTTGATTGTTAAAAGTTAGGAGGTTAAAGGATTGGTTAGAAACTGTTTGGATATTTCTGTTAGTTTTTTCTGTTTGGTTAGGGGTAGTTAGAAACCTGTGAAGTCAGTTAGGAATTGTTAGGAGATTGGTTATCAGTTGGAAACTGGAAGTTGCAATTCGATTATGATTATGTTTTTGACAGTTAGAGGGTTGGTTAAAACAATTGGTTTTCTGTTTTGCTGCTTTTTGGTTTTGGATAGTGCTGTTGGTTTTCTGTTACAACCTCCTTCTTTTTCTGTTATTTTGTTACAGCTCGGTTAGAAAATTCTGTTATCCTTTTTTGTTGCAAGTTGGTTTTTTTTGAGTTAGGAAGAATTATGTTTGGAAGTTGTTATGGAATTGGCTAATGGTTAAAGAGTTGTTTGGAATGGGCTGCTTAGAAGCAGGTTCGGGGTTGTTAAAAACCATTTAGTTTTCGGTTGCATTTCCTGTTATTTTGAGCTCGGTTGGTGAATGGAATATGTTTGTCCTGGTGAACTTATTTTGATATCGGTTTGATGTTGCAAGTTTGTGTACTAGCGATGGTGTAATCGTTTTATATGCTTATGACAGTTTATTTAATATATTTGCAGGTTTGGTTTATATCATAGCAGCTTGGACACAGTAGCTTGGAACATGAGGCATAATTGGGGCATGGAGTCATGGAAGATTATAAATGAAGCAAGGCTTGAGGATTAGGACAATCAGTTTAAAATGTACCCTTCGAAGTAACTTTCTATGTATGTAATGTAGTGTAGAGTAATGGGAAATGTATAATGGCAATTGAATATGGCTTGAGCATAATTGTAATGATTTTGACTTTTCAAATTGGATTCAAATATGTATCTTCCCTCCATTGATTCAAATTTAAATTTCCAAAATATTATTCAATTGCGATATTTGAATGATCACAAATGAGATAAAGAACCAATCAATGGATTAAGAAGTACTTTCAGTGAATATCTTCATCATTTGAGAATGATCCCCTGCAACCAAACATTTCACCTTAACTTACTGCATGAAGTTCCAACATGAATAGCTTCTGATCTTAATATGTTGAACTGAACCCTATGATAATTATGGCTGGAAAAAATCGAATTCACTTGATAACATAAGCACACTAAAAAGAACCCCAATCCAACTGGTGATTACGACACATATACTTCTTCTCAGCCCTTGGTCCCCAAGAACTTCCTTGCATAATGCAAATTCTTCTGAGTGAAGTCCAATTGAGTGACTTGTAAAATAAGCAACAAATAATAACAACGTCTTGATCACCCTATGATTCCACAACAACATCTTTGTGTCATAACTCAAAGCTTTTGCACCTCAATCTTCAAAGATATCTTAACTTGCGGGGCCCATAATATAACTGGCTTAAAAACTCTTGGAGATGGATGATAAGGCTCGAAATAGTGAAGAAGACCCAAACCCTAGCCCAAAGCAATCTCTACTAAAAAACCGATATTGAAACCCTAATTCCTGAAGGTTCTCGACCCCTTGCGAAGTTATGTTGTTAGTGAATGTATGCAATGTTAAATGACCTAATGGAGTTATGTACATGAGAAAAGAGCGACAATGCATAAGCCAGATAAAAGTAAAAGGGTAGGACAAATTTGGGGTATTACAGCTGCCCCTATTTAATCGTCTTAAACCTGAAAGTACGATTGGCGCGTGCCTTTCGGAAGTTTGAGGTAGAAGATTAAATACCAATGCCAAAAATTTGTCCTGAGAGAGAGTGTAAGTGTATGTTTTTTTTTTCTTTTGTGATATCTGCTGGGGGGAAGAATTCTTTTGTTTTTTAGTGAAAAGGCAGAGATTGGGCTTGTAGCGTAGTGTGATGCAAATACAAGGAAGGGATCTAACTCGTAACGTAGCAGGATGCCAATACAAGGAGGAGATCGAACTTGTAACGTAGCAGGATGCCAATACAAGGAAGGTATAACACAGACAAGTGTTTGAATACGGACGGGTATTGAAAGAAGATACGGACGAGTATCAAAAGGTTAAACACGGACGAGTGTTTGAATCAATACGGACGAGTATTGAAAGAAGATACAGACGAGTATCAAAAGGTTAAACACAGACGAGTGTTCGAATCAATACAGACGAGTATTGAAAGAAGATACAGACGAGTATTAAAAGGTGAAACACGAACGAGTGTTTGGATAACTGACACAAATGAGTGTTGGAAGTCTGAATTATTTGTCAGATGGAAGTTTAGGAAACCTGACATACACGAGTGTTTGGATCAATACAGACGGGTATTGAGAAAAGGTACAGACTAGTACCAAGGAAAATTTAAACACGGACGAGTGTTTGAATCAATACGGACGAGTATTGAAAGAAGATACAAGCGAGTATCAAAAGGTTAAACACAGACGAGTGTTTGAATCAATACAGACGAGTATCGAAGGGTTAAACACGAACGAGTGTTTGAATCAATACAGACGAGTATCGAAAGAAGATACGGACGAGTATCAAGAAAGGTTAAACACAGACGGGTGTTTGAATAAATACGGACGAGTATTGAAAAAAGATATGAACGAGTATCAAGGAAGAGATAACACGGACGGGTGTTGGAGTCAATACGGATGAGTACTGAAGGAAGATACAGATGAGTATTAAAAGGTTTAAATACAAACGAGCGTTTGAATCAATACGAACGAGTATTGAAAGGAGATACAGACGAGTATCACAAGTTTTAAACACAGACGAGTGTTCGGGAGACTGGCGTGGATGAGTGTTTAAGAACTGACACGGACGAGTGTTTAGGAATTGACACGGACAAGTGTTTAGGAATTAACACAAACGAGTGTTCAGAAGTTGACACGATGAGTGTTTAGGGAACTGACACAGACGAGTGTTGGAAGTTGACACGACGAGTGTTTAGGGAACTGACACAGAAGAGTTTTTAGAAGTTGACATGATGAGTGTTTAGGAATTGACATGGACGAGTGCTTAGAAATTTACACGGATGAGTGTTTAGAAATTTACACGGACGAGTGTTGGGCTTGGACATGGTGTATTGATTTCGCTGGGCACTTGAAAAGGTGAAGGTCATCGACTGGGGATTTTGGGAATGATATCCTTTTGTAGGGACGTATTATTGTCCTTGACTGATGCAGGACTTTCGTGTAAGGTACCTGATCTGGCTTATGCTTCGTATGCATGTTTGAATTTCTTTTGCGGCAAAGATCCGTGCTGACGGATCGGCTACGCGCATTTGAGGATGCAATGTTATATAATGATAACTATATGCCATGCAAAGAAATAAACTTCATGGGGATAAGAGAAGTCCCACTGGGAACCGTTGTTCATCACTGAGGATGTCAGTACATATCGGCGCTGGAAACCTACAGTACCAAAGATCGCTGGGGATAATGATAAGAATTTGCACTAGGGGGCCCATGACACCGAAGGTTGCTGATGGCTCTGCTGGAGATTGAGTTGTCGACGAAACGAGTCTTCAGATACACTGCTGGATTCTGAATTGCACTGTTGTGGAAGAGATAATCTGGCCAGACTTCCATACATCCTGAACTGTAGGAGATGATAGGACTGAATATGCCGAAGAATGGATACTGAACACCATGTAAATTTCTCCGAATACATGCCCCAAGCTTAAGCACACTGGGGAATTATCTCTTGAATCGCTTGGGGATAAGAGATAGGCATGGACACCTACGAATGCCCCGGTTTAACTTCACGAATGCCCCGGTTTAGCTCTGCGAATGTCCCAGTCTAGCTCCACTTCGGATGTTCTTGATTAACTCCCTTAGGGATGCACTTGTGCGCGCTGAGTCAAATGACGACTCTGAATTTTCTGAATTCACTTGGGGAATCATATTTTAAATTGTCTGTAGTAGATGAAGGCAGCCTCGTGCACTGGCCAGGCCGGAGTGACTTGTTATGCCGCTTTTAGCTTGATTGTAGTTTCGTACAACAAAATTAGCTTGAGCAACTTTGCGAGTACGGATGAAGGATGCCCCTGTCTATGGGATCTATGAGAATCTGTGCTGAATAGAAGACCAGAATATCCATGCCATAATACGGTATGAGGTGGCCTGCCCCAATGTGAAGGGGTGAAAAACACAAGAAGGGGGGGTTGAATTGTAAAACTGGAATCTTAAAGCAAATGACAAGGTATTTTTATCCTGGTTCGTTTGATCTCAAACTACTCCAGTCCACCCGTCAAGGTGATTTCGCCTCTCTCCAACGAGGTCTTAATTCACTATATTCAACTGAATACAAATCTGCTTTAACAACTGCTAAAGCCTTCTTGATTCAAACCACAATCCGGTTTGTCAAGGCAACACTTTCTTACAAAGGTATTAAACAAATGTGTGTGAATGTTTTCTACAAAACTATATCACAACTGTGATGTTTACACAAATGAAGCTTAGAAACTTAGAATGCTAAACACTAATGGAGTATCAGAGTTTGTTGGTTTAGCAAAACTGGTAGATGAAGATTATTGTTCAGCTTTGTGCGTGTAGAGAGTTTGGAAGCATTAGCCATGATAATCTTCGAAGCTTGGTTTATATAGCCCTTGAGAAGATGAACGTTGAAGCAAATATTCTTGATTCAATGCTAATAACAAGCTTTCCTTTTTGAGCAGATCTTGTCTGGAATGAGGCCGTTGGAATTGATTAGCGTTCAATGCACAGTACCGTTGCTTCTTCAATGCACGTTCTGGCTTGGCTCATTCTGATTCTGCTTCGCTGCTGATGAACTATTGATTCTGTATCAGAGTGTTTTACGCGCAGTTCTGTTCATCAAGCTTCAGCATGTGCAAGAGTTGATCATCTGATCTTGACGTTCTGATTCAGCAACTTCTGATGCTGGTGTATGAAATCATATTCTGATGCTGAGAACGTGATCTTGCTTATTTTAATCAGCATATCTACAAATCAGAGCATAGTAATTTTAGGCAGCATATAATTCAATCATGAAATATTTAACTACTATATCTTTTCACTTTGTTATCATCAAAACTTAAATATAGGGTACTAGATTCAAACATTGTTCTAACAATCTCCCCCTTTTTGATGATGACAAAAACTAGATATTTTAAATGAAAAAATAACGTGAAAAGTTATCAGAGCTATGTATCAGAATAAGAAGTACGGAGAAGTCAGAGTTAAGAGATACTCCCCCTGAGTTTGTTACTTCCCTTTGATATACGAGTTCTTCAGGATCAGATCTTTTTCTATCTTTGAGCATCAGATTATAGGTCTTTGACTTATCAGAGAGCAGAGCTTCAGAGCTTTTCCTGTCAGAGCTTTGCTTCGGATCAGAGTGTTAGGTCGATCAGAACTTCATATTTGATCAGAGCAACGTGAGCTTCTACATCTTGATCAGAGCTTCTAGCTTCTAGTCTTCAAGAGTTTCCTTGTGCCTGTAGACTTACAAACAAAACAGAAAAACATTTCAAGTAATAGAGTTAGAATGTTTGAGAATTTCTGTCTAGTTAGCCGTTATTGATTTTAAATATCATTCTTGTTCTCCCCCTTTTTGTCAGCAATCAAAAAGTGTTAGTGATGTGCTAAAACAATTTAGATCAGAAAAACAAATTATATTGAAATAGTTCAGAGCAAAAGAACATTACACAAACATAGTCAAAACATAGTCAAAAGTACATCAGAAAATGAAGAAAACATAGAGAATGTCATGCATGAAAAAAAATTTAAGGTTGTGGGGGCATGCGTGAGAACAGGCTTTCCAGCATTGCTTGAATCTTTTCAGAAGTTTCATTCTGCTTCTGAACCATGGTGACAACAGTGTCAATCTTGCTGTCCTGAACATTCATTCTTGCTTCCATCTTCTGATCATTCTCTTCCATCCGCTGCTGTAGGCGCAAGTCATTCAGCCTTAATTCTTCCAGAGCCTGCCTGTCCAAGGCAGCTTGAGAACTTTCAGCAGGAGGAAGTTTCTCAGAACTTTCAGCTACATCTTCTGCTGGATTTTCTTTCTGAAGAGTCTTGTCTTCTTCTGATGGTTGCACCTGTGCAGCTTGCTCTTTCTCAGACCAGGATTAACTGTCCAGAGGGAGCACAACTTCTTGAGGCAGCTGACTCTTAACTTCCTTCAGCAGCATGCTAAAGTTCTGTTGAGCCTGCTCGTAGTTGATGTCCTGCAGCTTGAGTGCTTCAGTACGTACCCATACTCTGAACTGTGACCAGAGCTGATCAGAAGCAGCTGGGTCGATCATCCCCGGACAGACTTGCTTCAAAGAAGCAATCCATTGCAGCATACCTGTTTCAAAGTCCAAAATACCAGAGCCAACATCTAGTTGCTTTGGTTTGGGAATGGCCAATTTGTGTCTTAAATCAGCAAGACGTTCAAGACTTGTTAAGTCAATGAAAGTTTTGCTGGGGTTTTCAGAGGATTGGTTTTCAGAGGTCTGCTGAGGTGCTGTTTGTTTTGGTGGATGGTTATCAGAGTCAGAGGATATATCTATTGGAGTGGTTGGAGTTTTTGGAGGTGTTGATTCCTCTGATGATGGTAACTGGGGTCTGACAATGGTGGTTCCACATGGCAACTGTATTGCCAGCGGTGAAGGTTGAGGTGAGTGGGGATCAGAATGATGAGGAGATGGGGTTTCATAGCGGTGAAACTCTGTTTGAGGCGAAGGTGGATTATTTTCTGGTTGAGGAGGTGGAATCTCTGATTGCTCAGGGATCAGAGGTTCTTCTGTGAGAGGTTGTTGTTGCTGTGGTTCTGATTCTGGTTCTGGTTGAATTTCTGGTTCAGGTTGTGGTTCTGGTTGTGGAGGAGGAATATTTGGTGGTTCAGAGTGAGGTTGAACAGAAGCATGTTCACGCTCAATATCAGCTAGCACTCTATCAAGTGCTGGTGTTGTTGAAACAATTGGTTGTTTGGTAATTTTAATGGGAATTTTAATTCTGGTTCTTCTGAGTTGTAAGGCCTCAGAAGGGTCTTCTGGTATGGTTTCATCAATAGTAGGGATTGGGATGGATATTCTGTGAGAGGTTTGAGGAGGGGCAACAGATGTTGGATTAGTAGATGAAATTGAAATAGGGGCAGCAGATGAATTACCTCGTTTCTTTGGAGTCTGATGAGATGATCCTTCTGCTTTCCTCTTCTTTGTCTTCTTCTGAGTCACTTCAGGTTGAACTTGACTCAGATCTTTGATCTTCAGCTTTGAACCTGCATCTTCTTCCTTGTATGAATCTGGATACTTGAGAAACATATCCGGTTGGGATTCCATTTCAGAAAATTTTGGGAAATCACTCAGAGGCACTCTTCTTCTGGAGATGTCAGCAGTTGAAGCAGCTCTGGGTTCCTTCCTAATATTTTCTATCAGCTTCATCTTTTTCAGGTTCTTAGCGTTCAGCGGTTTTCCAACAGTTGGTTCGAAATTGCCCAGCACTTTAGCTTCGCTCAGATAATCTATCAGCTTATTCTCTGTCAGAATATCTGATATGAGCCTCCCAAACGGTATCCAGTCCCTTTTGGTCCTTTCTTCTTCTCTAGTCTCTTTCACACTAGTCTTCAGATGGTTGAACAGGAAGTGTGCCAGATTGATCTTCACCCTCTGATCAATAAAGTAGATCAGAAATTGCTGATCCACGTTTATATAATCAGGAGAGCTTGTTGGCTTCCTGTGATTGAAACAGCCCAGAACAATCTTGGCCCATACTCTGCAGTGGTCCTTCAGATCCTTAATTTTGCTGCTGGGAAATCCAAGAGTGAAAATGCAGTTGGCTACCACACCTATATCAGGGCATCTGTCAGCCATGTCCACACAACGGACTCCACCACCACTTTGACCAATTAACCTACCAATGAGGTCTTCAGAAATTACTATCTTCTTTCCCATGACAGAAGAGATGACTAGATGTTTATGAATCTTGGCGTGAATCCAAAATTCCTTGACAAGCTCTGGGAAAGTTGGTCCAACCAACCTATCAAAATACCTCTCCCACTTTTGAGCTTTGATTTCATCAGTTAGGTCAAATCCATTATCCTTCAAACTTTCGAAATCGACGATTAACTCAGAGAGAACCTCAAGATTCTTTACCGGTGTGAGAAGAGTTCTGGTAGGCACCTGATACTGCTCAGAGGTTTCTTTCTTCTGATTTCCTGCAGAAATGCTGGAGGATGCCATTGTTCTCACACAAAAAAGGTTGAGAATGATTTGAGAGAAAAAAGGGTTTTAAGAAGATAACTCAGAAATATGCAGAGAATACTTAAGAGATTATGAGAAAGCGTAAAGAATAGGATTGAAGACTAATGTGCTTAAATAAAGATTTCAAAAATTATTTTGAAAAATTAAACGTTTTTAAGAGAGAGAAAAAAATAATGATTGCCATTAACAAGCGTGATTACTTTTGCATTAAATGCTTGCTGATTTTGGGGGATTTGAGAAAGATACTTAAAAACGGTTACCAGACATGTGTCTCAATGCACCCAATCAGCGATTTGCCTTCTCAGAAACGTGCACGCGTTCTGCTTCAGGGATTTGCTGATGATTGGATGACACTTGTTTGATGTAGTGATCAGCACGTCTGTCTTTGAGATTAGACTCTCAGATCTTTAGACTTGCATCTGATACAATCTGCATGTTCTATCTTTCTGAAAGAAGATTGATCAGAAGTTCACAGTAATATAATTACATTCTGAAGATAAATACATGGAATTAAAACATTTTCATTCTGGGCATACTTTCATGCTGAGATGTTTCAGAATGAAATTAAATCTATCTTTTGAAAGGGGTTTAGTAAAGATATCAGCCCATTGATGGTCTGTATCTATAAATTTCAAGTTTAAAATGCCTTTCTGAATATAGTCCCTAATGAAATGATGTTTTATTTCTATATGCTTAGCTCTAGAATGTAAAATAGGATTCTTACTTAAGCAAATAGCAGAAGTATTATCACAAAGAATAGGAATGTTACTCTCAAAAATCTGGAAGTCTTCAAGCTGACTTTTCATCCAGAGCATCTGTGTGCTACATCCAGCTGCTGCTATGTACTCAGCTTCTGCTGTTGACAGAGCAATAGTTGATTGCCTTTTGCTGGACCACGAGATCAGATTTTCTCCCAGAAACTGGCAGCTTCCAGAAGTACTTTTGCGTTCCACTCTGTCTCCAGCAAAATCAGCATCACAGTAGCCTACTAAGCTGTAATCACTAGATTTTCTATAAAACAAACCCAGATTAGTAGTACCTTTCAGATACTTGAAAATTCGCTTAACAGCTGTTAAGTGAGATTCTCTAGGATCTGATTGGAATCTAGCACAAATACATACGCTGAATAAAATATCAGGTCTTGAAGCAGTCAGATAAAGGAGAGAACCAATCATACCTCTGTAGACTTTCTGTTCTACGCTTTTGCTTACCTCTTCTCTTTCCAGAATGCACGTGGGATGCATTGGAATCTTTGATGGCTTACATTCTGAGAGGTCAAATTTCTTCAGAAGATCTCTGATGTATTTGCTCTGATGAATGTAAGTTCCCTCTGGAGTTTGATTAATCTGAATTCCTAGAAAGAATTTCAGTTCCCCCATGAGGCTCATCTCAAATTCTGCCTGCATACACTTAGCAAATTTTCTTCCAAGAGAAGGATTAGTAGAACCAAAGATTATATCATCAACATAAATTTGACAGACTAAAATGTCACTCTTAACTGTTTTACAGAATAGAGTAGTGTCCACTTTCCCTCTGGTGAATTCATTTTCAAGCAGAAAGTTACTTAACCTTTCATACCAAGCTCTGGGAGCTTGTTTCAGACCATACAGTGACTTTTTCAGTTTGAAAACATGTTCTGGATGTTTTGTATTTTCAAAACCTGGGGGTTGATGAACATATACTTCTTCTTCTATATAACCATTTAAGAATGCACTTTTGACATCCATCTGATACAGAGTGATGCCTCTATTAACATCAAATGAAATTAAAAGTCTGATAGATTCTAACCTGGCGACTGGGGCAAAGGTTTCTGTATAGTCTATCCCCTCTTGCTGACTATAACCTTGTGCAACCAGTCGTGCCTTGTTTCTGACGACTTCACCTTGTTCATTGAGCTTGTTTCTGAACACCCATCTTGTTCCAATGACGTTGAATCCTTTTGGTCTGGGAACGAGATCCCATACGTCGTTTCTGGTGAATTGATTCAGCTCTTCTTGCATTGCCAGAATCCAGTCATTGTCCAGAAGTGCTTCATCAATAGAAGAAGGTTCAATCAGAGACACAAGTCCCATCAGAGTTTCTTCAGAGTTTCTGAAGCTTGCTCTTGTTCTGATTGGATCTTCCTTTCTTCCTAGGATAGTCTCTTCTGGGTGATCCAAACTGCTTCTGGGTAATCTCTTCTGAGGTTGATCAGCAGCAGTTGTAGGATTTCTAGCATTGCTTCTTTCAGACGTTGAAGGAATGTCTGTGTTGAGAGCTTCTGATGACTTGTCTTCAGAACCTGCAAATTCAATTTCTATACCTGCAAGATTTTCATTCTGCTTTGACTTTTCAGAGTCAAGCTTGTCATCAAAACGAACACTGATTGATTCTTCCACAATCTGTGTTTCTGTATTGTATACTCTGTACCCTCTTGAGCGTTCAGAGTATCCTAACATAATACACTTCTGTGCCTTAGAATCAAACTTGTTCAAATAATTCTTAGTATTTAACATATAGCAAGTACATCCAAATGGATGAAAATACGAAATGTTGGGCTTTCTGTTCTTCCACAATTCATATGGAGTCTTTTCCAGAATAGGTCTGATTGAGATTCTATTCTGAATGTAACACGCTGTGTTTATTGCCTCTGCCCAGAAAGTCTTAGCAACGTTTGTCTCATTGATCATGGTTCTGGCCATTTCTTGCAATGTTCTGTTCTTTCGTTCTACAACTCCATTTTGTTGGGGAGTTCTAGGACAAGAGAAATCATGCAGAATGCCTTTGTCATTAAAGAATGACTCAAAATCTTTATTTTCAAATTCTCCACCATGATCACTTCTGACTTTAACGATTCTAAGATCTTTTTCATTCTGAACTTGGTTACAGAAGGTAACAAACACAGAGTGTGACTCGTCCTTGTGTCTTAAGAACTTTACCCATGTCCATCTGCTATAGTCATCTACGATTACTAACCCATACTTCTTGCCACTGACAGAAGCAGTTTTAACTGGTCCAAATAAGTCAATGTGCAGAAGTTCTAATGGCTTAGAGGTAGAAACAACATTTTTGGATTTAAAAGAGGGTTTTGCAAATTTGCCTTTCTGACATGCTTCACACAGAGCATCTGAATTGAACTTCAAATTTGGAAGTCCTCTGACCAGATTGAGTTTGTTAATCTGAGATATTCTTCTCATACTAACATGCCCCAATCTTCTGTGCCAGATCCACTGCTCGTTGTTAACAGACAGAAGACATTTTACGTTCTGACTCTTTAGTTCAGAAAGTTTGATTTTGTAAATGTTGTTTTTCCTCTTACCATTAAATAGGATAGTCCCATCTTTCTGACTAACAGCTTTACATGATTTTTGATTAAAGATTATATCATAACCGTTATCACTTAATTGACTTATGGATAACAGATTATGCATCAATCCATCTACTAGCAGAACATTATTAATAGAGGGAAGATTTCCGTTACCTACAGTTCCAGAGCCAATTATCTTTCCCCTCTGATTGCCTCCAAAGCCAACGTGGCCTCCAGGCTTAAGTTCCAGGCTTTGGAACATATGCCTTCTTCCCGTCATGTGTCGTGAGCAGCCAGAGTCCAGGTACCATGACTGGTGTTTCTGACTTGCTGCTAAAGATATCTGCAACATGTATTATTTTATCCTTAGGTACCCAGATCTTCTTGGGTCCTGATTTGTTAGTTTTACCAAAACTCTGGTTGAATTTTGGTTTCACAAAGTGATTACTACTAGTATATTTGATGTCATGTGTGTGACCATACACAAAGTGTGAATTTAGAGGAGTGTGTTTAATGGTTAAATCCATGACATTTTTAGGTGTAGGAACCTTACCTAGGTATCCTATTCCTTTCCTGCCGTTTCTGCTAACTCCATAGATCATTGAAGTCATTCTGCTTCTATCTATGCTTTTAGCAAGGAACTTCTGGAAACTATGATCATACTCCTTGATGATCTCATCAGCGTTGCTGGGAGTTTCAGCAATTGGTTCCTTCTGAGAGTTTTGTAAAGAGTTTTCTAATTTTAAAATTTTATTTCTCAGCTCAGAGTTTTCCAATTTGAGACTCTCAGACTTATTAGAGTCAGATTCAAGAGTCCTTTTCAGGTCTCTGAATTTAGCTCTAATCTGCTGATAACGTTCCAGAATTTCATTGAGGCTTTCAGCAAGTTCAGCCTTTGTAAAATTAACAGCGAAGTTAGGGAATACCTCTTCTGTGTCTGATTCTGAGTCTGAGTCAGAAGCTTCACTGTCATCTGGAATGTTAGCCATGAGCGCTATGTTCGCCCTTTCATCATCTGATTCTGAGTCAGCTTCAGACGAGTCAGAGTCATCCCATGTGGCCATGAGACTTTTCTTCTTTTCTCTTCCAAACTTCTTTTTGGGCTTTTCCCTCTGAAGCTTTGGACAGTCACTCTTGTAGTGTCCTTGCTCATTGCACTCGTAGCAGATGATGTCTTTTGTATTTGGCTTCTTGCTACCTGAGGAGCCTTCAGATCTTCTGTATCCAGAGGAAGAATCTGTCCTTCTGTATCTGGAAGAAGACTCGTTCTGATCAGATCTTCTGGGATTCCTGAACTTCCTTTGTCTTTGCTTCCACAGTTGATTTACTCTTCTGGAGAGAAGGGAAAGTTCGTCTTCTTCTGATGAGGATCCATCAGATGTTTCTTCAACTGCCTGCAAAACTTTAGATTCAGATTTTCTGTTAGATTTTAAAGCTATAGGCTTACCTTGCTTCTGAGGCTCGTCAGCTTCTAGCTCTATCTTATGACTTCTGAGGGAGCTTATAAGTTCCTCCAGAGTGATTTTGTTGAGATCTTTCACCAGCTTCAGAGCAGTAACCATAGGCCTCCACTGCTTGGGTAAACTTCTGATTATCTTCTTGACATGGTCAGCAGTAGAGTATCCCTTGTCCAGAACTTTGAGACCAGCTACCAGAATCTGGAATCTAGAGAACATAATTTCAATGGATTCAGATTCTTCCATTTTAAACGCCTCATACTTCTGAATGAGCGCCAGAGCTTTTGTTTCTTTGACTTGAACGTTGCCCTCATGCGTCATTCTGAGAGAATCAAAGATGTTCTTAGCTGTGTCTCTGTTGGAGATCTTCTCATACTCAGTATAGGAGATAGCACTGAGGAGGATGGTTCTGGCCTTATGGTGATTCTTGAAATCACGCTTTTGTTGATCAGTCATTGATTTTCTTTCAATCTTCTGACCAGTTGCATTCACAGGGTGCGTGTATCCATCTGTCACCATATCCCACAGATCAGCATCATGTGCTAGAAAGAAGCTTTCAATTCTGTCTTTCCAGTAATCAAAGTTTTCTCCATCAAAGACTGGAGGTTTGCCGCTGAATCTGTCTCTGTCCTCATTGGTGTCATTGCTGAAATGAGAGTTGTTTCCTGCCATTGTGTTTTTCTGACGCTGGATCTTGTACTGACACGGTTAAGTGTTTTAGCTCAGAACCAGGCGCTCTGATGCCAATTGAAGGGGTGAAAAACACAAGAAGGGGGGTTGAATTGTAAAACTGGAATCTTAAAGCAAATGACAAGGTATTTTTATCCTGGTTCGTTTGATCTCAAACTACTCCAGTCCACCCGTCAAGGTGATTTCGCCTCTCTCCAACGAGGTCTTAATTCACTATATTCAACTGAATACAAATCTGCTTTAACAACTGCTAAAGCCTTCTTGATTCAAACCACAATCCGGTTTGTCAAGGCAACACTTTCTTACAAAGGTATTAAACAAATGTGTGTGAATGTTTTCTACAAAACTATATCACAACTGTGATGTTTACACAAATGAAGCTTAGAAACTTAGAATGCTAAACACTAATGGAGTATCAGAGTTTGTTGGTTTAGCAAAACTGGTAGATGAAGATTATTGTTCAGCTTTGTGCGTGTAGAGAGTTTGGAAGCATTAGCCATGATAATCTTCGAAGCTTGGTTTATATAGCCCTTGAGAAGATGAACGTTGAAGCAAATATTCTTGATTCAATGCTAATAACAAGCTTTCCTTTTTGAGCAGATCTTGTCTGGAATGAGGCCGTTGGAATTGATTAGCGTTCAATGCACAGTACCGTTGCTTCTTCAATGCACGTTCTGGCTTGGCTCATTCTGATTCTGCTTCGCTACTGATGAACTATTGATTCTGTATCAGAGTGTTTTACGCGCAGTTCTGTTCATCAAGCTTCAGCATGTGCAAGAGTTGATCATCTGATCTTGACGTTCTGATTCAGCAACTTCTGATGCTGGTGTATGAAATCATATTCTGATGCTGAGAACGTGATCTTGCTTATTTTAATCAGCATATCTGCAAATCAGAGCATAGTAATTTTAGGCAGCATATAATTCAATCATGAAATATTTAACTACTATATCTTTTCACTTTGTTATCATCAAAACTTAAATATAGGGTACTAGATTCAAACATTGTTCTAACACAATGTCTTGAGCCATGAAATAAACTGCTTCTGATTACAGCTTTCTTGGAGATATTTGTCGAATCTCGACGTAACTGCCCCAGGTTGAATGAATTCTGAATAGATTTCTCGATGTGATAGCCTCTGATTGATTCCAACTTAAAGAGATTTATCAACGTGATAGGCTCTGATTTACAGCTTTGAGGGAATGCCCCAGATTTGGATGAACTCGGAGAGATCGACTCTCGACTTGATTGCACCAGATTGGCGGAATCTTCTAACTTCATCCTTGAAGGGTACTCCAATTGTGAAGTGTCAAGATATGCTTTCGCTTAACAAAATCACTAATTAACATGCCCTTGGATAAGTCATTTCTCTTGTGGCAGCTGACTCTTGCTTCAACGGGGTATTCAAGCATCTCTTCTCTGACAATATTGAGCTCTTTACTGATTGTTCATTGTGTAAACTTACTTGATGTCGATCAGTTGTTTTATATGCAGAAGAATGTTTATCATGAGAATGATAATTCTAATGCAACACATATGTAAGTCTTGAAGTTTAAAAAAACTTTAAATGAAACGACGTCACAACTCTGTTGTGAACGAGTCACTAGCTAGAGAGAAACATTTGCAATTTTTTTTTTATGAAAGATAATGCAAGCATATGATGCCAACACAGATATTCAAACATACTTCTTAGGAGTCAGTTAAACTCTATCTCATTCTAGCACGCTTTCAAATTGACCCATGCTTCAGTTATGACTTTTATGGGTTGTAACGTAGCCTGGTTCACGGTTTTAGAAAAAAGGATTTAAGGCTCAAAATTATTTGGTGCCCACCCATTCTCCACAATGTTCTCCATTCCTACGTTCAATTGACCTGATACAAGTATTCATCTCTCTAGAATAGTTTGTGATGGTTGAGGAACCACTGAGGCCTCTTGGACACAACAGTCGCTTCATCTTTTGCTTTTGGTGTCTGATCAGACGACTTTGTCCTTTGATGAGGATTTTCATTGGTATTCCTTTTCTCTCCTTTTAGGCTTTTTAAAAATCTTTCTCGCCGTCCCTAACTTTTTCCTGGACAAATTCTTTTGAATTTAGATTTGGAAGTCCAGCGGGATGCCCCAACTTTTTCCTAAGCGACTTGTTTTCAAGTTTCGACTTAGCGGGGATTTTTGTTTCTTTCTTATTCGTATTCTCCATTTTGAACAAGTCATTGATCTTTGCGTTTTTTGATTTGTTGGAAGTGATCGTGACTGCCTGAGTCTTTAGTAGATGATGGATAGCCATTATTGTATCGTCATTTGTTGACCTCCCGATGCGCGAGAGATACCCATTGGGATGTCGTTAGTTGACGCACATTGTTGTTAGATGAGGGTTAACCATTGTGGTTTTGACTTTCCTCTACCTTTTGATGGATAACCATTGTTGTATCCTTGGATGTACACTCTTGATGAGTTCTGAACACTTGATCATATTAACTGAGCACTACCTGCCCCAAGGTTAAAATGAGGGTTTTTTCTGAACAGAAAAGAAACTCCTACTTCGAAGGCTCAGAGTGGTTGACGATGGTCTATCTCCCTTATATCTCCGGTGTTTAGGGATTGAAATAAGTCATGTACATCGTCAGCAGGGTCTTACTCAAAAGCATACCAACCAGAGATTTTGCGTTTTTAGATTATCGTCATCCTCCTTCCAATCTCTACCTAAGCATAACACAAGGAAATTTGGCATCAATATGCAAGTAAAACATTTAAAGAGTGATAACGAATGAATGAATAAAAACGAAAAGAACACTTCAAGACAAGCATACTTATTGCATTAAGATTTTTATTCAAAAATAGACAAGTTTCTATATACAAGCAATGTTTAAACAAGCAAGAGTGCAAATGATAATGCAGTAAAGAAACCAATGGTTGCCATCGTTAGGAGACTTGACTCCATATGGATTTCTTGATTATGACTAATTTCTGTAGTCTCGATGCTTGAATAGGCGAAATAATTCCCCTTCTGATTTGATGTGAACACAATAGCCTCTGGATTGAGCCTGTCTTGGACATTGTCTTTGGATGACATACCATCTTCAATCGATTGGCCAGGTGCCCCAGTATAATATTCATAGAAGATCCTTCCAGGAGAACGAATGAACGACTTACCCAACAAATCGGTATAAACTACATCACCAAGCATATCATGTCTTAAAGGAATAATACCGTTTGTCTTCTCTCAGAACAACAGAGACATCTGACTCGTGAGAAAGATCATGGAAGTTGGCCAAATAGGAATTGGACCTTTGAAAGAGACGCCAAACAGGTGTTGGGCTTTATACTTCAACCCCTTTACAGTCTTCGATATCAAAACTGGGTTCCTTAGAATAGGGGATACATCTAGCATGTGTATTGCAATCAGAAGAGATGTTTGTGGAAAGAGGATCCCAAATATCAAAGCTTTGCCGAACAGGCTGTAATGTATTGGGCTTGCATCGATATGCTCATGAGGCTTCTTTTGTCTTGGCTTAAAATATTTTTCCATGAATTCACCAGGGGAATAAAGACTGACTGTTGTCGAACAGATCAGGGAAGACAAGGTTGTAGAGAGTGCCCCTGATTGGATAGTCGGATGCCCCGGTGTAGCAACCACATCTGACGTTGGTCAACAAGGATGGAGAACTGATGTAAGATCCTACAGTAAATGGGAACCGTCTGCTGCAGCAATAAGTGCAAGATTGTTGACATCATCATCAGAGTTTCCATGACCTAGCTTATCTGAGTCTTTAATCAATTATCTTCATGCTTGAAGAAGTTTCTGACTATGGGCCAAAGCTTGTATGTACCACTCATAGTTATTCCATATCTGATCCCTGAACATGTGCGGTGAGAAATCAAGTTGAACCTTTAAAGAGAACCCCATGTCTGAATAAGAATCCCCAATCTTCGGGTACCTATTATGAATGCATCAATATGCATGGGGTGCATGAATGAATGTCACGTCATGTTCTGTCATTTCTAAGGAATTCACGTGCTTTGATTTTGATTTTGCGCAAGTAAGGGATGGAAGAGTTTAGCACAATACTTGTAAATGTGATTCCTTTGAGATAACAAAACATGTATGTTAAACATGTGGTTAACCATGTTATGTATGAAAAGGCATGGGATCAAATGGGATCAAGGTTCCATCATTTTTGAATATGATTGTTGCTTTGTTTCTGAACCATATGAATATCATCAGATCAAAGGTTTGACATAGCTTCTGCACACATAAGAACCAAATACCCTGTAGATCTCCCATTGTACAGGATCAAGGCTTCTGGAACATCGGATACTATCAAGTATTCTCTGAACATTCTGGGAATACCAAGATCAAAGGCTCGAACGGACCTCCAAGTAAACAAATCAGGAACTCAAAAAATAAATTTGAGAACCATATGGTCACCAACAGAATATAATATCTGCATAAAGTCATCAATAGAAATCCAGAACATAACCATTAGAACCAATAGTCACTGTCTGAGCATGATCACCATTTGAGCATGAGTAACCATATAAACATAGTCACCATCTGTACCTGTGATAAAAATTCCCTCCCTACTCACGGGTGAAGACTAGGTCAGGGTAATACAAGGGTAACTCGAAAATCATGGGTTTGCTTGAAAGTAAAATCATCACAACACAGACGTGCATGATGAAAGTACCTCCAATTGAACCTCATCCGAGCGTGGTATATGACATGATTGCACTAGTCGGACCACGTCCTATAGCCGTCATGCCCTCACTCTATTCCTAGTGTCCTAGTGCACTCTGGCATGGGTACTGGGCCTTTTACCTCAATAGTAACATCCCAGCCCAATCAAGAAGCAAATCAAGTACAACAGTAGTATATGGAAGACAGTAAAATGCAATGCATACATATGCTCAAGTATATACAAAATGAGTGAATAAACTGAAAGCATAAAGATAAACACCCAAAGAAAAGAAAGAAGATCTAGGAGCGACTCCGGGATGGACCAGCATTTGGTCGACCTGTCCCCAGTGAAGTTGCCAGCTGAAACAACCGGCTGAAAATCATCAAACAATGAAGTCGCCATCGAACGTCTTTTATCCCACACATAGGGAAAGGTAAACATCGAGAAAACCTAAGAAGGGAGAAATCACGGTCTTGCAACCGAGAGATCAGGTAAGGGAGTCTGTTACACGAGGGGAAGGTATTAGCATCCACACGCCCGTAGTACTCTACGGTATCCACTCTTGTTGTCTATCTTATGGGTTTGTTTAATCTATGCTTACTGTTTACTATACTACTAAAGGGGGGAATGCATGCAAAAGAAAATGAGAAAAGAATGTAGGGAAAATAAAATTGTGCTTGCTTAGGCCCTACCCCAATGCCTATGTATCCGTTTTGAGGAATCAAAGCTACCGTAGTTCCGCTCATATGTTTTTGTTTGTTTGTGTTTTTTATGGACGAAGTTAATCCCGCCTTCTTTCGCAACTCGACCTTTGGAGACTTATGCATTGGCACAAAAGTAAATTAATCATGTCCCTACCTGAAAAGGGTTTTAGAGAAAGGTGCTCGAGCGCACAAAATGATTTGAGTTGGTTTGTATTTTGTTATAGATAATGACTGGTTGACCTCAAGGAAGGGATATTAGCCACTTTTCTACTTATCCATGAAAGGAGTCTTTGAGACTTGAACCATACCTAGGCCTGAGATGGGAGAACGATAAGATCGAGAAGAGGCCCGCTTATCGTCTCTCATACTCAACAAAGGCATGATTCTCATCAGTAATTTTAAAGTATTTTAAAGTTTGAAAGGAAAAGAGAAGTTTTAGTTTTAATGCAAATGCAAAAGGGGAAGGAAAGTCAAAGGGAGATTTGCCTATTTCTAAGCCTAATTTTATTATGCACCATGGCCCTAAAGTTGGAATTTTGAGGGAATTCTACCTAATGTTAGCATGCATAGTTTGCAGTAAAGCCCTACTTCTCATGGTATCTAGAAAAAGCGGTAAAGAAATGTAGTAAAATGTGAAGAATTATGAAGGTAGTAGCGGCGACTACCAAAGTGAGCAAATCGTCAAGAGCAGACCAAAGCAATGGAGAAGCAGGGAGTACGCGTCGAGTAAGCTTCACCAAGAAACAAACAAATTCAGAAATAATATCCCACTAAGATAAAGGCAAATGCGTGTTGCGAATGCAATGCATAATAAGAAGTTCCTGCATAAATCTCATAAAGTATCGCATGTATCAGGACAACATATAATAAGATATGAATTCCTCAGGACGATGAGAAATAAGGCGTGTCGCATCAGAAGCGAGCATAAGTCGTATGTTTCGATCACATAAGTACCTGTTATGTTACATAATCGAAAGTAAAAAGAACGTACCTTGCACAATGAACAAACGCATCAAAATAACGAGACACGACGGTATGGAAATATGGATAAAAACTAAAAGAAAAAAGTATTTTTTATTAGTTTTTTATGTGCGAAAAATTCTATCAAAAACTAAAGAATTAATTCCTAAAATAAATTAAGAAAAACTAACAAATTTTGTTGATTTTATTACAATTTTATCATAGAAAAATTAAAAGGAAAAAAATCTAAATCTAACAAAGGAAATAGAAAGAAACAGGGGGTGTACTGCCTAGATCCAGAGGTATGCAGTAGCAGGGCACTAGGCCCATCACAGAATCCATAAAGCCCCCTTTTTTGTATGTACTTCAATATAAAAAAAGGCAAGGAATGGGCCTAATCAAAGCAAATTCGGCCCAAACCCTAACTTCTCATTCAGCCTTCAAAATCTCTTCATTCAGTATTTGTTTATTGGTTTACTGATTAAAAAACAAATGAAATAAAAAATAAAAAATAAGAAATAAGAAATTCACAAATGGTGCGTTTAGGAATGAAATAGGGTTCAGGGTCTTCGTGAAACATGACTTCTTCTCCTCTTCTCTTTCGCGACTCAACGGCGGCGCCCAACTCGATCTTCCTCTTTGTTTCCATGATGATTTTGCCACCAACGATCAACATAACGTCTCTGTGTCATCTCCGTTGTCGCTTATTCTCCGAACTTCTTTTTTGTTCCAAACCCTAGCATACGATAAACGGAATCGCAACACCAACCGAATCGGTCATCATCTTCATCTCCCTCAGTGACTGTGAAGCTCTTCAAAGCATAAAAAAATGAAAACTAGAGAACAGATTCCTTTGCTTGATCAGGTATTAATTCCTTCTACTTTCTTCTTCTTATCCTCTTAGATCACTTCTTCTTCATCTGCGATTTAAACTGTTGTTGATGCACTATTGTCTTTGTAGATTTGTTGATGAATACTTGTAGGGGAACAAGGGCCGTTGAAGATGGAAATTGGAGATTGGCTTCGCGATGAAGGTGATGATTATAGAATCAGTGAAGGTTGGATGATGGTGAATAAGATCCAGATGTGAGAGAGTTTTTCTCTGAGTTTTTTCTTGTTGATGATTCTCCTTTTTCCTTTTTTGCTTTTCTGTTATTCTATTACCTACTGGAAGTTTGTTGAGTAAGCTACAGAGAGGGGAGGTTGCGGATGATGATGATGGTGCCAAGGTATTTTTGGTGTCTGATCAGAGAATGATGAATGAATCTGAAGGTGAGTTTTTTCTTTTTGTTATTTGTTATCTCTTCTGTTGTGAATCTATGAAGTTTGTTAGTTGTGTAGAAAGTTGGTTAAAGGTTTTGTTATGAAGTTCTGTTAGAAGTTGGTTATGTAATTGGTTAGGAGTAGTTGGAAATCTGTTAGATGGTTGTTAGAAATTAGGGAAGGTTAGTTGAAAGACTTGTTAATATGGTTAGGGAATTAATTCTGTTATGACAGTTGGTTATAGGATTTATGTTAGAAGTTTCCAGGCCTGTTTTTTATTAGAGAGGAGGTTAGTTATAAGTTGGTTTTGATTGTTAATAGTAAGGAGGTTAAAGGATTGGTTAGAAACTGTTTGGATATTTCTGTTAGTTTTTTCTATTTGGTTAGGGGTAGTTAGAAACCTGTGAAGTCAGTTAGGAATTGTTAGGAGATTGGTTATTAGTTGGAAACTGGAAGTTGCAATTTGGTTATGATTCTGTTTTGACAGTTAGAGGGTTGGTTAAAACAGTTGGTTTTCTGTTTTGCTGCTTTTTGGTTTTGGATAGTCCTGCTGGTTTTCTGTTACAGCCTCCTTCTTTTTCTATTATTTTGGTACAGCTCGGTTAGAAAATTCTGTTATCCTATTTTGTTGCAAGTTGGTTATTTTTGAGTTAGGAAGACTTCTGTTTGGAAGTTGTTATGGAATTGGCTAATGGTTAAAGGATTGTTTGGAATGGGCTGCTTAGAAGCAGGTCCGGGGTTGTTAAAAACCATTTAGTTTTCGGTTTCATTTCCTGTTATTTTGAGCTGGGTTGGTGAATGGAATATGTTTGGCCGGTGAACTTATTTTGATATCGGTTTGATGTCGCAAGTTTGTGTACTAGCGATGGTGTAATCGGTTTATATGCTTATGATAGTTTATTTAATATATTTGCAGGTTTGGTTTATATCATAGCAGCTTGGACACAGTTGCTTGGAACATGGGGCATAATTGGGGCATGGAGTCATGGAAGATTATAAATGAAGCAAGGCTTGAGGATTAGGACAATCAGTTTAAAATGTACCCTTTTGAGTAACTTTCTATGTATGTAATGTAGTGTAGTGTAATGGGAAATGTATAATGGCAATTGAATATGGCTTGAGCATAATTGTAATGATTCTGACTTTTCAAATTGGATTCAAATATGTATCTTCCCTCCATTGCTTCAAATTTAAATTTCCAAAATATTATTTAATTGTGATATTTGAATGAGCATAAATGAGATAAAGAACCAATGAATGGAATAAGAAGTACTTTCAGTGAATATCTTCATCATTTGAGAATGATCCCCTGCAACCAAACATTTCACCTTAACTTACTGCATGAAGTTCCAACATGAATAGCTTGTGATCTTAATATGTTGAACTAAACCCTATGATAATTATGGCTAGACAAAATCGAATTCACTTGATAACATAAGCACACTGAAAAGAACCCCAATCCAACTGGTGATTGCGACACAGATACTGCTTCTCAACCCCTGGTCCCCAAGAATTTCCATGTATAATGCAAAGTCTTCTGAATGAAGTCCAATTGAGTGACTTGTACTATAAGCAACAAATAATAACAACGTCTTGATCACCCTATGATTCCACAACAACATCTTTGTGTCATAACTCAAAGCTTTTGCACCTCAATCTTCAAAGATATCTTGACTTGCGGGGCCCACAATATAACTGGGTTAAAGAACTCTTGGAGATGGACGATAAGGCTAGAAATATTGAAGAAGACCCAAACCCTAGCCCAAATAAATCTCTACGAAAAAACCGATATTGAAACCCTAATTCCTGAAGGTTCTCGACCCCTTGCGAAGTTATGTTGTTAGTGAATGTATGCAATGTTAAATGATCTAATGGAGTTATGTACATGAGAAAAGCGCGACAATGCATAAGCCAGATAAATGTAAAAGGGTAGGATAAATTTGGGGTATTACAGTAAGGTTATGAGAAGGAACCTGGATAGTAGGGTTGCTTCGAAATGAAAGCCTGGATAGTAGGGCTGTGAGAAGGAACCTGGATAGTAAGGTTATTTCGATATGAAAGCCTAGATAGTAGGTTGTGAGAAGGAACCTGGATAGTAGGGTTACTTCGATATGAAAGCCTGGATAGTAGGGCTGCGAGAAGAAACCTGGATAGTAGGGTTGCTTCGAAATGAAATCCTGGATAGTAGGGCTGTGAGAAGGAACCTGGATAGTAGGGTTACTTCGATATGAAAGCCTGGATAGTAAGGCTGTGAGAAGGAACCTGGATAGTAGGGTTACTTCGATATGAAAGCCTGGATAATAGGGTTGTAAGAAGGAACCTGGATAGTAGGGTTACTTCGATATGAAAGTCTGGATAGTAGGGCTGTGAGAAAGAACCTGGATAGTAGAGTTACTTCGATATGAAAGCCTGTATAGTAGGGCTGCGAGAAGGAACCTGGATAGTAGGGTTACTTCGATATGAAAGCCTGGATAGTAGGTTTGTGAGAAGGAGCCTGGGTCGTAGGGTTACTTCGAAGCGATAGTGTAGATTAGTTGACCCGTTTGATTTCGGGAACTGAGTTTCCATTAGTCGTCTGTAGATGTGATCTGTATAACTGTTGGATTCGTTGAAGCTAATTCTCTTTTCTTGGAAAAATGTCAGGGTTAATTATATGTGATGTATGAAATGAAGGGTGAGATGATGTTCGCAAAATAAATGAGATTATGCTGTATATGATACATATGCGTATGTCATGATGTATGTTCATGAAATGCTGTCGGGGCATGCTTCCGTCTGGAAAAATAAATCCCTGACGGTTGCTGGAGATTCATATATATTCTGTCGGGAAGAGATGTTGGAGAATAACTCTGCGGGGACCAAACTTAGGGGGAAGAGATACTCTGTTGGTAGACCTGCTGATCTGGAGGAATAAACTTAGCTGGGGATAAAATTTACTGACTCGCCCGCGATTATGAACCTCGGCTGGGGTGGTTACATCCTGTTTCGGGCATGCTGCCATCAATGCCTTTGGATACTTTTACTCTGTGGGGAGTGTATGTACCAATAATGATGTTCCCAAGCTGGCTCTACCCCGGTACCTGCTGGGCAGAGTAACTGTAGGGTTTGGCACTTCTTATTTTTGCCCCTGTTTCTGGAATTACGAGTAATTGCCTTTTGTTTCTTATGTAAATATTTATGAGCGGAAATCATTTTCAAATGCATATATCAAAAATAAATCATTGGACGTTCTTGCAAAATAAAATAGAAAAAGAAAAACGAATTTGAAGTTTCTTGTGAAAATGATTTGTATTGATTTTTTTAAGTTGGCCTGTAATAGGCGTTTTTGTATAAAGAGGCTGACGCTCTAGTAAGAGAACGCCGCTGAAAGATAGAAATTATAAAATTTGTGTAAAAGAAAAAAAACAGCTATGTGAAACAACTCCATTGGGTTCCAACTCTTCTATTGCCTTTATATCTTCAAGCGTCTCATCACTTTTCTACTTGGCCGAAGGTTGATCAGATTGGTTGGCGCCGTCCGAGCTTGATAGTCGATACCGAAGTCTAGTCGCAAGATGATCCAATGAGACATAGTGATACGCTTCAATCCCTAACTTTTGCCTAGATTGCCCTTTCGGGTTTTCAATCCACCAGGATACCCTTTTTTGCCTAAGCCTCCCTTTCGGGTTTTCGACTTGCCAGGTGTACAAATTTTTTTTCTTCCTTTTCATCCCTTACTTTTGCCCGAACCCTTTTTGTTCGCCGGGAAGCCCTTATTTTTGCCTAGGCCAGTCAACCTAGAGGGTCTTTTGATTAGGTGTAGTATCTTTTCACTATGTCTGCATTGACAGGGTGAGGAAGGTCGTCACCATCCATGGTGGTTAGAATCATAGCTCCTCCCGAGAAAATGTTCTTAACCACAAATGGCCCTTCGTACGTGGGGGTCCATTTTCCCCTGGGATCACCTTGCGGCAATATGATGTGTTTGATCACTAGATCCCTGACTTGATATTCTTGGCGCCTGACTTTCTTGTTAAAAGCCTTGATCATTCGCTTTTGATATGTTTGACCATGGCAGATAGCAGTAAGTCTCTTTTCATCGATTAAATTTAACTAATCAAGTCGGGTTCGGATCCAGTCGTCTTTGTTCAAACTCGCATCCTTCATAATCCTGAGAGAAGGTATCTAGACTTCGATGGGTAGGACTGCCTCCATGCCATATGCTAGAGAATAGGGGGTTGCCCCTGTTGACATCCGTGCTGAGGTACGGTACCCGTGAAGAGAAAATGGTAACATCTCATGCCAGTCTTTATATGTCACCGTCATCTTCTGTACAATCTTCTTGATGTTCTTGTTAGTTGCTTCAACAACGCCATTCATCTTCGGACGGTAGGGGAAAAAATTATGATGTTGTATCTTGAACTATTTACAGAGCTCAGTGATCATTGTGTTGTTGAGATTCGTACCATTATCAGTAATAATTTTCTCTGGCACACCATATCGACAGATCAGGTTATGTCGGATAAACCGCGCCACAACGTTCTTGGTTACTGTAGCAAAAGAGGCTGCCTCAACCCACTTCGTGAAGTAATCAATGGCTACTAAGATGAAGCGATATCCATTGGAAGCGGTGGGCCTGATTTCTCCGATCATGTCGATGCCCCACATTGCAAAGGGCCATGGAGCTGTCAAGACGTTCAAGGGGACCGGAGGCACATGCACCTTATCAGTGTAGATTTGGCATTTATGACAAGTTCGAGAGTGCTGATAACAATCGGCTTCTATGGTGAACCAATAATATCCTGCCTGTAGGATCTTCTGAGCCATGGTATGTCCACTAGAATGGGTTCCGAAGGTGCCTTCATGTAGCTCTGTCATGATCCTCTCTGGTTCGCTCTTGTCTACACACCGCAATAGTGTGGAGTCATGGTTGTGTTTATAGAGGATCCCATTACTGAGGAAGAACTTTGCAGCGAACCTTCTCAGAAACTTCTTATCATTGACAGATGCTCCTTCGGGATACTCCTGAACCTCGAGATACCTTTTAACTTTGTGAAATTAGGGTTTGTCTGCCACTTCTTCGGTATCGATTCCACAAAAGTGTGTTGGTTCATCCAACCTCTCAATGGTGATTTGGGGAGCTTCATTGTCCCACCTAACCTTGAACATAGAAGACATGGTAGCTAGCGCGTCCATTAACTAGTTCTCCTCTCGTGGGAAATGTTCAAAGGTTACCTCCTCAAAGTGTGAGAGCAATGTCAGTACATACTCTCTGTAAGGAATGAGATTCGGGTGCCTCGTATCCCACTCGCCTTTGATCTGACTTATCACCAAAGCGGAATCCCCGAATACCTTCAAGAACTTGATCCATAGGTCTATATCAGCCCTAAGACCCATGATGCACGCTTCATACTCTGCCATGTTGTTGGTGCAATTGAAACATAATTGGGCAGTGAACGGAGTATGACAACCCTCGGGAGATATGATTACATCGCCAATTCCGTTACCCGGTGCGTTTGCGGCTCCATAGAAATACATAGACCATCGGGATCCCTCCTCAGGTCCTTCATCCGTTCCAGGTTCTTCGTAGTCAGTCACTAACATGATATTCTCATCCGGGAACTCAAAATTCATGGACTGGTAGTCATCCACGACCTGATGAGCCAAATGATCAGCCAATACACTCCCCTTTATTGCTTTTTGGGTTGTATATTGTATGTCGTACTCAGTTAAGATCATTTTCCACCTTGCTATCCTTCCGAAGAGAGCGGGCTTCTCGAAAATATACTTGATGAGATCCATCTTTGATATCAATAAGGTAGTGTGAGTCAGCATATACTGTCTCAGTCAGTGAGCAGCCCAAGCCAAAGCGAAACAAGTTTTCTCAAGCAATAAGTATCGTGTCTCACAGTCGGTAAACTTTTTGCTAAGGTAGTATATTGCGTGCTCTTTTCGACCACACTCGTCATGCTGCCTCAACACACACCCCATCGAATTGTCTAGCATTGTCAAGCATAATATCAAAGGTCTTCCTTCAATCGGAGGCATCAGAATTGGTGGTTCTTGAGGGTATTCTTTGATTCTTTCAAAAGCGGTCTGACATTCATCATTCCACTTTACCACTTGGTATTTCTTCAACAGCTTGAAGATTATATCACAAGTAGCAGTCAGATGTGAAATGAACCTGATGATGTAATTCAGACGTCCCAAGAAACCTCTAACCTATTTCTCTGTGCAGGGATCCGACATCTCTTGTATGGCCTTTACCTTCACATGTTCTACCTGAATACCCTTGTCACTGACAATGAAACCCATAAGCTTACCAGACCTTACCCCGAAGGTGCACTTGTTCGAATTCAACCTCAACTTGTATGTCTTCAACCTATCAAACAACTTTTGGAGATGATCAAGGTGCTCTTCCTTAGTCTGAGACATGGCTATCATGTTGTCAACATAAACTTCAATCTCATGGTGAATCATATCATGGAACAAAGCGACCATGGTGCGCTGATAGGTTGCCCCAGCATTCTTCAACCCAAAAGGCATCACCTTGTAGCATAAGGTGCCCCACTGTGTAACGAAGGTTGTCTTTTCCATGTCTCCGGGAGCCATCTTGATCTGGTTGTATCCAGAGAAACCATCCATGAAGGAGAATATTTTCTGTTGCATGGTGTTGTCGACCAGAACATCAATGTGAGGAAATGAGAAGTCATCCTTGGGGATTTCCCGGTTCAGATCTCTGTAATCAACACACATCCGTACCTTACCGTCCTTCATAGGTAATGGGAAGATGTTGGCAACCCACTGTGGGTAAGAAGTGACAGCCAAGAATCCTGCGTCGAACTGTTTCATGACCTCTGCTTTGATCTTCTCTGACATTTCAGGGCGCATACGACCTACCTTCTGTTTAATCGGAGGACAATCTTCTTTTGTCAGCAGGCGATGTACCACAATATCAGTGTCTAAACCAGGCATGTCTTTGTAGGACCAGGCAAAGATCTCAACATAGTCGTGCAACATCTATATCAACCTCTGTTTGACGCAAAGCTCCAGATTTGCACCTATTTTAACCTATTTTTTTGTCTTCCTCAGTACCCAAATTCATTGTCCCAACCGGCTCTTCATGAGGTTGTATGGCCCTTTCTTCCTGCTGTAATAGTCTAGCAAGTTCTCCAGGCACCTCACAATCATCCTCACCTTCGTCCTCGGCTTGGTTGATCGGATTTTTGAAGTCATAACTGGCAATAACAGAGTTGTTATCAAAGGGATCCAGAGTGGATATGGATCTTCATTATGATACATGAGTGTGTGTAAGAGAATAGTTGTTTTGATAAAGTGAAAGCAGGAAAGAAAAACAGAGAGAGTAAAATTTGTATGCAAGAAACGTCTAATGCTTTATTAATGATATATGAAATGACAAATAATATCCCTCACAAGCAAAGCCAAGGTGCCTCGGGCAAGGCACGAGGCCGTAAAGTTTCAAATTGTTTATTACAAATCTCAAAAACAAGTAAGTCAATTACTGCTGAATAAAAGAAACAGGTATAAAGTCCATAGCCGTCCAGTTATTCGGTCTACCGTTGGTAGTTGGATAGATCCAGCTGTCGATGTCTTAGTCTTCCTCTATGTCTTCAATGGCATTAACCCCGTGATTGCTGATGCGTAGGGGAGGTCCTCCAGCCCGAGCGCGTCGAACAGCCCTTTGAGCCCATGTCGTAAAGCCCAAACAAAATTTGTCAGTCTTGTGAGTGAAATCAGGGAGCTGACCCCAATTGGTACACCCACCTTCTTCAACCACAGCCTTGGCATATTTGAGAGAAGCCGTCTTCAAAGGAGGTTTGTTGGTAGTAATTTCAGTGGATGCCAAGATCTGAGGGACCTCTTCAAAGTTCTGACAAGGAGTTTCTATGAATTCCCCGTCCATCTCTATGTAGCGGAAGGAATTGAGGTGGCTCACCATATACTCTTTTTCACCCCACACTATGACAATCTTTCCTTTCACTGGATACTTCAGCATTTGGTGGAGTGTAGAAGTAACTTCCCTAGCCTCGTGGATCCAAGGACGACCTAGCAAACAAGAATATGATGGCCTAATATCCATGACATAGAAAGTGGACCCAAAAGTCTAAGAACCTACTTTGACAGGGACGTTCACTTCCCCGTGCACCTTTCTCTTTGATCCGTCAAAAGCCCTTACCACAATGTTACTAGGCTTTAGAGTTAAACCCTTGCAATCCAACCGGTCCAACGCCTTCTTCGGAAGAACATTCAGTGAAGACCCAGTATCTACCAGTACATGAGCCATAGTGGTACCACTACATTCAATCGAGACATGCAGAGCATCATTATGCTTCCTTCCCTTTTAATGTCAAGTCCGCATCTGAAAAACCCAGACCATTATCAACAGTCAGGCTGGCCACACAATCTTTGAACTGATCAGCTGAAGTCTCTTGCGGCACATGCACTGTTTTGAGGAATGCAATCAAAGCATTCACATGGGCCTCGGAGCATAACAGCAGGGATAACATGGATATCTTTGATAGGGTCTGCCCCAGCTGCTCGACCACATTGTAGTTGCTCTTCTTAATGATTTTCAGTATTTCCTCCATTTCTTGCTTAGAGGCTTCCACAACGATTTTCTTAGGCGCCTCCGTCCGGGCAGGCTCACCTATAATTTCCTTTCTGCGGGTATCAGACGATTCGCCAACAGGGGTAATAACAAGAGTAAGAATAGGAATTATAGTTGATGTACTAGCAGGAACAACATATGGAATTAATATAGGTTTGTTGACAGTCTTAGGGGAAATCTCGGGAGAGAATACCCTTCCGCTTCGGGTAACTTTGCTGGTTCCGACAATGTTACCAATATCAGGATCAACCTCGTCATCTTTCAAATCTTGTTTGATGCCATGATAGTACACATCGGCACCATGATGCCATGGGACAGCTTTGTCTGAGACATATGAGCAAGGACCAGGAACAATGATTATCATCGGAGAAATTCTTGGAGCAGATGTAATCCTAAAAGGTCTTCTCGAGGAGACCTTGAAAGGATTGGCGGAAATGGTTATAATGGCAATGTCTTTAGATGGAACAACGGGAACCAAAGTTTTCTCAAACAAAATTTCTTTGCTATCTATCAGGCGTTGAACACCTAATTTCAGCAAACGGAAACCAGAAGGTAGAAAAGAACACATGTGGCAACCTTCACCACAACCCAAAAATAAACTGGCCAACAACAAATTTTTCTTGACAGTCATGAGAGGAGTAGAAACTTCATCAATAGAGGTAAAAAACAAATCAGTATCAACAACATTAACTCCATGACCGTGCTTAGGCATGGGAGCAGTTATGACATTTGGCTTTTTCGGAGCATCAAACTCTATTTCCTTGGCTTCAATCAAGTCTTGTACTTTATTCTTCAGAACCCAACAGTCATTTGTATCGTGTCCAGGACTCTCAGAATGATAGGCACACCGGGATTTGGATTATATTGGGGATATGTAGTATTTGGATTCTTGGGAGCCTCTTTCAAGGTTTCCAAGTTGGATCTCAGCAAATGAGGTAGAACTTCGGCCAATGTCATATTGATTCGGGTAAACTATCGTTATGGTCTTTCCACCCTTTGTTGAATGTTGCATTGTGGAGCAACTGCAGGCCTAGGTATCATTACGGCACTTACTGTCTGGCGATGTTCAGATCTGTTTTGGCCCCTCAGGCTATATATGGCACTGGCTCCTTCTTACCAGCAAAAGGCTTCTTTACTGAACTCGAAGAGGCATACTTTTGTATTTTGCCGCTTCGAATCCCAGCTTCTACTCTTTCTCCAGTTAGAATCAGCTCGGTGAAACCAGTTGATGAGTGGCCAATCAAATGATTGAAAAATGGACCAGATAGCATCCCCAGAAACATATCAACCAGCTCCCTATCAGACAACGGGGGTTAAACTCTCCCAGCCAAGTCTCTCCATTTTTATGCATAGTCCTTAAAGCCTTCACTTGCACCCATGGACATGCTCTGGAGTTGAGTACGAGTAGGAGCAAGGTCAGCATTGTATTGGTACTGCTTGTAGAAAGCATCAGCTAGATCTTCCCAGTTTCAAACATTTGCTCCCTCCAACTGGTAGAACCATTCAAGCTGAGTCCCTGACAGACTATCTTGAAAGAAATGAACCCACAGATTTCTATCAGCGGTGTGGGACTGGATCTTTCTGACATAAGAACGGAGATGGAGTTTTGGGCAGGACACCCCATCATACTTAGCAAAAATGGGAGCTTTGAACTTCTGCGGGATAACCACTCCCGACACTAATCTTGATTCTTCGAAATCCAGTCCAGGTATCCTCTAAACTTCCATGGCACTCAGACGATCTTCCAATTTCTTGTATCTATCCTCAGCAGGAGGATATTTCTCATCATTGTAATCGGTATCATTGTCAGAAACTGCAGGACTGGGGTCCTTCTCTTCTTTTTGATTCTCCCCTTCCTTGGATGAAGAGGTCAGATCGACTTGCTCGCTTCAACCTCTCTCCAAACCTTATGCCCATGTTCAGAATACCGACAACCTTCTTCTTTTTCTTCTTCTCTTTCAGGATGAGGGATTTCAGATCCTCCTGCCCTTTTGCCAGACTTATGAACATTTGTTGGAACTGGGCGTTTTGTGCCTGAAGGTCCTTGATGGTTTGTTCGGAAGACATTTCTGCTGAAATAAACAATGAAGAAGATGAGAAACTTGTAATGGTACCTGTGCATGCAATGTTATGAATGGGATGCACATGCAATGATTTCAAAGACTTCGGGAAATTTAAATTTGCAAACCAAAATAAACAAAGATTTTATTAGCTGAATTTGAAGGTTCAAAATGCCTTTTAGGCGTTACAAAAAACAAATCTAAAACTAGAAAAGAAATCAAAATTCCCATGGATACTTCCTCTTTGTGCCGAGATAATCATTGAGCCCTCTTTCTTTATGCAGTTGTTTTGTGAGCTCTAAAACCTTCCTCTCCTGAGCATGGAACTGATCCCTGTAAGTATCCCACTCCTTCATCAACTGAATCCAAGACCTCTGCAGCTTTCCAAGATCAGTGGGCTTGTAAGGATAGAGAAATATGTAAGGAATACCCCTTCAGTAGTGGGTTCCACAATCATTGGTAAAACGGCCACATAGGGCATCATAAGCTTCTGGGCACGAGCTCTTACTCATTGGATCTAAGGTTCCATAGGAATGGAAGTTTTTGGCCCCAAAGCCCTGGTGCCATATCTGTTTACCATGCCCCAAGCTCGTATGAACCTTCGGCGATACTCGTGAGCGTCATCCTCATAGTCGAATACAATGCCCTCGATAAGTAACTCATGAGGACCATCACTTCGAGCGTGACCAAATTGTTGCAGAGCTAAACAAGGATTGTAGGTTATACCCCCTCTAATACCAAGTAATGGGACATTAGGGTACTCCCCGTAGCGGTCAATAATAACAGTGTTTTCCATAGCTCGAGAACACCAAAGAATATCCATGTGAGCGAGTGACATTATCCTTTGTGACCAACCCAAACCTTCTTCATTCTTCAGTATGGACTTAGGGAGGTGAGAAATAAACCACCTCGGCAGCAATGGCATGCAACACATAAGAATCCCTCTTCTCTTCATGGTACGAGTATGAAGAGTGTGCAAAATATCTCCGAGCAAGGTAGGCACGGGATTGTGAGAGAGGAAGATCTTGATAGCATTCTCATCTATAAACGAGTCCGGATTAGGGAATAGGACTAACCCATAGATTAGAATAGCCAAGACCTCCTCCAAAGCCTGAAAATCTATATTATCCCAAAACAGCTGAGCCTTGTCTATCAGAAACTTAGCTAAAAAACCCTTCACTCCGCTACTTGTTTCCCAATTGGATACCACGTCGGCCCGTTTCAGGTGCAAAGCTAAGGCAATGACTTCTGGCTTAGGAACTTCTTCTAGACCTGTGAAGGGCAACTGTTCAAGAATGGGTATATCCAACAGTTGAGAGAATTCTTCCACGGTAGGCACCAACTGATAGTCCGAAAAGGTGAAGCAGTGGTGCTTGGGATCAAAGAACTGGAAGAGTAAAGTCATCATATTCTCACCAAAATTTGAAGTAACCAGGTTTAGGAGTCGACCATGTCTCTTAGTGAACGTAGAAGTTTCAGAAACCCTTGATGCTAGCTCTTTGAGTTGGAAAGGTATCTTCACAAAGCTGATTCGGGTAGTGTTTCTACGCACGGAGGCCATGATCTGCAAAACAGAACAAAGATAAATTCCCTTGCTCTTTGAAATGGTTAGTGCAATAAGAATGGATGCTATGTTATGATGCATGATGTTATGAGAAACCACAGGTATAGAAAACACAGGTATAGCAAATACAGTCAAATCACACCAAGTCCTTAGGTTTATGGCCTGCATGAGGTTAAAGGTAGCACCCTCTTGAAGTTTAGTTAGTTTCAAACCTGTCTTAAAAAGTAACTGAGTTCTAGAGGATCTCAATATCACTGACCATCCTTTATCGGGCATTGTCTCAGCTCAAGCAATCTTTTCTTGTGGCTGAAATATCTCGAAAGTCTGATCTCAATGAGTGTAGCATCGAGTATCAACCAATCCTCAGCTCTACACCGATGCCAGCTATCTCACTACTTTCTAATGGCCAAGTTTGTTCGACTAAGGTTCTAAGGTCTGTTAGTGCTTCACGACACCACGCGATTGACCCGTATTCTCCTCGTTTCCCCATGAAGGATATCGGTACAAACCAAAGTGCCACACCAACACAACCATTGCTTAAACCATATCGGTCTACTCCGTACAGTCTCCATGATCTATTGTTGTTTACCTAATGAGTGCCCCCAGATCCGGGTGTAGGATCTATAGTAACCCCAAACAAACCCTCAAAAGTAAAGCAATTAAGACAATCAAGAGAATCAATTTAATGATCTAGATCCTAAGGTATACCCTACTTATTTAATTCCCCAGCAGAGTCGCCAGTTCTGTGATACGGTGGCAGAAACAACTATTAATACTGGTTTGTGTTTTTTGTTCTCAAATGTCGCGGTAAGCAAGAGTCTCCACCGACTTTTATTTCATCCAATCATGGAAAAGGAAAAAGAGATATTCTGAGTACGGGGGGGGGGGGGGGGGTAGATTATATAAAGGGAAGGTGTTAGCACCCCTTATATCCATTGTTTTCCATGGGCTCTTAGGTACTTGCTCATCTTTTTAAAATTGCTTGTGTGTGATTGTTTTGAAAATGTTTTATTTCGTGATAACCCTTGTATCAGTCCTCAAGGGTGTGACAAAGTTTGTTTTGAAAGGTGTTTGTGTGAAAAGTTTTGTTGAGCAAGTACTTAAGATTCTACCTACTCGAAAAAAGATTGTTCGTTCTCGTTTCCTTTAGGCAGCGCTATCCCACTATTAAGGAGTAGGTAGCACCGTCGTTGGAGTTGTAAGGGACATTCTAAAGGGACAAGTACAATCACTAAAGCAACAGTTAGAAAACTTTAGTAGTAACCCTAGAGTCTTAAGATCTTTCCGAGGCAACATTTCCGAGGCAACATTTCTGAGGAAACATTCGAATGGGACATTTTAATCTTTTAGACTGGAGGGCAACCACTAAAATCTCCTATGCTTAATGACTGTTTACCGAAGGCAACCGAAGTGAGGCAAACCCTAGGGGTGAATATGTGCATGTGAATTGTTTCAGTTAATTAGTTCTTGTACATTGGGTGATCTACCATTTTAATTTCAAGTAATCTTCCCATACAATCCTATTAGCATACATCTAGACAATTAAATATTTGCAGGAATTTAAAGTGCAAGAAAATAAACCTAGCTATTACAAGGCTTTGGCAGTTATATAATTATCTTGACTGAAAATAAAAATGTGGAATTAAAACCTAGTTAAAACTATTACAAACTAGGAGCAGTTACAACAATAATAAAAAGACTTAAAATGTGCGTGGCAACTTAAATGCGAGAAAAATTGAAAACCCTAAAAATCTAACTGAAAAAATATTTATGTTATTTGTGAGAAAAGACTTAATTAGGTTATGTATAATTAAAACCCTAATTCTAATCATTTTTAATTATAAAAAGAAATTGAAATTAGCCTTATTTAAACTAAATTAAATAATTCAAGAAAATAAAATATTTTATAAAAAAGATTTTATGTATTTTTTGTGGTTTTTATTTGAGAAAAAAAAACAATTTAATTACAAAATTTAAAACCTAGTTTCTAATTAATTTTAATTAAAACAAGTAATCAAATAAGACTAATTAACCTAATTTATTTACAAAAAACATTAATTTGAATAAATAAGACCTAATTCTGTATTTTGCGATTTTTTAGTTTAATAAAAAAAATTGTGTTAATTAATTAAAACAATTAAAGGAAATAATTAAAGAAATTAAAAAAAAATAGAAAAAAAAACTAGGCATGTATGTTGTTAGCAATTGGGGGGTGTGATTCTGAATTTTCCAGGCCCAATAGCCCTTCAAGCCCAGTCAGCGCCTAATTTCCTGTGGCATTGACTTGAGAGCACACCATGGTCCTTCAGGCTGGAAGCGTTAGATCTGAGAAAGATGTGATCCATTGGTTGGAGGTGACGACATATGGTGAGCGCGTGTAAGCTTGATGTACTAGTTCTGTGAACAGAAATTGAGAAAATAAGAAAATGCTTGGACCTGGGATCGAACCCAGGTCCTCACACTTACCACTAGCGTGCTCTTCCACTGGGCTGTATGTGTTAGTTGTAAAAATAATGGAAGAAAAATATAATATAGAAACCAAGTGGGTTAGTGGGAAACACACGCGAGATTTCAAATGGTCCACTGATTGGCTGCCACCTAATCTTCTTCTACCTTTCTCCGTCGTCTTAGCTACATACCTTTTACCTACAGTCGTGTGTTTGTAGCTATAGCCCTACGAATTTCAAAAATGCACAAGACACGTGATAAATTACTTCCAACTATGTGGATCAATTCGTCTTGATCTCGTGAGCATCGTGGTGTTCTTCTTTTGGCCCAATTTAACCTGTGTGACAAACCCCTAAAACGCACACGAAAACCCTAATAATGGCAAAGGCACATATATGCGTCAAAAAATCAATTAAATCATCCAGTCAGGTTGCAAACATATCAATGATCACAAATATATCACTTAAATATGCTAATGGTGCAAAAAATTTAATAATCGATTTGGAAAAAATAAGCAAATTGTGGGAGTGATTGCATGCGTTTTGGGGCGTGATAAGTCTTGCAAATGATCCAGTTTGCTTCAGGGATGCTCCAGGATACGATTGCTGGCCTTGAATTGCTCTAAAAGGCCCTGTGGAGTGAAAACCGAGTCACATTTTTTGTCAACTTTTTTTATTTTGTTCTTTCTCTTCTACGATTGCAAAACCTTGTCTCATGCCTTGTACATGTTCCCTATATATCTTAGAACGAATTAGGGTTATAAACTTGGCTTGAATCTTTGTAATTATGGAATATTTGATTTGATTTCCATGCCATATGTAAACTTGCTATTTTGAGCCAAATCATCCCTTTGTTGTACTAATTATGCTTGATTTGTTTTGGTTTTGATATCTCAACATATTTTGATTGCAAGCCTGTCAAAAAATCATATCTAATCATATCTTTGCTATTATTCACCAATTATTTGATTTAATTCAATTTTTAATTAATAAAAAATCAAAATAAATTGAAAAATGAAGCAAATAATGTGTGGGTGAATATTTGGGTCGTGGACCATATTATAAGTGAGGTTCCAGCATAAAAAGTTAGGCCCATTTGGCAAAAAATGCATTTTTGAGCATATTTGACTTTTGACAATTTTGCAAAAAAGGTCAACTTTGACAAGGAATATCTCCTCCAATTTTAACCCTAGAGAGGTGTTCTTAGACTTTTTAGAAAGCTTAGGATGTCCCTTAAGCAACCCTTTTAGTCTCATTTCAATTTATTCTTCCATGTTCATGTAAGTAGCTTTGACCCAAAAGGTGTTTTTGTTGACTTTTCAAAAGGACCTATAATGTAGAAATTCATATCTTTTTGTGAGTTCATATTTTGAACTTGTGGGATGAAGATGAGTTGTAGGGAATTTCATCCTCTTCAAAATGATCTTTGTATGGAAAAATTTTGATGAAGCATGTGGAAGTTATGCTTGGTAAAAGTTTGGTTGACTTTTACTGAGAAACCCTAATTTAGCAACTTTTGGGTTTTGATGAATTTGGAGCATTCCTTGGGGAATCATGGTCAACCCTTGATAAAATTATGAAAGTCACTTCAAAATTTTAATGTTGACCAAAAATATTGAAGTTTGACTGTATGTGGGTCACAATTGACTTTTGACCTAATATAGTCGATTCTCAAGCATCTGAGCAGTTGACTGAGCAAACTTCTTGTGCAAGGCATGAAACATGACATGGAGGGTTTTGAGATCATATTAGGACCATGGAGAGCATATGAGACCTTTGGAGTCCACCTATCTTGATAAAAATGGAAACCCTAATTTGAGACACACTGCCTTATGAGAGAGTTTGTCTGGTCAACTCTTGGGAAAACTTGAGCAAATTGAGGATCTCTAGGAGTATGTATTTAGTAAAATGAGAGGGAAAATTTTGGGGGTACAACAAGTGTCATAATGGCATCCGTATCTGAAGCGTATCAAAACTGTACTTTGAAACATGTATCTGAATGAGTATCAGAATGGCATCCGTATCGGGATTGTATCTAAACTATATTTAAAACATGTGTTGAATGAGTGTCAGAATGGAATCCATATCTGAAGCGTATCTGAACTGTATCTGAATGAGTATCAGAATGGCATCCATATCTGGAGCATATCTAAACAGTATCTAAGAGCTGAATCTGAATGAGTATTAGAAAGGCATCCGTATCTAGAGCGTATCTGAACTGTATCTGAAAGCTGAATCTGAATGAGTATCAGAATCGCATCTGTATCTGGAGCGTATCTGAACTGTATCTGAAAGCTGAATCTGAATGAGTATCAGAATGGCACCCGTATCTGGATCGTATATGAACCATTTCTCGATTCTGGTGCTCTTGATGAATGTTGATCAAGGTATAAGTCTTCCGCTGATAGACAGGTGACGGGACATAGTCGTACGTTTTAAATCCCTAACTTTTGCATGGACCTCCCTTTCGGGTTTTCAGTCCACCGGGATACCCTTTTTGCCCAAGACGCCTTTTGGTTCGCCGGGATGCCCTTATTTTTGCCTAGGTATGTCAACCTAGCGGGTCTTTATTATGCATAGTATTTTTCGACTATGTCCATGCCTTCAGGATGTAGAGAGTTGTCATTGTCCATAGTGTTGTATTGTAGTACTGTCAAAAATGTTTTCTTGATGGCACATGATTCGTTGCTGGAATACATGCGTAATGCCCCAAGCGATTCAGATGGAGATCTGCCCTTGGTTAATTGGGACTTTTAGAGAGACTGCCCCAGGTGTGTTTAAACATCATGTCATGCCCCTTGCTTATGGAAGACCTATTTTTGGAAGTGTCTTTCCCGCTGAGGTGATTCTGTCCATTGAGAGGATGTATGTTCATTGAATGTCCATTGTGCGGATTTATCTGCTGTCAAACAATTAGTCATATGCAAACAATGTCATTTAAAGAATGCAAGACTCATGTCTGTCTTGAATTTTTTTTTTGAAAATGTGTTTTGTGTAGTAAAACGAAATTTGCGAGAATGTGATATCAACTCAGGATTTGTAACAAAGCCTACAGGAGTCAGGATACCTTTGTAACAGTATTCTCTGAAACTAACCCATGCTTAAACTAGGACTTTTAAGGGTTATAACGTGGCCCAGTTCACAGTTCAAGAAACAAAGGATAAAGGCTCAAATTGTATTTGTACCCAACCTTCTCTTCGTGATGTTCTTCAGTCCTATGCTCAGTTAATTATGCGTTTAGATCCCGATTGAGTCTGGAATCTTTGCTCTGATACTTGGTGATAACTCGGAAATTAAACATTTATTTTGAAAAGGCAGTCATTTTTGTAATCTTCTTTTTGTCTAGGATTTGTAGTAACCTCTTTTTTTGGTTTTCGTTATCCCTAATTTTTTCCCGAACCCTTTTGGTTAGCCGGGATGCCCTTATTTTTATCTTAAATCTCCTTCATAGGTTTTGACTTAATGGGCTTTTAATTCGAGAGATAATGACTGCATGTCTTGATGATTATACGTAACCATCACTGTCTTTTGTTTTAGAAGGACGTCTTTGATGCCATTCATTGTGTATGAAGCGACAGATTGTGACTGAATGCACCTCTGAATTAACTGAGAAAAATATCCTGCCCCAGGTTATGATTAAGGGTTTTAATTTGTATGAAAAGAAAAACTCCTACTTCTTTGGCTCGAAGGGGTTGACTAGGGATTATCTTCCTTATAACTCCATTGTTTAGGATTTGAAACAAAGCATGTACATCGTCAGCGGGGTCTGTTCAAAAGCATATTGTAGAGATTATGGTATCGTTTTTGTCATCCTCCCTCTAAGGCTTAGAGTTTTTAATCGAGAGTTGAATATCACAAAAGGAAATAAGAACACATTTTTGAAATAGTGAATACAAATGAATATATTCAAGACAAACATGTGCAATGAATTGATGAAATAATGAGGTTTGATATGAATAAATGTTCAAACAAATCAAAAGAAAATTACACATTGAAAATTCTAATGAACGAAAAGTCTTTTTGTGAGAACTTGTCACTTCAGATGGTATGCCTTGGAGGGATGGAAGAAGAACTCAGCCTGGCTGTCTTGTGCGAATTCTAGCGCTCCTTCATCAATCAGGTCTTGAATTTTATTTCTCAATGCCCAAGAGTTGTTCGTGTCATGTCCAGGACTCTTGGAGTGGTAAACACATCTTGCATTTGGATTGTACCTTGGGGAGGCTATGTTGGGATTCTGAGGAGGGTCCCTTAACATAACCAACTTGGCCTTCAACATGCGTTGAAATGCTTGAGCCAATAACATGTTGATTTCGGTGAAGCGTCTTTCAAATGTATTCTTCTTATGCCAATTGCCATGTTGTCGTTGGCGAGGTTGTGGTTGGGCTTGTGATGTAGTAGCAATCTAGAAAGGTTTGTTCCTGACCAAACCAACCTCTTCTCTCACTGGGGTCTGATTAATGCCTTGATCCACAATTTTAATTGTTTGTTTCATGGATCTGCATCCATCTTGGTGAAGCTTGTTGAGGAAAGCTCTTGCCCTTCTTGTCCTCGAGCTAAGTTTTGGATAAGGGCCATCTGCCCCAGCATCTGGATTCTCATTGCTTCTACCTAGCTTGCAGTTGTTCCAATTGTTCATCCTTGTTATTTTCAGGACGTTCCTTGGTCAGATTCCCGGTGAAGAGTGTTTTCAGGTCTTCTCGCCCATTGGATAGATTCAGGAGAAATTCCTTGAACTGGGCATCTTGAGCTTGGAGATCTCTGTTGTCTTGTTGGAGAGCCATTGCTAAAATAAACAGCGAGAACATGAAAGATCTACTTTGAAACCTGTTTATGCAATGATATGTATGATATATGTATGCAATGTTTTCAAGGATCTCGCGGGGTAAATAAGAAAATGCCAGAAGTTGAATTTTGCAGCTTTGATTGAAGAACTTTGTATCATTGAGAGTCCTTCTGCGAGAGTCAAGCTCACCATATCAAGTGGGTCATAGCCCCTGACTCAAGTTATTGAGTTTTGATCTTCTAACAACATTGGCTAGAGGAAAATAAATCCCCTTTCCCCTTGCTAGACGTCTGATTTATCATAACCTGCATCACAGGCCCTCGAGATCCTTGAAATGGTTAGTCATGATGTGCTATGGTATGATGTTTATGATGTCATGATAAATCACAGGTATAGCAAACACAGACAAATCACACTAAGTCCTTAGGTTTAAGGCCTTCTTGAGTTTTAAGGTCATACCCTCTTGAAGTTTAGTTGGTTTCAAACCTGTCTTAGAAAAGTATCCGGGTTCTAAAAAGATTCGCAATATCACTGATCATCCTTTATCGGGCGTTCTTTCAGCTCAAGCAATCTTTTCTTGCGGCCAAAATATCCCGAAAGTCTGATCTCAATGAGTGTAGCATCGAGTATCAACCAATCCTCAACTTTATACCGAGGTCGGCTATCTCACTATTTTCTAATGGCCAAGTTTGTTCAACTAAGGTTCTAAGGTCCGTTAGTGCTTCACGACACCATGCGGCGGCCTCGTATTCTCCTCGTTTCCACACGAAGGATACCGGTACCAACCAAAGTGTCACACCAACACGGTCATCGCTTAAACCATATCGGTCTACGCCGTACAACCTCCACGATCTATTGCTGTTTACCTAAAAAGTGTCCCCAGATCCGGGAGTAGGATCTTCAACAATACCTAAGTAAAACCCTTAAAGATAAAACAAGAAAAACAAATAAGAAAGCAATTTAAAAATGACTTAGATCCTAAGGTAAACCCCACTTTATTAATTACTCCCCAACAGAGTCGCCAGTTTTATGATACGGTGGCAGAACCGACTGTTGATACTGGTTTTCATTTTTTGTTCGCAAATGTTGCGGTAAGCAACAGTCGCCACCGACTTTTATTTTATCCAATCAGGAAAAGGAAAAAGAACAAAAAAACGTTTTTTGAGATGTTTCTGAGTACGGGAGATAGATTATAGAAAGGGAAGGTGTTAGCACCCTTTCTATCCGTGGTTTTCCACGGGCTCTTAGGTACTTGCTCATTTTGAAATTGCTTGTGTGTGCTTGTTTTAAAAAGTTTTGTTTTACTCTGTTTTACTTTGTTTTAACCCTTGTTTCTGTCCTCAAGAGTGTTATAAAGTGTTTTGAAAACTTCAGTTTTAATAGTTTGTTTGAAAGTGTATGGTGTAAAATATTTGTTGTTTTGAGCAAGTACCTAACAGTTATCTACCTACTCGAAAAAAGGCGTTCTTTTCCTCCTATCCTTTAGACTGTGTTATCCTACTATTAGTGAGTAGGTAACCCTAGTCATTGGATGTTTGAGGGGCTATCGAAAGGGACGTAATGGTCATTGAAGGCAACATGTAAGAATATCTTAGTATTTCGAAGGGACTGTCATCATATATTTGTAGGAAACATCGAGGGACAAGATCATTTCTCGTAGGCAACTCGAGGGACGTTATAGGACTATGATCTTTATGATGACTTTTAGATTGAGGGTATTTTGTTAAGATATCCCTACGTTCGAGGGACATGACCATTGTTTTCTGAGACAACCAAGTGGGGAGTACCCTAGGGGTGCAAGTGTGCAACAATGTGTTTTTTCAGTTATATTTATCTTGCAATTAGGGTTTTCTATCGTTCATTTTCATCTTTCCATACAATCCTATTAATCTAAGCATTGCATAAAATATAGTAGCAGGAGATAAAGGCGGAAAAGAAATCCTAAAACTATTACATCCCGGAAGCAATTACATGATAATGATGAAAAAAGAGGGAAAAATAAAGCTACGCTATTACAGTTGAATGTGCCCTATACACTTTATCTAGGAAAATAAAAATAAGATGGAAATAGAAAAGAAAATGTTTTGGTGATTTTGTTATGAAAAAAATGATTTATAATAATTAATTAACTAAACCTAAAATACCTAATTAATTTTAATTAATAAAAAATGTTAATTTTGAAAAAAAAGGTTAATTAAAAAATCTAAAAACCTAATTAATTCGAATTAAAAAAAGTTAATTTTGAAAAAAAAGGTTAATTAAAAAAACCTAAAAACCTAATTAATTTTAATTAATAAAAAAAGGTTAATTTTGAGGAAAAAAAAAAGGTTAACTAAAAAAACCTAAAACCTAATTAATTTTAATTAAAAAAAAAGTTAATTTTGAAAAAAAGGTTTATGTGTAATGATTAATAAGAAAGAATTAAGTTTGCCAAAAAAATAGATAGGAGAAGAAACATCAATGAAAAATAGGGTTAGAAAATAAAAATAATCCAAATGTCATGGGTGGGTGTTGATCCAAAAATTAATTTAAAACCTAAAATTAAATTTTAAAAAAACCTAAAATTAATTATTCGAGTTTATTATGAAAAATCATGAAAAATTATGAAAAATCAAAGGTTTGTGAAAAATGTTAGGTTTTATGAAAAAGGTTTTAAACAGAAAGAATGAAAATAGGTAAAAGGATAAATAGAAAGGAAGAAAACCAAAACCAATAGGGGTGGTTGTTGAACCCACGCCCTTTACCTTTTTAGGATGTCAGCCTCATCATGCATTGGTGGTTGTTCTGTTTTGGCCTCAGTGTTTTGTAATAACCCTGCATGGGACCCTGTCTAAATCTGCAGTGTTGAATCTCATGAACACATTAAATAAATTACTATATCATAAAATACAAATAAAGCAAATATATGAAATTTTATAATGTTAAAATCAATATGGTATGTATGAATGATTCTATACCCTTTTGATCATGGAGATCAAACCAGCCTTACCCTTACTGGAGAAGTAGTAAGATGTGGGTTTGTAACAAGGATGGCTTGTTTGTAGTGAGATGGGGGTTTGTAATAAGGATTTCAAGGTTTTATGGTTTCTTGAAAGAATTTGATGTTTTGACAGGGTTGTGGCAAAGGTTTTTTTTCTTCTCCCGTCGTGTGTAAAAAGAGTGAGATTATATAATGGAAATTAGAGAAAAAAAATGGACTTTGAATGTGCAATTGGGCCTCCAATAACCACAAGCAATAGTGCAGATTTTTATTCACTTGAGTCTGTCACATTCCAAGCTAAATCGCAGGGGCTTAAGTGCAATTTTTGAAGTTGAAATATGAAAACAAAATGTAACCGACATCGAGAACTAACTCATGTCTGAAAATAGGCTCAATAAAATAAAAGGTGAATTAGTTATGAATTTTGGAAGTTTCGCCTCAGACAAACTTATTTTGGGCTCCAATGTCAACTCTGACACGTTCTTCAATAAAAAAACTGGTATTGATTGGAGCATAACCCGGTCTCGACTTTGGAAGAAAAGTTGTAGATCTCTGAGTCAGTGACCTTGTGTAAAAAGATGGGCCCAATCCGATCAAAATTGACCGAGTTATGAATTTTCAAAGTTTCGACCCAAATGAAATAATATTCAGCATTCAGGATTTTCGGCGCGTCACGCGCACTCTGAGCAAAAAACATAGGCCTTTTGGATACCATTCGAACTCAATACCTCCTGTGAAAACTTAGCCAACTAAATTTGTGAAATTTTGGCATGGAACCAGCTCGATACGATGAAAGTGGACCAAGTTATGATTTTCTGAACATGACGCAAATAAACTTCTGTCACAAATTTTCTGTATGAAAATACTTGATAAATCCGCATTTTTGAAGACCTTCTGATCGAAATTGGCTTCCAACTGTGAGAAATGAAAACATAGATGATGTAAATACGGAATTTTGGCCACCATAACGGGTTCAAAATGAGCCACGATCTTCAAGTTATGAATTTTTTAGTGCGTAAAAACTGCATTTTCAGCACACTTGTCACCATATTTCTTCTAGAAAACTCGCACATTCAGAGACCTTCTTTAAATAATTGGATCTCAAGCATAACCTAAATTTGAGAATATGTCACCTGGGATATCTTAGAAAAAGAGCACCTGAAGATGACGCGCCGGGTTGGACTTGTGAATCTTTGAACCTCGAATCGTTGCGAAATGACGAACCGATCTTCAGCACGGAAAATACTCTGAGAACATCCGTTGGCGAAATAAATGTCACTTGTATTCTGACGAAGCTTGCTAAATATACCTTGATTCCATAACCATAAAACCAATGATATGCTTGTATGTAATAATGAAATGTAAGCCAAAAAGGTCGAAATAAAGAGGGTAAATTTTGGGGTACAACAGCCGGTAAGCAGCCCTTGCCAAAGCGCAACAAGTTTTCTCAAGCAGTGAGTATCTTGTCTCACAGTCTGTAAACTTTTTACTAAGGTAGTATACTTCATGCCCTTTTCAACCAGACTCGTCATGCTGCCCCAGCACACACCGCATTGAGTTCTCTAATACCATTAAGTACATAATCAGAGGTCTTCCTTCAACTGGCAGCATTAAAATTAGAGGCTCTTGAAGATATTCCTTGATTTTGTCAAAGGAATTATGGCATTCATCATTCCACTTCACTTCTTGATCTTTATTGAGTAGTTTGGAGATTGGCACACAAGTAGCGGTCAGATGAGAAATGAACCTAGCAATGTAGTTTAGGTGTCCCAAGAACCCCCTGACCTCCTTCTCAGTGGGAGGAGTTGGCATTTCTTGTATAGATTTAACCTTTGCGGGGTCTACGTTAATACCTTTTCCACTGACAACAAAGCCTAAGAGTTTACCAGATCTTACTCCAAAGGTGCACTTATTCGGGTTCAGCCTCAACTTATACTTCTTCAGCCTTTCAAATAGCTTCTGCAGGTGATCAAGGCGCTCTTCTTCGGTATAAAATCTGGCTATTATATCATCGACATAGAGCTCTATCTCGTGATGGATCATGTCATGAAACAGAGCTACCATGGTGCACTGATAGGTTTCCCCAACATTCTTCAACCCAGAAGGCATAACCTTGTAGTAGAAAGTGCCCCACTGTGTAACGAAGGTTGTCTTCTCCATGTCCTCAGGTGCCATTTTGATCTGATTATACCCTGAGAAGCCATCCATGAAGGAGAATACCTTATGATGTGCGGTGTTGTCAACTAGAACATCAATATGGGGAAGCGGGAAATCATCCTTGGGGATTGCCCTGTTAAGGTCTATGTAGCCCACACACATACGTACCTTACCGTCCTTCTTAGATACCAACACTACTTTAGCAACCCATTGTGGATAGGAAGTAAAAGCTAAGAAACCGACATTGAATTGTTTCATGACTTCGGCTTTGATCTTCTCTGACATTTCAGGGCGTATACGACAAGCCTTCTATTTTACTGGAGGGAAGTCCTCTTTTTTCGGCAAGCGATGAACCACAATATCAGTGTCAAGTCCTGGCATGTCTTTGTATGACCAGGCAAAGATCTCCACATAATCATGTAACATTTGTATTAAACGCTCCTTGACACTATGCTCCAGACTGGAACCTATCTTGACTTCTTTCTTGTCCTCTTCAATACCCAAGTTCACTATTTCAACTGGGACTTCATGGGGCTGTATTTCCCTTTCTTCCTGTTGTAACAGTCTGGCAAGTTCTCCTGGTACTTCACAATCTTCCTCACCTTCGTCCTCGGCTTGGTTGATCGGATTTTAAAAGTCATAATAGGAAATAGCAGAACCGTTATCAATGGGATCCAGAGTGGATGTAGATCTGCAGTTTGATATGTGAGTGTGTGTAAGAGCATAGCTGTATTGATAAAGTAAAAAGAAGAAAAGAAAGACAGAGAGCACAAAATTTGTATGCAAAAACATCCAATGCTTTATTAATGACATATGAGATTGAAAATGATAACCCTCACAAATAAACCATTGTGTCTCAAGTAAGACACAAGGCCATAGATTTTATATTGTTTATTTATTATATATCTGAAAACAAGAAAGACAATTACTCCAGAATAAAAGTAATCGGCACACAGTCTTTAGCGGTCCAATTATTGGGTCCACCGTTGGTAGTAGGAAAGATCCAGCTGTCCATGTCACTATCACCATCACTATCTTCTAAAGCATTGATCCCATGATTGCTGATGCGTAGGGGAGGTCCTCCGGCACGAGCACGAAGAACAACCCTTTGAGCTCTTGAAGTAAAACCCAAACCAAACTTATCAGATTTGTATGGAATGTCAGGGAGTTGACCATAAATGGTACACCCACCTTCTTCAATTACTGCTTTGGCGTCCTTGAGAGAAGCCATCTTCAATGGAGGTCTGGTGATCTTTGACACACTGGTAACAGTCTCGATTGTAGCCATGGTCTGAGGCACCTCTTCAAAGTTCTGACAAGGGGTCTCAACGAACTCGCTGTCCATTTTGACATACCTGAAAGAGTTCGGGTGGCTTACCATGTACTCCTCTTCACCACGTATTGTGACAATCTTTCCCTTCACTGGGTACTTTAACATCTGATACAGAGTGGAAGTAACAGCTCCAGCCCCATGGATCCAAGGGCGTCCCAACAAATAGGAATAAGATGGTCGGGTATCCATCACATAGAAGGTGGAGTCAAAGGTTTGGGAACCAACTTTGATAGGGATGTCCACCTCCCCATGTACCATTCTTTTCGAACCATCGAAAGCCCTCACCATAATGTTACTGGGCTTCAGAGTCAAACCTTCACAATCTAATCTTTCAAGAGCCTTCTTGGGCAGAACATTCAGTAATGAATCGGTATCCACTAGAACATGGGCCAAAGTAGTGCCCCTATATTCGATGGAGACATGCAACGCATCATTGTGTTTTCTTCCTCTGAGTATCAAATCAACATCAGAAAAACCCAGTCCATTATCAGCGGTCAAACTAGCCACACAATCTTCAAATTTATCAGCGGAGGTTTCCTGTGGCACATAAGTTGTCTTGAGGAATTTTACCAAAGCCTTTTCATGGGCTTCGGAGTAGAACAATAGGGCCAACATTGAGATCTTGGAAGGAGTATTCCCTAGTTGTTTAACCACATTGTAGTTACTCTTTTTAATTATTTTAAGATTTCTTCCATTTCCTTCTTAGAAACCTCAGGGATAGCTTCCGGATGCGCCTTCATCTGGACATGCTCAACCAATATCTCTTTGCCCCGAGTCTCGGTCGACTCGGTGACAGGGATGGCAATAGGGTTAGCCGCAGGAGTTGTCATAGGAATACCGGAAGGAGTAGTAGCAGGGGCAATCACATGAGTAGTAACTATTTTTAGGAGAGATCTCGGTAGAGAAAACTCTTCCGCTTCTTATTATTTTACTGGTCCCAATGATATTGTCGATGTCAAGATCAGTACCTTCAGTAACTTTGTGTTCAACTGCCAACGAGTCTTGCTTGACGCCATTGTAATACATGTCAGCCCCATAATTCTAGGGAACAGCTTTATCCGAGGAATATGGTATTGGCCCTAGCATGGTGATGATCAGGAGAGAAATCTTTGGAACAAATGTAATCCTGACGGGTCTTTTGGTGGAGACCCTGGGAGGATTGGCGGAAATGGTTATAATATAAACGTATTTACATGAAACACTTGTGACTAAAGTCTTCTAAAATAAGATTTCTTTATCATCCATCAGGCGTTGAACACCTTCTTTCAACAAATGGCAACCAGTTGGTAGAGATAAACATAAGTGTTAACCTTCACCACAACCCGTAAATAAACCGACTTGCAAAAGATTCTTTTTAACAGTCATGAGAGGAGTAACAAGCTCATAAACAGAAGCAACAAACATATCATCATCAACAACATTAACACCACGGCCATGCTTGGGCATGGGGGCAGTTATAACTTTAGGAATCTTTGGAGCATCGAATTTAATTTCCTTTGCCTCGATTAGATCCTGCACCTTGTTCTTCAAAGCCCAACAATCATTTGTATCATGGCCTGGACTTTCAGAATGGTAGGCACACCGAGCCTTTGGATTATAGTGAGGAGATGCAGTGTTGGGATTTTTGGGAGCTTCCCTCAAAGTTACCAGATTGGATTTCAGTAAGTGTGGTAAAACTTGAGACAAGGTCATATTATTCTGGGTAAACTATCTCATAGGCCTTTCTAGGCTGGGCTGATTGTTCCTCTGTTGAGTAAATGCAATCTTGGATATCATTACAGACTATACCGTTGGCGGCGTTCGGTTCTGCCCTGATTTCTTTGATTGTAAGCAGCACTGACCTCTTTCTTTCACACAAAAGGTCTCTTTCCTGCACTTGAAGAGGTATCCTTTTGAATCTTTCCACTCTTAATCCTAGCTTCCACTCTTTCTCCAGTTAAGATCAGCTCAGTAAAACCATCCGAGGAGCTTCCAATCAGATGGTTGAAAAATGGACCAGATAGAGTACCCAAAAAAATCTCCACCAACTCTCTATCAGACAGAGGAGGCTAGACTCTTCCTGTTAAGTCTCTCCAGTTCTGGGCGTAGTCTTTAAAGCCCTTGCTATAACCCATGGACATACTTTGGAGTTGTGTACGGGTCGGGGCAAGGTTGGCGTTATATTGGTAATGCTTATAGAAAGCAGCAGCCAAGTCTTCCCAGTTACGAATATTGGTTTCCTCCAACTGATAGAACCACTCTAGCTGAGTCCCGGATAGACTGTCTTGGAAGAAGTGGACCCACAAATCCCTGTCAGTGTGTGTGGATGAATCTTCCTCACATAAGATTGGAGATGCATCTTGGGACATGAGACCCCATCATACTTAGAAAACACCGGAACCATAAACTTCTACGAGATGACAACCCCAGAAACCATACCCAGCTCTTCAAAATCCAGCCCAGGTACCCTTTGGATTTCCATTGCACTCAGACAATCCTCCAGATGTTTGTATTTATCATCAGTAGGAGGATACTTCTCCTCATTATAATCAGATTGATTATTAGATCCCTCTGGGATGAGGTCTTCCTCTCTTTCTCCCCTTCCTAAGTGTCTCCTTCTTTTGACGAAGTTGCTAGTTCTGAAGCTCGCCGCACTGGTCCTCTGATCCTTCTTCCCAAATTCACTACACCAGCTGATTTCTTTGGCTTCTTGGTCTTTTCTTTGACAATCAGGGCTTTCAACTCTTCTTGCCTGTTGGCCAGAGCCATGATCATTTGTTGAAACTAAGCATTTTGAGTTTGGAGGTCCTTCACTGTTTGTCCAAAGAGTCATTTCTTTTGCTGAAATAAAGAGCGAAAAGAATAAGAAACCTGTCTTGAAACTTGTTTATGCAATGATATGTATGATATGCGTATGCCATGTTTTCAAGGATTTCTAAGACCTAAATTTGCGTAAATAGAAAGAGAACAAACGTTAATTTCATTAAGAAGTTTCAACGGTTATAAAGATGCCTCTTGGGCTTATAATAGGAGAAACCAAGCAAAAATTAACTTTCAAAGTAGAAAAGACTCAAACTCCCCACGGGCGCATCCTCTTTGGAGAAATATAGGCATTTATACTCTTCTCTTCATGAAGTAGCCTGGTGAGCTATAAAACCTTCTTCTCGCTGGCGTAGAACTGGATCTCAAAGGTGTCTCGTTCCTCTTTGAGCTGAATCCAAGATCTTTGAAATTCCTCGAGAGTAGTTGGCATGTTAGGATGGAGAATAGTATGAGGTACATTTGTATCTGCAACGGGTTCCATGATGATGGGTAGAACGGCAGGATAAGGCATAATGAGATTTTGAGCGTGTTCTCGCACCCACTTAAGATAAGGCTCCAAAGGGATGGAGTTCTTATGCCCCAGTGTCTTGCTATCCACTTTGTTTACCATGCCCCAAGCTTTTATGAACCTATGTTGGTAACCTTGAACATCATCCTCATAGTTGAACATAATGCCTTGAACCAATACACTATGAGGACCATCTCTCCTAGCATACCCAAACTGTCGCAATTCCAAACAAGGATTAAAGTGATTCCTCCCCTAATGCCTAAGAGAGGGACATTAGGGAATTTCCCACAGCGATCGATGATGGTAACATTCTCCAAGGACCGAGGACACCAATGAATATCTGAGTCTGTGAGGGATACAACCTATTAGACAATCTCACGCCCTGCTCATTCTTCACAACAGATCGAGGTAGGTGCGAAATAAACCACCTAGATAACAAAGTAGTGCAACACAAAAGAGTCCCTCTTCTCTTTATAGTGCGAGTATGGAGAAAGTGTAGAATGTCTCCAAGTAAAGTAGGCACCGGATTGTGGGACAGAAAAACCTTGACCGCATTCACATCTATAAGTTGATCCAGATTAGGAAATAGTATTATCCCTAGATGAGAAGGGTCAACACTTCTTCAAAAGCTTGTAAATCTAGGGTATCCCAAAAATAATGAGCCTTCTCAAATAGAAACTTAGCTAGAAACCCTTTGACGCCTTTTCTTGTTTCCCAATTTGCCACGACATCTGACCGCTGTAAAGATAGAGCTTGAGAAATTTCCTCAGGTTTTGAGTCTCTTTCCATACCATTGAAGGGTAATTCATCAAAAATGGGCATCCCCAATAACTAAGAAAACTCCTCCATAGTGGGCACTAACTGGTAATCAGGAAAGGTGAAACAGTGATGTAAAGGGTCGAAGAACTGAAAGAGCACCTTTAACATTTCTTCATCAGGGTTTGAGGTGACCAAGTTGAGAAGTCAACCATGTCTTCCAGTGAATGGAGAGCTTTCAGGAATTCTTGATGCTAATTCCTTGAGTTGAAGAGGTACCCTTACGAGGTTGACTTGGATAGTATTGCTGCGAGTGGATGCCATGTCCTACAAAACAAGACAAAGATAAGCCCCAAAAATCCTAGAAATGGTTAGTATGATATGCCATGTTATGATGCTAGGATAATCATGATTATTCTAAGAAAAACATAAATATAGTCAACACAAGCAAATCACATAAAGACCTTAGGTTTAAAGCTTACATGGGTTTCAAGGTAAGTACCCTCTTGAAGTTTAGTTGGCTCAACCTGCCCTAGAAATAGTAACCAGGTTCTAAGGGATCTCAATATCACTGATCTTTCCCACAAGTTTCGTTCCGATAGACAACTGACTTACCACCAAACAAAACTCAGGAGTCAAATCTCAATGAGTGTAGTATCAAGTATCAACCGACTTCGGGCTACACCAAAGACATCTATCTCAATACTTTCTAATGGCTAAGTTGGATAATTAAAGGTTCTAAGGTCAGTTGATGTTTCCTGACACCACGCAGCGGCCCCATATTCTCCTTGATTAACTCAAGGGCTACAGGTACCAACCGAAGTGTCACATCAATGCAGCTATCGCTTCAACCGTGTCAGTATACCCCACAAAGTTTCCACGATCTATTGCTATTTACCTATAAGGTGTCCCAGGTCCGGGTGTAGGATCTATAGTAACCCAAACATACCTTCCAAAGGTAAAGCATACAAAGCATAAAAATCAGTAAAATGATGAAGTAAAAATCTAAGGTAACCCCACTTTTTTTATTTTCCCCAACAGAGTCGCCAATTCTGAGATACGGTGGTAGAACCGAATGTTAATACTACTGATTTTGCATTTTCATTCGCAAAATGTTGCGGTAAGCAAGAGTCGCCACCAAATTTTCTTTTATCCAACAAAGGAAAGGATGAAGAGAATAGAAAAAGACCTTTTTTCAAGATTTTCTGAGTAAGGGGGGGGGGGGGGGGGGTAAATTATGGAAAGGGAAGGTGTTAGCACCCTTTCCATCTGTGGTTTTCCACGGGCTCTTAGGTACATGCTCATTTTTTAAAATTGATTTCGTGTTGGTGTGTTTTGAAAAGTTTGTTTGCTTTATGATAACTCTTGTATCAGTCCTCAAGAGTGTTGATAAAGCGTTTTTGAAAAATGTTTTGAAAGTGTAGTGTGAAAAAATTGTTTTTGAGCAAGTACCTAACAGTTATCTACCTACTCAAAAAAGAATGTTATTTTCCTCCTTTCCTTTAGATAGTGCTATTTACTATTAGTAAGTAGGTAGCCCTAGTCATTGGATATTGAGGGACTATCGAAGGGACGTTTACGGTCACTAAGGCAACTGGGCAAGAACTTTTAGTAATTGTCCTAAAACTCTAAGATTACCTTTTTTTACCGAGGCAACGTCGAAAGGGTCATCGAGGGACTTGTGGTCTTTCGAATTAGAGGACCTCAACTAAAAATTCTCACGTTTTGAGAATTGTGACCATTTTTGAAGGCAACCAAAGTGGGAGATGCCCTAGTGGTGAGCATGTGAAAGTGTATTGTTTCAATTCATTTATCTTGTGCATTTAGGGTTATCTAATCATTTTCTTTTAGAATCTTTCCATACAATCCTATTAATCTAGCAGTTCAAATATTAGTGCAAGAATTTAAAATGTGAAAATTAAACCTAGCTATTACAGGGCCTCGGGGAAGGGGTTACATAACCAAAACTGGGGAATACGGAAATCAAAAGCAGTAAATAAACCCTAATTTAAAACTATTACAAACCATCAGCAGTTACAATAAATTGGAAAAGAAAATAAAATGAAAACTGGTAAACGCGCGAAGATCAAGACGGGAACAACTTGAAAAAAAAAAGAAAAAAAAACCTAAAAATCTAATTATTAAAAAAAACTATTTTTGGTATTTTATTGAGAAAAAAGATTTGAAGTTTTTAACCTAATTCTAATTAATTTTTAATTAATGAAATAATCAAGTTAAAGTAATTAAATTAAATTAATTCACAAGAGTTGATTTTGATTATAAAAAAACCTAAGTCTATTTTTTGTGATTTTTTATTATTATTATTATTATTAATTTAAAAAAAATGAATTTAAGAAATATAAAATAATTAAAACATAATAAAACAATGAAAAAAAATAAAGGCAAAGGGCATGCGGTTTATGGAGTAATTTGGGGGGTGAGACGCTGAATTTGGCTAGGCCCAGATCAAATAAGCCTAAACGCCTGCATGAGATCTAATGTTGCTACGTCTGGAAGGTCCACCATGGGCTCTCAGATCTGGAATGTTAGATCTAATGCTGCATAGATCTAATGGTGATCCCTTGATGACACATAGTGTGCGTGCTGACCCTGGAGCATTGGATCTGAGTCAAACTTATTAGAAAGTTCAAAATATGGAATTCCAGGGTCTAACCCAAATCCTTCTTCTCACATGCCTTATGCGTTTACCATCTGTGCTGCCTGCTTATTCACATATATATAATAACACAATAATATAATATGAAAGTAGATCTATGGCTGAGTCAGCATAGCACGCATGCCCTGTGGGCCCCTGTATTTTAAATGGACGAATCATAGAATGTTATCCAGCCACGCCAGCACAGGGAGGGTCAAACCACCCCTCACAGTGGTTGACCACCATCGTCTCCGGTGACCTGAAATCTCTAACCTGCAAAATAGCATGATTCTGGACCAGAAATTGAACCTACCCCCCCTAAATCATAGGCTGCGAATTCAACCATGGGGTTAGTTTAATCTAAAATGTCCTGCATCATTGAAATCGAAACTTGCACTTCTCTAAACCCTAGCAATGGTGATTTGTATTTCTGGCATTGTTGCTTACATGAAATACGTCAGAAAATTAATAAGCTATGATAACAATATAGATATACAATAAAAAGGGATTTATATTAAGAATTAAGCAAGTTTTGAGATCAAGAATTTTTACCAAAGTGAGAGGATTGGGTGAGGATGATTCTGGATGCTTCGGCCTTCAAGGATGGATGGGTTGACTTGCTGGGAGTCTAAGGGACGTGGATAAATGGCTGGAAGTGCTTGAAATTGACTGGAAAGAGAGATCATGAGTTGCACCACTTTTGATAATTTTTGAAAGTTTCCTAGGGTTATTTGGATGTAGCTGTGCTACTCCATGGCTTGGCTTATTGTTGTGCCTATATAGTGAATCATATTAGGTCAACAAATATGGCCTAAATTAAATGGAATCAATGTCCTTTATTTTTCTTCCAAACTTTCCTATTTTTGAATATTTTTTCCTTTCATGGCTTGCATGATTTCCCTTGATATAATCAGCATATATTGTCCATTATTTAATAGAAAAATGATTTCAAATCAATCTTATATTATTTCCATTATTTATTTATTTAATTTTGAATTTTAATGAATAAAATATCAAAATATATAGAATAAATAATAGAATAATGCATGGGTGGTATTATAGGTAGTGGACCATGTTGGAAATAAGTTCAGATCCTAGAAACAAAGGCCCATTTGAAAGAAATCCAAGATTCATCAATATTCTCTTCATGCATTTCTTCAAAATTGATCAATTTTAGTAATGCATATCTCTACCAATTTTAACTCTACGAGGGTGTTCTTGGACTTTTTAGAGAACTTAGTATGTCCTCTAAACAACCCTTTTTGTTTCATCTTAATTGGATTTTCCATGTTCATGTACCAAGCTTTGACCCAAAAGGTGTTTTTGTTGACTTTTTGAAAGGACCCATAATGTCTGAGCTTGTACCTTTCAATTGGTGCATTTCTTGAACTTGAGGGCTGAAGAAAAGTTGTAGGGAAATGAATTTTCTTCAAAATGGGCCTTGGTGGAAAAATTTCTGATAAGGTATGAGCAAGTTATGCCTGGTCAAAGTTTGGTTGACTTTTCCTATAGAAACCCTAATTAGTAATTTTTGACTTTTGATGAATTAGGAGCATTTCTTGAGGAATCATGATCAACCCTTGATAAAATGATGGATATCACTTCAAAATTATGATGTTGACAAAAAATCTTGAAGTTTGACTGTATATGGGCCATAGTTGACTTTTGACCTAGTATAGTTGATTTTCAAGCATTTGAGTAGTTGACTGAGCAAACTTGTAGTGCAAAGCATGAAATTTGTCATGGACATTCTTGAAGACATATTAGGACCATGGAAAACATTTGAGACCATCGGAGCTCACACATATTAATTAAAATTGAAACCCTAATTAGAGGTTCATTTCCTTAGGAGGAGAATTTGGCTGGTCAATTCTTAGTCATCCTTGAGCAATTTGAGGACCTCAATGGGCATGCCTTGAGTAAAATGAGAGGGAAAATTTTGGGGTACAGCATGTCCCATCAAGTCCATTTGAAGAAGTTCCAAAACTTTTGATGTAGTAAGATGTTGGATCTTCTGATGTGACATCTTAGTTTTCTTTCCAATCTGGCAGTCACCACATACTCTTTCTTCTTCTATCTTGAGCTTAGGAATCCCTCTCACAGCTTCTTTAGATATAATTATTTTCAGTCCTTTCAAATGCAAGTGTCCCAATTTTTGATGCCATAGTTTAGCTTCATTTTCTTTGGCTAAAACACATGTTGAGGAGAAGTTCAACTCTTGGGGAACCCATAAATAACAGTTGTCTTTAGATCTGATTCCTTTCATAATAACTTCATTCTTTTCATTACAAATAAGACATTCTTCCTTGGTGGAGTTAAATTTTAATCCTTGATTACACAATTGGCTTATACTTATCAGGTTAGTTTTAACCCTTTAACAAGTAACACATCATCAAGCTTAGGGACTCCTGAACATTCCAGCTTGCCAACTCCTTTGATTTCACCTTTGGCTCCATCACCAAAAGTCACATAACTGGTGGAATGGGATTTGATATATATCAATAGATTCTTGACACCTGTCATGTGTCTAGAACAACCACTATCAAAGTACAAGTCTTCTTTGGTTGATACTCTGAGAGAGGTATGGGATATGAAACTAGCAACATTAGAGTTGGGAACCCACTGTTTCTTCTTTTTGCTATTTTAGGGAATCTGATCAGTTTTGGGAAGAGGAGTAGTTTTAGGATACCCATACAACTTGAAACAGAAAGACCTTATATGACCAAGCCTTCCACAATGATGACATCTCTAGGGATGGGAATTGTCTCTGGTGTGATTAAACTTTTTCTTGCCATGATGTTTGTCATGATGTCCTTTCTTGCCATGATGTTTAGACATTTAATTCGACATCCTTGGTTTAGACTTGGCATGAGTGGAATCTAATGAAGTTTCTTCTAAATTAAACCCTAGACCACTCTTGTCTCCTATCACTCTCCCCGCATGAAGAATTTCATCTAATGTGTCAGATCCATTATTCAGCATCTTAAGAGATTTGACCACTCTATCAAGATTTGAATTCAGAGAAGTCACTTCACTTTCCAGATTAGAAATAGTTTTCAAATGCTATTTCCTTTCTTCCTTCACCTGGGTAAGAATGTTTTCTGTTTCTCCCCTTCTAGGCACACTTCTGTACTTCTGAGACATGATTCTTTGTATGAAGCAGCTAACTCATCAAAGGTTAGTTCCCCATCACTAGACTCTTCATCAGATACATATTTGCCTGTCAATGATTTAACATACTTGGTAGATTCTTCAAGATTACTCTCTGAGTCCTCTTAAGACCAAGTAATAGATATATTCTTCTTCTGTTTCTTAAGATATGTAGGACATTCAGCTCCAATGTTACCAAAGCCTTCACATTCATGACATTGTATTCCCTTCCATTGAGTTGATTTTCTTCAGCCCTTTTTCTTCCAAACTCATTTGACTTATGGATGTCAGATGAGATGTTCTTGACATTTCATCTTTGGTTCCTATCCATTCTTTTTATCACTTTGTTAAACTGTATTCTAAGCATAGCCAAGGCATTTGATATTCCTCCATATGTATCTAGATCACAGCCCTCCTCTTCATCTACAGTATTTGATACAAAGGTTAAGCTTTTGTTCTTCTTTTCAGATCTTTCATTGATGCTTAATTCAAATGTCAGAAGGGATCCAACAAGTTCATCTACTTTCAGTTTGTCAATGTCTTGAGCTTCTTCTATAGCAGCCACTTTCATATCAAATCTCTTGGGAAGAGACCTGGGCATCTTTCTCACCAATTTGTCTTCAGGTAATTTCTCTCCTAAAGCACTGGATACATTATCAATTTCAAGAATGTTCATATGGAAGTCATTAATACTTTCATAATCCTTCATTCTCAAATTCTCAAATTCTGTGGTGAGCAACTGAAGTCTTGAAATCTTAACTTTGGATGTGCCTTCATGGGTAGATTGAAGAACTCCCAATGCATCTTTAGCTACCTCATATGTGTTTACTAATCTGAAAATGTTCTTGTCAATTCCATCGAATATAGCATTCAAGGCTTTAGAGTTTCCAAGAGCAATTTCATCTTCTTCTTTAGACCAATCTTCTTCTGGTTTTAACTCAGAAGTAGGTTCTCCATTTTATCCCAATTTGACAGGGCGTTTCCATCCTTTTAAGACAACTTTATAAGCTCTGATGTCCAGAGACTTTAGAAAGGCCACCATACGTGGTTTCCAATAGTCACAATTAATTCCATCCAGAATGGGTGGTCTGTTCATAAATCCTCCTTCATTGTCCATAGTACCAAAAAGTTTCTTCCTTGGATCTCACCCAGATATAGAGCAGGATGCTTGCTCTGATACCAATTGAAATTATGGTATCAGATATGAGATGTCGAAGGAAATATCACGACACAAATATCTGAGGATAATGTAAAAAGAAACAAAAGTAAAAATATTAAAAACACAAGGGATCATTAACCCAGTTCACTGTACAACAACACCTACTCTAGGGGCTACCAAGCCAAGGACAAGTCCACTAAATAGTATCAATTCATAGACCCTCAGTAAATAACCAGTTTACGATCTAATCACTTAATCACTACCTGTGCTATACTTCTACCTAATACACTCATATGTATGAGTCCCTCCTCAAATCCCTTCAATCACTTACAATGAAGAAACAACGAAAATAATAAGTTTTGAAGACTTCAAGCATTCAATGCTTAAAAGCTTATGAATGATCCATAATTAACAACCTAAATAATAACACAAGTATTAAACCAATACTAGAGTGTATGACAATTAAAAGACTTAGACTTCTAAAATAGAAAGAATATATTCTTCTTCAAAAGTTGTAGTCTAATGAATAAGGATGCAGGTCCTTATAAAGGCACAACAGTGGGCTTGGGCTGAAAAAACAATTCCAATCTTTTGAATATTTCCATGAAAACAGGCCAAGATATACTCCATAAGGATAATTCAAATAGAAAAATATTCCTCCATATTTTTCGCAAGCTATGAGTCACAAATCCTAAATTATGGCGCGTATAAAAATAGGAAACAAAAAACTTAAACCAGATATTAAGTTTCATTCAGCTCAGGAGGCAGATGTCAAGACATCTGCTTTGACATCATACAAAATAGTTTGGTTTAAATGTCAAGACATTTATAAAAACATTATCAAGTCATTTTTTACCAAAATTGCTGCCAACAAACACTTACAATTGTCATTTGAGTATTAGAATGACACTGTTTGAGGCTTTCTATGGTAGAAGGTGTAGGACGCATTTGCGTTGGTATGAATCAGGAGAGGATGTTGTGGTTAGACCTGAGATATACAGCTGACTACTGATAAGATTAAGATGATTTAGGAGAAGATGAAGACTTCTCAGAGTTATCAGAAAAGTTATCATGATAAGAGGAGGAAAGCACTTGAGTTTGAGAAGGGAAATCATGTATTTCTTCGAGTTACTCTAATAACAGGTTTTAGTCGAGCGTTGAAGTCGCGTAAGTTGACGTCACATTTTATTGGTCCTTATCATATTTTAGAGAAAGTAGGTGAAATGGCTTATCAGATTGCGTTGCCACCGTCGCTTTCTAATCTTTGTGACGTGTTTCATGTGTCTCAGTCGAGGAGATACATTGCAGATCCTTCTCATGTGGTTCAATTAGATGATGTATATGTAAGAGATAACCTGATTGTGGAGACATCATCTATGCGGATAAAAGATCGAGAGTTAAAATAACGTTGTGGTAAATAGATTGCCTTGGTGAAGGTATCTTGGGGAGGACCGGCGAGTGGATACGTGACTTGAGAACTCGAGATTCAGATGAGGGAGTCTTATCCTGAGTTATTTATTTGAGGTGACATTCAAGGACGAAATTTTTTAAGTGCGGGAGAGTTGTAATATCCCTATTTTTATTTTCTATTTATTTTATTAGTTATTTATTTTATTAATTATTATATAATATAGTAATTAATTAAATTGTATGATTTTGTGAAAATATGAGTTATTTGAATTAATTGGTGATGTGTGATATATAATTTATCTTATTAATTAAGAATATGTGTTATATGAGTAATTGAGATATTAGGTGTGAAAATAAAATTATTAATTGATTGAGCCTTATATGTCACATTAGTGTGAGTGGGTGAGATAAGTCCATTTGAGAAAAACAATAGTAATTAGAATTAGTAACACAAAGAGAATAGAAGTTTGTTGACTGTGAATTTCAAAACAAAGTTAGAAAGAAAAAATGAAGAAAACCAAGAGAAGAGGAAAAGAGGATAAAATAAGAGAAGAGAAAAGTGAAGAACCCTAGAGAATCTACATTCAAGGTAAAAGTGATTTTTCATTTGATTATGGGATAATATAATGTATGTAATAGATAGAATACATGATTTAGGAATTTAGATTTCAATTTCTAGGTTTTCACATACTTAGGTTTTGAACGAGAATTGATGAAATTAATGTTAAAAATGTATGCAAATGTTGTTGATGACGTGGGTGAATGGGTAAATGGAATTGGAACTTGAATATGCAATGTTTCATGAATTCTTAAGTTTTGGAATTGTTAGGTTTTGATGAATAAATCCTTGAACATGATGAGTAATAGTGTTGTAATGATGTGTGTTGATGGTAATGAGATTTTGGGGGTTTGAATATGCAATGTTTCATGAAATTTGGGGTTTTGGAATTGGGATGAAAGAGATTTCCGTACAACATTTCCGTCAATTTTGGCTGCAATTTTTGTAAAACTTCAAAAATTCACAACTTAAGTTTCGGGCGTCGGTTTGATGTACCGTTTTAATCTGGAGAAAGCTAATACAGTGTAATTTCTTGTGAAAATGGTTTCATGTTTTGGAAATAAATTTAACTTGTTTTTAATGGGGTTTTATGATGTCAATATATGATGTCGGTGTTTCATTTTTGTTGGAACTTTAAAAATTCATAATTTTTGAATCGTAACTCCGTTTGAGTCTCCGTTCGAAATGTTAGAAACCAGCACGGTATTATTTTCAACAAAAATGGTCTTACTAGTAGCAGGTAATTTATTTACTGCTTGGTTGTGTAAAATGACGTGTATTTGTGTATTGTGTTGTTGTAATATGGTGATGTTGTGTTATTGTTATTGATTATAACATGATGAATTAATAACATGTTTGGTGAATAGTGATACCATAACATTGTGTTATATCGTATGCATAATTATAGTGTATTGAGTTGATTGATGCTATGATAATGTTATGAACATGATACTTGAACTTTGTGTAGATGTATGTTGTGAATTGATGATGAATGAGGATAACATGTTTTGGCAAATATTTATATGGGTTATTATGGTTTGTTGAGTTGATAAATACAATAAGTATACGTTGTATGCGAATATTAACATGATATATGTGTGTTGTTCAATTTAGTGAGGTAATTCAAATGTGTTGAATTATGTGAAATATTCTTGTATACTTGTATGATTATGATTTGGAGATGGTATATATATATATATATATATATATATATATATATATATATATATATATATATATATATATATATATATATATATATATATATATATATATATATATATATATGTTGAGATTACACATGCATCATGAGTTGTCAAGAGGAAATGTTTGCTAGCTTTTGTGAGAGTTGGTCATTTGTCTCAAACCTTGGATATGGGTTTGAAGCTTAGGGGACTGACTTCTTTCAGGTGGTTATCTGTCTTGGAGATGGACCCGGTGATACCAGTAAGCGTAACAATTGGTACTACATGCATATTGCATAGAGTTGCATTGGAGTCACATGTGTCGATGTGAAATATTGAATTGGTGTGAAATATGTTATATTGGTGTGAATGTTACATTTGTGGTATTGGTGATTGATTTTATTTGAATCATGAATCTTTGAGCAATGTTGTATATGTGAATATTTGAATTGTGTTAGAAAATGTTGAATACATGAATATGTGAAGTGTAATGAATTCGATTGTTGTTTGTATTTGATGTATTACTTATTATTATATATTTCTATACTTATGTGAATTCTCACCCTTCTGTTGGAATAATGTTTTTATACGATATCGCTCAGGTACCAAAGGTAGCGGTGCTTCTAACAAGGATTAGTCGAAATAGCTAGTTCTTTGTTTATCCGCTTTATTTAGATAATGAGTCATGTTCTAGTTATGTAACACGGAGAAATGTTTGAGCTCATGTTTGTTTTAAGAGATATTTATTATACTCTCTTTTATTTGATTATTGTATTTGAGATTATGTGATGATTGGTCTTTAGTGCCTAATTCTTTTAATGCATGAATCCTATTATGAGACTTAAATGTTGGTGTCATTTTGAAAAAAGAATTATTCCGCTGCGAGAATCATTTAAGCTATTGTATGGAACATGATTTTAAATGCGTGTTATGAGCATGACCAATGTATTTGTTGTGGTTTCGAAATACATGGGACTCTGTCTTGAAATATGTATGACATTTACTCTAATTTATGCCATATATTATGTGTGGGGTTTAGGGGGTGTTACATATTCCACATCAGTGGTTGATAAGGCTACAATATTATGTAGTGTTGCTTTCCAACTAATTGTTGTGCCAAACATAGTGAAAACATATCAAGAAATAGATTTTATGGAATCCATAAAACCTACATAATCAGAGTCAATGTATCCTTCGATGACTGCTTTACTATATTCACCCAAGGCTCCACCATAAATTAGGAATCTGTTCATAGACCCATTTATGTACCTTAGAACCCACTTCAATGCTTGCCAGTGAGCCTTTCCAGGATTCTCCATGTACATGCTTACAGTATTATTACATATGTTGTGTAAGGTCTAGTATTGACCATAACATACATCAAAGAACCTATTATGTTAGCATATGGGGTGTTATTCATATAAGCTCTTTCAACATCAGTACTGGGAAATTGATCTATACTCATCTTGAATTAAGGGTTTCTCAGAGTCACAACAAACTTTGAATTCGACATACTAATCTTGTCGAGAATCTTCCGTAGGTATGCCTCTTGAGATAAGCATAATTTTAACTTCTTTCTATCTCTTCGGATGTAAATCCCAAGAATCCTGGATGCAGCTCTTAGATCCTTCACGTCGAACTCCTTATTGAGTTCAGCCTTCACCCTCATTACATCTTCGAGACTGTTGCTTGCTATGAGAATGTCATCCACATAAAGCAACAAAATAACAAATGAATTACCTGGTCAAAATCTGAAGTAAACACAATGATAAAACTAAATTCTAATGAAACTTATGTGTGAAACTTTTTGAATCTACTATTCCACTATCGAGGAGATTATTTCAGTCTATATAAAGATCTCTTCAGCTTGCACACATATTCTTCCTTCCCCTTTTCCATATACCCTTCAAGTTTCCTCATCAGGATTGTTTCATCTGGATCACCATACAAAAACGTAATCTTCACATCCATTTGTTCTAGTTCAAGGTAGAACTGTGCCACCATGGAAAGCAACATTCAAATGGACCTATGCATCACAACAGGAGAGAACACATCATTGAATTCGACACCTTCTTTCTGAGTGAAACTCCTTACGACCAACCATGACTTATATCTTTTCGACGCCACTCATTTGATTTCTTCTTTAACTTTGAAAATTCACTTACAGATGACTAACTTAGCTCCAACCATTTCTTGATCGGTTCCCAAGTGTGTTTATCATGAAGATATTTCATCTCATCATCCATGGACTTCATCCATTCAATCTTATTTCGACTCCTTATAACTTCCTTATAGTCTCTAAGTTCTTTGTCTATAACCTCACTTGCATAGATTAAGGTATAAGCTATAAGATTTGCATACCTAAGTCTCTGAGGTGCCTTGATGACTCTTCTCGACCTATCTCTTGCCAATAGGTATTCATCAACAGTTTTCTCAACTTCCTCAACATATTCTGCTTCTTCTTCGACTTCATCTGGTATTTTCAATTTAACATCAATATGCTCCACCTCCATATGAACCTCTCCATATTCCATCTCTTCGCCAGATATTTCTGCACTTCTACCAACATTATCAGTTTTCTTGAAAGTCATTTTAGCTTCATTGAAAATTATATCTCGATTGGTGATACACCTCCTATGACATGGATATAGGCACCATAGCCTATAACCTTTGACTTATTTAGGGTATCCCATGAACATGCATCTCATAGCTCTAGGTTCGACCTTGTCTTGCCTAATATGAGCATACTTCTTTTGGTTTGTCGAGATCTGATGGATGTCCTTACCAAACTTCTTTCGGTGTCTTCATATCTAATACAGTCAAAGGACATATGTTTATCATATATATTGTTGTCGAAATAGCCTCAGCCCAAAACACCTTCTTTAACCCAACACTAGCCAACATGCATCTAACTCTCTCCAAAATAGTTCAATTAAAATTTTTAGGCAAACCATTTTGTTGTGGAGTATCTTAGTAGTTATGTGCCTTACAATACCAGAGGCAGCACAAAAGGTGTTGAAGGCCTCATTGCAAAATTCAAGGCCATTGTCGGTTCTCAACCTCTTGACCTTTCTTCCAGTTTTATTTTCAACCAGAGTCTTCCAACTTTTGAAATTCTCAAAAGTTTCATCCTTAGTCTTCTGGATGAATACCCATAACTTTTTGGAATAATCATCTACTATGGATAGAAAATACCTTGCTCCTGAATGTGATGGACACCTTGCAAGCCCTCAAAGATCAGCATGGATGTAATCAAGGGATCCATGTGTTCTTTGTTTGACTTTGTTGAACTCACTCTGCAAGATTTTCCAAGTACACAATGTTCGCAAAACTTTAGTTTTTCGACTTTGTCTCCACCAAGCAAATTTTGTTTCCCCAATTCGATTAGACCCCTTTCACTAACATGGCCCAATCTCATGTGCCAAATTTTTGTCTTCAATAAAGGTTTCAAGGATGCAACATTCACTACTACAAATCACACAAACAACAACGCCAAAGTCACCACAGTTTTCGCCAAAACCGTGGTGACACTTCTAAACTCATGCGCTAGTTTTTATAAAAAAAAAAATTATTGAAAATTTTAAGGTTATAATTACGGTTAATTATCTAACTGTGGTGATACAGTCCAGCTTTCCCGAGTTCGATCCTCATCTCCCTTAAATAGTTTATCCCTTTTACATTAATGCACATATTTTCAATTATATTTATATTTAATTAAAAAATAATAGGGATATCACTACGGCTCTTTTGTAAAACTGTTGTTACACACTGAGACTTCTTTATATATATATTAAACACTAATTACCCATTTTACACAGATAAAATAAACAACCCTAACACTAATACCGTCGACATCGTCGGGAAGAAGACAATAACACCCACACTCATTGTTGCTGTCCAGTTTCGTTTCAATATCTCATTTGAAGACAAACTCATCCAAATGTGTTACTATGTCTTCTTCCATTGTAAAATCTAGATCTGGAAATTTATGTGATTGTGATAGCCGTATGGTTTTGTACCAATGCAAGAAGGGACAAAATAAAGGAAGGCGTTTTTGGATATGTCCATTTTGGAAGAGTGATGAAACATGTAATTTGTTCATATGGGATGAAAACATGAGAGAAAAATTGGGAAATAAAGATGAGAGTAATATGATGCCAGAGTTGGAAGCTGTGGGCTATTTGAAGGTTAAGTATAAATATTCAAAAAAAGAAGAACAATAATTTGAAGAACAAACTAAAGTCAGAGAGATTTTCTGGATATTTGAAGATGTTATATTTTCTTATCTCCTTTATGTTTAATATTTACTTTGTTATGAAATGTAATAGTTGAAGTAGGGTTTGAAATTTGAAAATGTTTTGTTTTCTTATATCCTTTATGTTTAATATTTATGAAATGTAATAGTTGAAGATGCAGTGAACTTGACAGGAATTCAACTAACAAATGATTTCTTATGAGTAAGTTCATCGCGAACTATTGAATTTTCAATTACAATTATGTGTTTGATATATTTTGTATTTTAAGATGATAGTTTAGTTTGAATGTTTAAGCTGATAACCTTAAGAGAGTTAAGCAGAAAGATTAAAACTTCATTAAATAAATCTTTTATTACATGATCAAAAACCATAGTCAAATCTAAATCCTCTCGCTGAGATAAAGAGTTGTTCAAATTTTAATGTACTTAATGGAATTGTGTACTTATAATACAAGTTATTATATCTATTCAAAAAGGGTTTAGTGCTGATTCTGGTAGAAAAATTTGACATTTGTTCATATACAATATCGCAACGGTTAATAGGAATAACCATTGTTATAAGGCGCTTGCTTTCTAGTTTACTATGACGGTTACTAGACCGTGATTGTAAGTACCACATATACAACTACATGCTACATAACAATGCATGGTCTCGCGTGGTTATATATCTTTCCCAATCATTGTTAAATGCCTTTTTCATAGTAGTGGTTCGTCGAACCACTTACAACTTCAACCTCAAGGGTATACAAGCCTTATTTTTTGACACCTCTCAAGACTTCCTTCGACCCCTTCACAACTCTTAGGATATTTTTCTCTCCTTGGAGAACACATCCTTTCTTGTCGAATTCACTAAGAGAAATCAAATTTCTCTTCAAATCAGGTACATACCTGACTTCAGTCAACAACTTTATTGACTAATAATGGAGCTTGAATCTCAGAGATCTAACACCTGTAAATATTGCAAGCTTTGTTGTTTCCCAGCAATACAGATCCACCATCTTGATCACATAGTTCCTCGAACAAGTATTTGTTTGGATTCATATGGCAAGTGCAACTTAAATCCATAATCCACTCTTTTCTTGAGTTGCTGCTTGAAACCACAAGAACATCATATGAGTAGAAATCATCTTGAACAATAGTTGTGTTTCCATTATTCTTACCTCCATGATCTTTCAGGAGTTTGGGGCATACTTTTCTTGTATAACCCTCCTTCTTACAGTGATAACTTTGAATATCGGGTGCATCACCACTATAAGACTCCGAATGACTTTTACCTTTCTTCTTGTCAAACTTACCATCCTTTCACAATAATTTTCCTTTAGCAACCAAACCTGCACCAACAGTCGAAGGTTTATACTCCTTTCGTTCATTCAATTCGTTAGAATACAAGGCTGATAGAACTTCTTCAAAGGTCATTGACTCTCTTCCATACAATAGGGTTTCCTTGAAGTGAGCATGTGTTCTAGGTAAAGCACACAACAATAAAAACAACACTTGTTCTTGATCATCGATCTTCACATCAATATTTTCAAGATCAAGAATCAACCCTTTAAACATATCAAACTACTCAGCTAATATAAAGCTTGCTTCTGGTACAGTCGATTTACCAACGATTTGGTCATGTAAAAACTTTCAAGTTTTACCCATAACCCTGACGTCATCGTCTCCTTTGATACTTGTAGAAGAACCTTATCACTCAGGCTCAACAAGATTGTGCTATGGGCTTTCTCTATCAGGATTGTCTTTTCTTTTTTCGTTAATGCAACATCCATGGTCGCTGCTTCCTCCAATGCTTATAAACAACCCTATTGAACCAGTAGGGCTTTCATCTTCAAGGGCCACAGATCGAAATCATTCACTCCAGTGAACTTTTCAATCTCATACTTTGTTGAAGGCATCTTCCCCATGCTCACCGCACCAATTTGTTTTGAAATTAGATGCCTTTGAAACAAAGTATAAACTGTTTCTTTATAACCAAGAAACAAACATGGTAGAAAAGATGATAGAATACAAAGAACAACAAGGATTGTTTATAATAACTATTCTTTACTTTCTCTTCAAACAAGTTTACAAGTACACAATCATAACAAATAACTCTCTCATCCTAAATCAGGATTTGCTGTGTGCAATGATGAGATGCTAGTATGTTATTTATAATAACCTAACATACTAAACTAATGGAGTTTTCACAAATATTAATTACAAGATAACTTGGGGTACAAGCTAACTTAAACAATTGGACATAACAAACAATCCTAATTCGACATGCTAACAACCCTAGCATTTTCGATAACTGCATGCTTGACCATACTTCGACTACAACATACACTTATTTGACACCATCATGTGAGTGACCTTCGACTGCATGCTAAAACTCTGTCTAATTGTCAAAACCAAGAAGCTACCTTCGACCATACTAGAGTTCGATTCCAATATCTCACACACCCCATAACCAAGGAAGTGGTCAATGGAAGACACAATCATCCTAGACCCAACAAAATATACCACTACAAAACCAATTTTTATGAAAAAAAATTTATGCTTTGTCAACATCAATTGTTCACTAGCCATGTCGACCAAGAAGACTAGACTAATGTGTTAGACTTGGTTTGGAAGAGTATCAGGAACAAATACACAAGATTAATGTAACACCCTAAATTCCCTGGCGAATGATAAATAAAAATCAGTAATTTTTATGCAATATATGATGCTACAGTTGTACAAACATACAAAAACCCTCTCATATTAAGTATAAGATACATAACACGAATAAAAGATGAACCAAGACATCAACTCACAATCCTCAATTTTAACTTTTATTAATGCAGTGGGAAAAGAATCATATTTGAAGTTAAACAATCTCTTAAAAAAATCAACATTTATACAAATCACAAGGAGTCTATAAGACTCCAAACAAATTACTAAAACAACAAAATAAATAAGTGTTCATACCCCTCAGGTGTTATGTATCAGAGCAATGACACCAACTCGAATAAAATGAAGAGAAACCTCTTCCAAACTCTACAGCCTCAGACTACTTCTAACTATCTGCACGATGCCCTATAAAACATCATTTCAACAGAAGGGTGAGATATCACAACAATATAAGAGAACGTATAATAATAAGGATCTAGTGAATATAATTATGAATAGTCATATATTCCACATCTCACACATTCTCACCATCGACAACAACTATATTACATATTACTTATACAATCACACAAGATCATCTGCACGCATCAACAATCATCATGTAGTACACACACTAATCACACAACTCAAACATCATGTTAACAACAATGGAATGCAATGAGACCGACTCATATACTCAATGCATGTGGTACCAATATCTCTTTTGAATCCACGCCATCTAGGACCAGAGCCACTAATATTGTGAACAATTTGGTTCACATCGCTCCCGATCCACACCATCTAGGATCAGAGCCAACCAACATTGTGAATAATAAGGCTCACATCGCTCCTGATCCGCGTTATCTAGGATCAGAGCCAACAAACAGGACTCAAGTCTTCACCGTGAATGCATGCGACATATTATGTAACAAATATCATACATTGACCTCCACATCCATCAATGTAACAACCTACCATAAACTGATGTCTACATCCATCAAGGTAACAAGCCATCGCAGACCACCAACAAATAGCACATACATCATACCACCCATGATACTCAGACAAATTCACATGGCATCATTAAAACATCCTCAATTATCAATTACACAAGTCATTTGCTTAATTTTTTTTGCAAAAAAATATAACTCAATAGTACAAAATCCAGGCTACATTTCAAACCATTAGAATTTTGGTACTAAAAATATTTTTGAGAGAAACCACATTTAATCAGATTTCCAACAATCCAAATCACGCGTCAATCAGTTCTTCGAAGCCCGAGTTACGAATTTATGAAGTTTTCAACAAAACAGTTCCAGTCTCAGGTAACCGGTTACTTCAGGACAAATAATCGGTTACTTCATCTTTTATACGCCTCTGTTAGGCAAAACATGTCTCAGGTAACCAATTACTTTAAACCAAGTAACTGGTTACTTCAACTTTACAGAAACCAGTATTTCCAAATTTTCGTCAGGTAACTGGTTACTCCAACTCAAGTAACTGGTTACTTCACAGAACCAAAGCCTAAAACCTGTAATTTTTCCAGATTAAAAAATGCTTTCTTTTTCACCCCAAACCCCCAAAGTGAAACCAAAAATATGTTTCTAACTTTCACCATTTAGACATACATATTATACAACATTTTTATTCATTATTTAACACTAATTTCATCAATTCAAGTGCACACATACCAATAATTCATCAAATATTTTCAATTACTAAAAGAAACAAAAACATGAACAAATACACAACAATCTTGGAATCAAAATCCCTATATACCCATCATTATACCATCTCTTAGAGAGTTGTAACTTGACCCTTGCCTTACATTGAAAGTTTCCAAGCTTCTACAATAGATTCTGTGAGTGCAATTTCATCATTAGATGTTTTACGTGATGTCAAAAATTTGAAAACTGGTCATTTCTTTATATTGGACGGTATCTCTATGTCATTTGGCACTCCCTTCATTATAGGTGTTACAAATTATTTAAAACAAGTTTGGAATTGGTCCCAATCATGAAAAATAAGTTGCTGCACAAAAAACATGTTTATGTGTCGACCTGAAATTCGTATGTGTCGACACATAAAATAATTTTTTTTGCATTTTCTAAAAAGCTTCAGTATGTGTCTACATAGGCACATGTAGAAATTTCAACATTTTTAAAGCATGTATCACTTTTATCATTTCTTCTTTAAAGCACAGGAACATGTGTCGACACATACGATATTCACGTTGAAACATGTACTGCATTTTTAAAGCATGTACTTACTGTTTTGTATGTGTCGACACATAATTTTTTCAAGTCAACACATACTATTTTGTAAGTCATTTTTTTTCATAATTTTTTCATTCCGAAACTTCCATCTTTTTCCTTAAAAGACCCCAACTATAAATATATCATTCATGCATCACTTCAACATGAAGATACGATAAAACTACCTACATTTGCTCTTCATCTTCAACCTCTAATCTATGCATACACATTAACAAACCATTGTAACAATTATTTGTTGGGGTGATATTTAGACGATGTTTAATAACGTCCAATTAGGTTCTTATGTAGCCAAGAATATTGAGTTGAGAATTGTAGGGGTCTTCATTCGGAAAAACCATAGGTTTGTCATCCAAGATCATTGTGATTTAGGGATTTTCGTGCAAGAAATTCAAGAGAGGATTGTGGCCTAGTGAAACCCCTTTGGAGATAAAGAATGCAAAGGAAGTAGTGCGAGAACGTTGAATCAAATTGAAGTCATGTGTTGCAATAGATTCAATTGATGGTGCACGAAAGCTTTAGAGATAAAGAACACAAAGGAGTAGCAAGATCTAGATAATTAATTCGCAAATATTGTGTGCTTGATCTTGTTAAATATCAAACAAAGATAATGGGTTGAATCAACATGAAACAATTATGGTTTGTAGGGTTCCTCTTGAACACTTCTCATGTAATCACACTTTTTGAAAATTAAGAAAGCATTCTAATTCTGCATTGGAATTGGGCGCAGACGTATCCACGTGTGAGGACGAAAGTAGGAAACTGTGTAAATAAATCCTTGTATCTCTTTTCTTTTATTGCTTTAATTGATTTAATTTTCATACATCAATTTGTCAAATAGCATTGATTAATCTATCGGCGCGCAGGAATTTTCTGAGACTATTTTTTGTTTTGAATTATGTGTTGAGTTGCTTATAATCACTTTTGATTATAAGTGCTTTTTCATACCAACACAACACAAAGGAAAATTCTAAAAATTTGATTTCACACAAAGTGTTTGACAAATTGTTTAGCTTGTTCAACTCAAAGGAAAATTACAATGTTCTATTACTTACTCTAATTTACTCTATATATGCAATTTGTCGAATGTGTTTGATCAATCGATTCATATAGAATTTATCTTTGATTATTAAAGTTTAAATTGCTTTGTTGATAAGCTTATAATCAATTTGATTGTAAGTGCTTTTTTCATATCAGCAAAGCTTAAAGAACATTCTAAAAAATTGATTGCGTGCCACATATTCGATAAATTGTGAAGTTATGTTTTTGATATGATTTCATTGGAAATATGAAATAGTTGTGTTTGATATTAAACTATTAATTGAGATATTATATTGACTGGTGTAACACGGTGGTAGAACTGACTTGGGTGTTTTGCGTTTTATCGCAAATGTTGCAGTTTAGCAAGAGTCGCCACCGACTTTTCTTTTATACAATAAGGAAAGGCTGAAAAGAATAGGAAAGACCTTTGAGATGTTTTCTTGAGTTCGGGGGGTAGATTATGAAAAGGGAAGGTATTAGCACCCTTTAATCCATGGTTTTCCATGGGCTCTTAGTTACTTTCTAGATCACTCGCTTTTGTTTGAAAATGTGCTTTGTGTGGTTTTTTGAAAGTATTTTGAAAATGTCTTTGTAATGGTTCTCATTTCTACAAGAACGCGTGTTGTACCCCAAAATTTGCCCTCCCATATTCTTCAAGATTTGGCAAGATCAAGCTTCAAATGGATTAAGGATTGCACAGTCCAATTGCCTCCTAACACAGTCAAAATTAGGGTTTTGGTTCTTGCAAAGAAAATGAGGTTTTCAAGGGTCCAATCAAGTCCCATATGCCTATATACATTGTCAAGCATCCATATGTCAAGTTTCAAGACTCATAGCATCAAGTTGCCCAGTCAAAAGCCCTAATTGCTTCATAGTCAATTGCAGGGGCAAAATGGTCATTTGACAGTCAAAAGTAAAAAATTTTGGTCAACATCTTATTTTGAAGCCACAATCATCATTTGATCAAGTCTTGATCATGATTCCACAAGCATGGCTCAAAAAGTCTCAAGATGCAAAAGTTTCTATTTTTGGACAGCTGAAAAGTCAACTGCAGATTGACCAAGGCATAACTTTTTCATGGTTCATCATAAAAATCCCATCCAATTCTCATTTTGAAGGGGATGACATTTCCTACAACTCATCTTCACATTCCAAGTCCAAGAAATGCTCTCACAAAAAGTTATCAATTTCAACATTATAGGTCATTTTCAAAAGTCAACAAAAAGGCACTTTAAGTCAAAGACCATAACTTGAGATTGGTAAATCAAAATGACATGGGACCAAATGCATTGGTTAGAGGACTTCAAGACCTTTCCAAAATGTCCAAGAACATGTTCATAGCTTCAAAATTGAGCAAGATATGCATTGGAGAAGTTGGGAAATTTTTGGGAACTTTCAAAAGTCAACTTTGCCTAAAACACTTCAATTTTGCTAATGGGCCTCAAATTCTTTCTTGAATAATTACCCAAGGCCTATGCACGACCCATTGAATCTAAAATAATTTATTTTCTTATTTTTAATTAATTAATTGAATTTATATTAATATTAATTCACTTAATTGGTTTTAATTATAGGAAAATAAAAAAGATATGGTTTTTGGATCTTTTGTGAAGCAAATCAGGTCAGGGCAAGCTGGCAAACTCGTTTCTCAATCAAAAAAGGAAAATCATCCATAATTGGCAAGGTTTTCATTGAAAAAAGATTGGAAATTATATGATTGAAAATCAAGGATTGAAAACATTATTGCAATGGATTTATGGGCTTAATCTTAACATAATTCTGTTCCAATACAAATGCAAAGGACAACCCTAGTGCTAACAACGAAAAACAGCTGCTAAAACCATACAACCAAATTGCAAAAAACTCAAGAAAATTGTGAAACTGAAATCCTATTTGCAGGTGGATTCAAAGCCTAAAAGTGATTCAAACATATTGCCTGAGTCTCTAGGAAGCTATTACCATCAAGAACAAGCTCTCATACCCAAGGAAACGGTAAAACAGAGTCATGGTTTGACCAAATATTCCCATAATCGAAATCCAATTTTTATGCATTATTGACATGTTCTGCTTATTGATTTGTATTGCTGACATCTTCCTGAAGCTTTTGATATAGTTTAATTGTGCTAAAACTGCCTGAATCGAAATCCACCATGGATAAAATCTAGGGTTTAGAAGCTTGAAAATTAGGGCTTTCTTATTGAGGAAAAATCAGGCCTTGAGACATATACCATTAAACTCAGAAGCTCAAGACGAATTGAATGGAATCCTCGCGCCCTTTTTATATTGTCTCTAATTTTAATCGCTATTTTTCACTGTTGAAGTTAGTGGGGGTTTAAAACCCCCGCTATTTACTTGCTTTTTGTTTCAGGAAACGAAGAAGATGACATGCGTGGCAGTGCATGGTTGGAAGATTCAAATCCACGCGCGTTTTTTCATATTTTCAGCATAGTGGTTGCTTTTCATATATTATTGTTATTAGTTATTATGTTTACAAATACCATGCAGTGGCGTAGTGGCTGGGGAACGTGTCATGCAAGTGTTGGGACCTGGGTTCGATTCCCAGGTCCCCCATACAATTCTTTCTATTTTTCACAATGCGTTCACATGCAGCATATGCCCAAAATTCCATCATGCACCCTCACGCCTAAGCCTGCCAAGTGGCCATGAGATCCATCCAGTGGCCAGGAGATGGAGTCTATGGTGTGTCCCAGTCAACAAGCCTGCACGTGATGCTAGAAAGTCAAACGTGACTTTGTCTAATGGGCCAGAATTTCTTACAATTGACCTCCACTTTGGGCCATCTAACCCCCTTGGTTTGCATAGTGAATTTTTTTATTAATAACCATGTATTAAAAAAATATTTCGCAAATAACCGGGTTTCGGAAAAAATTACGCAAATAACCATGTTTCAGATGGCTCCACAAAGGAGGAGCCATCTCAATTGGCGCATGCACCTAGGATTTTGCCCTAGGCGCCATCTCACTTGGCGCCTCCCTTGGCTTTTAGCCAAGTGAGATGGCGCATGCTCCTTAAAAATGAGAGGAGGCGCCATCTCACTTGGCGCCTAGGGCAAAACTAGGGCAAAATGCTGTTTTATAAATAATTCGTCCGTTTCTTTGAAATTTCTCACACTTTCTCGCACTGTATTTTTATTTTGTACTCCGTTATTTGCGTAATGACGTCGCCTATGATTTTTAGCAGAGATGGTTACGTTATATTCTCTGCCACGAAACCTGCGATGAAAATGAAATTCTGGCACATTCACTCCATGGAGCGTCTGAAGCGGGAGTTGATGCGGTGGCTAGATGGAGACATCGCAGAGGGGGGAAAATTCGAAGGATCCAGCGAAAACGAACAACAACCTCGCATGCGACAGGAAGACCTAATGTGTGGTTGGAGGAAGTCAAAACAGACAGTGATGTAATGCTGATGATGCATGGGTCAGATGAAATTGTGTTAACAGTTGTAATTTCCTAGATTGAATATCGTTAATCATTGTTGTACGCGAAAACCCTAATGTAATTTCCTATATTGAATTTCCTAAATTGTGTTAACAGTTTTATTAACGGAAAACCCTAATGTTTACAACACAAATATTGAAAAGATTTATTGTATTACAATATTTATGTGGTCGAGCCAGACGCCCGATTCAGATAGTTTTTGCGATTGTGTCCGACCTGACGGCATAAACCACACTTTCTTTCCAACCTGTCAAGATCGTCCATTTTTGTTGTGATGCGCCTACTTTTGGGATGACCCTTCTTGTTCCTTCGCATTTGGTCATTGTGCCAAACTATATCGCCGTTGTATTCAGGCCAATAATCCGGTTTTGCCACCAAAGGAAAGTTGTTGTTGTAAACAGTGAGCAACGTTTCAGATTTATAAACGTTTGAGAGCAGTTGAAGCGCGTCTTGATGGGTATGAGCACAAGAGGCAATGACATGAGAGCAAGGCATACGAAATGCTTGAAACCTGCCACAATCGCACCATTGAGAAGGTAAAATGACCCTGTATTCTTGTCTTGCCAGGCCTTCATTGTGGTCGATTGTCTCTTTCACAATGAAGTTGTGGCTGTGTCGGTCAAACCGTGTAACCATGTGAGTGTTGGCTTTAGCACTTTCAGCCTTAATGTATTTCATACAGCTTTCACTCCATAGTTGTCCTGATTGCAACACCGCATACCACATTTCACCTCTTTTGGCAAATAACGCAGCCATCCTAAAATACGTGGATTTTACCAAGGCAGTGATTGGGAGGTTTCGTATGCCCTTGAATACCCCATTCATTGATTCAATAAGATCCATTGGCATATGCCCCCATCTTTGGCCATTGTCGTATGACCTAGTCCACTTTTCGATCGGTATATTGTCGATCCACGTACCGGCTTCTGGATTAGACAAACGGATCTCGTTGCGGTAATATTTGAATGTGTGTTGTGTCAATGCATATCCCGCATTCATCACCGCTTTCCTCAATGTTTTGTCCTTGACCTCCCTCGAGAAATTCTGGACGATATGCCTGACGCAATAGACATGCGTAGAAGGAGGGTCATGCCAACCATTTGCTGGATTATTATAGGCACTTTCAATGGAGGCATGTCTGTCCGAGATCAAACAGAGATCTGGTTGAGGAGCCACGTGTGTACGCAGATTTTTCAGGAAAAAGCTCCAAGCACCACCGGTCTCCCCCTCGACAAGGGCAAACACAACAGGGAAAATGTTATTGTTGCCATCTTGTGCAACTGCCATTAATTGCGTTCCTTTGTACTTCCCATACAACCAAGTCCCGTCAATTTGTAGAATTGGTTTGCATGATGCAAACCCTGTGATGCATGGTTGAAATGCCCAAAACACGCGACTGAATATTTCGTTGCCATGCAGTAGACTACCATCTTGGGCGTACGCTGGCAATGTTTCCAGAACATAAACACTACCTGGAGAATATGTCTTGAGTGCATTTAGGTAGCGGGGAAGTTCTCGGTATGACTCCTCCCAGTTTCCGTACACCCTTTCAATCGCCTTAGTCTTTGCTAACCACGCCTTACGGTAAGACGGAGTGTAGTTAAAAAACGTGGTGATGTGGGAGATGATTGTTTTCACCTTCAAAGATGGGTCGTTGCTGACCAGGGGTAGGATTTCTTGACAGATTAGATCATGGTTGAGTTTTCAGTGGTCTTGTGATTGAGTGGAACTTACACAAGTGTGGGTAGTCATGGAACCTATGACCCAGCAGTCACCCCTTAATCTGTATGATGCGGTCAGCTTAAACATACAGTCAGGGTGGACACACTTGATCTTGTACCTTTCCGGGTTGACACGATCCACCTTAAAATCAACCGAGTTGAGCATGTGAAATTTTTTAATGGCCCTGATGCATTCCTCTCTGTTACGAAACTTGTCCTTCTCTTTTAAATTTTCATCCGACTGCATATACGGTTGGAAAAAAAAGTCAGTAGAAGGTTCATCTCCGCCCATGTTGAAGTTTGTCATGTGCGGAGGTGGTGTGTAGATTTTGTCTGTAGGAATACTTGGGATGCCATCATTGTCAGAATCATCATTCACCATTTCATTAAACTCTAACTCGTTATCTTCTTCTTCATCATCAACTGCATCTACCTCATCTTGTTCATTCTCCAAAGGATCAACCTCCTGTGTCACCGGAGGCTCTACCTCCTGTGTCACCGGAGGCTCTTGAAGCAAAACGTACAACTCAATAGAGTCGTATCCAGAATAGACATGGCTGGAAATCATGTTCTGGAGATCCTCGTCATCTTGAACTTCAACCTTATAAAAAATTACTTGGTTGTTTCCAAAAAAACTGGATTCTGATAAAATATATGGGATACCGGGCCTCGTTCAAGTTTGGCCTCCAATCTTTTCTTGAAGTACGAGAAATTGGCTTTCCCGTTTAAGAGAAATCGAACGTTGTCGGTGTTTCTAAACAAAAACCCAACTGTGGGACAAATGTATGTCTCACTGTTGAAATGTGCTTTGACAACAAATTGTGGTGAAGAGGCCATTGCGTAGAATTGTTTTAAGGTTTGAAGGTTGGAATGTTTGAGGTTTATTGATTGTATGAAGGTATGAATGCTGGAATGTTTGAAGGTTGGAAGATTTGACAGATTATGTGAATCAATGTTATGTTAAACGTAAGGCTAAAAATTTCAATTATGTAAGGGATGCAACCCCCCAAGGCTGCCAATAATATTACATGCAATAATGAAACCCCATAGGCTGCCACCTATCCTGGCCCTATTCTGCACACATACATGTTTTGTGTAAGACTCCACCCATCAACTCCAATGGCCTTGCATGCAATAAAGAAAGGAATCCCAAAGGCTATCACGTAGCCTGAGCCTATGCTGTAACAAATGACACCTCTTATTCGCCAAATGGGGTGGCGACACCATTCATTTTTGTACTCTTTCGCCAAGTCCAATGGCGCCTCCCTTACTGTCCAATCGTGATACATGCATGGGCTTATGAAACCCCATAGGCTGCCACCTATCCTGGCCCTATTCTGCACACATACATGTTTTATGTAAGACTCCACCCATCAACTCCAATGGCCTTGCATGCAATAAAGAAAGGAATCCCAAAGGCTGTCACGTAGCCTGAGCCTATGCTGTAACAAATGACACCTCTTATTCGCCAAATGGGGTGGCGACACCATACATTTTTGTACCCTTTCGCCAAGTCCAATGGCGCCTCCCTTACTGTCCAATCGTGATACATGCATGGGCTTATGAAACCCCATAGGATGCCACCTATCCTGGCCCTATTCTGCACACATACATGTTTTGTGTAAGACTCCACCCATCAACTCCAATGGCCTTGCATGCAATAAAGAAAGGAATCCCAAAGGCTGTCACGTAGCCTGAGCCTATGCTGTAACAAATGACACCTCTTATTCGCCAAATGGGGTGGCGACACCATTCATTTTTGTACTCTTTCGCCAAGTCCAATGGCGCCTCCCTTACTGTCCAATCGTGATACATGCATTGGCTGCCACCTAGCCTGCAAGAGTGACACCTTACATTTTTTGTAAATGCATGCATGCATATGTGTAACACCCTAAGCATGCAAATGTGACACTTCGCAGGCATGCAAGCACAAGCAACCACTACATCAAACTTATTTGCCTATAAATACATACCTTATGAAACATCTCTCACACCCACACAACTCTCACTCTCTGCTACGAAATATTTCTTAAGTCTATCATACTCTCTATCTCTTCCTAAGTCTTTCATACTCTCAAGCATTCTGAACAATGGCTCTTCTAACAATGGGCGATACTCACAGAGGCACAAGGGAAAACATTGCTGCATTTGTAAGTCTCTTCTTTGGTTATACATTTTTCATACTTCAAATAACGTGTTGTTCATCTTAATTAATCTTACACTTGTTAAATTATGATCTCAGGACACAAAAAGATTCAGAATCCGTTCGCACAACTACCTGGCTCCCGACACAAAAAAAAATTTTGCCCTAAATTTATACATAGGCGCCATCTCACTTGGCTTAGGTCATGCCCTAAGCACTTAGGCGCCAAGTGAGATGGCGCCCCCCTTAAAAAAGGAGGTGCATGCGCCAATTGAGATGGCTCCTCCTTTGTGGAGCCATCTCAAACATGGTTATTTGCGTAATTTTTTCCGAAACCCGGTTATTTGCGAAATATTTTTTTAATACATGGTTATTAATAAAAAAAATTCTTGCATAGTTTGATTTTATTTTATTTTCTTTTCTTTTTAATTCTTTTAATTGTTTTAACTATTTTTCTTAATTCACTAAATTAATAATTTTCCATAATAAAAACAGAAAATCAAAATTGTAAATATATTTAATTATTTATTAATTTCATCACTAATTAATTTTTCTAAATAAATTCTAATAACTAATCTAGGTTAATGTAGGTTTAAAATTCAATCTTTTTCTTAATAAATAAAAATTACATAGAATTAGGTTTTGACACTTTTTATCTTTTTCTTAATTAATTATTATTATCATTATTAATTATTATTATTTTGTACATAAACATGTAAATTAATTAATTAGTAAATTAGGTCAACTTTGACAATTTCTTTAATAATTAGAATAATCTAGAATTAGGGTTGTTTACTAACTTTTAAATTCTTTTCTTTATTTCCATAATAAATACAAAAAAACATAAAAAAAACATTTTCTTTCCAATTAAATAATTAATTAGGTTTTAATTTAATTTAATTTCCAGCGAAGGGTCAAAACCCGAGGACGTCCTGATTTTAATTCTTTCGCACGTTATTCTTATTTCTTTTGATTATTATGTAACTGCTTCCAAGGATGTAATAGTAATTAAGTTTACTGCTTTTTTACTTTCTGCATCTTTATCAAAAACGGGTCTTTGTATTTTGGCGATGTATAGACCCGCGCCTTGTAATAGCGTAGCTTTTATCTTTCCGTATTTCCTTTTCCGCACTCCTAACTGCTAAATTGCATGAAAGAATGAATGGTAATTAAAAACAACTTGTAGCTCACAATTGCATGATCCAAGATAAATGTTAAACTGAAAACAACACACAATGCACATGCCACTTCTAGGGTACGCCTCACTCGTTGCCTTCGAAAGTGGTCGTCAAGTATAGGATGTTTTAGCGGTCGCCCTTATGTCTAAGATCCAGTTGCCTCGAAATGGTTGCCTCGGATTAAAAAGGATCTAGGACATTAAGGTTACTTCTAAGGTGTCCTAACCATTGCTTCGGTGACCACACTGTCCCTACAATCGAATTGACTCGAACACCTCCAACGGTGGTGCTACCTACCTCTCAATGGTGGGATGGCATTACCTTAAGGACTCTTACACAACCTAATTCCTTAGGGTAGGTAGATGACTCATGGGTACTTGCTCTCTTCAAAAAACAAATCAAAAATCTTTTCACACTTTCAAAAGCTTTCAAAACGAATTTTTCAAACACTCTTGAGGACAGATACAAGTGTCACTCAGAAATCTTTCAATGAAACTTTTTCAAACCCACTCACATTTGAAAAGCAAACACATTTTGAAAACATAAGAGCAAGTACCTAAGAGCCCATGGATAACCATGGATAGAAAGGGTGCTAACACCTTCCCTTTCTATAAATCTACCTCCCGAACCGAGAAACATTCTCATAAGGAATTTTGCTGTGCTTTTGTCCTGTCCATGTTGGAGAAAATAAAAGACGGTGGCGACTCTTGCTTACCGCGACATACGCGAACCAGCATTTCAAAACAGTCAGTTCTATTTCCACCGATCACAACGCGTACAAAGTGTTGTTTTGAAAGTAGTTCGAAAAGGTGTTTATGGGGTGTGTTTTTGAAAATGATTTTGAAAAGGGTTTTCTTTGTAATGGCTCTCGTTTCTATAAGAACGCGTACAAAGTGTTTGTCTTTTGAAAATATTTCAATTTTGTAAGATGTTTTGAAAGTGTTGGTGTTTGTTTTGCAAATATCAAGGATGTTTTGGTTTTGAAATTGAGCAAGCAACTAGGAACACACTACCTACTCAAAAGTCTTTCATGTTTATTTCCTCTTTCCTTTGACATTAATATCTTACCATTGATTTGGTAAGTAACCCTATCTTTGGATGTAAGAGGGACGGGCAAGGGTCATTGTATAACCATTATTAGCAATGTTGTAAGATATCTTAACATTTCCTTTAAGGACTAAGATCATTTTAAAAGGCATCTTTGATAGCGTCATCGAGGGACTATGATCTTGTATTTTTTGCTTGTTTTTGCTAAGATACCTCACATGCATAATATGGCAATTTTGTAAGGCAACAAAGTGGATTTACCCTAAGGGTGTATGTGTGCAAGTGTATTGGTTTACATGCTTGATTTGTATTGATTAGGGTTTGCTATTTGTTGGTTTTAATCTTTCCATATAAACCCTAATTACTAGCATTTGTATAAGAAGCATTAAATTGCGAAAAATAAAATTACTACGCTATTGCATCATTTGGGGGAGGGGTATACAAATTTACAAATGGGGAATTGCAAGAAATTTAGACCCTAATTATCTATTACAACCATATTGAATTTGTACAAAAATGAAGATAAAAATGCAAGAATGCAAAATGGAAAAAGAAATGATTTTTGTTTGGTTTTCATGAAAAGGTTTTTTTTGACCTAGTTAACTAAAATAAAGTAATTAACTAAAAATAAGAAAATTACGATTAAGTTAGTAAAATAAGTTAATTTATTAAAGAAAATAATTTTTTTAGGGTTTTTTTGTGAATTTAATTAAATTAGGAAATAAAATTAATTAAATAAAAAATCCTAAGTTCTAAATTTATTTTTATTTACAAGAAAATAATATAATAATAATTAAGACTAATTATCTAAGTATTTAAAAAAGCGAAATTAATTTATTAAAGGAAATGTTTTTTTTGTTCTTTTAGTTTTACGAAGAAAAATAAACTAAATAAATATAAATTATAAAATATAAATATCTTTGGATTTTTTATTAATAAAAATAATAATAATAAATATAATAATATTAATAATAATAATAAAAGATGAAAATAAAAATAAAATAAAAATAAAGTCAGGAAGGTTAGAAAGTGAAACAGGGAGTATGAAATAAGCAAAAATGTTAGGCCTAACAAAGGGAGCCCAACGCCTGCCTTCAAACAAAAAAAAGAGTGAAAATGTTGAAAAATTGTCTAAAAGGTAGCGCTGGGTGTTGAACCCATGACCTTCCATATATACGCGCGCTACCTTTGCCATTGGAGTGGCTGTACATCTGTTAACTTAATTGAAATGATAAACACATAATACAAAACAAGTCCTGAATATGGAACTTCATCTTCAACCTCCATCCAGATCATCTGTAACTTCACCATTTCTCAATAAAAATGAAATATGCAAACATGAAAGTTGCTCCATTTTTCCATATGAATCCAACCATATAAATATCGTAAGCTATAAATCAAATATGAATGAGAATTTTTGAAAGTAGCAAATTCTGACCTAATTAGTTTCAGAGGTTCAATCCTAAAATTCTCCTAGCTCAATCAATATAAATAAAATCTATGGACATGTACAACTTCAGGGCAATGATGTCTACAATTTATCTTCACAAATGTAAGCCTAACAATGCCTAAATGAGAAGATAGAAGTTCAAGAAATATACCTCAAAACTGGAAATTGTGAAATAAGTTTGAGTTGCTTTCAAGGAGTTGTGATGATCAGGTTAGCTTCCTCAAGTTTCCAGGAAGCTAATGCAATGCTTAGCTTGAGTTGAGAGTGGCTGAAATGGCTTGGAGAAGTCAATGTGAAGTGCTATGTTTTTGGTTATGATGGATGATGGAAATGGAGTTACAGTCGTGTAACAGGGACAAAGATGAGTTATCTTTGATGTAAGGAAGCTTTAGGAATTAAAATACCAAAGAACGCACGAGGGAAATATGAGTTTGGAGTTCAAGGTCAGAAACTGTGCAACAATGGATTTTTTGGGCAATTTCTGATTTGAGGGAGTTTGGGAGTGTTTCAGGGTCTTAATGCTCGTGTGTTAGCTTGCATATAGTGCCTTTATGTATAATCAAGAGGTTTGGATACTTGAGGTGGTCAGAATCACAAGATCACAAGTTATGGGATTTTGACTTGTTTTTGAAGCAAACTTGACAAGTATGGTTTCAAGGTAAGGTACAAAGCTATCTAGAGTGGTTACCTACTTTAAAAATGCTTATCTGACTTTGTAGAGGAAGCTTGTGCATAAGGAACAAGTGCAAAGCTCAATGCAAGTTGACTTTGCATAAAGCTTGCTTTATGTAACTGGCAATGGTGCCTTTGTGCCATTAATGGAAAATTATCTTGGATAAATCTTGAATCAAATGGATAATAGCTCAAAATCAAGTGTAATCTTATGATTAGGGAGAGATTTTAAGGTTTAGAGGCCTGTAAAGCAAGATTTTGCAGCATAGGCTTGAGATTTGAATTCTTGTTCATCACAAATTTTGCCTTGCAAAACAACTTGAAACCCCAACTTCTGGCCTTCGATTCTCGTTGCCCACAAATGATCTCAAGGAGTTATTGGACATTTTGGAAAGCTTGTAATTTTCTATACAACCCCTATTTGAATCACTTTTGCAAAATCCAAGTGGAACTATGTGAAACTTACATCATGGTGAAAATTTGGCTCAAAGTTGTGAAAAAATATGAAGTTTTCAACACTTAGAAAAATTTCTAAGTTTGGAAACTTTGACTTTTCAAAATGAAATCTTGAATTTTTGATTTCTTGATGAACAAGTTTCATATTTTGACATGTTTTGATGAATTGTGATCTTTGACACTTGATTTTGACAAAAAAGTCAAAGTTTGACTTTTCAGTGTACAATTGACTTTTGATCAGTTGACTGAAAATCAACTATCAATCAAATGACCTTGAGCAGTGTTTTGAGTCATGCTGTTGTACCCCAAAATTTTCCCTCCCATATTTCTCAACAAATGGCAGGTGAGGTCCCCAAACTGCTCAAGGAAGTTCAAGAGTTGACCAGACAAACTCTCTCCTAAGGCAGTCTATCTCAAATTAGGGTTTTATTTTGCATCAAGATACTTGATTCCAAAGGATAAAAAATACTCATAATTGTCCTATTATATTCTCAAGATCATCCATGTCAAGTTTCAAGCCTTGCAGAGGAAGTTTGCTAAATTAATTGCTCAAAGACCTAAAAATCGACTGTGCTAGGTCAAAAGTCAACGGTGCCCCACATACAGTCAAACCTCAATATTTTTGGTCAACATCCTCATTTTGAAGTATCATTCATCATTTTATCAAGGGTTGATCATGATTCCTCAAGGATTGCTCACAATTCATCAAAACCCAAAAGTTGCTAAATTAGGGTTTTGTAGCAAAAGTCAACTCAACTTTGACCAAGCATAACTTTCTCATACTTTATCAAAAATAACCCATCCAAAGCTTATTTTGAAGAGTATGCAATCCCCTACAATTCATCTTCAGCTCCCAAGTTCAAAATATGCACTCACAAGAAGATATGAATTTGGACATTATAGGTCATTTTGAAAAGTCAACAAAAACACCTTTTGGGTCAAAGCTTCATACATGAACATGGAAGACTCAATTGAGATGAGACATAAAAGGGTTACTTAGAGGACATCCTAATGTTTCTAAAAATTCCAAGAACACCTCTCTAGGGTTAAAATTGAGAGAGTTATGCATTGGCCAAGTTGACTCTTTTTGCAAAAGTGCCAAAAGTCAAATGTGTCCAAAATTGCATTTTTTGCTAAATGGGCCTAACTTTTTATGCTTGCATTGAGTTTGTAATGTGATCCACGACCCATGAGCCCTTCCATTTGTCATTCTTTTATTTTTGTTATTTATTTTGATTTTATTTCATTTAAATCAAATAAAATCAATATAAAATAATGAAAATATCAAAAATCAATTAAACCTTGAGATTTTGTGCATGATTAGAGTCATTATACAGCTGGTGACAAGATCAAATCGTGCAAGGCTTCATATGGACAGAAAAAAGATTGAAAATGCTTGTTTTGGAAAGATTTAGTGCAAGGAATAAATCATTGGTCAATCTTCATAAATGGCAAAGATATGATGCAAATTTTTACCCTAATGCACTCTATTATAGATAGTGAATAAAGGCAGACCAAAGACAGAAGGGTTGGAAGCGTGAAAAGGCAGAGAAAAAGTTCAAATTTTTCAAAGAAAAGTGCTGATCAAATCTTGCTCTGTAGGCCGTTTCAAGCGTTTCAAAAGGGCAATTCATATTCTTGGATCATTCCTGAAGCCAACAAGATTGTTTGTAAGGCCTGAGACGCTCAGAATCACCCTACAACAGTCATAAGGTTTGCTTGATTTCCTGAAATTGAATACACTAATTCTTGCATATTTAGCATATTTGATTGGCATATTTATAACCTTTGAGATGTTGGCATATTTGTTGTTTTTAGGGGTTTTTTATGCAGGAGAAATTGGGCGTTGATAATGGTACCATGATGCTCGTGAGATTGAAACGAGTTGATTGGTACCATTAGGTTTCATTTATCATACGCGTACAGGATTTTTGAAATGGACAGGGGCTATACCTACGCTTGATGTCTGTAGGTAAAAGTCACAAAGCCTAAAGCGACGGTGGGGAGGAAGAAGATTGATGCGTGCTACCCCCTGGTTGGGTGATTTGAATTTCGCGCGTTTTAAAATTCAGCACTTTGTTTTCATTATATAATAATTGTTTATTATGGTATATACAAATGAAGCGTGTAGCTCAGATGGTAGCGTGGGGGGTCGAAATAAGCATAAGGACATGGGTTCGATTCCCAGGTCCCAAACTTTGTTCTTAATATTTTTCCACAGGAAATTATACGCTTTGCAGGACAAGGTGCTCACCGTACACCATCAAGATCTGGCCCTCTGATCCATCAAAGACCCCAGATCAACATGCCACCTTGGAAGGACCACCATGAGCCTGAGTCAAGCATGCATACTGGATTAAGGCAAAGTCAAACAGACCTTAGCCTTTTTAGGCCCAGAAATTCAGTTCTTACCACCTTTTTCAGCAACAACATCCATGCCCATTTACTTTTCTTTTATTATTTCTTTTATTATTTTTATTCTTTTAATTTTCATTAGTTATTTTAATTCACAAATTAATTAATTTTTCATAAAAAATCATAAAATCAATAATCAAAAAATTAGAATTAGACATTTTTTATTTTAGTTTATTTGATATAATTTAGTTTAACCTAGGGAAACCTTAATTTATTTTCATAATTAAAATTAAATTAGAGAATTAGGTTAACTTCTATTTTTTTATTTTCTATGTTTTCTTAAAATAACTAAAAATACAAAAATAGGTTTTAGAATAAATTAATTCATTTTTTTCTTAAAATTAAAATTAATTAGGATTAGGCTTAATGTAATAATTTCTCTATTTTCCTAAATAACCAAACAAAACAAAACCTTTTTTGAACTAATCACAGTTAGGTTTAAGTTAGGGTCAAAACCTTAATTATCTTGTATTCGATTCATCGCGCGTGTTTATTATTTTTACAATATTGATGTAACTGTTCACGGTATGTAATTGTTTAATCTAGGACTTTCTTTTATTTATCGTCTTTTGCGGGTTTTCTTGGCTATGTAATTAATCCCCTCCCCGAAGCCTTGTAATAGCATAGATTTCCTTTCTCGCATTTTTAATTCTCGCAAATATTTGACTGTTTAGATGTATGTTAATAGGATTGTATGATAAGAATGCATGACAAATTAATACAGTTAGAAAACCCTAATGTGCAAAGATAAATAACTGAAAACAAATCACTCGCACATATCACCCCTAGGGTATACCCTCACTCCGGTTGCCTTCGGTAAACGATCATTAAGTATAGGTTGTCTTAGTGGTTGACCTCTTGTCTAAAAAGATCAAATGTCCCATTCAAATGTTGCCTCGGAAATGTCGCCTCGGAAATGTTGCCTAGAATACGATCTTAAGACTCTAGGGTTATTACTAAGATTTCCTAACATTGCTTTAGTGATCGTACGTCCCTTTCGAGTGGACCCTTACAACTCCAACGACGGTGCTACCTATTTCACAATAGTAGGATAATGCTGTCTAAAGGAAACGAGAATGGAAACAATATTTTTTCGAGTAAGTAGATGCTAGTAGGTACTTGCTCAAAATCAAAACTTTTCACACTTACACTTTTCAAACAAATTTTCAAAACAACTTCGTCACACCTTTGAGGACTGATACAAGGGTTATCACGAAGTAAAACTTTTTTTCAAAACAAAGCACATACACAAGCAATTTTTTAAAAGATGAGCAAGTACCTAAGAGCCCATGGAAAACCATGGATAAAAAGGGTGCTAACACATTCCCTTTCTATAATCTACCCCCTGTACTCAGAATATCTCGAAAAAGCATTTTTTCTGTACTTTTTTCCTTTCCGGTTGGATGAAATAAAAGTCGGTGGCGACTCTTGCTTACCCCGACATTTTGCGAACACAAAACGCAAAAGGCAAACCAGCATTTCAAAACAGTCGGTTCTGCCACCGTATCACACATGCCATTAGGTAAAAAATGATGCAATTGAACTCTTGAGATCATACCTCAAACCAAATGACCATTTGCTATGTCAAAAATCAGAAATTTCTCTTTCTCAATCAAATCCCTAATTTTGACCATTTTCCCTTTTGATGATCTGATCAAATTTCTTAAGGAGTTGTGGTCCAAACTTGATCAAATGACATATATGAGTTTATAATGTTGATATGGATCAAAAATTATGAAGTTTGACTATAAATTGGCCACAATTGACTTTTTCCCCAATACAGTTGATTTTTAGGTCAACTGCTCAATTGACTGAGCAAAAAATGTGATCCAAGACTTGAAACTTGACATGAGAAATCTTGGTGGTCCATAATGATCTATGAAAGTCAAATGAGGCATTAAAAGTTCAATTGTCTTTGTGCAATCTCAAACCCTAATTTTATTCATCAGTGCTTAAGGAGGTATCTTGAGCTAATCAACTCTTGTGCAATCTTGAACCAAAGGAGATTTTGTGAGAAAATGCTTGATAAATGAGAGGGAAAATTTTGGGGTACAACAGTTGCCCCTGTTCAATCTTCTTAAATCTGAAGAGTTAGATTGGCGGATCTACTATTCGTTACTTGAAGGTGGAAGATGATTGGACACTAAAGTGCCCAAAAATTTGCACTCGGAGATGAATTGTGAATGGGCTTATAGATGCCATTTGGAGGAATGATGGAGATTTTATGGAGATGGGCTTGTAGATGCCATCCAAGGGGTACTGCTAACAGAAAGTGGATCAAGTCTGAACTTGATTTCAAATGGAAAGGAATCAGAATAAATCTTTGGAGTGACTTATCTGAACCTAAAGAAGTCTTGTATGTTGTTTGACTAGAAAGAATCAGAATAAATCTTGGATAGATTTATCTGAACCAGAAGTGTTCCTTTAGAAAGTATCAGGATAAACCGTTGAGGGGTTTAAACTGAACCAAAAGAGATCTTGAATATTCTTTACTGGAACGAATCAGAGTAAATCTTTGAGCTATTTATCTGAACCAGAGAAAGTGTTCCTTTGGAAATTATCAGGATAAACCGTTGAGTGGTTTAAACTGAACCAAAAGAAATCTTGAATATTCTTTAACTGGAAAGAATCAGAGTAAATCTTTGGGTGATTTATCTAAACCATAGAAAGTGTCTGCGGGAAAGAATCAGAATAAATCATTGAGAGATTTATCTGAACCCGAAGTGTCCCTTTGGAAAGTATCAGGATAAACCATTGAGGGGTTTAAACTGAACCAAAAGAGATCTTGAATATTCTTTAACTGGAAATAATCATAGTAAATCTTTGAGCGATTTATCTGAACTAGAGAAAGCGTCTGCTAGGAAAGAATCAGAATAAATCATTGAGAGATTTATCTGAACCAGCAGGGATCTGGAGAAGAATCAAAATGAATCATTGAGAGATTTATCTGAACCAGAGAAGACGTCTGTGGGAAAGAATCAGAATAAATCATTGAGAGATTTATCTAAACCCGAAGTATTCCTTTGGAAAGTATCAGGATAAACCATTGAGGGGTTTAAACTGAACCAAAAGTCTTGAAATAAACAACTGTTATGTAGATGGTTGACCAATCCTTTCTTGGGAGTTGATCTGTATTTGACTTGTTGAAAATTTGACGATAATTTTCTATTGGTTGATCTTTCCTGAAAAGATGAAAGGTTAGTTGTATGCAATGTCATGATGCAAGAAATATATGGTGCAATGATGTTCTCAAAATAAATGAGATTTGGTCGTATGTACTTGTGTTGTCAATGCTATGACGTATGGATGAAATGTATGGACACATTAATTGTTATGCCGCAGTGTTGCTGGAGTCGGGGAAAATAATTCCCTGAGCATTGCTGAGAATGAGGAGTGAAAGTCTTCATATTTTGAAGTTGAAGTGTTGATGGATGAGTTTCCTTTTGTTAGAGAAATAAACTTTGTTGTGCAAGGGAAACATGCCGTGCATTGCTTGTAGACCTCGTGAAATCCTGCCAAGAAATCCTGAGAAACTGGAAGACTTTCACTGGGGAACCTTTGGAGTGGTAACCGGAAGTTTTGTTCCGTCGGGGATGTGAGAGCACTTGATGCCATTGGGATGTATACTGGAGATATGTTAGCGATCCTGTAGTGGGATGTCATGGTTTCCACTCTTGCTGGAAAAGTACGTGCAGGGGATTTTATGGAATAGTCTAAAGATATTATCCTATTTCTTAAAGCCATTAGCGATTGTCTTTCTATTTTTAGTTCCTCTTTTTTTTTATTCATTTGTAAATATTAGTCATGTTCAAATTCATATGTTCAAAAATAATAATGGACGTTTTCGCAACCAAAACATGGAAAAAGAAAAACAGATAGTTTTGCACTTTCAAAGGAATATCTTTGAATTAACTTGAACAAGTATTTTTGTACAATGAGACGAACATTCTAGTAAAAGAATGTCGTAGTGGAAAATGAAAATTGATACAAAGAAAAGATAGCTATGTGAAATAATCCCATGGGGTTCCCATTGTACTATAGCCTTCTTGTTTCTGAGCGTCTTGTCCACTTGTTGCCTTGTTCGAAGTTGATTGGATTGATTAAACCTGTTTGAATTTGCCAGTCGATGCTAAAGGTTGTCTGTAAGGTGATCCAACGGGACATAGTCATACGCTTTAATTCCCTAACTTTTTCCTGGATCGCTCTTTCGGGGTTTTAGTCCACCGAGATACCCTTTTTTGCCCAAGCCGCCCTTTCAGGTTTTCAGCTTGCTGGGTGTACAAATTTTTTTTTGTATTTTTTCCCAAACCTTTGTGGTTCGTCGGGATGCCCTTGAGTTTCCTAGGTGTGTCAACCTAGAAGGTCTCTTATGCGTAGTATCTTTTGACTATGTCCGTGTTCACAGGTTGAAGAAGATCATCACCATCCATAGTGGTTAGGATCATTGCTCCACTAGAGAATATGCTTTTGATCACAAATGGTCCCTCGTATGTAGGAGTCCATTTTCCCCTGGGATCACCTTGTGGCAATATGATACGCTTGATTACCAAATTACCAACCTGGTATACTTGGCGTCTGACCTTTTTGTTAAAAGCTTTGATCATACGTTTTTGGTACATCTGGTCATGACAGACAGCCGTAAGCCTCTTCTCATCAATCAAGTTGAATTGGTCAAGCCGAGTTTGAATCCATTCGTCTTCATTCAGCCCTGCATCCTTTATGATTCTCAAATAAGGTATTTGGACTTCAATTGGTAGAACAACTTCCATGCCGTATACCAAGGAGAAGGGAGTTTCCCTTGTTGATGTGCACGCTGTGGTACGGTATCCATGGAGAGAAAATGGTAACATTTAATGCCAGTCCTTGTAGGTTACTGTCATTTTTTGTATGATCTTCTTGATGTTCTTATTTGCGGCTTCGACAACACCATTCATCTTTGGCCGGTAAGGAGAAGAATTATGGTGATGGATCTTGAATTACGCGCATAGTGCAGTGATCATAGTATTATTGAGATTTGTACCATTGTCTGTGATGATTCTCTCTGGGATACTGTACCGACAGATGAGACTCTGTTTGATAAACCGGGCCACAACATTCTTTCTAACAGAAGCGAAAGAAGCTGCCTCAATCCATTTCGTGAAGTAGTCAATGGCCACCAAGATGAAGAGGTGTCCATTAGAAGCTGTAAGTTTGACTTCTCCAATCATATCGATGCCCTACGTCGCGAATGGCCAGGGAGCAGCCAGGACGTTTAAAGGAACTGAAGGCACATGCACTTTTTCAGCATAGATCTGACACTTGTGACAGGTTCGTGAATGTTGATAGCAATCTGCTTCCATGGTAGACCAGTAGTACCCTGCTCGTAGGATCTTTTTAGCCATCGTGTGCCCACTAGAATGGGTTCCAAAATTACCTTCATGTGCATCATCCATGATCTTTTCTGCCTCAGCCTTGTCTATGCAATGAAGCAAAACAGAGCCATGGTTGTGCTTGTAGAGAATGCCATTATTGAGGAAGAACTTAGCGGAGAATCTTCTCAAGAACTTATTATCGCTGACTGAAGCTCCTTTCGGATACTCTTGAGCCTCGAGATACCTCTTAACTTCATGGAACCAAGGTTGGTCCATTACCTCTTTAGTATCGATCTCGTGGAAGTAAGCTGGTTCATCCATCCGCTCAATGGTGATCTGGGGAGCCTCGTTACCCCACTTGAGTTTAAACATGGATGACATGGTGGCTAGCGCGTCCGCTATTTGATTTTCCTCTCGTGGAAAATGCTCAAAGGTAATTTCCTCGAAATGTGGGATTAATGTCAACACATGTTCTTTGTAGGGGATGAGATTAGGGTGCTTCGTGTCCCACTCTCCTTTGATCTGACTGATGACTAAGGCTGACTCTCCGAATACACTTAAGGACTTGATTCTCAAATATATGGAAACTTTGAGACCAAAAATACACGCTTCATATTCTGCCATGTTATAGGTACAATTGAAACAAAGTCTTGCAGTGAAGGGAGTATGACATCCTTCAGGGGATATGATTATAGCACCTATACCATTGCTGAGTGCGTTGGACGCTATGTCAAAAACTAAGGTCCATCGGGATCCTTGTTCAGGTCTGTCATATGGTCTGAGCTCTTCACAATTCTTTACCATCATGATGTCTTCATCTGGGAACTCGAATTTTATGGATTGATAGTCATCCACAGCCTGATGATCAAGGTGATCGGCCAACACACTTCCCTTTATTGCTTTTTGGGTAGTGTATTGAATGTCGTATTCTGTCACGATCATCTGCCATCTTGCTATTCTCCCAGAGAGGGCGGGCTTCTCGAATATGTATTTAATTGGATCCATCTTGGATATCAATAAGGTAGTATGGGTCAACATATACTGTCTTAGCCTGCGAGCAGCCTATGCCAGAGCGCAGTAAGTTTTCTCGAGCAGTGAATATCTAGTTTCACAGTCGGTAAACTTTTTGCTCATGTAGTAAATATCATGCTCTTTTCGGCCAGACTCGTCATGCTGCCCTAACACACACCCCATTGAATTTCCCAAGAAAGTTAGATACATGATCAAAGGTCTTCCCTCGACTGGTGGCATCAAAACAGGAGGCTCTTGAAGGTACTCTTTGATCTTGTCGAAGGAAACTTGGCATTCATCATTCCATTTGACTACTTGATCTTTCTTCAGTAATTTGAAGATTGGTTCACAAGTAACGCTTAAGTGAGAAATGAATCTGGCAATGTAGTTTAGCCGTCCTAAGAATCCTATGACTTCCTTCTCGGTGTGAGGAGTAGGAATTTCCTGTATTGCTTTTACCTTTATAGGGTCCACTTTGATACCTTTACCGCTGACAATAAAGCCTAGGAGTTTACCAGACCTCACCCCAAATGTGCATTTATTCGGGTTCAACCTTAGCTTGAATTTCTTTAGCCTTTCAAACAGTTTCTGCAAATGGTCAAGATGCTCCTCTTCATTTTGAGATCTGGATATCATGTCATCAACATAGACCTCTATTTCATGATGGATCATATCGTGAAATAGAGCTACCATGGCGCGTTGATAAGTTACCCCAACGTTCTTCAACCCGAATGGCATAACCTTGTAACAGAATGTGCCCCACTGTGTGACGAAGGTCTTTTTCTCCATGTCCTCAGGTGCCATTTTGATCTAGTTGTAGCCTGAGAAACCATCCATGAAGGAAAATACTTTATGTTGTGCGGTGTTGTCAACCAGAATATCGATATGGGGCAGCGGGAAGTCATCCTTAGGGCTTGCCCTATTCAAATCTCTATAGTCCACACACATACGTACTTTGCCGTCCTTTTTAGGAACTGGAACAACATTGGCGATCCATTGTGGATAGGAGGTGACAGCCAAGAATCCGGTGTTGAATTGTTTCATGACTTTAGTCTTAATCTTCTCTGACATGTCTGGCCGCATGAGACGGACTTTCTGTTTTACCGGAGGGAAGTCTTCTTTTGTCGGTAGATGATGGACGACGATATCAGCGTAAAGTCCTGGCATGTTTTCGTATGACCAAGCAAAGACTTCAACATAGTGATGTAGTAACTGAGTTAGGCACTTCTTGACACTAGATTCCAGATTTTATCCTTCCTTGACTTCTTTCTTGTCCTCTTTAGTACCTAAGTTAACTGTGTCAACCTGGTCTTCGTGGGGCTGTATGGTCCTTTCTTCTTGTTGTAGTAACCTAGCTAGTTCCCCTGGAACTTCACAATCTTCCTCACCTTCGTCTCTGACTTGGTAGATTATATTTTCAAAGTCACAATAGGCCATAGCAAAATCGTTACCCATGGGATCTTGAGTGATTGTGGATATGAATTTTAATATGTGAGTGTGTGTAAGAGCATAGCTATCGTTGAAAAATAAAAAGTAGAAAAAGAAAGACAAAAAGTACAAAGTTTGCATGCAAAAACGTCCATGATTCATTGATGAAATATGAAAAGGAAGTAACAAACCTTACAAATGGACCGTTGTGCCTCAGGTAAGACACAAGGTTTTAAAAGTCTGAATTGTTTAATTATTACAAGTCCGACGAAAATTTAAAGACAATTACTGCTGGATAAAAGTAATTGGGACAAAATCTTTGGCTTCCTAGTTGGTGAGTCCTCCGTTGATGGTTGGGAAAATCCATTACTCCAGGTCACAGTTGTCATCACTGTCCTCCACTGCGTTGACTCCACGGTTGCTGATCCTCAAAGGTTGTCCCCCAGCACGAGCACGAAGAACAACTTTCTGGGCTCCTAAAGTGAAACCCAAACCAAATTTGTCAGATTTGTAAGGGATATCCAAGAGTTGGCCTCAAATAGTACTCCCACCTTCTTCGACTACCGCCTTGGCATCTTTCAGTGAAGACATCTTTAGCGGAGGTCTTGTAATCTTCGGGACTTGGGAAACAGTCTTGGTTGCTGCCATCGTTTGTGGGACTTCCTTGAAATGCTGAAATGGAGTTTCGATGAATTCACCATCCATTTCCACGTATATAAAGGAGTTCAAGTGACTGACCATATATTTCTCTTCTCCATGGACAGTGATGATTTTTCCCTTGGTTGGGTATTTCAGCATCTGATGTAATGTAGAGGTGACGGCACCAGCGTCATGAATCCAAGTTCATCCTAATAAGCAGGAATATAAAGGGCGAATATCCATTACATAGAAAGTTGAATCAAAGGTTTGAGTTCCAACTTTAATGGGGATGTCCACCTCCACATGCACCATTCTCTTCGAACCGTCGAAGGCCCTTACCACCATGTTGCTGGGTTTTAAGGTCAGACCTTCACAGTCTAGTCTATCAAGAGCCTTCTTAGGCAACACATTTAAAGATGAACCAGTATCAACTAGGACATGGGCCAAAGTTATGCCCCTGCATTCGATAGAGACATGCAACGCCTCATTGTGTTTTCTCCCTCTAGGTGTAAGATCAGCATCAGAAAAACTCAAACCATTATCAGTGGTCAAACTGGCCACACAGTCTTGGAATTGGTCAGCAGAGGTTTCTTGTGGCACATGGGAAATTTTAAGAAATTTCACCAAGGCCTTCGCATGAGCCTCAAAACACAACAGTAAAGCTAGCATAGAAATCTTTGATGGAGTCTGCCCTAGTTGTTCGACCATATTGTAGTCACTTCTCTTTATAATTTTTTAGAATTTCCTCCATCTCCTTCTTGGAGGCCTCATGGATAGATACTGATTGCGCCTTCATCCGGACAGGCTCAACCAAAATGCCTTTGCCCCGAGTCTCGGTCGACTCGGTGATAGGGGTGTCAGCAGGGGTATCCACAGGAACTGTAGTAGTAGTATCAACAGGAACAAAAGCAGGGATGATCACACGAATGGTAACAACTTTGGAGGAGCAATCTCAAGAGATAACACTCTTCCACTTCGGGTTATTTTGCTGGTTCCTGCAATGTTGTCGATGTCGGGGTCAGCCTTCTCAAAAATGGAGTCTTCATTAGCCAACCAATCTTGTTCGACGTCGTGGTAGTAGACTTCGCCCCCATAATTCCTAGGGACAATTTTATCTGAGGAGTACGGGATTGGTCCTGGCATAGTAATTATCAATGGAGTCACTTTAGGAACAAATGTAATCCTAACGGGTCTTTTGGTGGAGACCTTGGAAGGATTGGCGGAAATGGTTATTATTGAAATATCTTTGTAAGAAATGGTGGGAACGGGAGTCTTCTCAAACAAAATATCTTTGTCATCCATTAGGAGATGGACACCTGCTTTCAATAAATGACAACCAGTTGGTAGGGATAAACAGAGGTGGCAGCCTTCACCACAGCCCGGAAATAAACCGGCCTTCAAAAGGTTCCTCTTGACAGTCAGGAGAGGAGTAACAATTTCATCAACAACAGTAACAAACACATTATGATACGGTGGGAGAACTGACTTGGGATTTTACGTTTGTGTTCGTAAATGTTTCGGTTTAGCAAGAGTCGCCACCGACTTTTTATTTTATCCTAAGGAAAGGTCAAAAAGCACAGGAAAGACCTTTGAGATGTTTTCTTGGGTTCGGGGAGTAGATTATAGAAAGGGAAGGTATTAGCACCCTTTCTATCCATGGTTATCCATGGGCTCTTAGTTACTTGCTTTAGATCACTTGCTTTGCTTTTCAATTGTTTGAAATGGTGCTTTGTGTGTGGTTTTGAAAGATATTTTGAAAAAAAGAGGCCATCGTTGTGGCAACCTTTGTAATGATTCTTGTTTGAATGTATACAAAGGTGTTTTTGTCTTTTGAAAAGTTTTCAATGTTTGAAAGTAGGGTTTTGAAATTGTGTTGTGAAGTGTGTTTTGAAAAATAGCAAGGATGTTTTTGCAAGCTTGATCAAGTAACTAAGAGTTGGTCTACCATATTTTACTCAAAGATCTTTCTTATGTTTTTTAACCCTTTTAACAGTGTTGCTTCACCATTGTATTTGGTGAACAACCTTGTGTTAGGATGTTAAACGGGACAAGCGCGGGTCATCGTATAGACCATGATAGCAATTGTGTCAAGTATTTTTGGCAATTTTCTTGAGGGACTTGATCATTTTGTTTAGGAAACTCAGATAGCGTCATCGAGGGACTATGATCTTTTTGTTTGTTTTTGTTTTGCCAAAGTACTTGACATGCAATCATGGCCCATTTTTGAAGGCAACAAGTGGATTGAAACCCTAGGGGTGCAAGTGTGCATTTGTGTTTGTTTTTCATGCATGTTTATCTTGGATTAGGTCAAGCTAGTTGTTGATTTTATTTTGCATACAAACCCTAAGTCTAAGCATGGCATAATTGGAGACTTTTAAATGTGCGGGAATTTAAATGCTACACTATTACAACATGATATAGGGAGGGGGGTACAAATTTGAATTGGGGGTATTTGACAAGAAATTAAATTCTAAGTTATTACAACCATATTGAATGTACAAGGCAATATTTAATAGCATAGTCTTTGAAACCCTCGCTTGAACCCATAGCCAGACTTTAGAGTTGCCCATGGAATCCGGAATGGATGGGTACCTGCATTTGTGAGTGTGGGTGTGTGTAAGGGATAGCCATCCTTAAACAAACAAAAATGCAAAAGGAAATAAAATGAACATAACAGTTTATAGATGAAAAACGTCCAATGATTCATTAAAACATGGCATATGATTATGAAGAAAATCAAACCCTTACAAATGGACCTACATGCCCCGGGCAAGGCATGAGGTGAAAATAGTGTGCGAATTGTTTTAGTTATTACAGACCATAAAAATGGGAAATTGTTCAAAGATAAAATTACTGGTGGATAAAGGTGATGGGAACAAAATCCTTTGCTTCCCAGTTGCTCAAACCCCCTTCGACAGTCAGAAAGATCCAATCTTCAAAGTGGCTCTCTTCATCTTCATCTTCTACATCATTGATTCTGTGATGAGTGATCCTTATGGGTGGCCCTTCAGTCTTGGAACGACGCATAGCCTTCTGTCCTGCAGCTGTAAACCCTAGTCCAAATTTGTCCGTCTTATGGGGAAAATCAGGCAATTGCCCCCACGATGTACTCTTCCCTTCTTTGATCATCGCCTCTGCGTCCTTGAGAGATGCCATCCTAGATACATGCTTGGGAACAATAGGCACCTCAACCATTATCTTCGCAACTGCTACCTCGGGAGAAACTTCCTCAAAATGCTGGAAAGGCGTTTCGATGAACTCTCCATCCAACTCCACATAGCGAAAGGAATTGAGATGACTTATCATGTATTTTTCCTCGCCGTGCACCATTATAATTTTACCCTTAACAGGATATTTCAGCATCTGGTGCAAAGAGGAGGTAACTTCCCCGGCATAATGGATCCACGGTCTTCCTAGCAAACACGAATATGACGGACGGATGTCCATCCCGTAAAAGGTTGAGTTGAAGACTTATGTGCCTACTTTGATAGGAATATCAACCTCTCCATGAACCATTCTCTTGGAACCATCAAAAGCCCTAACAATGATGTTACTAGGCTTGAGAGTCAGTCCTTCGCAGTCCAAGCGGTCTAAGGCTTTCTTTGGCAGCACGTTCAAGGAAGAACCAGTATCAACTAAGACATGGGTGAGAGTGGTTCCCCGACATTCAACTGAAACATGTAACGCATCATTGTGTTTCCTTCCTTTGGGAGTTAAGTCAGCATCGGAAAAGCCAAGGCCATTATCAGCAGTAAGACTGGCCACACATTCCTGAAACTGGTCAATCGAAGTCTCTTGGGGAACATGTGTCGCCTTCAAGAATTTGATCAGGGCCTTAGCGTGGGCCTCAGAACAGAGCAGAAGAGCCAACATTGAAATTTTAGAAGGGGTCTGCCCTAATTGTTCCACAACGTCGTAGTCACTTTTTCTGATTATTTTCAAGATTTCATCCATTTCTTTCTGAGTGGTTTCGGGGATAACCACAGCATGGGCCTTCGTCCTGACAGGCACTTCCAGTATCCCCTTACCCTTATCAGTAGTTTCAGCAGATGGTCTTACTTCTGGAGTATCGAGTTCTTCAATCACTAGGCCTTGCACAGATGGTCCAACAGGTGCAGAAGCTTTCAAGGGTACGAAAACTGCTCGAGGGGGAGCAATCTCCAGAGAAAAGATCCGGCCACTACGGGTTATATTGCTTGTACCCGCGATGTTCCCTACATCAGGGTTTTCTTCTTCAGAAATCTCTTGGACTGTCTCAATTTGTTTGATACCATGGTAGAAGATTTCTCCCCCATAGTTCCATGGTATTGTTTTGCTTGATTGGTACGGGACAGGTCCCGGCATGGTGATCTTTAAAGGTACACATTCAGAGTTGGGTGTAATCCTGACAGGCCTTTTGCAAGCCTTGGGAGGATTGTCGGAAATGGTTATAATTGCAATATCGTTGGTTGTAGTAGCAAAAGTATCAGGAGTAATAGGATTGAAGGTATCAACAGGGGTTTTCTGGAAAAGTATCTCTTGAGTATCCATTAGGCGTTGGACACCTGACTTCAACATTGGGCAATCACCTCATATGTTCAAACAAAAATAACAGTCTTTATCACAACCAAGAAAGATCCCGGCTCTCAACAAATTTTCCTTAATCACAAGTAACAGCGTCAGCAGGTCAACAACATCAGTAACATGAGTATCCTCCATAATAGCATGAATATTGTGGCCGTGCTTGGGCATCGGAGCAGATATAACATTGGGCTTCTCAGAAGCATCAAATTCTACTTCCTTAGCATCAATCAGATCCTAGATTTTGTTCTTAAGCACCCAACAATTATTGGTATCGTGCCCAGCACTGTCGGAATGGTAAGCACACTTGGCATTGGAATGGTAGTATGGAGAGGAGGTGTTAGAGTTCTTTGGCGCTTCCTTTAAACCGGTAAGATTCAACTTCAATCAAATGAGTAAGTACCTGAGCGGGCATCATGTTGATGCGGGTGAACTGCCGTTGTGGCCTTTCCACCCATTGTTCATTAGGTCTCGACTGATTGTTACGAGGTTGATCATTTGACGAGTTTTGAATCATCACAGCCCCTACAGTCGGCCGGCGCTCAGTTCTTCCCTGTCCCTTCTGAGAATACACAGCATATGCTTCCTTCTTGGCTGGGAAGGGTTTCTTAACAGCCGTGGATGTGGAAGCATCCTTTTTGAATCTTTCCACTCTTAATACCGGCCTTAACCCTTTCGCCGGTCAAAATCAGTTCAGTAAATCCCGCGGAAGAACTTCCGATCAGATGATTGAAGAAGGGGCCAGACAGGGTCCCCAGGAACATGTCAACTAACTCCCTATCTGATAAAGGTGGATACACTCTTCCCGCCAGATCACGCCACTTTTGGGCGTACTCTTTAAACCCTTCATTGGAAGCCATCCCCATACTTTGTAACTGAGTACGAGTGGGCGCCAAATCAGCATTATATTGATACTGACGATAAAAAGAAGCTGCCAAGTCTTCCCAATTGTGAACCTCTGATCTCTCGAGTTGATAAAACCAGTCTAACTCAGTGCCAGACAAGCTGTCTTGGAAAAAGTGTACCTAGAGGTCTTTATCGGATGAATGGGGTTGGATTTTTCTGACATACGACCTCAGGTGCATCTTTGGGAAAGACAGACCGTCGTACTTGGCAAATGTTGGCACCTTGAACTTGGGAGGGATCACAATCCCAGCTACTAGCCCTAGTTCTTCAAAATCTAATTCGGGCACCCTCTGCAACTCCATAGCTGCCAATCTATCTTCAAGGTTCTTATATTTATCATCCGCTGGTGGATACTGCTATTCGGAGTAGTCTCCGTATTCTTCCTCTTCCTCCTCTTCAACCTCGGATTCATAAGGTACAGCAGTCCCTTTCCCTTTACCGACCCCTTCGTCAGACGTTGAGGGGAACTCAAGAACTCTCCTGGCTTGATGCTCAAATCTTCTTCCCAAAGTGGCTACTCCAGGTCTCTTTTTCTTTTTCTCTTTATTCTTCTCCAACAAAACTTTGAGGTCCTCTTGACCCTTTTCCAAGGTCATGAGGAGTTGCTGGAACTGTGAATTTTTTGCCTGTAGATCCTTTACCGTTTGCTCCAAATCCATCTTGCTGTTATAAACAGTAGAAAGATAAGGAAACCTGGCGTGAAGACCTATTTATGCATATGATGAATGGTATGTTATTCATGTAATGCATTCAAGGGTTCAAAAATTCAAATTTGTTGCAAACAAAAAGAACGCACGTCATATTAAGAAGAAATTTGTTAGTACATAAGTGCACCATGGGCGAAATATTACAAAATTCTTAATGTAAAAAGACATTGCGCATCCTCTTTGGTGCGATGTAAGTGTTGAGAGTCTCCTCCTCGTGATGTCGGTGGGTAAGCTCTAAAACCTTCTTCTCACTGGCATAGAAGCTGGCTTCAAAAGTATCTCGTTCTTCCTTGAGTTGGATCCAACTATTTTGCATTTCTTCCCATGATGTTGGCATGTCAGGATGTAGGATGGTGTATGGAACCTCTCCTTCCATAACAGACTCTTTGATCAAGGGGAGAATGTGAGGGTATGGCATCATAAGATTCTGGGAGCGGGTTCGCACCCACTTGAGGTAAGGTTCAAGGGGGATGGAATTATTGTGCCCCAGTGTCTTACTATCCACCTTGTTAGGCATCCTCCAAGCTCTGATGAACCTTTGTCGAAGTCCTTGCGCATCATTGTCGAAGTCAAAAACTAGGTCCGGAATCAGCATGTCATGAGGGATATCCCTCCGAGCATATCCAAATTGTCTCAAAGCTAGACAGGGGTTGTAGGTGATACCTCCCCTAATGCCAAGTAGTGGGACATTAGGGAATTCCCCACAACGATCAATGATGATGACATTTTCTCTGGACCGAGAACACCAATGTACATCAGAATGTGTGAGGGTCATCAATCGTTGTGACCACCTTAAACCCTGCTCATTCTTCAAAACTGATTGTGGAAGGTGAGAAATAAACCACCTTTCTAGGAGAGGAGTACAGCACATGAGAACACCTCTTTTCCTCATTGTTCGTGTGTAAAATGAGTGTAGGATGTCCCCAAGCAGTGTAGGTATAGGATTCCTGGATACGAAAATCTTGACAGCATTCACATCTATAAGCTGATCAGGGTTTGGGAACAAGACCAACCCATAGATGAGGAGAGCAACAATCTCTTCAAAGGCTTGTAGATCAAGAGAATTCCAGCAGTCTTGTGCCTTCTCGAACATAAACTTTGCCAAGAAGCCCTTGACACCACTTCTGGTTTCCCAATGCCCCTTGATGTCAGATGGTTGCAAGTGTAATGCTTGAGCAACATCTTCAGGCTTTGGTTCTTTTTCCGTACCGTTGTAGGGTAGTTGATGAAGAATAGAAATTCTCAGGAGTTGAGAAAATTCCTCCAAAGTAGGCACCAATTGATAATCAGGAAATGTGAAACAGTGGTGTAGGGGGTCAAAGAACTGGAAGATAACTTTCACCATGTCTTCTTCAATGTTGGTGTTGACCAAGTTGAGAAGTCTACCATGTCTTTCACTGAAGAGAGAATTCTCTGGAATCCTGGATGCAAGCTCCTTGAGTTGAGGAGGGATTCTCACAAGGTTGACTTGAATTGTTTTCCTGCAAAGAGATTCCATGACCTACAAAACAAGAACAAAGATGAAGACCCAAACCCTTGAAATGGTTAGTGGATGCATATGATGCTTTATGATATTCATGATGTATGCACAAACACATGTACAAGCAAGTCACACAAAACCCTAGTTTCAGGCTTGCATGAGGTTTCATAGGTAAGTACCCTCTTGAGTTTAGTTGGCTCAAACTTGTCCTATAAATAGTAACCGGGTTCTAAGGAGCTCAATATCATTGGATTGTTTTCTATGTTCATTGTTTTGGTTTAGCCACTTAACTAGCGACCAAAATATTCCAAGAAAACAACCCTCAATGAGTGTAGTATCGAGTATTTACCAACTTCGGACTGCACCAAAGCCGGTCATCTCACTACCCCTAATAAAAGGCCAAGATGGTCAAGTAAGGTTCTAAGAGTTCATTAGTGCTTCATGACATCACTCAGCGGCCCCATATTCTCTTTGATTGACTCAAAGGCTACCAGTACTCACAAATATGTCGCACTAATATAGCTATTTCTTTAACCGTGTCGGTATACCCCACATAGTTTCCACAACGTATTGCTATTTACCTATGAATGTTTCCCAAATCCGGGTGGAGGATTTCAAGCCCCAAACAAGAGAACCAAATGTAAAGCAATCAAAGCAAACCATATAATCATGCAAAGGGTGATCTAAGCCCTAAGGTTACTCCACTTTTATAAATCTTCCCCAGCAGAGTCGCCAGTTCTGTGATACGGTAGGAGAACTGACTTGGGATTTTGCGTTTGTGTTCACAAATGTTTCGGTTTAGCAAGAGTCGCCACCGACTTTTTATTTTATCCTAAGGAAAGATCAAAAAGCACAGGAAAGATCTTTGAGATGTTTTCTTGGGTTCGGGGAGTAGATTATAGAAAGGGAAGGTATTAGCACCCTTTCTATCCATGGTTATCCATGGGCTCTTAGTTACTTGCTTTAGATCACTTGCTTTGCTTTTCAATTGTTTGAAATGGTGCTTTGTGTGTGGTTTTGAAAGATATTTTGAAAAAAAGAGGCCATCATTGTGGCAACCTTTGTAATGATTCTTGTTTGAATGTATACAAAGGTGTTTTTGTCTTTTGAAAAGTTTCCAATGTTTGAAAGTAGGGTTTTGAAATTGTGTTGTGAAGTGTGTTTTGAAAAATAGCAAGGATGTTTTTGCAAGCTTGATCAAGAAACTAAGAGTTGGTCTACCCTATTTTACTCAAAGATCTTTCTTATATTTTTTAACCCTTTTAAAAGTGTTGCTTCACCATTGTATTTGGTGAACAACCTTGTGTTAGGATGTTAAACGGGACAGGCGCGGGTCATCGTATAGACCATGATAGCAATTGTGTCAAGTATTTTTGGCAATTTTCTTGAGGGACTTGATCATTTTGTTTAGGCAACTCAGATAGCGTCATCGAGGGACTATGATCTTTTTGTGTGTTTTTGTTTTGCCAAAGTACTTGACATGCAATCATGGGCCATTTTTGAAGGCAACAAGTGGATTGAAACCCTAGGGGTGCAAGTGTGCATTTGTGTTTGTTTTTCATGCATGTTTATCTTGGATTAGGTCAAGCTAGTTGTTGATTTTATTTTACATACAAACCCTAAGTCTAAGCATGGCAAAATTGGAGGCTTTTAAATGTGTGGGAATTTAAATGCTACACTATTACAACATGATATAGGGAGGGGGTACAAATTTGAATTGGGGGTATTTGACAAGAAATTAAATTCTAAGTTATTACAACCATATTGAATGTACAAGGCAATATTTAATATTTAAATAAATACAATTAAATAAATATCAAATAAAATGTATTATGCAAAAAAAAAGATTTTCATGTATGTAAAAAAAGTATTTTTCAATGTGAAATGTAAATAAATAAATAAAAAGTCAATTTTAATTATTTTTGTTATTTAGGGCAAAACCCTAATTCTTAAATAAATAGTATTATTTATTAATTATATACAATAATGTTATAATTTGTGCAAAAAATAAAAGTATATTGTAAAAATGATATTTTTAGTGTAAAATATTAATAAAAATGAAAATGTAGTATTTTTGTATTTTTGACCTAATTATTAATAAAATAAAATACATAAATATATATATATATATATATATATATATATATATATATATATATTATATATATATATATATATATATATATATTTTTATATATATATATATTTATATATATATTATATATATATATAATATATATATATATATATATATATAATATATATATATTTTTATATATATATATATTTATATATATATATATATATATTATATATATATATATATATATATATATACTATATTTATATATATATATATATATATATAATAATATATTTATATATATATATATATATATATAT